>OZ005657.1:87456369-88656369 GCA_963930645.1 Salticus scenicus | reverse complement strand
AAAAAAATGTTAGAGGTTTAATGGTATAGCTGATAAAGAATAATGAAACTTTATAGCAATATGGATATTTATTATGTATGTAAGAGTATTATTACTAATTTTAAGAATAGTCGACAACTCAAATGAAGAAATTGAACATTTAAATGAAAAGGAATGAATGCATATTAATACTAGGTAAATGCAACAGGCCTTCTGATTTTTTTTTTTTATATGATTTCTCTTTCCCATCCAACTAAACACACCACCCAACCTCCGTAATCAAACATCTGCCCACCCAACCTCCACCTTTTTTATTGTCTTTTATTGTTATATATATATATATATATATATATATATGAGTGTCATATTAAAATTAGACAGTCACAAATGAAAAGAGACAATTTGCACCCAGTAATTATTTAATTAAGTTGAGTGGTTACAGCCTTCACGCGAAAGTGAGCCCTCCTCTTAAACTTACATTTTAAAAACCAACTAACTACTCCAAAGAACCACTAATAACTGACATTTCATCCGGGAGCGATCACGGGATCGCGAGCACTCTGATTGGCTTAGGGGAGTCGTACTATACACAAGTCGATGTTTGCAATGCTTTTATTTTTAATTTCAATAATTTGTCGGCATCTTCCTATTCTCCAGTTTGTGAAAAAGTTTTACATGTGGCTGCTCAGCTTTTTTTCTAGTTTTCTCTATGAATTCCTTGATGATTTGATTTAATAATTTAATTAGTTTCTCATTCAAATTGGTTTTTCTGCCTCGATCGAGGCTGGAACAATATAAATTGCTATGATTAGCTATATTGTTTTACGAAATCGATGCAGCTTTCACAGCTTTATGAAGTACATTCCCCCTGACGTGTTTTTACTTCTAATTTTAAGCATTTTTATCCAATTATTATTTTTGTGGTCCTTTAGTTATTTTCTCTGTCATTAAGTTTAATGGTCCTTTTTTTATTATTATCATTCGTGTCGGCGTAAGTAATTTAAATTGTTTTTGTCTCTTATTGGATCTTAATCTGTATCGCAACATTTGTGTCAGTCTTACCTATAAGTTAAAATCAGTTCTATTTTTGTTGTGTTGGTATTGTTTTGTATCGATTAATTGCTAAATTTTAAGGTTAAATTTTATTACGATATCTATCTTATATATATATATATATATATATATATATATATATATAAATGGTGGGAGAGTTTTCATATACATCAATTTAAAACTTTATTTCCATTTGGGTTAAATACTCTATACTCAAGTTTTTGATAAAAACTGTTTCCATTTCATCTATTATAAACACTAATAATCCATTGATTATTGAATCTACATCTCTGCATAATCAAGCCAAAGTTAAACGACATCGCAGAGGAGGTCGTAGTAATAAATGTACTTTAGATGTTACAGAAACCACTTTAACGAACTTAGTTAAAAAGTTAAAACGATTTCAATTGATAAAACCAAATTGCATTAAAAAATTCGTTTATATAGTATAAGAATTAAACTTATTATGCATATGCATATGTGGCATTACTGCCAAGAAGTTATTCAAACCAATACAGATTTGAGTACTACAGTTTATGCTATAGTATTGGAAAACCTTAAAGTTAGAGCAATTAAATACAATATCGATTTAAAATATAATGGCAATCAAATTACTTATTCTAAAGAATTCTGTATCTTTAATTTTTACAATAAATCTTTTAATTTTATCCCATTTGCTTACATTTTTAGAATATTAAAAAATCTTTTCCGTTAAATAATATAAGTGCAGCTTTTAAATATGAAACCCCTCTTGGTAGATCCATTTTTAACTATAATGAAATTTCACGCAATTTAAATTGTAATTCTCCACTGCAATGTTGTTGTAAACCGGATTCTATAGGCTTTGACATTAATCATAATCATATAATAACTAGTGATTTAGATATTGTCAAGAATTCTACATTAAAAAACTTTATGAATTTGGGCACAGGTTTTAAAATCGAAAAAAAACGAAATATTAAAACTTCTATAAAAGCTAATCTGGAATGTTCCATATATAGAATAGCTGTAAAATATAGTTTACCATTAAGTTCATTATAGTTTACCATTAAGTATATGTATAAACAGTGTTGCCAGACTTGGGGACTTTTTTATTCAACTACCACCAATAATTTTGAGAAGTAAAACTTGACATACATAATAGACGATTAATCGTCGATGTGACTAGGCAACTGTTGCTCTAAAAATTTAATGGTGGATGTTGAATAAAAAAGTCCTCAAATCTGGCAACACTGTGTATAAAATTCTTTATACCGATCGCTGAGTTCGAAATTTTTGTTTTCTGCTGTATCAGCATATACCAGCCGCTTAAATCGGTAAATACCCTCAGTCGTTGACACTTGTGCATTCAAAACGTTGCGACATGTGGTATTCTAAAGCATAGAAGAAATATACTATTTCAAAAAATGAAAATAATGGCAAAGAAAAAAGAGTAATACTATTCATGCCGATAAAGTTGAACTTACGACAGTGCCAAGTGTATTTGCCGTAATTACGGCATTTTAAAACTTTTATATGCGCAAATAAAATTACAGAAAAGGACCAAAAAAGATGTAAGTATGGAAAACATCCTGTTTAATTTATAAAATGAACATAAATTACTGTTTTTTTTTTTTTTTAATATAAAAATCACTGAATGTTCTAAAACTTTCATTTATTTCTTTGACAGTTTGGCAAGTAACAAATTAGTTTTTATTAGTAGTATACTGCATACATTACGTGTAATAATTCACAAACATTGCTTTCTTCGTGTTTTGACTTTACCCGGATTCATCGTTTTCCCGCTTTCATCGTTATTATTATTTTTTTTTTTTCCTGCACTCCATGAAAAACGATGTATCGAGGTTCTATTGTATTACAATTCAGATTAATATTTTTATCGTCTACAAATTTATATAAATGCACATGCCGAGTACTCTACTATCTAAATTATACCTCTGGGGGCCACCGAAGAGATGGAGCCACCCCCTTCGTGGAGGATCAAAATTGTGACGGCATGTCTCCGGATCATCCTTAGGGGTACGTCCCAGACACTCGCCAGTTACCCATAGCGCAGTACTAGTGCGACGTTAAACCTAATTAACTAACCGACCGAATACTCCAACATTAAATTACTCCAGATTACATATAAATGCAATCTGGAGTAATAGTATAAAAGTAAATCTGAAATTGAAATTGCATTATTTTAAATGTGTGCAATATTGAAACATCAGATAAAATAACTGAAAATATTAGATCTAACACAAAACATAACGTCACTTTTTCTAAATTAAAACTTCTAAGTTTCAGAAAATACGTTGAGTGTTGAGTGGGTTTTAACGTCGCACTATAACTACGCAATGGAAAATTGGAGATGGCCTTGTATTCACTCCTAGGGATGTTCTGAAAAACATACCATCATAATTTTGATCCTCCGCCAGGGTTCCTACACTGTTTCAAGAAAAGAAAATCCTGACTTTTTCAAGTTTTTCCTGACTTTTTTATTGAAATTTTCTGACTTCTACGTTAAATTTTAAAGCAAACTGAAATGCAATATAGGCATATATCATTTTGGTAAATTATGCTGCTGATCAAATATTCCTGTTTTTCAGAAAAATAATAGAAGAAAACAATTTAATTTTATATTTATTAAAATAAAAAATAAATACCAAAAGCACCAGATTTGCTCTATTTTGCCATGTTTAAAAAAATTTAAATTTAGAATAACTTGCAAAATTTTCAAATTCAAATGTTCATAGTCAATGATATTCATGCCAGTATCATAAATGGTATTTTAAAGGTGGTTTGATATTTTTACGATGAAAATTTTCTTCACAAACTATGCATGTTTAACGGCCCTCTTCACTCACCGTCACCGGAAGCCCGAGCCAATGCTATTCTATGGGGAAATTTTCTTTACAAATAACTTATTAACTAATACATATTTTTAAATTCTGTTTTCACATTCAGAAAATTCCCAACTGTTAAACTGACGGACCTTTTTAAAAATGTATTTTTTTTTATTTTTAATATTTTATTTTGAAATTGCAAAATGAAAAAAATTCACATATTGAAAATTCGTATTTTTAAGCTTCAAAATAAAATATAAAAAATTAAAAAAATAATTTTTTAGAAAAGGTGCGTCAGTTTAACAGCTGAGAATTTTCAGAATGTGAAAACAGAATTTAAAAATATGTATTAGTTAATAATAAGTTATTTGTAAAGAAAATTTCCCCATAGAATAGCATTAGGTTCGGCTTCCGACGGCAGTGAGTGAAGAGGGCCCTTAAGCAAAATTTTTCTCTATTCTTTCATGTCAAGAAAATTGTAAATTTTGAGTAACTTACAAAGTTTTTAAAATAACTAGAATGTTTAAAGTAAATCATGTTTATACTAACATCCTAAATGGTATTTTTAAAACTGGTCTGATATCTTCACAATAAAAATATTTTTAATGCACATTTAAGCAAAATTTCGTCCTATTCTTCCGCATTGAAAAAAATTATAAATTTTGAATAACTTATGAAGTTTCTAAATTAGAATTATGCAAATCAACAGTCTACTTGCCAGTTATCCTAAATAATATTTTTAAACTTGTCTGACCTCTTTACGATCATTTGTTCTTCAGATAATATGTATACAGATTAACATACTATCAAACCGAATAATCCACAAACGCATAACACGTCAATTTTGTGATTTTCAGTATTGGTGTTAAGGTTAAAGTCAATTGACTACACAGAGCCTTAGACCCTCTTGTTTGCCCTCTGTGAGGGTCAGTGATTTTTGGATTCTTTACATTCCAAATTGCGTAAAATGGTTTAAAAAAAAAGAAAAAAAAAAAAAAAAAAAAAAAACTATTGCATGAGGAACTAATAATATATAAAAAGTTGACATTGATTTTTATAGAATGTTTTCCCCAAGTGCATGACTGTGATTAAATAAGAAAAGTTTATTTTTCAAAAATACTGGTATAAAAAGCAGGTACTAAAGATGCTTCAGAATAAATTATGAAAGTTGGCAACTCTGCCTACATCATCAGCAGTTACTTTTGTCAAAACTTTTCACCTTCTCATGTGAGACAACCCTTCTTTCTCTATAGCCTGGCTTCTATACTCACAGTCATATCCCCTCCAATTCTTTCGATATTCATCTGTTATCAGCAAACATTTTGTTACTATTGTTATTTAATTATAGGAAGAAATTGATTTGAAGACAGATGTCAGGTTCAGGAATTAAACAGCGAGAAAAACATAATCAAGGTGGGTAGCCTTTGATTTTCCCTGACTTTTCCAGAACACCAGAACAAGTAAAGGTAAATTTCCCTGACTTTTTCAAGACATTTTCTTCCAATCCATTTTGGTACATTTTATAAATTGACATTTTTCGTCGAGAATTCCCTTGGTGTAAATGAAATTTTGAGATTTTTCTTTCAAGAATTAGTGAACATTACCTGATATTTGCAATTTTCAATCAAATTCTCTGATTTTTCCAGTATTGCGAAATTCCCCGACTCTTCCCCAATTTCCAGGTTGCTAGACACACTGCCATAAATAAGGTATGAAAAGCTTAGAAATTCCTGAATAAACTATGCATTTTTTCTAGAAAACTACTCTTTTTTTTTTTTTTTTTTTTTTTTTTTTGCAAGCCCAATTTTTTTTTTTGACTTTTTACTTCAGATTTATTTTTTCTTGACCGTTTAACTGAAATTTGCTTTTCCTGACTTTTTCAGGTTTTTCCTGACCCGTTGGAGCCCTGTCCGCGGAGGGGATGGGATGACTTTTTCGTATTTGGCGTTAAAAACGTAAAGTTTAATAATTTTTTACGACTTTCCTGTCGTGATTCAGCAGCTAATTATTTCACCAGTGAATTAAGTGCAGCATAAACTATTTTCTGTAATTTTTTCAAGAAAATCGGTGATTAACACTTGAAAGAGTTTCCTTGTAAGAAAATTTTAGAGAAAAATATAGATATTTCACGTTGGCAAGAGATGAAAATTTTTTTTAATATTCAAAATTTTTTAAAAAGTTTTCGAGATCTTTGAAATTTATGGCTTAACGAGTACTTAAAAAAAAAAAAAAAAAAAAAAAAAAAAACTAAGAATATTGGTCTCAAATGCTTTTTAAAAATATTTTGAATATTAAAAAAATTTCATCTCTTGCAAAAGTGAAAAATCTATATTTTTCTCTAAAATTTTTTTAGGGTTGAAACTAGAGTCCTGCATCAGATCGGGTCGGGTACATTTTTTCTCTTGCGGGTCGGGTTGACTTATTTAGTTTTCGTGTGGGTCGGGTTTAGTTTTCAACGAATCGGGTCGATGGGAAAAATCTTAAAAAAAAAAAAAAAATATCTTAATAAAGCAGAAATTTCTTTTCTCTATATACCCAAGATGAATATACGCTTACCCAAATTATCATAGTACACTGAAGCATCCTTAAGGGCCCTCTTCACTCACCGCCGCCGGAAGCCGAAGCTAATGTTATTCTATAGGAAATTTTTCTTTCCAAGTAACTTATTAACTAATACATATTTTTAAATTCTGTTTTCACATTCTGAAAAGTCCCAGCTGTTAAATTGACGGACCTTTTTTCAAAAATTATTTTATAATTTTTTATATTTTATTTTGAAGCTGCAAAATACGAATTTTCAATATGTGAATCTTTTTCATTTTGCAAAAAAAAAAAAAAAAAAAACATTTTTAAAAAAGGTCCGTCAATTTAACAGTTGGGAATTTTCCGAATGTGAAAACAGAATTTAAAAATATGTATTAGTTAATAAGTTATTAAAATTTCCCCATAGAATAACATTGGCTCGGGCGGTAAGTGAAGAGGGCCGTTAAGCAGGAATTCTATAATCAGGTAACACCAATAAACCGGCACTAATGACTTTTCTGTTTTTTTTTTTTTTTTTTATAAGCCTCCGCCTGTAATTCGTATTCGCATCTGTATGATATTCGCCAGCAAAAAATGATCCGTGTTCGTATCTGGATCCGTATAAGGAAGAAAAAAAATATCCGTACTTGTTTTCATTTCTTCAAAGAATCTAATACGTACCTTTTGTAGAAATTGTATGAAAATTAGTAAGTATTATAAATCTTTTTTGATTATTCTTGATATATAAATAAAAGAAAGGCAGTATAACCTCGCATTTACGTTCTGGAAATTGAAAAGATTATTCAATTTCCATTTTTACTTTCTTCTATATGTAATATAGAGAAAGTATTGGATTCGCGAAAATTTTCGACCTCCGTTTTTTGACGGATCTACACGTTTTGGGATGTCCTGAACACGAATTGATAGTTTTTAAAAAATATCTGTCTGTCTGTGTGTCTGTATCATTTTTTTGTGGACGCTGTATCTCACGAACCAATGAATGAAATTTAACCAAACTTGGTATTTAGTTGCACCCTGACATGAACTGGTGCCCATTAGATTTGGGGATCAATAGCTCAACAGGTGGCGCTGTGATCGCATTTTATGCACATTTTTAACATGGCAGCATAGGACAAAATTCCGTATAAATGGGCATAATAAGAGTTATTTTACACTTGTGATTGTAAAATTAATATGAATTATTGATAATAGTAGTACGTAACTAGGAAAAAAATTTTGTGCATGGGGGGGGGCAACGCTTCCCCCCTGGGGGGGAAGTACCCCCCCGTGGGGGGTAAATTTTGAAGATGGGTATCATTCGAAAGATCTCGTCAATACCTTTAAAACGAATGGTTGAACTATAAATCTGTGATAATTTAAAACAAAGTTATCGATTTTTTTTTTTTACTTTTAACCAAAAAAAAAACTTAGAAAAAAAATTCGCTTTTTTTTTTTTTTTTTTTTTTACTTTTAACCAAAAAAAAAAAAACTTAGAAAAAAAATTCGCTTTTTTTTTTTTTTTTATATTGTTAGTGATTGAATATGTATTAATTTTTACAAAAAAAAAAAAAAAAAACAGAAAAAAAATTCGTATATATATATATATATATTTTTTAATATTGTTACTGATTGAATATGTATAGGAAAATATAGAAGAAAGTCTTGTGGTGGCCACAACATACTAGTTTTTAGATACTTTTATTTTCAGCAAACTTCAATCCTCGCTTTTATGTGAAGGAAATTATGATTTTTCCTCCATTTATACTTGTAAATACAGGAAATATAGAGAAATATTTGTTGTGGTTTAATTATATATATCTATATATAAAAGAAAGAAAGAAATGTAAAATAAGCACATTTAGAAAACGCAGTCCATAAAGGCAGATAACATTCTTTATCATCTTCTCTAGAACAAATAAACAATGCACCGAAATTGCAACTGGAAGAAACTAATTTGCTGATCGTGTGAATTGAAAGTGATCGTAGGAAAGCAGGTATTTAATTGCGAATCATATCCATGCTACTGTTACATAAATTATTGTAGTAAAGTAAATATTCAGATCGAACGAAAGCAATAAATGAAGATGCATATTTTGTTTTTCTTTTTTTCTTTCTGAAGCCCTCTCAGTAAAGCGTCGGGCTCGTAATTGGAAGATTGCGGGTTCGGTACTCGAGCCGGCCAAAGACCGTCGTGTACACTAATGGTGGCTGGTGCATGTAAAATCTGTCGCGGCCACAATGTCCTCCATATTCCCATAAACAATTATACCTATGGGGGTCACCGAAGTGGGAGAGCCATCCCTTCCGTGGAGGATAAAAATTGTGATGACATGTCTCCGAACCACCTCTGAGGATGAATCCCAGACTGTCGCCAGTTGCCCATTGCGCAGCACTAGTGTGACGTAAAACAACCAACTTTCATTCTTTCTTTTCTTTTCTTTTTCTTTTTTTAGAATATAAACATTAAACATAAACAATAAACTACTAACATTTAACTTGAAGCATAATTTTGAACTCTTGAAATTCACAGGAATAGTTTCTCACATAGTACAACTCACATGAATAGTTTACAATTATTATTAATTCGTTTTTCAGAATTTTAAATTTTTAACTTAATACAATTAGTAATAACATTTTAAATTCTTTTTAAAATAATTTACCAACGTGTGACAGTGAAAATTTACCTTATTTTAAAATTTTAAAAAGATTTACATGATTTTTAGATGAATCAGTAATGTTCATTCAGTTTTCGGGTCGGGTGCGGATCGCAAAAAAATCTTTATTGCTGGTTCGGTTCGGGTACGGGTCGAAAAAAAATCTTTATTGCGGGTTCGGGTCGGTTTTCGGGTTGATGAAAAATTTTTTTGTCGGGTTCGGGTCGATGTGAAACTCGTCTATCGGGTTCGGGTCGGGTAAAACCCGACCCGTGTAGGACTCTAGTTTGCACACATTTTTTAAAACTAATTTTTTTAAAATATTTCTTTAGATGATGATTTCTTCAGATCTGACTGATATATGATTCCGATATACATTTTCGGGACACCTGTAATCCGGTAAAATCCGTAATTCGGCAATGTCTATTTCCCGGATAATGGTATATGATGCTTCACTGTAAAATAAACATCCGTATCCGACTAAAGCAATGAACAATATATATATATATATATATATATATGTTATTTAGAACATAAGCTGTTGAAAACAGACTACTTGTACTTCTCTCACAGTAACCAGATGTATGATTCATGTATTTTGATTACTCACACCCTCTTAAAATAAATTGTGAATTTAAGCTGATAATATTCTTTTTTTTTTTTTCCTTGCAGATGTTTCTAAGAAGTTATAGGATTGTAGATTTAGATGAGTTTAGTGGACGTTTAGTTGCGTCTGTCGTAACATTGTATTATTTTAATATTATTCTGTTTGTGATAAGCATTAAACAATAAAACTATAAACACACTAAGCTTGAAACCCATTTTCGTACACTTTGAAGTTCACAACACAAATAAATAGTTAAAAATTATTATTAATCCATTTTTCAGATTTTTTAATTTTTAACTTAGTTATAACTTAGTAATTATATTTTTAATTCTTTTTAAAATGATTTACCACACACTCAGCAGTGTGACAGTTAAAATTTATTTTATTTTATAAATTAAAAATGTTTTTCACGATTTTTAGATGAATTATTAATTTTCATTTAGATTCGGGTTTCGGGTCGGGTTCGGGTAAAAGAAATCGGGTTTCGGGTTTAAAGAAATCAGGTTATGGCTCGCCAAAAATTCTTTAGTGCGGGTTCGGATCGGTTTTCGGATCGAATAAAATTTATTTGTCGGGCTAGGGTCGGGTTTCGGGTTGATTTAAATTTCACTTGTCGGGTTCGGGACTCTAGTTGAAACTTTCATTTCTTCAAAGCATATCCACTGTTAAAAAATGTTTTTACTTTTTCCTACCCCCATGTATATGGTAGAGAAAGTATTGTTTTTGGGTCAAATTTTCGAATTTGAGTTTTTATTATATTTACACGTTCCGAGATCTCCTGAATCCAAAAAACATGTTTTTAGAGTGTATATCTGTTTATAGCATATTTCAAGATATAGTGCGACAGTGCTTGAAAATTGATGAAAATGTATTTCAGGTTGTGCCATGTGTTATTAATATAGGATTATATTTATGTGCACCATGTGGTGTGTACATAACCTTCAGAAAATATACAGTGCTGCCAGTATTCTTTTTTATGGTTAGTGAAAGTGCTATATTATAATAATTTACCCTGTTTAAGAAGCTGCGCAGAAATTGAAATTAATTCCTAATAGCCATATGGTAAATAATGTATTTTTTTAAACTAAATATTCATCGCTTGTTTGTTTTTTTTTTTTTTTTGTTGTTTTTTTTTGTATATTTACACGTTTTGAGGTTTCCTGAATACCGAAGTCAACTTTTTAACGTTTGATCTTTGCCTGTCTCTTAGAGTAAATTACACTGTTAAAAAAATACAGAAAAAATACAGAAATTCTCTGTAATTTCAGAAAAAAAGTCGTAAAATACGTTTTGTCTACGTAATTTTTCCGTAATTTACGCCTTTTTTTCTGAAATTACAGAGAATTTCTGTATTTTTTTAACAGTGTAAAAACAAATCATTTCAGGCAACCCAAATGTTGCATTTTGAAGTTAATACGTTTGTTACTATATATGAAAGTTGGATCAAGAGTGATATGATTCAATGAATGTTGTGTGCGAAAGTTGTCTGGGTAATTTTAAATGAACTTTTACTTTAATAACACATTTGAATTCTATATAAATGTAAGTACAATAATGAAATGAGGGGGGGTTGAGCCCCCCTCACACAGAATTATTTGTCAAATAAAACTGTTCCGAAGCCTAATTTGAATTCTTTCAACATAAATTTACATAACAATACTCGTTATCTCACCCCTTAATCTCCAATCTGTATTTATAGTATTAAATTTCAGGGTAAGAGAAAGTCGCGTGAGTGTCACACCAGATTATTTTAATTAAATGTTTATTTCTAAACTTAAAGTTAAAAATTTTATAAAATAAAAATATTGGTGTGAACGGAAACCGAAAATGTTTTTTCAAAGTAAAATAATAATAATAATAATAATAATAATAAAGATATAAAATTTGAAATGTAAGTATCAGTATATCATTGAAAAACTGAAATGTTTATTTATCACCCTCCCCCCACCCCACACACGTTTTTCTTTCTTTCTTTCCTGTTTCACTGAAATAAATCTTTTACCGAAAGACTATTATTTATTTATCTTATTTTTAAGTAGGATTCTTTAAATTCTAACGAACCAAAAAAAAAAAAAAAAAAAAAGTGGTAAAATTATAAAGTGTACAACTTACGAAAACCGAAAATCAAAATCAGTTTCCAAAATAAAACATAAGGAGTAATATAAAATAATCCTTTTTCTTCCCCTTTTTCCTCTTTTCTTTCTTTTTTCTTTTTTAAACAGTTTGTGATATAGAAAGCTGGTATTATTATTTATTTATTTTATATACGACTCTTAAACTCTAACGAACTAAATTATAAAAATACTAGCAGGCTCTGCCCACTATGCCGATCATAATATTAAAAGGAATTTTCAAAATTGAGTCATTAATTTTTTAAATATAATTTTATAGATAAAAACTAAAAGGAAAAAAAAAAAAAAAAAAAAAAAAACTCAAGTAAGTCTCTCTGAACATTGATTCGGGTAACCGCTGTTTTCGGCAGCGTCTTTCTCTCGCTTGGTGTATCGGGCTAACTCTGTCCCTGCTTGCAACGCTTTTTCCGACATTTCAATTTGTTTATATATTGATCGACAGATGCAGCTGCTACTACTTAAAAACTACGATTTTACAGATGGATATATCGCAACTCAACATCGATTAAACATTTTAATTTTGGTACCATATGTATGAGTCAGACCTAATCATTCTTCTTTTCTTTTTTCCTTCTCCGTTGCCCTCACCCTATAATACTAAAACTTTAAGTAGAATAGATTGATAATTTTAGTACAATTAGTTATATGTATTACAAAAATTATACATAAACATAAGTGTTATAAATATTTTATTTATTTATTTAAAATTTAATATGTTTAATTTTTTCTAATGTATTGTAATTTGGTTCCAATATATATATATATATATATATATATATATATATATATATATATTGCTTTCAAATGAATGAATTAAATGAATAAAAAAATAAATAGTTTAATAGCCGTTGCTTAAAATAACAATAATAATAAATACATTTTCACCTTCAATTGTGAATGAATTAAATAAAGAAAATAATAATAATAAAAAAAGGTTTAAAAGTCATTGCTAAGATACACAGACGATTGAAATGAAAGAATAAATTTTAAAAAATGAAATAGAAAAGTCAATGGATAAAATCGAAGTAAAAGAATACGTACACATATATATCTAAGTTCGAAAATTGGAAAGATCTCGATGAATTGTACACCTGCTGTGCAGGTTCCAAGCTACCCCTCTGCCAAGTTTTGTAGTCCTCGGATTAGTAATTTGAGCTGCAGAGCGCAGACAAACACACACATACAGATATACGGACACTTCTCTTTATTTATGTAGATAATATTGATTTTATTGATGCAAATCGAAAATATTTTTTAAAAATAAAATAAGGAATGACATAAAATAAAGAATATATATTAAAATTTCGCTGATATCATATTAAATTGATTAAATGATTTATTATTCACTGATTAATGATTTTTATTTAATTGATACTATATTAAAACATATATATAAGTTTTTTCATTCATTGAAATATAATACCTACTAATAGAGAAAAGTCCGTTGTTTAATTATTGCTATATATTTCTTTAATAGGATTTTTTTAATTTTAACACACTAAATTATAAAAATATATTGATAATTGACGAAAATCAGTAATCAGTTTTCAAAATAAAATACTTTAAGACAAACGCGAAGAATATATATTAAAATTTCACCGAAACACTTAGTTTCATTGAAATACAAGCCCACCAGCGGCCGAGCGGTTCTGCGCTCAAAGCTGGTAGATGGGAGGTGCCGGGTTCGATCCCAGGTCGCGCTCATCGACCTAGCCGTTCGGAGTTTTCCGTGGTTTCCTCCGAAACTCGCGTAAATACGGGCTAGGACCCCTTAGAAAGACCCCCACGGAGGGCATTCCCCCCCTAGGCCTAGGACACATCAGGAGTCAATCGGCCTTAAATCCTACAACCAACCAACCATTGAAATACAATACTCACTCATCTTTTTTTTTTTTTTAATTGGATTCTTTAATTCTAATGAATTAAAATACACAAATTGTGATTAAAAATAAAATGTTGATAATTGACGAAAAAAAAAAAAATATAAAGCAATTTTTCAATCACACACACACACAAATAATAATAATAATAATAATAATGTAAAAATTGAACAGTATTATATCAAAGTTCCACTGAAACACTTAAATATTTATTTGTGAAAACTTTTTTCTTCCAGAAATAATTTTGACGACCAGCGGCCGAGTGGTTCTACGTTCAAAACTGGCGGACGGGAGGTGCCGGGTTTGACCCCAGGTCGAGCTCGACGGCCTAGCCGTTCGAAGTTTTCCGTGATTTTCTCCGAAACTTCCGTAAATACTGACTAGGATGCCTTAGAAAGACCCCCTCCCATGGAAGGCACTCCTTCTCAGGCCTAGGACCCTTGTGCAGTCAATCGGCTTTAATCCCCACAACCCAACCCTGAAGTGACCTTTGTTTCAATGAAATACCTTACTTGATATCAAAAGTTTTTTTTTTTTTTTTTTTTGTTTTTTAAACTCTGTCGAATTACATTATAACAATTGTGATAAAAAATATAATGCCGATAATTTACGAAAACCAAAAACCACTTTTTAAAAGAAAGAAAGTTATAAAATTTTAAGCGTACGAATTAAAATTTTACCGATAGTTTTAAATATTCATATGTGGATTTTTTTTTTTTTTATTTTACTGAAACATTTAAATATTTATTTTTAGCCGCCCCCCCCCCCTCTCAATATATATATATATATATTGAAGTACTATATTTACTGCTATAGACAGGAGTTATTTAACAAATTAATTACAAAAATTATATAAAATTTGAATATTTATCAAATTTTCACTGAAGCATCTAAATATTTATTTGCGATTTCACTATTTTTATTGTTTTTTAATTTTTTTTTTTTTTTTTTTGTTTCAATTAAAGCTAAACAAGTCTTGAAATTATTTGTAAATGCATAATCTTTTACTATTATTATTATTATTGTTGTTGTTAGACTTTTTAATATCTGTATTCTGTTTGTTGTAATTATTAATAGTCGGCACGTCGGCAGCAAAATTATTGAAATAGATATCCATTTTTTTTTTTTTTTTTTTTTTTTTTTAAGTTTGATCGCTAATTTTTATCATCTTACTTTTTTATAAACAGCATAAAGACTAAGATCATGACTCGATAAATATATTTACGTAATAAAACAGTATTAGGTGCACATCTTAAATACGAATTATTGCTAGCGCCAGAGGCGGATTTAAGATTGTTGCACCCTAGGCCCATTTCGTTATGGCACCCCCCCTTCCCCCAACATGCATATATACTATATTTTGAAACACGATGTATACATTTGATGATAATAACAAATATAACATAACAAATGAAAATTATATTATTCTTCTACACATCAACCACCATGCATCATTGCATATAACAATCAACTTATAGTTAAAAAAAAAATTACTCCAGTGCGATCATTAAAATAAAGTATGCATTTTGTTATTTTTTTTTTTCATGAAATGTGACTTATTGAACTGAATTTAAATTTTTATTTAAAATCATCTAGGTTTATTCTGTAAAAAAGTAACACCACCTCATAGTTTCCATACTGTCAAAGTGATCAACACTACAAATATGATGTTACACAACATACATATAGTATTTTGTGTGTGTGTTAGATACCGCTACAAAAAAATTCGTAACGTGTAAAATTGGTCCAAAATCAATGAAAAATCCTGTCGATCGCCAGTTGTAGTCACATTTTAAATCTGAGTTTCTTTAAATTTTTTACAGATTTCAAATTTTAATTGCTGCAACTGTTCAAATTTAAATATTTTTAAAATTTCGACGCTCCTAGGCCTCACAGGTCTAAGCCTAAATCCGATACTGGCTAGCGTTTCAATAATTTTTGCTGATGTATTTTCTGAAAATATTTTGTATTTGTAGTAGTCTCCCTCCCTACAACTACAACGGCAACGCTGATTTTTGTTCCCTTCGAAACAGTCTAATCAGTTGTTGATGGTAACTGCTTCAGCAGAATTTCCCCTTAAATTCAGCCAAAATTTCCCTTTTCAGGATAAGTTTTCCCTCACTTTAAAAATGCATAATGCAGCTCCGCTCCCTTTTAATGAGTTATTCTTTAACGATGAATGTGTCATTTGTAACATCATTTATCTATTCCCATCTAACTTCTTTTTAAGTTTAGAGAACAAAAAATATGTTTAATATTTTTAAATCGCATTAAAATAGTAAAAGAAAATTCTAACCCTGAAACACGTTTCTTACGAACTTCAAAATTGCCGTTGAAAATATTTTAAAGTATAAAAAATTAACATAACGTATTAACCATAAACTATACTTTCACCATTAGAAACAAATTTTTATGTATATATATATATATCTATATATATACATATGTCATGTGTGTGTGTATGTATATAGAGAGAAGGGTAAGAGAGAGCTATAAACTTATACATATATTGTATAGTATATATATATACTTAGCTATATTTAGCTGAAAACAAGTCTAAGCTTATGTAGCAAATGATATACAGCTAAACATATTTCTCAGAAAATCAAATCATAATATAAAATTAATCAACGAAAAAAAAAAAAAAGAGAGAGAGAGAGAGAGACATCGATACAGTACAACAATCTAAGCCCATATATTTCCTGCTTCCTGTAAATACCTATATTTTTCAGCCTAAAGAGATTTTACCTTAAAAGTTTTCAAGTCAATAGTCAAAATTTTATTCATTGTCATTTTACTTATGTATTGGAAGAAAAAAAAACCTATTTTTTAAAAAAACTTAAATTTTATTATTATTATTATATGCTTGAATATAATGCATGCATAGCAAGAACTTTGTTTTAGATATTTTCTCAAGACAAGGCACTAGAAAGTTAAGCAGCAGTACTTTAAACCATATATATTATATATACTTCATATTTTTACATTATTTTCCATGTTAGATTATTTTAAATTAACGATAATAGGTCAAATTACTTTCCCATGATATTTTTACTTTTATTAATAAAAGAGTGTTCTATTAAAAAAAAAATAATAATTAAGTAGAATTTCGCTTATTTTTCTGAATAGCATAATCTGAGAGAAATTTTGTAAAAAAGTAGCCCAACCTCCTGCCCCCACATATCTCTCCCACGGATTAGAAGAGTGAATCCGTGATCTCTCCTGACACTTTACATTAGTAAAGATCCAGCATTCTTTACTTGCATAGGAATATAACCCATCACTCAACATCAAGTAGCAGATACAAAGTAGGGAAGGGAAGCTTTTCCGAGCATCGCGTTGTTGGGGGAGGGTAGCTGATAACAAACAGCATTGTGATATTACAATGGTAGTCGTCCGTTTCCTAATTCCCTTTCGGCTAAAAAGAAAGATGACCACCTGCAGAAGATAACAGTTTCATGGGAAATAGCGTCACACCATTTTATTCGCAACTGAGAGAAGAAAAAACAAGACGCCAAAGGGGGAAAAAAGGGGGGGGGGAGATGGAGAAATCAAGCGATAGAAAAGTAAAAATTTCCCACAAAATCACTAGTTTTCTAAAAAATTTCCCTTTTTCTCACAGAGCTCTATTTTCCCCTCGAATGAGGGAAATTTCTCTCAAGTTACCATCACATGCTTTCCCTCACACGCACGACTCACGCTCACACTTTTTTCACAGTCGTTGTCGTAGTATGAAAGGACGAGTTTTTGGCTTTATGCCAAGCGGGTGCGGTATACTACATTCTAAGCGTTGCGTTGCTTAGGAGAAATGTGTGGTATGTTTTTGGCTTGAATTAAAGCGGTGTTTTTCTAAATTTTAAATACTGGTCCTTAATGATTAATCTATTAAATTTATATTTATTTCTTTTCTCTTAATTCTGCATTACAATGTGGATTAAAAACAAATTTCGATGCTTGAAAAAGTTCAAATGAAAGATTTAGAAGTATTTCTTTTTGGTAGGAGGATGCACAGATTAATCACGGCGTATTGTAGAAGTAAGTTTAATTTATTATTTGTAATTATTGAATGTGATATCTGTCTGTTTATGTTACTATTTAAAAAGCAGTTTTGTGCAATAATGATCAAAATGTTACTAAACGTCTTAGAGAAATTATGCAGTGACTGTAACAATTTCAGAAAAGTGGGCAAAATTATCTCCCCCCCCCCCCTTCCGTATAAAATTATCGTAAGCAGTTTCTAAAACTTTCATTCATGCACAGTTTTATATATACATGATATTTATATGAGAGTGAAAGAGAGAGGGAATTTAAAAGTAGGCTTTTCTCAATTTAATGTAGAAATTATTCATTATTCTGCTAAAATGTGAAACTCATTTTATTGCTGTTGCGATTCTGGCTGAAAAAAAATTACATGGCATAAGTGAAGAATGAGTGTAAAGTACACTAAAATTTTTGCAATTAAAAAAATTGGGGAGCATATAAATAAAATTTAGACGATTTTTGGAGGGTATAAAACGTACACGTAATTTTTTTTTTTTTTTTTTTTTTTTTTGTAAATTACTGCCTAAGAGTTATTAAAATTGGTATGCGTTGAATGTACGCAATTTTTCATATTTTTGAGACTATTTAAATATATATATAAAAAAGTAAAAAAATTTTAAACGTGCACTGCTAACTAATTTTTTAACATTCAAGTGGAGACGCGAAAAATGTTCACGCTGTAAGGATGTGGAGTCTTCTAAACCTCCCAAAGTTTTCAATTTCTTTGTTAATAATTTGAATTAAAAAATCTTTACTAATGACTAGGTAACTAGAATTGGCTGAATGTTTCGAAAAAATAAGGTGACAGGACCTTGTGTGAAGCAAAATTCATTAAAATGTACTTGTTTTGAGTATTGGAGTTAAATGGAGTCTCACATCCCCATTCAAATGCCTCCCTCTTTAATTTTACATTATTATATTTTAACAATATATCTTGAACATATTTGGGTATTACTCTGTGGATCATTTTACCGTACGTGAATGCGGCTCATACCCCTCCCCCACGTTTTTTTTTTTTTTCTTTCCTTTTAACAGTAGCTACAAATTTGTTCGAAAAAATAAAACACTGGAGCCAGTTTTTTGATAACATGTTAGAATCACAGTTTAGGGAAATATCCAAAAATTAAAATTATTCCAAAATAGTCATTCATGACCATTTCAGATTTTAAACCTCCTGAGAATGTTCCTCGATGATTATAAATTTAAATACGCGTCTAAATTCCTCCCCTCCCTCCTCAATTGGATGTATTTTTTAATTTTGGGGGGAAAAAAAAAATATATATATATATAATATTTTAGCTTGCATAAACACTTTCAATATCGCATTCCTCAAGTTTTATAACAGATTAGATATATAACTGAATAATGAAAAGTTTTTTTTTTTTTTTTTTTTTTTTTTTTAATAAAGTTAACTTTTAAAAAATTTAAAACAAATGTTTTATGTACCGAAATTTTCGGCTTATAATCTGCGGATTATCTGCTGAAAATAAGTGAAAATGCACGAGGTGCGTATTATATGCTGATGTGTATTATCTGTTTACTATTTATCCGAGCCATAATTGTAACTTTTATTTTATTTAAGCAAAAAATAAAACATGTTTGATTCTTCACTCTACACATGGTACCATCAAACACCGTAATATTCCTTTTCTTGCGCAGAACTTTTATTTTATTGAGTGTTCAAAAGTAAATACTTGTTCAGAGGTGCAGAAAATGTTCAAACCTCGGAAATTTCCCCCAAACACAGTATAAATTTCCCTCAATAATGCAAGAATCTACTTTGCTATACAAAGTAATTTGTTCTATGTAATAAATCTTTAAGAGAATAAGTATACAGTGTAACATAAAAATATCGCTGTTAGTGTATAAGCACTTCAAAGTAGAAAATTGTTATTTTTGATTTACATCATTTTTATTTTCTTTTTAAAAAATATTCAAAATTTCCCCAGTCAGTTTAAATTTCCCCGAACCTCGTTCGGACATATTCTGCACCCCTGTACTTGTTTATTAAAATACATACTGTTTGCTTTTGGGCTTGATTACAATAATTCATTTTTAAAGCATCATATCATCACAGTGCACAAATAGAAAACTATCTGCAGGCCCATAGTTAGACTGTTTCTAGGAGGGGCAAAACATTTCTTTTAAAATGTTTTGATATTTTAATGCTTTCTAGAAATGAACGTCCCCCCCTCCCCGGACTGTCTTTTATAGTAACTGTATATTAGTTCTTAATGCTTGTATATAAATCTAAAAATGCACATAAAGGATATGGTGCTCTTTTCACAAAATTAACATGGTGTCCTTTACCTCTAAGGTACAATTTTTTTTTTTTTTTTTTTTCTTTTTTAAAATTAAGAACAGTAAAAAGGAAAAAAAAAAAGGGGGATTATAATCTTTACCAAACAACAGTAAGAAAATTAAAAATAACTGAATAAATAAAATGATTCATAAGAAGACAGAAATTAAAGCATTAACACTGAAAATGTTACTTAACTGCAGCTAGAATTTCTGAAGAAATAATAAAGAACTATTTGCTCTATTTCATTTTGTTATAATTTGTAAAGTTTTTACTAGATAAAACAATAATATAAAAAAGTAAATCGTATTTTAAAGTACTAGCTTACAAAGTTAATGAAACATCCTGACCTTATTTTAATTATTGTTGTAGAAAAAATAAATAAATAAAAAATAAGAGTGTGAAGGTGATGAAATGTTTTAATTAACAAAAATAATTTTTACAAATGTAATACAAATTTTTAGTATTCAAACATAAAAATATTTTTACACAATAACTTATCAATTAATCTACAAAACAGTAGCCAAATTAGTTTTTTAGAATACATTGTTAAACTATAATAATATAAAATTGAAAGAAAAAAATTAAAAATTAGTTAAAAGGGAACATTTCAGAAAAAATAAATTTTGAATTTTGTTTTATTCGGGAACAAAAGGGAACTTTAGACAAAAAATTATGGAAAGGAAAATAAAGCTTAAAGTTTAAAAAAATGGGGAAATATAAGAGAAAAAAAGAAACAGGATTTTTTTTTTTTTTTTTTTTTTTAATGTATGAAAAAATAAACCGAAACAAAATACAGGTCCTGAGAGCTGTAATTTCACTACTAACTGACAAAATTTATGTTCAATTACAATTAACTACTGTAAAAAGCTATTTAGCTGCCAATCCACACAGTTTGTACTTTTTTCTTTTTTGAAATTGGTTAATGAAATATGCGTTAAGTTTACAGCCAATTGCTGAAATATGGATAAATTTTACTCTTATTACTACTACTTAAATATGTTATTTTTGCTGCTGGCTAATCAATAAACTGATTATGGAAATTTGCAAAATTTTTACGGCCAGTTACTGAAATACGTAATTATTTCACTACGAATTTACAAAATCTACATTTAATCGTACGAATAATTGATAATATACACCATAATTTTGCACATAATTTATATTAATTCTCTTTTTCTTTTTTTTCTAAATCCATTCCTGAATTTCGCTATATTTTTGTAGACAGTTACCAAAAGATGCAATTATTTGGCTGCTAACCAATGAAGTCTGTGCCCTTTTCAAAGCTGAATTCCTAAATATTAAAAAATTGATGTAATTCCCACTTTTTTCAAAGCTGAATAATCCTAAATTATGCAATACTTTAGCATAGAGGTGCATAACCTGCGGCCAGTAGCCATCAATTTGCGGCCTGCGAAAGGACAGACATTTTAAATCGCATTAATCAACAGCAGAAGAGGAAAAAGGAAAAAAAAAAGAAAGAAAAAATATTTGTTGCATTCGCAAAACTTTTTTTTTTTTTTTTTTTTTTGTGGGGGTGGGGGGCAAGGGAAGGAAATGAAAATGTTAGTTTTTATATATATTTCTGTTTGAGATCTGAATTTTCCATTCTGTTTCTCAATAATGTAACCCACAGTATATTCCTTATTATTTTTTAAAAATCATAATCTATTACTAAGTGGTTATATCTTTATCTATCTGAGAAGATTAAAAACTGAAAAATGTAACAATCAATAAGTAAATGCTCCCCCCCCCCTCGTTAAAAAAAAAGAAAAAAATCTGTCCCCAAAATGCAATAATGTGTGTTAAAATTAATAATGAAGAAGCATAAATTTATAGTAGTAGTTAATTTCCATAAAAAAAAAATAAATAAATAAAATTTAGATGTGCAGTCAGTTGATTTTTTTTGTTTTTGGTGATATAAATGATGAAAAAAGACTGATGCTTATTTATTTTGTAGAATTGATAAAAACAGCCTGTGATACTGATGGTGATCATTTATGATTTATGGGGGTTGATCATGGGTTTATGAGATCTTGATAGTGTCATCCAGTATCTCAAAACGGTATTTTCATACTCACTTACCTACACTAAAATTGCTTATTTTGGTACCCTCTCTCTGCCTTTACATTTGCGCTAGTTGTTTGAGACTCCTAATACAAATTTTTTTCTTTCACTGCAAAGCATACTTTTATTACTTTATTTATCCTTATTGTACTATATACGATAATTTAATTCTTTTGTTTTCTATTCAATAATTTTATGATTATAACGCTTTGAGATTCGCTTGACTTGCTAATTGAAAAATTATTATAAAAGGATATATAAATATATATTAAGTAACATATGATTCAAATTAAAGTTCTGCATACAAGCACTTGACAATGGTAATGTCACATGCCAAGTCTCCTGCTTTTTGCTTGTTTTTCTATGCTCCTGATTTTCTACTCATTTCACCTGCTTTTCTGATGTAATTTTTATCTATCCCTCTTAGCATAATTTATGCTTAACATTTCTGGGATTGGGTAAAAAAAAATTTGAAAGAAAATTGAAATTTATCTTGCCCTGCAATTTATCAAGTTCAGTTTGAATGTGAATTACTATACAATGCTTTGAAACTAATTTTTACTAAGAATAAATTTTTAACTTTCATTTTTGCATAATGAAAAATGTCTTAATATTAAGATTTTTTTTTGGGGGGGGGAAATACCATAATTATTGAAAACTTAAAGAAATCAAATGTCATTAGAATATAGCTGATATTTTAATTTCTTTATTACCTTTTCTTTTACAAAAATAATTAAGATCCTTATTGTTTTATATTAGGAGCAGAATGATCGTATCTGTCTATTTTGACATAAAAACTGTATGTCTGAGGTTTTTTTTTTTTTTTTTGATTGTTTTACCGCAAGAAACATATATTATTAATTTAATTTTACTGATGCTTTGTAAATACCTCCTAAGCTTATAAAGCTTTACTTAAAATAAAATTTGCATTATTTTACTCATTTTTCTTACGAACTTTCTTGTTAGAAAAAGTCTCCTGATTTCTGTTAAAAAAATCTCCTGCTTTTTTTGCATTAGAAGTTAGCATCGCTGTAATGTGCTCCTTTATATATGTGTATTACACGGCGAATATATCTGCTTAGATTAATTATTTTGTATTATCTCATCAGTGGCCCTTCATGTACCATTCAACAGAGAGATCGGCCCTCCAGCTAAAAAGATTTTGCACCCCTTCTTTAGCAACTGAATTCAAATATACCAGACCATTTCACCACTAATTGTCAAAAGTTTATGTAAAATTGCAACTAATCTATTTTCAGCTAATCGATAATAATCACACACCTTTTTCAAAGCTGATTCTCGAAATTTGCATTTTTACTATGCAGCGATTGCAGGAACATACTAATATTTAGCTGCTAATCGATGAAATTAGTGTCCTTTTGAAAGCTGAATTGTGAATACTCAATTATTTTGCCACTAAGCAACAAAATTTTCACTTTTATTTTCGAAGCTGAATCTCGAAATACAGAATCAGGGGTTAATCCTGGTTTTTGAAAATGGTACCCCATTTGTGAATTTTGTAAATAATTTGTGAAAATTTCTTTTATTAATTTGTGAAAATTAAAAATGCTTAGTGAACAAATAACCGAAGTTGATTTAGTGAAGGTACCGCATCGCCGAAAATTGACTTTGTGAAGGTACCGCATCGCCGAAAATTGACTTTGTGAAGGTACCGCATGGCCAAAAATTGATTTTGTGAAAGTGCCGCAAAGCGGCACTAAATCCATTCTGGATTAACCCCTGAGAATGATTTTACAGTAGATTTCGGAAATACGGGATCATTTCACCACTAATAGTAAAACATTTATGTTTAATATTATTTAGTAATCATAGTAATTGCTTATTTAGAGTGTTATCTGTATTTCTTTATGGCACTGAAGATAATCATTCAGTTATTTGCCACAAAATTGTTAAACACCTATTTGACAATTGAACATATATGGTGATTTCATTGTTGGAGATGACTCATATAGCAAAGAGATTTCTAATGTCAGTGACTATTATGACCAAAGATGGAACACATGGTAGTCATGTGGAACTGAATGCAGCTACTGGAATATATATTTTTGACTGGATACCGGTTGTTTTGGTTGCATTTATACAAACTGCTAAGTTCTTTTTTCCTTTAAAAAAAAAAGTATTTTACATACCTTAGGATGTTATGCTCGGAGTAAATACATACCATCATTCTATATAGTTTGATTATATTTGGTGCCATGTAGAAATGATGACTATGCATTAGGCCGAATACCGTATAGTTACCAGATATGTTTCATCCCCATACAGAAAATAATAGAACACTTACCTAATTTTTTATTTTCACTACATTTTTATTTTATTATTTTTTTACAAATGCATTATACAATATTACCAAAATGATAATAGCATAGCATTTAATTTTTTTTCTTAATTAACAAAAAGGCGCAACTATAAAGTATAGAAAAAATATGGCATTTATTACTTTAGCAAGTTATATGCAGGGATGTAATTTACTAATATTTTTATTTTGCTACCTGTTTTTCTATATACAGTACCCACTGCAACAGATAATTATATTGTTAGTTCAAAATAATTGTATTAAACACATATCTTAAGTGCAAATCATCATTACTTTGCCAAGAGTTCATGCTTTTCTTTTAAATTTAAAATATTTCCACTTAAACTTCTCGCTTCTTACTTATTTCAGAATAAGAACTAGAAATTGTCTTTTAATATTAAAAAAAAAAAAAAAAAAAATCCACTTGCAAATCAAATTTGTAACTCATTGCACTTTGAAGAATTTACATTCCTTGAAATTGTTACGAAGACGAGTGATGGGGCGTGTTTAATTGCTGTGAATGGGAAAACTTAATGTTGCAAATGTAAAATTTTCGACAAAGAGAGATAACAGATAAAGAATTGTTGCATTTTATTTTCTTTTTATTTCAAAAGTAAAAAATCATTGCATAAATAAGTTTATTCAGCATGCATAAATGATATTTTTGCTGCTGAAGGGATTTTTTTATAGTTTTATTAACTAGCGATGCTGATTTTATTAAGCGTCAGTTTTAAAATTGGTTGGCATTGATTCCGCACCTGGCAATTTGATCAGATAATACGGCTGATTTTATTAGTGAATTTATTAAGCAACGGTTACTGTATATTCATGCAGTGTATTTGCCTGTTGCATTTTTACATACTCATTTCAGAAAACATATCAAATGTAATAGAATTGAGTACAATAAGGGTACTTTGTTCATTTTTCTTATTTTTACTACATTTTTATGAAGTATTGGAATACTTAATTTTGTATGTAAATAGATGCTGTAATTTTGTTTTTAGTGTGTATACAGGGGTCGATTCAGGCAAAATTTGGGTCCCTTTAGCGGCTCCTTCACAAAATTCCACATAGTAAAAAGGGACCCTTCACAAAATTCAAATTCATAAAAAAGGGACCCTTCACAAAATTCAAATCCATAAAAAGGGACCCTTCACAAAATTCAAATTTATAAAATGAGTCCCTTCACAACACTTTGTTTTATAAAAATGATCCTTTTATTAAATGTTTTCATATTTTCAGTATTATTTTTAATTAATGCCTTAATTTGGCTCAACGAAACTCTATTAACTTGATATTAAACATTACATAAAGTGATTGTAAAAACGGAAGATTTTACACAATATTTTACTTTTTCACAAAAATATTTTACATTTCACAAAAATATTTTGTTTTTCACAAAAAAGGGACCCAAAAATTAAAACCTGGATCAACCCCTGGTATATATATTATGCAAACAGTGTATTTTCAAGTTATATTTTGATTCAGATGTAGTGTAATCCATTGAACCGTAAACTATTTCTCGCCAATGATTTTGTGGCAAATGTGTCAACCTTTGGGTTTCCCTTGGTGAGCTTAAGCGTTCTGTGCTATTATTTCCTTTTTAGATTTTGACTATAAAAATGTTTCGTTGCAAAAGCTACAATTTGTGTTTTTGGGAAATAGATCTACTTTTGGTGAAACTAAAAATAGTGTTTGGAATAGTATTTTTTTTTTTCCAAAAGTTTATTGATAAGGATTTGTTATTAAGTATTTTGAGGGATGTGAGCTTAATGGGGAAATTGCACATTTTTCATTTTGTAAGTGATAGAGCATGAAAATACAAGCATTTTGATACTATTTCAGGGTTGCCAACTGCTCCGATTTCTATGGAGTGTCTCCGAAAAAATTTAAAAACTCCGCAATTCCGCAAAGTAATGTTTATGCTCCGCAAATTCAGTCTTGACCACCAAACTAAATATTTTTTATTAAATACATAAAAGTGAATAGTGGCAGACCCAGACACCGAAAAAAAAAAAAAAAACTATTCTTTTTTTTTTTTTTTTTTTTTAAGAACCACACGCTTCATCGTACAATACTCATAAATAAATAGTAAAGAAAAAGAAAAGAAAGAAAGAAAACATTTTAGTTCTAGGCATTGCGTAATCGAAATATTGCGGACTCAGAACGGGAACAAGTATTTGTTTATATTAGTTAAGAGTATGTTTAATTAAAACCACAAGCTGAAAGGGGGGAAGAAAGAAACCGAATGCTATGATTATGCGGTGTTTTGATTTTCATTTAAACTATATTAATGTTTCAGTTATCTTAATGCTTAATAGGTCATTAAAAAAATTGTTTATTTTAATTATTTATCGATAAAAATAATGGATTCAAAGCTACTGAACTTTAAGGCCAATTGACAACGCTTTATTTAAGATTTATTTGAAATAATTATGCATTTATTTTATCATTCACTTAAAGCATTAATGATTTATTATTATATCTTCATTTGTATCTGGGGGGGGAAAAAAAAAATAAGGGAACAAATTCGACCAATAATCTGCAAAATTCTAAAGTTTACAAAACATATGGTCCCAAGTTATGCAGATTAGAGGGAGTTGACTCAGAGATGAGATCATTTACACATTTATATGAATATCGGAGATTTCGTTTTTAGATTTTTATGTGATAGAATAATAATTATTTTGACATTCATGAAAATTGTTGGAAATTTAATTTTTTTTTTCCCCTTCGTGCTTTTTTTTTAAATGTAACTGAATAATCTACTTTCATATATTGTCTTTATTTATGTATGGAAAATATGCCATTATGCAAAAAACAAATTACTTTTGGGTTTTAAGCTTATATTCAGACTTAATCGCATTTCCCATTCTTATCTCTCTTCACTGTTTTGCTAAATATATTTGATTTTTAATAAATATTTCTTAACCCTCTCAGCGTGTGACGTCATATGACCTTCCTACTTCAAAAATAATCTTATTGTTAGGAGAAAATCCCCTGTTATGTCCGTTGAAGTTACACCAAAAATTTCCGAACATTTTTTCCCCCACAACTGGGGGTGTGTCCGTTCGAACAAAAGCCCTTTGTGTCCGAAAATATTTCCAAAGTGGGATTAGGAAGAAATGTACATGTAGAAGAAACTGGATTGATATTTCAAAAACCTTTTGGAAATATAGCAACAGACTTTATCATTTCTATGTAAGAAAAATGGGTTCAGAAAAATTAAAGCTGTAATTTAAAATAGCTTTAGCAGCGCAAAATTTAGTCTGCATTGTATTTCCAATTCATAAATTTAAATTTCCATAACTTTTATTATCAGAAATCAGAAATGATTAATTAATTATATGTAGCATAAACTATAAACACTTTGAACGTAATATTTACTAATTTTATAGATATTTTACATTAAAATGGTATGCAAAAATGAATCGTAAAACTTTCTTTTTTATACAAATACCATAACAATAATAATAATAATTTATAAATGTTTGAAATTATTTTTTTATTTTATTTATTTATTTATTTATTATTATTATTATTATTATTTTTTTTTTTTTTTGAATGAATGAATGAATTAATTAATTTATATGATATTTTACAGCTATCTTTATTCTCTTTAATTGCACTTTCTTTTAAAATTATAATAAAAATAAAAATGCTGTTAATATAAGGAACAGAAATAAATGTATATATTTCGATTTTATTTCTCAAGATTGCAACTATGTTAATCTACATTAATTAGTAAAGTTAATTTCAATGACAGGTTAATTTGGTTAATCAATAAATATATAATAAATAATGAAATATAATAAAATTAGCAAAATTATTAAGTAAAAAAAAAAAAAAAGTTTTTTTTTTTTTTATATATATTTTACTAATAACCAATTTACAAAGAAAATTTATTCCATCATATGAATTATTTCTTAACTATAATAACACAGCAACATACGTGATCAGACGCAGAAAGGAGCTCTCAAAAGTTCAAATACAACAAAAATAATAGTAAGGAAATGATGAAGAATTTCCTTAAAATAAATCGAAGCATGAACACTTCAGTTAAATTACTGAAGTGTTCATGTAAAGGTAAAAAATAAATAAATAAATAAATAGCTGATTGGGAAAAGCTATATTTCAACACAACTTTATTTATACTTGAAACATTTTATCCATGAAGCAATTTAATTAATAAAACAATTAAGATATATAACCTTTTACTTATCTTCACGTTACATCCTTGGTATACTAGTTTCATCTGGGGCGCCCCAGCTTGGTCACTACCTTGCTTTGGTGTTCGAAACTGTGGTCTTCTTGTTTTCTTGTTCTTTTAAAGACTTTACGCCATTGGCGGTTAAGGATAGCACCCTCGTTGCCATTACAACTGTCAGAATTAGCTAAAATTTCAACAGATTCCCTGATCGCTGCGTATCCGTGGTTGTTGTAGTTGGCCAACTTTTTTACTTCATCATATTTGATATTAATTTCTTCGTTTTTGTTTACTTGGGTTAAGGCTGTGGTTAATTTACCTGTTTTTATATCGTGTTTATGTTCTTTGATGCGAGTTTTTATTTTTCTTTTTGTTTTTCCTATATAACATTTTTCTTTATTTTGTTCGTTATTGTATGGTATTTTATAAATTCCTGCAGTTTCTAAAGGTTTAGTTTTATCTTTGTCACTTCTTATTAATTGAAAAATGTTAGGGTTAGGTTTTATGGGTACATTTATGTTATGTTTTGCTGCAATTTTCTTGATTTTATTAGATATTCCACGGTCGTAAGGTATGGAGGTAGTATATTTAAGCTTTGGTTTTTGAAAATTATTGATTTCATTAAGAGTTTTTAATCTTTTTCTAAATAATTTATCTATTAATTTGTTAGAGTATCCTGCTTTTTGTGTGAATTGTTTTATATTTTTTATTTCATTTTTTAAAATTTTATTGTCTTTACAAATTACTATTGCACGGTTGATGTGGGATTGGATAGCATTGATCTTATATTTAAAAGGGGTTTTACTATTTTTATGGATTATTTCATTACTGCTATTAGGTTTTCTATAAACTTGTGTGGTTATTTTATTAGTATGGCGACTGATATTGACATCTAGAAAATTTAGCTGTTTATTGTTCTCTTCTTCTAAGGTGAATTTAATATTTGGATCTATTTTATTTAAATTGTTTAGGATTTCTATGGGATCTGTTTTTTGGTCAATTACTGCAAAAACGTCATCAACAAAACGAAACCAATAAAAAATTTTTTCTTTAAGTTTATTATCAAAATTATTTTCTATTGTACGTAGTTTTAATTCAGCTAAAAAACCCGATATGGGAGACCCCATTGGGACTCCTTTGATCTGCTTGTAATATTTTTCATTAAAAGTAAAGTAATTTTCATTCAACAAAAAGTTGGTTGCTATGTTTAAAGTTTGGGCTATTGATGGGTTTGTATAATGTTCATCTATTTTTTCTTTTATTAATTCAGTAACATTTTTTATATCTATTGACGGATAAAGGTTAACTACATCAAAACTTACAAATTTAAAATTTTCCTGTATTTCAATATCATAAATTTTACTTATAAAATCTTCAGTGGAGTTTAGGCTATGTTGTGAGGGGGGAAGTAAGTTTTTATAAATTTCAGCCATATATTTTTCCATTGTGTAAGTGGGTCCTTCGCTTTTGTTAACTACTGGTCTAATTTTGGGGGGGTTCTTGTGATCTTTATATCTGCCAAAAATTCTTGGTGTATTTGGTGCAAAATTATTTATTGTAGGTGGTTTGTTATTAGGCCAGGTTCCTTCTTTTATTATTTTTGTGTTTTTTCAACTATTTTGTTAATGGGGTCTTTTTTTATTTTTTCTGTTCCTATTTCATTTATAGTTTCTTCCATTTTATCTATGTATTCCTGTCTATTTAATATTGCTATTTTTCTGGTTTTATCTGTTAATGTACAAGCTATTTTTTCGTTTTTCTTTAGATTATTAAGTGTTTTAATGTCTTCCTGATTAATTTTGTTGTTTTTGATAGTTTTGCTGATTTCTTGAATTGCTACGTTTCTAATGTCTATTTGGGCTTCTTCTGGGATATTTTCTATGGCTGATTCTATTTTTGCTATACTGTCTTTAATTTTGATAGGTTGGTCTAAAATAAACTTTTGTCCCATTTTTAATAAGCTATCTTGGTGGCTATTTAATTTTAGGTCTGATAAATTAATGTATGGGTAATCATTTTGAGTGAGGGGTTTAATATTGTTTTTACGTATCCAATTGTACAATTTATTATTTTGCCTTTTGGTGGTTGAATTTCTTTCTATTTCATTATAAATTCTAATTTTTTCTGATAAAATAGTCCATTCTTTTTCTCCACAACAATCCTTGAGGTTTTTATATAAACTATTATATATTTCTTTACATTTATACATGTAGGATTTTCTATGTTTAATAATTTTATTGAGTAATCTTCTTTCAAATTTTATTATATCATTTTTGTAACTTTTTAATAGTGTCTTATTTCTTATTTTCATGAAATTGGGTGTTATTTTGAAATATTTACAATCTTTTAGAAAATGGACATTTCTCTCAGATTTAATTAGCTTTTTACTAGCTTTTTTTACTTTATTGAAAATGCTTTGTACAATCATTATGAAAAAAAAAAAAAAATCTATATTTTTACAACGTTCCTACTAAACAGGAACGACATGAAGTAAAATTGAAAAGAATTTTACTTCTTTAAAAAACTCATTACCACCCACCCATTAATTCCATAGAAATATAAAATTAATTTTAAAATATAATTGTTTAATAATTTTATAATTTAAATTTTCCTACTTTACAGATATAAGACCCAAATACTTTCTAAATTACAGCTATAATTGTAACAAAAAAAAAAAAAAAAAAAAAAAAAGTTTTTTAAACATTCCTACTAAACAGGAAATATAGAAAAATATCTAAAAACTGAATCGATTTTTCAATAACAAAAAAAAAAAAAAAAAAAAAAATTTAAATATAAATTTCAATTTATTGTTTAATTTTATTTTAAACCTCTTCCACTGAAAAATGATTGTTATTTATGGCCAACATACTCTCCAAAGCACAGCAGCAACAAAAGGAAATAGTTGGAAAAAGGAAAGTCCTAAAAGGAAATTTAGGAATGTTTTTAAAACTTTTTGTTGCTGCTGTGCTTTGGAGAGTATGTTGGCCATAAATAACAATCATTTTTCAGTGGAAGAGGTTTAAAATAAAATTAAACAATAAATTAAAATTTATATTTAAATTTTTTTTTTTTTTTTTTTTTTTTTTTTGTTATTGAAAAATCGATTCAGTTTTTAGATATTTTTCTATATTTCTTGTTTAGTAGGAATGTTTAAAAAACTTTTTTTTTTTTTACAATTATAGCTGTAATTTAGAAAGTATTTGGGTCTTATATCTGTAAAGTAGGAAAATTTAAATTATAAAATTATTAAACAATTATATTTTAAAATTAATTTTATATTTCTATGGAATTAATGGGTGGGTGGTAATGAGTTTTTTAAAGAAGTAAAATTCTTTTCAATTTTACTTCATGTCGTTCCTGTTTAGTAGGAACGTTGTAAAAATATAGATTTTTTTTTTTTTTTTTTTTTTTTTTTTTTTTTCATAGTGAATGTACAAAGCATTTTCAATAAAGTAAAAAAAGCTAGTAAAAAGCTAATTAAATCTGAGAGAAATGTCCATTTTCTAAAAGATTGTAAATATTTCAAAATAACACCCAATTTCATGAAAATAAGAAATAAGACACTATTAAAAAGTTACAAAAATGATATAATAAAATTTGAAAGAAGATTACTCAATAAAATTATTAAACATAGAAAATCCTACATGTATAAATGTAAAGAAATATATAATAGTTTATATAAAAACCTCAAGGATTGTTGTGGAGAAAAAGAATGGACTATTTTATCAGAAAAAATTAGAATTTATAATGAAATAGAAAGAAATTCAACCACCAAAAGGCAAAATAATAAATTGTACAATTGGATACGTAAAAACAATATTAAACCCCTCACTCAAAATGATTACCCATACATTAATTTATCAGACCTAAAATTAAATAGCCACCAAGATAGCTTATTAAAAATGGGACAAAAGTTTATTTTAGACCAACCTATCAAAATTAAAGACAGTATAGCAAAAATAGAATCAGCCATAGAAAATATCCCAGAAGAAGCCCAAATAGACATTAGAAACGTAGCAATTCAAGAAATCAGCAAAACTATCAAAAACAACAAAATTAATCAGGAAGACATTAAAACACTTAATAATCTAAAGAAAAACGAAAAAATAGCTTGTACATTAACAGATAAAACCAGAAAAATAGCAATATTAAATAGACAGGAATACATAGATAAAATGGAAGAAACTATAAATGAAATAGGAACAGAAAAAATAAAAAAAGACCCCATTAACAAAATAGTTGAAAAAACACAAAAATAATAAAAGAAGGAACCTGGCCTAATAACAAACCACCTACAATAAATAATTTTGCACCAAATACACCAAGAATTTTTGGCAGATATAAAGATCACAAGAACCCCCCCAAAATTAGACCAGTAGTTAACAAAAGCGAAGGACCCACTTACACAATGGAAAAATATATGGCTGAAATTTATAAAAACTTACTTCCCCCCTCACAACATAGCCTAAACTCCACTGAAGATTTTATAAGTAAAATTTATGATATTGAAATACAGGAAAATTTTAAATTTGTAAGTTTTGATGTAGTTAACCTTTATCCGTCAATAGATATAAAAAATGTTACTGAATTAATAAAAGAAAAAATAGATGAACATTATACAAACCCATCAATAGCCCAAACTTTAAACATAGCAACCAACTTTTTGTTGAATGAAAATTACTTTACTTTTAATGAAAAATATTACAAGCAGATCAAAGGAGTCCCAATGGGGTCTCCCATATCGGGTTTTTTAGCTGAATTAAAACTACGTACAATAGAAAATAATTTTGATAATAAACTTAAAGAAAAAATTTTTTATTGGTTTCGTTTTGTTGATGACGTTTTTGCAGTAATTGACCAAAAAACAGATCCCATAGAAATCCTAAACAATTTAAATAAAATAGATCCAAATATTAAATTCACCTTAGAAGAAGAGAACAATAAACAGCTAAATTTTCTAGATGTCAATATCAGTCGCCATACTAATAAAATAACCACACAAGTTTATAGAAAACCTAATAGCAGTAATGAAATAATCCATAAAAATAGTAAAACCCCTTTTAAATATAAGATCAATGCTATCCAATCCCACATCAACCGTGCAATAGTAATTTGTAAAGACAATAAAATTTTAAAAAATGAAATAAAAAATATAAAACAATTCACACAAAAAGCAGGATACTCTAACAAATTAATAGATAAATTATTTAGAAAAAGATTAAAAACTCTTAATGAAATCAATAATTTTCAAAAACCAAAGCTTAAATATACTACCTCCATACCTTACGACCGTGGAATATCTAATAAAATCAAGAAAATTGCAGCAAAACATAACATAAATGTACCCATAAAACCTAACCCTAACATTTTTCAATTAATAAGAAGTGACAAAGATAAAACTAAACCTTTAGAAACTGCAGGAATTTATAAAATACCATACAATAACGAACAAAATAAAGAAAAATGTTATATAGGAAAAACAAAAAGAAAAATAAAAACTCGCATCAAAGAACATAAACACGATATAAAAACAGGTAAATTAACCACAGCCTTAACCCAAGTAAACAAAAACGAAGAAATTAATATCAAATTTGATGAAGTAAAAAAGTTGGCCAACTACAACAACCACGGATACGCAGCGATCAGGGAATCTGTTGAAATTTTAGCTAATTCTGACAGTTGTAATAGCAACGAGGGTGCTATCCTTAACCGCCAATGGCGTGTAAAGTCTTTAAAAGAACAAGAAAACAAGAAGACCACAGTTTCGAACACCAAAGCAAGGTAGTGACCAAGCTGGGGCGCCCCAGATGAAACTAGTATACCAAGGATGTAACGTGAAGATAAGTAAAAGGTTATATATCTTAATTGTTTTAACAACTTTATTTGTTTGAAATTCATATTCCTTCATAAAACTGACTTATGGTGTGAAACTTTTTGAGTATATAGAAAATGATTATATTATGATTTGTTAAATTCATGTTTATATTTATGAATTTCCTAAATTAATGCATTCTGCATATCATTTTGTATATTATATATTTGTAAAAAATATATATGATAAATTGGTAACTTTTATAAAGGATATTATAGAACCAAATGATCTATGTTTAGCACATCACTAAACGCTGAAAATCGTAGTAAAAACGATTTTTTTATTTTTTTTAATCAATTAATTTTTTATACTATTAATAGCAAGTACTTCAAATTTTCATGACTTCACTTTCTCATCGCAAATAATACATATATTTCTTTTATATTTTAATTACATTTAATACATTTTTTTTTTTTTTTTTTTTAACATGTCAAACCTATTTTTCCATTAAATAAATAAATAAATAAAATTTGGAGGCTTGTCTAATGAAATAGAAAATAAGCTAATGAATTTTTTTTTTTTTTTTCAGTGAGTATAACAGAATTCAAAAAGACATTATTTCATGTCACCTTTTCTGAAATCTTTTCCCAAAAATCTCATGTCTTTATAGAAAAAAAAAAAAAACATTAATTTTTTTGTCGTAAAAGCAATCATAATTACAAGTGCTTTTATGCCTTTGCAATAAAATTTAGTTGAAAGATTTGAAAAAAAAAAAATCGGAAGAAAGTAATAAGCTGGCTTAATGCGCGCATTTTGTCATTTTATTCTCGAAAAACGGTTGTTTATTATAATTATTTAAATTAATTCAATTATCTATTAAAAAAAAAAAAAAAAAAAAAAAAACCTGACATTTAGTCATGGCTAAAGAAAATTTGACCATTTTGTACTATATTTAGTTTTTATATATTTTGCTCTGACTTTGTAATTGCAAGAAGTTTAGTTAATCTCGGTCAAATGATTAAAAGAAATGAAAGAAAAAAGAGTATGCGATTAAAACTTAAGCTTTTGATTCTTACCGCAGTAATTCACAGTACACAGATTGTTATCTATCTATTCAATACCTTTTAAAGCTCTGCAATGCATTTAGTTTAAATAATTCCTTCTGAAACAAATATTGGGTTACTCTGATTTTACAGATATCATTAAGATTTTTTTTTTTTTTTTTCAGAATTTTTATTCAGATTTGACAAAACATTTTTTTTTAAATTGCCTGTCTTTACATTTACAGTGCAATGTGCAAAATGTTTTTAACCAGTATAATACTCCTAATCCATTTTTAAAGTGATATCACTAACAAAGTTGGTTATGTTTCTTTGTCTAATCCGATTTGTGTACGATATCAGAGGGGCGGCATTTTCACAAATTTGCAATCCTCTCAAAATCTATCTACATCAGACTCACTTTTGCTTTTTTTTTTTCGTAGTACTATTTCTTTCAGACAATGACTATGAGTTGTCACCATATATTGTATTACACCTTCAATGAACGTGCAGATATTTTTGTTTTATTTAAAATACATAAAATTAAAAAGTCGCCATTATATCTGTTCGGATTACTAGATTTTATCAAAAATTGGAACACTTATTAATCAGGACCAAATATAGTTAATGCTGTATTTTTTTATTCAATCGGATATTGATTCGAAAGATATTAAATAAAAAGCACGTTATAACTTTAAAATCAAAAGAAAAAAATGGTGATTTCAAACATAAATAAATGAACAAGTAAAAATATTTATTTTTATGTCTGGAAAAGCAAAAAGGAGGGGGGGGGACCTGCAAGCATATTTCCTTTTTAAATAATTAAAATAAAATTGAGAAGAATCGTGCTAAAGAACTGAGACAGTTTGAGTATAGAATGGTACACATGCATTATTATTATTATTATTTATATATGTTGAACATAATTATAAGGAAAGTATGTTTGCATTTATTTATCATTTTTGAAGAAAGATATAACATAATTAGTTAATTGAGAAACTTATTTAAAAATATTTATATAATTAACATTTTTAAATTATTGAAAGGAAAGTTTCTAAAATATTGATGGCAACATTTAATACATTAAAATTACTGCAAAAGGCTTAAATTTAATAAAAGAAATGGAAATTTCTGAAAATAAACAAATTTTATGAGAGAAATATGTCTATTTAAAAATTTTAAAACTGTAAAAACTATATATAGAAAAAATCTGATTCATGAATAAAAATATTTATATAATTAGCATTTTTAAACTATGGAAAAGAAGTTAAAGTTTCTAAAATATTTATGGCAACTTTTAATAAATTAAAATAAATGCAAGAGGCTTCAGTTTTATAAAAGAAATGGAAATTTCTGAAGATAAATATGACGATTTAAAAATTTTTAAAACTATAAAAACTATATATATCGAAAGATTCTCTGACTGATACGTCAAAAGTCAAAACTAAATAAATATGTACATATATATTTCTTTACAGAAAAAGAAAAAAAAATGTATGTTTTAAATAAAATTTTAAACAAATAAATAAATTAAAAAAAAATAGGTATGAAAAATTGTGCTAAAAATAGGGAAGAGCTGCAGTATAAAATATTCGGCAAAATTTGAAATTTGGCACCGAAGTAGCTCGAAATTTCTTCGTCTAACTTATTCAGTTACCATAGCAATTTAAATCACCGCCAAAATTACTACAAAAATGTATAAGCCGTCAAGAGGTTCCTATATCAAAGCTATACCAAAGAAATTTTAAGAAATGAATTTAATAATCGGTGCTAGTGAAAGAAACCCAGTTACTGTGTGCCTTTACATGTAAGAATAGTGAAAATAAATCCTGTCGTACAAGGTACAAAACTAAATTTTGTTTTGTGCAGAATTTTATTTTTGAATAATTTCAGTACAGAAAACACTCATAAAAATCATTTTTTTCCCCTGAATTTTATTGTATCGAAGTGATTATTTCTCATTGTAATTGTTTAGAAAAATGCACGTTAACCTTAGGACGAAAGACTATTAACTTCAATCTGGAGTTTTTACAGATCAGCTTTGTGTAACACCAAAATAAATTAGAAATATCAGTCCTATCGTTACGAATTTGGTACAAAATGAACGAAGCTATTTTTCTTAGTCCAGGTGTGCAAACAGTTTCTCGACACGACAACTAGATTTTTTTTTTTTTTAATTAACGAAAGTATGAAATTTAGGTGATAACACCTCATTTTAATTCATTTCTGTCATTTTAAAAAGTACGTGGTCCAGTTTAACAGTCAAAAAATGAGGTAAAAATTCAATTAAAAATTAAAATTTAAATTTACAGATTAAAATTAATAATCCTCCGTATATAACTAAATTCTGTCTTTGGCAGAATTCTTAATTTTTAATTTTTTTATCTCATTTTTTGACCGTAAAACTGAGCGAAGTACTTTTTAAAATGACTGAAATGAATTAAAATTAAGTGTTGCGACCTAAATTTCACACTTTATTTAATTTTAAAAAATCTAACTATCGTGTCGAAAAACTGTTTGCACCCCTGGATTAAAAAAAATCTCTTTCATTTGATACCTAATTTGTAACGATAGGACTGATATTTCTAATTTATTTTAGTGTTACACAAAACTGCTCTACAAAAGCTGGTGACAACGTTTTTACTCAGATTGAAACTAATAGTCCTCCTCGTCCTTAAAAAAAAAAAAAAAAAAAAAAAAAAAAAAAATCTGTCTTATGATTTTTGAATTTTTACTTCCGTTACCCGACTACCGTAGGTTATGGAAGCATTGTATTCGGTCCAAAAATTCGATATCGAGATTTCCCCTGATTTACATCTTTTAAGGTCTCTTGAGTCAAAAAAGTGGTTTTTGGCAATTAGTCAGTGTGTGTGTGTGCGTGTGTGTGTGTGGGGGGGGGGAGGATCTTCTCTCATATCTCCGAAACTAATAAAGATACAGCTACGAAACTTCAGAATTAAAACAGAACTGGTGTACAGATGAATTTTCCAAATTTTGGTGAAAATTGGAAAACTGGAAGTGAGGTCATAAGTTATGTAGTTGGTTAGTTCAGGAAAATTGATAGGCGTCCTGTATAAATAGCTGAATTTCAGGTACTGCGAGTGGATTCCTTTCAAAACGGCTGCATGGATTTTTTTCAAATTTGCAATATTAACCCTCTTTTAAATGTAATTGTTGTTATCCGGTCAACAAGTTTTGGTAAAAATCGGTGTCTCAAAAACGGCTCTAACGATTTTCTTGAAAACTGTTGCATAAACCCATTTTAGATATCCTTTCTCATGCTTTGCGTGGTTATTACAAGAAATTAAATAGTCAACGTGATCAGATAGGCCAGTTTTAGATCTCGGAAATTGGTGTTTAAAAAAAAAAAAAAAAAGAAAAAAGAAAACTGTAGCATTATTTTTTTTTCTTCATTGCTATGTAAACTCTATTTTATGCAGAAACTCTATTTACAGAATGCATGCAGATAGCTCGACCTGCGGCTTATTTCTGTCGAGCTATCTGCATGATAGACCAGATGTTTCTGCCTAAAGGTTCTCTGAGTGAGTAATGCCGACCGGTTGTCGGCCTTGATAGCTCAATTGGTAGAGCCTTGACCTTGTAAGTGAAAGATCCGGGGTTCGACTCCCGGTCCAGGCATTATTTTCACTCAGTCGGAAAAATAAATTTCAATAAATATGATTTTCCCCCCAATCAATTGATTGTGTGATTTTAATATATTGTATTTCTTTCTCAAATTATTTAATGGTGTTTTCCATTACCTGCGGCTTATTTCTGTCGAGCTATCTGCATGATAGACCAGATGTTTCTGCCTAAAGGTTGTCTGAGTGAGTAATGCTGAGCGGTTTTCGGCCTGGATAGCTCAATTGGTAGAGCCTTGACCTTGTAAGTCAAAGATCCGGGGTTCGATTCCCGGTCCAGGCATTATTTTCACTCAGTCGGAAAAATAAATTTCAATAAATATGATTTTCTTCCCAATCAATTGATTCTGTGATTTTAATATATTGTAATGTTTATAGAGTCCAACGAGCTATTTTTGGCCCTTTATTCAAAGTATTTTTAATCTTTCACGTGTGAAATTTGAAGATTTCATAGTATTCTTGAAAACCAAATAACGCTTTTCTATATATTTTTTAAATAATAGCATAGGACTTTTTATAAAAATATATTTAAAAATCACTTTGTGCAAATTTTTGTAATATGATTTTCTTTTTACTTTACTTTTCTTTTTTTTTTTTTTTTCTGAAACTATTTCTAAACAACCTTGAATTATTTATAGCAAATGTATTATGATTTGTAGATACTGAAATGTTTTCATTTTACTTGAGATAAAATAATAATAATAAATTTTGAAAATTTTGTAAATTTTATTATTCAAATGTAAAAGTATTTTTTTTAATAAATTGTTAACGCATTTGTATTGTAATATTCAAATAGATTCATAGTATATTTGAACTAGAATAACAAAAAAAGAAAAAGAAAATAAAAGAAGAAGAATTAGCGAAGCTCGAGCATTTAAAATAATTAAAGATATTAAAACTTTTAAATTTACTTTTTTGCTTTTGATAAGTTCGAAGACATTTTATTATACTTATTACTATTACATTTTATTACACATAACATGCAATCATCCCCTCAAAACAAAAACAGAAGAGGTTAATAAGTTGATTGTCCAAACAGCTGATAGGTTTCTAAACATTATAAAATATTTTATTGCTAAAAAGTTTAATTTCTTTTTATTCATTGCAATCCCCCCCACTCTCCCCCCCCCCCAAATAAAAACCGCTTTTAAATCGTTATTAGATTTTGGAAATATATTGAAGAAAATTTTTGATTGAAGGCTGCTGCTACTAATCTAGCTTTATAAATTTCCTCATTATTTACCTTTTTAATTGAATAAATCCATTTACTTTTAATTATTTTTTCATTTTTTGGCCTTTCAACTATCTCAAAAACATTGTGTTTATTCATGGAATCGATTTCTTTTTCCATAGCGATCTCCTATTTTTTACAATTTCTTTTTATTTTTTATTTCCTCAATTTTTCGGTACTGATTCTCCATCAAGGTCGTTTAAAGCCAAATTAGCTGACATTTTATTTTTTATTCTTTCTGATCTTCGCAATTGGGGTGCCGATCTATAAATAGATTCTGACTCATTCTGCATTTCATTTTGTTCTAGTATTTGTTGTTCAGGCGAAAAATCTGATAAATTATTATCATTGTTTCCGGGTAGGGAAGAAGTTTCGTTTTCATTAAACTGGGTTAATTCTTTGATATCCCACAAATAAGTTTTGGTTTCACTTTTTAAGAATTCACTACCTTTAGATGTTTCATCAAATTTAACTGATCTTTCTTCAATAATTTTTCTTTTTTCGATATCATAAATTCTGTATGCGCGCCTATCTCTAGAATATCCTACAAATATACCTTTCTTAGTGGGAACATTGAATTTATTTCTGAATTGTTTAGGAATGTAATAGTAAGCTACAGAACCAAAAGTTTTTAAATAAGTTAGTTTTGGTTTTCTACCAGTCCATATTTCGATTGGGATTTTTTTACCTTTTCGCGACGTGTTATTAGAAATGTGGGTACAACAATTTATGGCTTCCGCCAAAATTTTAGTGGCAATTTACTATCATATAACAATGTTCTTGCACGTTCTACCAGTACTCATACACATTTTTCTGCAATACCGTTGCATTCAGGATTATATGGTACTGTTTTTTCATGTATAATTCCAGATTTTTCTAGAAAATTTTCAAATTCATTATTTACAAATTCTAAACCATTATCAGTTCTTAAACGTTTAATTTTCTTATTCATCTGATTTTCATACCTTTCTTTGAAAATAGTAAAAACATCAAATGCTTCATACTTATGTTTCAAGAAATAAGTGAAATACATCCCAGAAAAATCATCAACCAATACTAAAAAATATTTAGAATTTCCTAAGGAATTAACATTTATAGGTCCTGCTAAATCAGCATGAATCAATTCTAATATAGAACTACTTTGATCAAAATTTACTTTTGAGGGATTCCATACCAACTCACCTAATGAGGGTTGCATGACAGACTCAGATTTTCTTTAAATTTGGTACACAGATGGATGATATAGAGGCATGAAAAAGTCCAAATTTTTAACTACTTGCTCCACTTATTTATAGATATACAGGTCCTCAAAGTTTGTCCGTTCCTTCAAAATACCAAAAAGTTGATGGTATTTAATATTTTTTTTCTTAAAAATTGTATTCATGCAATATGAAAGTGTTAGGTATCTATGGAAACTAGTTATTCCAGGCATTCAGAAAAAAAATACTACAATGTTTATAATGAAAATCATTAAGGTAAAGTACTCTTAGAAGTTGCAACCTCAAAAATTTGATTTTCCCGATTTTGCTAAAATTGAGACATCAATTCCAAAAAAAGGAAAATAAAACCAAAGGTTTACTCACTTTCTGGTAGAGTTCAGGTGTTCACCATAAATTACTACACAATAAAATACTTGGGTTTCTCACTTCTTCTTGGAAATATTTAAGCTTAAAAACAAACCATAGGGCAAAAACATGCAATTTCGGCCATCTTGGCAGCCATTTTTCTCATAAAGAGGGAGCACTAGAAACTTTTTTATTTTTTTTTAATTAAGCTACTGATGTGTTAGCTATTCATGGGAAAAGAGTATACTTTTGGTTATTTTTTGCATAAAGAGATATCCTGCTGATAGTATATGCATGTTTTTCTCTAATACCATATGCTTGTGTTCCTTCTCTCATAGACTTAAATGCTTGTGTTCCTTCTCTCATAGACTTAACATTAATAAAAAAGAAAAATAATGCATGTATTAATAGCTGCACTATCTATACAAGAATTCAAGAAATTTAATATATTAAATTATTTAATAATAATTTTAAAAATAATTTTTACATTTTATAGCAAAATTAGATATTTGATGGAAACAAGAAATAGGATTTCTCCAAAACTGAACACTGAATGTTGTCTCTTCAAAATTATAAAGTATTGAATAATTTCTTGAAAAATCAATCAAAATAAAAGAGCTATAACTATTTATTTCCTATGCAAATATATTTGAAATACAGCAATATATTAAAAATTGATGTGTACAGAATTTTATTAAACTGCAAGCATACGTTCCTGTACTTTTTCCACAGCATCATTTGATATTAAAAACATGCATCATGTGGCTGCTGCTTCTGATGGCATTAGTATTCTAACAGATGCTTGTATGAAATCCAGCATGTATCTAGTTTCTCTGGCCAGTAGAAATTTTGGCAGGGGCCATGAGGATGCATAAATTGTATTTGAACATCACCTTTTTCAAAGCAGTTTTCTAAGACAACTCCTAACCACCATTTCTTATCATACTAAGACTAAATTTTTGACATGTTGCTTACCTACTGCAGATACTTCAATCTGATTCGATATGTTTGTAGATACAATGGAAACTAAAAGCACAGATTTACTAATAGGAATAAATTTATGATAATCCCTGATACCCTCAATTCTTAAAGCGAAAGTTAGTCTTTCAGAAAGCAATGCTCTTGTTTCTGCTACATATTCTTCAGATGCAAAGAAAAACTTAATATTTTTTAAATTACCTGTGCAATAATGAAACAGATCACGTGGAGAAATTATCTGATCCTTGTAAGGACGTTGCAAGCTGGTTCTGTAAGCAGACCTTTTAACTGTGCCTCCAGTGGCATCACATGGGCTTTTGCCATGGGAGGTGGCAAAAAAATGTCACTCAGCATTTAGTTTGAAATCATCTTTATGTTGGCATAAATTTAAAAAGTTTTCTTGTTTTTGTACTGCACTGAGCTACCACCACTGAAATAAATTATTTTCTATATGTCTGGATATTGTAATGTTAAATATGGAATTACAAGCCTTTGAAAAGAAACTACTGCCACCGTATCATACGTCAAACAGTCACTGATAATACGCATAGAAAAAAAAACTTTAAGTTTATCATTTGGCCGAACATATGCTAAAAAAAGGAGGGAGTGTAGCTTGCATGTTTTCCCAGTGATATCCCTGTATTGCATCCTGTATAATAAGTAAAATTTTCAGAAAAATCAAGTAATAAAATGCACTCATCTGGTTTTAGTTCTGCTTTTCTTGTTTTTAAATACTCTGATTGAGATTTTGCAATGTAATGGTGTTTTGCCAAGGACTTCATTTTCAATAAAAGTTCTGATTTAAAATCAGATGCGGACAAAGTAATTTAATGAGTGTTGAATGGACTGTAGTTATCCACTGTCGAAATGTCACGTCAGATTCTTCATCATAATCATCCATTAACATATCTAAAAATTCTTCAAATACAGTTTGAAGTGGACACTGTGAATAAAATCCTAACATACATCCTTCATTGTTAATGTCACACACATAATGAGACAAAAAAAAAATCACTGATAGATGGTTTAATAGATTGTTTTAGAGATGCCATCATTAGCCTGTCATTTTGGTGAATCATACAGACATAGACTGAATGAGTTCCGGTACTACTAGCTAACACACACCACTTTGGTCGCAAATCAGCAAATTTAGATATCCAATCTTGTGATTGGAATATTCCTGTTTAAAAAGTGTGTATACTTCTTTGAGATTACATAAAATGAGGTGTTTCTGTTTTGTAAATATTCTATTTCTTCACTAAATACCAACTTGAATTTTTAAAAATTAAAAGGTTTCCTATATTCTTTCTTTAAGATATCACAAATATAGAGTACACATTAGTTTTGTTTTAATACCAGAATATAATAAAATCAGAATGTTGCTCCATTATTCAATGCTTCATTCACCTTAATAACACTACTATTTCTAAAAGTAACTAAGAAACGTTCAGAGGGTAAATAAAGTCTGATACATGTATTAAACAATATTTATATAATATTCAATAAGTTTTGTTTTTTTACATCTTTTTTTATTAATGTTAAGTCTGTGAGAGGGGAAGCACAAGCATATGGTATTAGAGAAAAACATGCATATACTATCAGCAAGATAGCTCTTTATGCAAATAATAACCAAAAGTAAACTCTTTTCCCGTGAATAGCTAACACATCAGTAGCTTATTTAAACAAAATAAAAAAGTTTCTAGTGCTCCCCCTTCATGAGAAAAATGGCTGCCAAGATGGCCGAAATTGCATGTTTTTGCCCTATGGTTTGTCTTTAAGCTTAAATATTTTCAAGAAGGAGTGAGAAACCCAAGTATTTTATTGTGTAGTAATTTATGGTGAACACCTGTACTCTACCAGAAAGTGAGTAAACCTTTGGTTTTATTTTCCTTTTTTTAGAACTGATGTCTCAATTTTAGCAAAATCAGGAAAATCAAATTTTTGTGGTTGCAACTTCTAAGAGTACTGTACCTTAATGATTTTCATTATAAACATTGTAGTATTTTTTTTCTGAATGCCTGGAATAACTAGTTTCCATAGATACCTAACACTTTCATATTGCATGAATACAATTTTTAAGAAAAAAAATATTAAATACCATCAATTTTTTGGTATTTTGAGGGAATGGACAAACTTTGAGGACCTGTATGTCTATAAATAATTGGAGCAAGTAGTTAAAAATTTGGACTTTTTCATGCCTCTATATCATCAATCTGTGTACCTAATTTAAAGAAAATCTGATTCGGTCATGCAACCAACTTTTATTTTTTTAGGTGAGTTGGTATGGAATCACTCTTTTGGATGATTTTTCCGAGTTAACTTACTAATGTCACATGATTCACAATTAAAATTTTCAGACTCTCTAAATTTTATGCCAATAATATTTTGCATTTTTATCATATATTGTGGATTTAAATGGCAAAGTCTTTTGTGCCAAATATCATAAGATTCTGATTTATTTATTAAGTTACATGCTAGAGAATCGGGTGACATTCGGGTGTCTGTAGTGTAGTGACCAAATTTTATTTCATTTCTAATAATTTACATGCGATAATTAAAAAATAAATAAATAAAATCATTACTACACTACAAACTCATGTGAAAAGTTATACTAATTATGATAGTATTTTTTATAGGTAATAATTTGTTTGAAAATAATTAAACTTAATAAAAAGCACCCAACTTCGACCGTTATTAATGAACCGGCGTTAGGCGCCGCTGAAATTTCTCCCGTATTTTATTTTTAATATCTTTCCCTTATTTAAATGTTTACAAACAATAAAACAAACCAAAAAATAAAATACAATAACCAAAAAATAGAATAAAAGATAAAATTACCTTTGTTTTTCTATGATTTCTTGACTATTAATATAATCACGGAGTAATATTTAATAGGAGAAGAAGGTAACGCTGAAATTTTGTGATGTTGTTTTATAATGTTTACAGATGGCGCCAGCGTACAATACTTCCTTCTCTCCAGCTTCCGTAATGTTATTCAATGGGGAAATGTCTCGTTTTAATTATTTTTTTAAAAATAATATCAAGCTGAAAAAAGTTCGATTGCAAGCAAATTTCATTAAATAGAGTATTCTACGCAACATGTTTTTTTTAAAGAGCGATTTCATGCTAATTTTACTTTGAAAGAGAGCTTTTACAAAATGACGATCTTTATGAACCGAAGCTAGCTAAAACAGACAATTGGGAGGAAGGAGAATGGATGAAATTTTGTAAAGAAAACAAACTCACTTTAGGTGCAGAAAACACGAACTCGGACATTATTTCTCTCCTGGGGCTTTTTTTTTCTTTTCTTATCACTATCATAGCCTGTTTTACAACTAGAAATGAAGCATTTATTTGAAACATCTGAATTATGCAGTTTTAAGAACTTACAAAAAAATTAAATTGCTTAAAATAAAAAATTTAAAATGTACTCCAGCAAAATTCTATTGAAAATAACAGTATATCCGCCCCGAAATAGGGAGTAATGACAAGTGGCGCCCTCAATATTTACCAAAAATTTAGATCACAGTTTCAAAGCTTTCTCCCATTGGACCACCTTCTCCTATTAAATATTACTCCGTGAATATAATTTTATAAAAGAGAAAGTTGTTGCCGAAATAAATTATTTTTTAATAATATTATTAAGCCATGGACATTATGTGTAATATTAAGAAATCGTAGTTCCGGTGTTACATACGCAGCTTATCAGCTACTAAAGATTTAGCTTGTAATATTATGGAATAATTCTGAAATGTATGGGGAAAATAAGATTTTTTTTTTTTTTTTTTTTGTGTGTACCTATTATTTCCCCTCGCGTTTTCGATGGCAGAACATTTTAATCCTTAACATAAAAAAAGGGGGGGGGGGGGAATGAAACAATTATTCCACTATTTATAATTAATAAGAGTACGTTTCTTCACACATACAAATATACAAAAACAAGAATCATAAATGTATTTTAGATTAAGTACTAGGCACTTTTATTTATTTTTGCTAAATTATTAATAAATATATATATTGAGAACGTTAAAATTGGGATATGAAATTAGCCCGAAATGTTCGTAGTACGCGATCGGTGGAAATTTTTAAAGCTACTTCAAAGGGTTGTCAAATATGATGATCATTTAATTTTGGGGTTTCGGGTCGGATTCGTTTAAAAGAAGTTTGGTTTTGGGTGTAAAGAAAACGGGGACGGGTGCGGGTCGCAAAAATTCTCTGTGGGTTTGTTCGGTTTTCTGGTTGATAAAAATTTATTTCTGGTTTCGGTCGGGTTTGATTTGTTTAAAATTCATTTGTGGAACCTGACAGATGGAGGACTTTAGATGCTCAACAGTGAATGCTATTCTAAATTTCCAGACATTTTTATCTCTCTCCCTGCATTCATAGTTAATTGACCAGAGTGTAGCACTAGTGCAGTGTAAAAAACCACTTATTACCTCCTCCCCTGTCATAGATGGTAGGTGGCGGGTTTGAACCTTGGTCGGGCTTTTCAGCCTAATCGGTTGAAAATTTTCGTGGCTTTCTCGGAAACTTGCTTGAATAAGGGTTGAGAGCAAAACCACTCAGAGCCAGGACCTTGGCGTAATTAATTGGTTTATCACTTACAACATTATCCTCCCGCCATCGGTAGCCCCTTGAAACTAGCCAGTTTGACTATTGCGTAATTTGCAATTCTAATTATTAATAGTGTTGATGTATTTTGCAATTTTAATGAAACGTTTTGTAATTTGCTTTGATTATTTTAAAAGCAAAACAAAATTTTGAAAAATCCTTCTTTTTTTTTTTTTTTTTTTTTTTTTTTTCTTTTTGGGTGGGAGAGGGGGATGAGCTAACCTCTGCGCAGTGTTGCCAGATTGGGGAAAATTTTTGCGATTTGGGGGGAAAATATTGTTTGTGGGGAAATTTTGGAGAAAAGTATTTGGTGGGGAAATGTTTGATGGGAAAAAAAACATTTTTGCGGAAATGAGGGAAAAAACTGAAAGCTCTTTTAAACCAATCCGTATGAACAAGAAAAAATGTATTGGGATAAATTTTTCCGATTTCAATTTTTTTATATATTTTACTCAATCTGAGCTTCTCTTATTCAGAAAATCAGATTTTAGCGTCTCGTCTCTGTATGTTAATCTAAACAGCATTATTTAAAAAAACCTATATTAGACTAGATATGTATTAAGTTCTATAACTGGAAATTCTTCGAAGTGTATTACAAATGGTTTCATACGTTTCTATTGCTGTGGTATATTTCAGTAACATTGAGTGTTTATATTTATTACTTCAGTGTATGCAATTTACATAAAACGTACAGAGCCACCCAAAGTTAAACGATTGCATTCTTTTGTATTAGATGTAGTATATGAAATTAAACAAGATTGTGTTTTGTGGTTATTGCCGATTGACTATGCTAGAGACCTGAACCTGGATGGAATGCTTTCCATGGTTAACCCTTAGAAATCAGAGACTGTACTTGCTCGAGTTTCGTAGAAAACCATCGAAAACTCCGAACGGCTAAATCGACGTGAGCGACCTGGAAAGTTGTTTAGGAAACTATACCATGTCCAGGAAAATTGCTGAGAAATAACGATTATTTTCTCTTATTTACACGATAGGTAAAATATTGGTAGGCTAAATGAGTTTTGCTATAGTTATGCGTTTTGAGGTTAACTGTATATGGATATCAGTTTGTCTTTCCGCTTGCGTCACTCGAAAAATTGCCGTTTTTCATAATCATGTTATTTTGGTCCATCAGCGGCCGAGCAGTTCTGCTGTCAAAGCTGGTAGACGTGAGGTGCTGGATTCAATATGTATGGCTTAGCCATTCAGAGTTTCCCGTGGTTTTCTCAGTGTAAATACAGGCTAGGGCCCCTTTGAAAGGCCTCTACGGAAGGCACATAAGTTCAAATTTTGTATTTTAAGATCATGGTAATATCATTTGAATATTTTGACTTCAATCTCTGTTCTGTTTCAAAGTGTAGTATGGGTAAAAATTCTCCGAATAATTTAAATTCGTTCCGTGGAGGATCAAAATTGAGATGGCATGTCTCCGGACCACCTTTAGGGGTGAGTTCCCAGACTATCCTCAATTGCCCATTGCTCAGCACTAGTGCAACGTCAACAACACACCAACCAACCAACCAACGGAATAATTTAAAATAAATTTTAAAATTTAGTAACAACTTTATTTTATTTATTATTTTTATGAATACAGTCAAAATATTCAAACGGGCGTTAAAAGGGGATGACAACCTCTTAAAAATATTTGAATTAAAAAACAATTTCTATAACTAGCAGGGCAAGAGGAAATAATATGTGCTACCGAATATCATTTTACTAAAAGAAAGAACATTTACGGTTCCCCTCACGACATTATTTGTTGCTTTGCGTATGTTCGAAACCCATCTTAAGAACTCGCCTTCATTTTTTTTTTTTTTATTCGGTCTCAGCCAACGTAATTTAAACTAATCAACGTTATTAAACTAATCTGATTAAATAAACTAAAGTCCACCAGTCGCTGAAAGTTCTGCTCACGAAATCAGTGGAAGGGAGGGGCCGGATTCGAGCACAGTTCGCATTCGTTGTCCCAAATCGTTTGGGGGCTTTCCATGTTTTTTTTTTTTTTTTTTTTTTTCCCTGAAACTTGCGTGAATATGGACTAAAGAGCCCTTAGAAAGATAAAGAGCGCTCTATTTAGGCCTTAGACTAGAGGTCTGGCCGGCCCGGTCTAGACACCGGCCGGAATTTTGGGGCCCGGTCCGTTTTTTTTTTTTTTTTTTGTCCAGTGTACGGCCCGGCCCGGACAAAAAACGATTAAATCAGGCCTGAAACTGTTCAAAAATATGGGGGGGGGGGGAATTGCATGCATTTCTATGAAAAAGATTTTTTTTTTTTTTTTGTATGTGTTTTGCAGAGGTTTTATATAGCGAAGCGATAGATGAATCTTCTTTAACAAAACTGCTGAACTTTTACAGGATAATTATATATAAACAAAAGTTCATTATTTCGGACGTACAGTAGGCAGAAAGTCAAATCGAAAATATTAGCACTAAACAATATAGGACGGTATTTAAAATGCTTATTACTATTAAAAATGCACGTTCAACCATTTCCTCTTATATACAGTAATGTATACGAATCTTTCATGTGATCCGGTAAACAAAATTTTAATGGTAATCTAACCATATTCTATAGAAGAGGCTTTTGTATATGCTAAAAATGATGCTACTTTCATTGTCAGTGCACTGGAGAAAAGAAAAAGGAGTTTAGAGAAAAAGTTACAGCGGCAGGATTTTTATAGCCTTCATACCACCTAAATTAGGGCACAAAGCCCACTACACAATAACGTATCTAATTTCTTTTGTTTGAACATGTGCGCAAACTAGTAGTGACGTGCATACTATTTTGAATAGGAAACCATGTAATATTACTTGAAATAAAATGTATTAATTTCGAGACATGCTAAAAATATTTGCGGAAAATCAGATTGCGAACAGACAGACTTATAAGCAATTAAATTAAAGTTAGACATTTTTTAACAAAATAAAATTTTATGCGATATACCAGGCTGTAAAATTATGTGAAATGAATGACTGAAGAAATATTTTATTTTCCTTTTTCGTTGATTAACGATGAAACCAGAAAAAGATTCGGGCAGACACGGCCCGGAAAAAAAATTTCATTCAGGCCCGGCCCGAGCTTGCAAAAAAAAAAAAAAAAAAAAAAAAAAAAAAAAAATTAAGCCCAGCCCGAGAGCAGATTGAAAAATTCGGCCCGAAGGCTGGGCTCGGCCGTAAGCCCGGCCCGTGCAGACCTCTACCTTAGACTCCGTATTAAATCCGATTGACACTAATCTATACTACATATTATTGTACTTAGGAACAAATTGCAGTGACTCGTTAAAACTGTCGCTGAGTGTAAATTATGTCATAAAACGTAAGTACCGGATTGCAGTTAATTTATATATTACAGTGTAAATAAAGCTTGATTCGTATTGCGGTGTCTCACTTTCTTACGATCATCTCAGAGTTATCTTATGCCGAAACATACGTAAATACGCGAAATCAACACCTTCGTTTGCCGAGTGTTTCTCCCATGATTTATACTTAAGCACCACATTGCAAAAACAAGTTAAGGCTCATTCGTATCATAACATGTCCATTGCTCTACGGGCTCGGACAAACGTAATTTTCAAGATCAATCGTACGATCGAGACTAGGCAGTAAAATAAATGTATTTATAGCAATAAGGTAACAGATGTTCCATAAAAAATATTATTCACAAAAAGGCTTCTCTTAAGGGGTTACCAAATACGTGAAGTTCAAGATAGCTACTTCTGCTTTTATTGTACTTCTAGCTTTACTTTGGTAGGAGACTTGTCGCACTCCGTTAAGAAAAATAGCACCAGTCAAATAATAGCATTTTGTAAGTACAGTCTACAGTGTAAGAAGATCTATAGACTTCCCTAAACAAAATAGAAAAAAAAAAAAGTTTATATACATGTCCATAAATACATGTTTCGTGCAGATTGTGGAATGAAATCGTTCATCATTCGTTTACAGGGCTACTTAACGGCCCTCTTCACGTAACGTCGCCAGAAGCCCGAGCCGATGTTATTCTGTGGGGAAATTTTCTTTACAAATAACTTATTAACTAATACATATTTTTAAATTCTGTTTTCACATTCAGAAAATTCCCAACTGTTAAATTGACGGACCAATGTATTTTTTAAATTTTTTATATTTTATTTTGAAATTGCAAAATGAAAAAAATTCACACATTGAAAATTCGTATTTTGCAGCTTCAAAATAAAATATAAAAAATTTAAAAATTAATTTTTTTAAAAAGGTCCGTCAGTTTAACAGCTGGGAATTTTCAGAATATGAAAACAGAATTTAAAAATACGTATTAGTTAAAAAGTTATTCGTAAAGAAAAATTTCCCATAGAATAACACTAGCTTCTTGAAAGTATGATTGGGTTTTATTTTATTTTTTATTAAACTAAACTAGCACGGCATTGAAATGTAAACAGAAATCTGATCGAACTATGTTGCACACTGGGGGGGGGGGGGGGGGGAGAGAAAACGGCTTTGGGCTCGTTTTTCTCTTAGACTGCATGCTGAAACACTTAACGATAGATAAGGAATTATATTCTTCCAAGGCTAGATTCTCTAGATCCGATGCTCCTCCGCTGCGCGGATGAATCGGCGCGAGGGAACATCGCCGTAAAAGATGCTTGTTTCGCACTGTGCGGTATTTAATGAATCTGGCTGGCCAGAAGTCGATTTCAAAAATTACAACGCAGATGTGAAAATATGGGTGTGTGATCATGGCTGCCTGCGGTCTAATAGCGGCTGTCCAAACGGAAATTTAAACAATAGAAACACCGTACAAGGCCTAGTTACTCCCTTTACCGCTTGGTGCGCGCTAGTTACACGTCTATAGTTTTGATTTGACATATTTGTTTCTATTGTGAAAGTGTAACTTTCGACGACTTTGCTTGATTAAAATACTTTTTATTATATTTAATAATGTACAAAAACTGTTTCTCGTAATTATGAAATGTTATAAGAACATTAATTGATGGTCAGTAATACTTTATTTCATGATTTATTCCCATTTAAAAAAGGGAAAAAAAAAAAAAAAAAAACTGTCTGTATGACTGAATTGACTGTGTTGAAAAGTCATTACTTCTGAGCAGGTGGCCATGCTTTTGATGATACATATATTTTTAGTTCAGAGCTGAACTTTTTTTCAATTAATTTCAAGTTTGCAACGAGGATTTGTTTGTCTATTTTTTTTACCAACGGTGAATAAAAATTATCATTTCGACGAATTCCTTCATAGCGCGAAGTTTACTTACCCGAAGTGGAAAATTATTTTAGGTTATGTTTAAACTATTAAAGTAAGTTTTATTCCTCCATGAATAAAAAGGAAGTGAATAGGAATGATTATTATCTCGTAATATTTTGAATTTTTAGCATTGGAATAAATGCTGTATGTTCCATTAGGTGCATTATTTGTATTTGTAAGTATGATTACAGATTTTGATTTCAACAGTTATAGGGACTTTATAAATCATTATTATAATTATTATAAAAATACAGAGTAATACATGTCTTGATATTCTTGAAAAAAAAAAAAAGAAGTTTTATAAAGTGTTCTTAAATGTGAAATGTTGTCTTGAATTTTTGAGCTGTGATGCATTGACATTTAAACTACTGAAAGTTATGTGGTGTCATGAAAACATTTTGCCACAGTTGTTAAGTAATAAATACTTTCTAAGCTAGCACCATAAATTGGGGGGGAAAAAAATCACAACAATTGTTTTAGGTTGAAATAATAGCAGAAGCCTTCATCAGGCAAAAAAAAAAAAAAGGTAGGCACAAGTGCAACATAGAGGTGGATAGAGGGAATTTTGTACACTGCACCCTCTGACTATGGCTTTTTTAATGCAATCAGTCGATTGAAGTTATTTAATCATCCTGCATAAAAAGTAAATTCAATTCCTTAGACAAATGCTTTAAATACATGAATTTTCTATCGTTAAGATGTATTTATTTTTGATAGCTCCGTATATGATATACTTGTGGAGGCATAAATATTTATGCACAGTGGCAGACCCAGAACTTAACTTTTAGGGGGGGGGGGCTAAGATTTTTCAAGATGTTAATTCCTGATCAATGAAAAGTTTATAGTTGTAATATTCAATTGTGAATGTCAGTGCTTTGGGAGGGGGGGGGGGCTTTAGCCCCCTAGCTCCCCCCTCAATCCACCACTGTTTATGCATGATGACATATACAGTTTGGTGTGAAGATGTCCTCTGGTAGTTTTTAATAGGTTTTAAACCAAAACTTAAAAAAAAAAAAAAAAAAAAAACTATGACATGGGCTTTACAAAAGTTACAACCAGTAACTGTGACATTTTTATAATGAGTGCTTTGATTTTCAAGAACACAAAGCATTCATATGCGTGCAATAGTGATTTCTGTCATACAGTTCATGCATTTTGAGCGATTACCCTTTTTTTTTTTTTTTTTTTTTTGTGTGTGTGTGTGTTATTTAACATACAATAGTGATTGCTGCAATATGGAATTTGTGTGCTATGAGACTTGTACACATAAGTAGTGTGGTAGAATGCTTGGTTGTAGGGTTAAAGGCTGATTGACTATCTGGGGTGAAACTTTCAGGGGCTACCCCTGAATTCAGGGTTTTTGAAAAATTTTGTCTTTGAATTTCCTGTTAAATTACGTTGTTTTTTACAGAAATTTCTCCTTTTGAATGTATAATTTGCCTTATAATTTATTACAATGTCTGTAAATGTTACTTAGTGTAGGTAGCCATATGATATATCATTAATAATTATCCCCTATCTGCGTATAAGGAACAGTTTTCAGGGGTTTTGCATGCTAGGTAGTTCCACCCCTGGACTACGCCCAGGTTCCTAGGCCTATTGGTGGAATGTCATTTTTTTTTTTTTTTTTTTTTTTTTTTTGGGGGGGGGGGGCGGGTCTTTAAGGGAATCTAGCTCGAATTTAGCAGAGTTTTCAGAAAACTCCAAACAGCTAAGTCGATGATCACGACCTGGAATTGAACCCAGCACTTCTGATCTACCAGCTTTGATTGCAGAACCGCTCAGCCGCTGGTGGGCCCTATGTTAGTTTTGGAGAAAACCACACAAAACTCTGAACTGCTAGGTCTGTGAGTGTGACCTGGGGTCAAACCCAGAACTTCCTATTTACCATAGTTTAATAATATAATCTAAGTATGGTGTGTTCATTAATAGGTTTTTTTTTTTTTTTTGAACGTTAGAAATTAGAATTAAATTTCAGCGTTCAAACATTCAATTATATTAAAAAAAAAAAAAAAAAATCAAAGAATCCAAAAAATAATATCGAAGTATGTTTAGAGTATATTGTTAAAAACTGTAATAAAATCCGGTGAAAAAAATTATAAATTAATAAGCAGAGAGCATTCAAAGAAATATATATTTATATAGTTTTTTATTTAGTTTTCACATACTTTAGAAATTTTCATATTTATGCAAATTTTCATATCTCTAATGCAGTAAATAACAAATATATATAAAACATTTACTGTCACTGTAAAATGGTATCGGATGCTTCAAGATGCTCATATTTTGATACAATTTTTAAAAAATTCCTTTGATTTTACATAAAAAATATTAAAATGCACTCTATTTCATTATATATATACATATTTTCAGATTTAAATTATGAAAATGTTTTGAGAAATATGTATAATTCTACATGCATTGATATGCCCATTCAAAAAAAAATTGGCATTTTAATGAGAATTTAGCATGAATTGCAAATGCATGTATATAATGTTATTCTTTTGACCGGACCTTTAAATTAGCGATGAAAAAAAGATCATTTTTATTATATTTTTTGTGGTGAAAACATTTTGACAAACATATGATTCTACATGCATTGATATTAATTATTATGCTTATTCAAAAATTTTTATCGGCATTTTAATGAGTTTACAGCATTAATTGCAAATGCTTATGTATAATGTTATTCCTACGGCTGGACCTTTAAATCAGCGAGAATCGAGACTTGTATACAGCACCAATTGTTGGGTAGTGGTATAAAATGTAAGTTCTGGCTGTACGGCCTTTTCGGGTCGTTTGAACAGCTGCTATTAGATCGCAGGCAGCCATGGGGTGATAAAGATAAATAAATGGGGGGTCACGTGGTACTGTTTCCTTTTCGTATAAACAAATTGGGGGGGAAATCGAAATGATATCAGTTTAAATTCGAATATTGCGTCCAACAGTTGTTCAATTCATTAGTTGCTAATAGTAGCATTTATTTTGTGAATTATTTTAATTTAGGAATTCTATGAAATCTAATTTCTGTGGATAGTGACGAGGCTGGTAAGTGTCAAGTTTTTAATTTGTTAGTTAAGCAGAAAATATTTTTTACATGTATTTTTCTCTAATATTTTTATAGCACATTTCGAAAAGTTGTTAAATTTCCCTGAAATGATTTTCTTCTAGCAATAAAGATAGACCTTTATCTTGTTATTTTTGTAAAAATTAGTTCCGCTTTTAAAAATAAAAGATGTTCAAAATTTGCATGTCTAAATTTTCATCAATGCATTTCAAGTTAAAGGTCTGCACGGCCGAAATTTTGAAGCCCAGCCCGGTATGAAATCGAAAAGTTCAGCCCGGGCCCGGCCTGTTTGTTTACCAGTGTATGGCCCGGCCCGGACAAAAAACGATATCAGGCCCAGCTTGATTCAAAAATGTTTTTTAAAAAAAGGCATGCTTTTCTATCAAAAAGATTTTTAGTATGTGTTTTGCAGCTGTTTTATATAGCTAAGCAATAGAATGTTCTTTAACAAAACTGCCGAACTTATACAAGGTAATTATATATAAACAGAAATTCTTTATTACAGACGGACAGAAAGTCAAATCGAAAATATTAGCACTCATCAAACAATATAGGAAGGTATTTAAAATGGTTAATACTACTAAACATGCACTTTCAACCATTTCCTCTTATATACTGTAATGTATCTGAATCTTTCATGTTATCTGGTAAACAAAACTTTAATTCTTATCTTACCATATTCAATAGAAAAGTTGCTTTTGCACATGCTAAAAATGCTACTTTCATCCAGTGCACTGGAGTAAAGAAAAAAGAGCTTTTGTGAGAAAGTTACAGTGGAAGGATTTTTTATTGCCTTCATACCACCTAAACTCTACAGACTATAGGACACAAACCTTATACACAGTAACATATGTAACTTCTTTTGTTTGTACATGTGCGCAAATTAGTAGTGACATGCATACTATTTTGATTAGAAAACCATCTAATTGTACTTTAAATCAGGGTACGAAATTTCCGCTTGCCAGCTCGCCATTGGCGAGTGGAAATTTTACTATGGTGAGTAAAATTCCGGTCTAAATATAGATAGAATTCTTACAATATACAGTGCTACGGGGGGGGGGGGAAATTGTGTATTTAAAAACGTTAAATCATGCTAATCTTAGGTAATGTGACCAGACATTCTCTTTTTAAGAGGGCAGTCTTCTTTTTCAATGCTCTGCCCTCTTAAACGAAAAAAAACATTACAGGACCATAAAGTCCCCTTTTTTATATTTTTCGTCCTCTTTTTCAAATGAAAAGGATTTAGTCCTTAATTAAAAAAATTTTGCAAAACTGGGAAGCTGTTGGCTGTACCAAATGGCGAGCACTAACTTTTTTCTGTGTTAGGTTCGCAAAAGAACAACTTTCTAATAAACTTGCCAAAGCATATTATGGTTTATGTCTATTCAGATTCTTTGAATCACGAAGAAATAAAAGTACTCTCTATATTTGTATGGTTCTTTGGTCCAGAACACAATCACTATTGAAATTGTCATGAAATCATTAAGAAAGTGGGGGCTCCGTTTGATATGCAGTGGGTTGACGTGTATTCTCATTTTTGCATGAATAATATTCCTTATAAAAATAGGCCCACCAGTGACAGAGAAGTTCTGTCCTCGAAGCTGGTATACGTGAGGAGCTGGGTTCGATACACGGTCACGCTTGTTGGTTTAGCGGTTATGAGTTTTCTGTGGTTTTCTCGGAAACTAGCGTAAATATGGGATAGGACCTCTTAGAAAGACCCCCACGGAGAACTCGCCTACTGAGCCCTAGTGCAGACAACTGCCCTTAATGATAACATTACCACCACCTCACAAAAATATGCAAAAGGTAGTTGAATTCATTTTATGTCGTCCTGGCAGAAACGCTCCCATAAAGCGACTGTTTTCTTCAATGAACAAAATGTAGACATGTTAAAAAAAATCCCCTTTATATACCTTCTTTTAAGAACTTATTAACTACTAAGACTAATTTAGGTTATACTTGTGAGAATTTTTATAAAATGTTCATAAAAAAAATGACTTCATTAAAACAAATCATTTCATCTGCCGAATATTAATTTTATTTTTTCATTTGCCAATTTTATTTTTTCTTTTATAATTATGATTTTAATTAAGTCTACCAACTTTTTTTATGTAACTGCATGAAAGTATCACAAAAAAAGTTTTTGTCTGTAGCAAAAATTAATAATAAAAATAAAAAAATCTATTGTCCAGTGACACCTATATTTTATATATGTATATATATATATATGTATGTGTGTATATATATATATATATATATATATATATATATATATATATATATATATATTAAGGATTTTTCCTTTCGTATCCGTATATTATTAATTTAAATTAAGGTGTACCGACCTAAATTCATCATATGAGACAAATGTTTGCACCACATGTGTAAAGTAGCTTTTGAATCGGTTTTTATAATCATTTTCATTTAATTTTGTGTCTTCTAAAATGACCTTTTTTTCAAAATTGGATGCCTTCTATTTTCTTATAAAATAAAAGAAATTGCATAATTTTTCTTCTTTTTCCAATAAAAAATTCTGGTCACCTTATACGTACAAAATAGAGTACGTTAATCATATTTTGTGGCAAGTAACTTTTTTTTTTCAGCGAGTGTAATTCTGGTCGAAATTCTAAGTTGAAATTTCGGGCCCTGCTTTAAATAAACTATATTAATTTCGAGACATGGTAAAAATATTTGAGGAAAATCAAATCGCAAAAAGACTGATAGACAATTAAATTGAAGTTTGAGATATTTTTTAACAAAATAAAATTTTATGTGACATAAGGTAAATGTCCCAGTAATAAAACTTTCAAAAAGTTTTGCTAAACTATATTTTTTTATGATTGTTCAAACTTAACTCTAATAATAATCTTCTAAAATATCAAAAATATTGTAATATCAAATTAAAAAAAAATTAAAAACTTGGATCACTCTATGCCCCAGAAGTGGGCATAGCAAACTTTTAATGTAGGTACCAGTAGTGGGCATACCAAAAGTGAGCCACCCATACTTTCCAAATATGCTTAAAAGAAAGAATAGAAATATAAAATACAGTAATAATAAGAATATATTAACATTTTTGCACTGTACAAATACAATAAAAATGGCTTAATGTTGATGAAATCTTTTATTTATCAGAGGTTACTCCAGAACAAATTTAGTGCCGCATTGAGGCACTTTCACAAATTCAACTTTCAGCAAAGAGGTACCCTCACAAAGTCAATTCTCAGCAATATAACTGCACACTAAAACATTTCATAAGCTTCACTGCATCGAACACAGAAAAATACCCTCAATTTGAATATTTACTGGAGACAATAGTAAATATCTAAGTAAACACCTGCCTATCTTACATATAAGAAACAACTTAACTCACCCATATATATATTTATTTTACAACTGTTTCATTTTATTTTTTAAATGTATTTTAAAAAACTGCTTTACGTATTTTAGTTAATTGTTCTGAAGTATCATTAATTTTCACAAACTTACTTGATGTTTTCAAAAATTATTTTATAAATTCACAATGGGGTACTATTTTTAAAAAGCTGGATTAATCCCTGTTTATACATTCTTGTCGCATGAAATTTGCATTTTTTCTTTAATAGGCAAATTTTTATTATTTGTGAATGTTAACGGTCTTTCATCTTAAGTTCTGGTTTTGGTATTACAGATAATAAATGTTGCTATCTTATGGTGAATAAATAATTTTCAACAATTACAAAGTCCTTTTTGGTCTTTGTGGATTTTAACCCCTGAACTTGTATTGCTTTGTTTTATATCTTGAATTATGCATAAATATCTATATTTTTGTGTATTCCTTCTACCTCCCATCAGGGACACAAGGACAAATTGATCTTGCTTTTCTTCTCCATTTTTCTTTTTCTTTCAATTTTTCTCTTTTTTTTTTCCAGCAGCTTTTGCGTTTTTAGCACCTTCTTTCTTTTCATAGTACATGATCGTTTGTGGTGAAGTAACTACAGCAGGATTTTTTTTTTTTTTTTTTGTTTTCTCTTTTTTCTTCGATCATCCTTCTTTTGTGGCCAGAAAAAAGCCCTCTTACATGGTGATGGAAAATTTTTTGATGGTCCAGCAATTGTAGAGTCATTATTATTGTTTGCCTCCTAGAGTCCAAATGATTCGTGAAGATCAGCCTTTTCCCCCAAGAGTTTTGATGGTATATTCACTTATTCAGGGTTGCTACACAAATCAGGAGAAAAAAATTCCCTGAGTTTTCCCTGTCTCTTCTGGAAGTAAAATAGATGACACGTAATCATGCAGCATTAGAATCTAACATGTTTACAAGTCAATTGAACATATTTAGGGTTTATTAATTTTATTAACTTACTATAGTTGGAGAAAAAAAAACCATAACTAATTCATTATATAAAGCACTAAAATTTTAAAAAATATTTGATTATAACAAAAATTCCATTTTTTTTTTTCCAAAAAATTACAAATTTCACTGAATTTTCCTTGTTTTTGCAATAAATTTCGAAATTCCCAGAGTTTTCCAAGTTTCCCCTGTTCCGTAGCAACTCTGTTAATGTTACCTGATCGTATATAGAACTGATGCCGAGGGAATCTGTATAGTCTATAAAAACTTTAACAGGCTCTTTAACACCTAAATCATTTTCTTCCTCAATATAGTTTTATCATTAAGTTAACTTAAAGGCTGCAAAAATTAAAACTGAATTAGTTTTTCATCATTTAAAAATGCATATTTTAAATTATTAATATTTACATTAGAAACTTGATCCATTGTTTTTTACGGGGTGCATGAATTTTTTTAAAAATAATTTAATTTTAAAATAATATAAAATATTATTCAACGTAGAACAAATATACTTAATAGTAATATTATTAACATATTTTATTGTTATATTAATGCTTTTTCTAAACAATGCAAAGATATTTGAAACAAAAGTAAACCAAAACTAGAAGTATTTATATTTTGTTGTGGAATTGCTAGAATGTTCTATTTACAGAGTAAATATACTATCATTATTATATAATTAAATATGCATAATATCTTCATAATATATAAAAAAAATTACCAAACTATTATTTTAATGCAAGGAATGACTAAAAAAATTACATAATTCACATGCATTTCAAATCAAAACAAAAGTTTATAATTATAAAATAAATACACAAAAGTTCACAGAATTGCTTTATCTGTATTTTACATATTGTCCTCAAAATAAACAGTCAGTTGTCTTATAATACTAACTTCAAAGGTAACAACAGTTTGAGAACAATTTTCATTATACTGATATTTTAGATTATATAACTAGTGAATATGTGTTACTTAAGAACAAAATATGAGAATGGTGAATTACCACATCACAATATTATTTCAATATTTTGTTTCTATACACTAAATAGCAAATACAAAATAATTTAATCTTTCATTTTATTTATATGTTGTGAACGAGATGTATTTTTATGATAAAATAAGATTTCCCTAAGATTTAATCTTTCAATAACTGTCATTTTGATACTGTATATTATCTTATAAATATCACGATACATATCAGGATGAAAATCAGCCAATTCTGACTATAATATATTTATTGAAGTAATTTTTCAGAATGTTCCATTAATGTACCAGTAGTGTAACATTAGTGGGCCACGTGGCCCACTACTAGTTCTGATAGTAATAAAACAAATTTAATTATACAAAATAAGATTACAAGATGTAATCTTTTTATTAAACATCATAAAACAGTCTATATGAGAAAAAGCATGTACTCCATTACTGGGCCTGCTGGGCCCACTACTGGAACATTTAGTAAAACATTGATCCAAAAGTAGGCCACCCTCCATTACCTATAAATTATTTATATTATTTGATTTAATGATAGTTTATAATATATTCAGCATACAATTAAATAATATCAATAAAAATTCATTTTTAAAACAAGCAGAATGTATGCTAAAAAGGAGTTGAATGAAGACTTATCTTTTAAGGAAACCATTAACAATAAGCTTAAAATGCTGCTCTCTGAGACTAACTTTAGCAAAAAAAAAATTAACTCCTAGGTAAACAGGAAATGAAGGTTGTACATCTGGTATTTAGTCAATATGGGTTTCAGCTTATCAGAGGCAGATCATGTATCTCATTTGAATGTTGGAATTTCTTATTTTTAGTTTAAACATTCAAGTGGCCCACTACTGGTACACTTATCTTACCAGCCTGTAAGATTATGTAAAATAAATGACTGAAGAAATATTTTATCACTTTCCTTTTTTGTTGATTAACGAGGAAACTAAAAAAAGATTCTGGTTGACACTGTCCAGAATAAATTTCATCCTGGCCCGAGCATACACAAAATAATTGAGCCCGGCCCATGCAGACCTCTATTTCAAGTGATAGTTATAAAGTTTCGATAGTTTTTTTTTTTTTTTTTTCTATAAATTTTGTAGAAAAGCAAATTATTAGAGAGAATGATAAAGTGATCCCATTTGTTTCTTTTTTGGACATTTTCATTTGAATAAAAATATTAGCCCTAAAACTAGATTAAATTGATGCATTTATTGCATTTAGATTTTGCTTTTATATCTTTCAGGCATTCAGAATAATTACTTAAATTTCTGGAAAATTTATTTTCCTATTGTGTAGAGACATCTTTGCTAATGTTTAAACTCACATGATTTAAATTTTTAAAAAGTTGTTGATCACTTAACATTTATATTTTATTTATTCATTTTTATTTATGATATGCCTTTGTTTTGATCTAGGACCATCAAATGTCAAAGTAATAACTAGAAGAGAGTTATTTAACATTATGCAGCAGCAAAATGTATCAAATATAAATGAAAGATTAAAGTATATTGAAAATTACATTCTTCAAATCAATGTTTTTAACGAAGATGAAATAAAAAAACATCAAAAAACGTTTCTCTCATTTTAATTCTCAAATGAAGAGCAGGTGGATTGATGCCCAGTATAAAGCAGATGTATTTGTAGAAAAGAATAAAAATTGGCTGGAAGGATCATTTGAAAATTTTAGAAGTGTAAACCAACCTGGGAGAATCACTTGATTCAGTAAAAGATTTCACTGAATCAAATGAATGATCAAAACGAAGAAAAACTGAAGCCCCTTACGTAGCTCTACAGCTGTTGAAGTACTTGCATGTGCCACTCAAACCAAATTGAAACTTCTGAGAAAAGAGATGCTGCTCACATATTAAAAGAAGTTACTTTCTCACCAAAAAGAGTAACAAAATACAAAAAGGCTTTTTCAAAACATAAGGGAAGACTTGTGCAAATGTCACCATTGCAAGCCATATCTCATTTATCGAGGCTAATCTTTCAAGAAGTCAATATGAAATCATAAGGAGGAAGTGTACTAAAATGGACTGTTACCCTAATAAAGAGTCATTTAAAATAACATAACTTGTGCTGAAATTGACACTAAGGATTTACTTCACATCACAGTATTATGATTGTCAGTTTATTTAAATGAAGTTTTGGAAAATTTAAGTGAAGAAGAAAGATGTGCTTTAGTTCTTTGATGCAAATGGGGTTGTGATGGTTCTCAGCAAGCTCAATTTAAACAAAAATTTAAGAATGATTCATATTCTGATGTGGATTTTTTCAAAGATCTTTTTTCCACTTCAATTAATTTGTTATGCAAACAATAAAGTTATTTGGCAAATTCTGATGCCATCATCACCACGTTACTGCCGACCTATTCGAACAAGGTTTGTAAAAGAGTCAACAGAAATCATCAATGAAGAGATCAATTATGTAAAAGATGCATTAAAATCTATACTCTTTAAACATTACGCTGAATGATAAAACATTTATTGTCAAACACGAAATGATGCTCATCATGGTCGATGGTAAAGTTTGCAATGCAGCTACAAGTACTAAATCAACAATGTGTTGTTTCATTTGTGGTCTGACATCAAAAGATTTTAATGATCTTTCTAAAAAAGGACATGTGAAACCAGAAACGTTAGAATTTGGATTATCCATTCTACATACAAGAATTCATTTGTTCGAAAATTTATTACATTTATCATACAAATTACCATTACAAAAATGGAGATTGACCACTTGAATTTGATTGATCACATGATTGACCACAAAAATTTATATTGAGGTAAGTATTTGATTTATTGAACTTATATATATGTGAGAGAGATAAAATGAATTGCTGTTTCATACCAATTCTTCAAATTTCGAACTAAGAATTTTTAAATTTTGGTTTAAAGTAAACGTCTTCCATGATATGGTGGGTGATTCATAACATGTACTATATGATTATTATTTATGGACATAAAACGATCGTTATCAATAAGACATTGGAATTTTATTTCAGATATGAAGGGCAGGATAAATGTTGACTTTTATGTAATAAAAGAATTTTGATCAAGTAGGCACTTATTTTGAATTTAAAGTGTTTTTTACCTGTAGAGCTAATCTTTAGTCTGTTTTGGTAGCTTTTGTTTACATCAAAGGAAAATGTATACACATTATTACGCTAGGTTCTTACCATTTTCAAATAATAGCTTGTTAAAGGCCTGGGAATCTCCAAATAATAGATATAATTGTGAATTGACAGTTGCTGTAACTTAAAACAACCCAATGTAAACAATGAAACTCTCATAATTATTAAATTTTGATGTTTTTTGTGAAGTTTTTAACAAACTTCGTTGTATTTTCAAATGTTTGATTTCGATGCATTATGCAAAAGCTCGATTTCTGTTAGGAGTTTTTACCTTTTTTTCCCCCTTCCCAAATTGTGAAATTTTAGTAGGGGGGGGGGATTTCTTTTCAAATTTTGTGTTAAATCCGTGTTATTGAAAATGTGATTTACTTTTTCAATAATGTTTTGTCAGGAATGAGATTTTTCAGCTTTTTTTTTTTTTTAGATTTTAGCTTTTTCCAGCCTTTTTTTTTTTTCTTTTTTGTCATGCTTATATATTTGTTCTGTTTTTTAAAAGATGGAAGTGGAAATAAAAATTCTATTAATGCCCAATATGATTATATATATTGGAGCAGTGTTTGAAAATAGCAGTCGTTAATCATCAAATGCGACTAAATTATTGCATTTGGCGACTATAAAATTATTTCCAGTCGTCAAATTTGACGCCTGGATTTAAGATTTATTTTTGTTTAACTTTGAAAGCTCCAAGTTTGTATTGTATTTTTTTCCCCTGCTGTGCGGGGACTATGTCGTTTGGACATCTGAGTATTATTTGGGACATATCCCCCCCCCCTTTACAGAGATTTAAAAAAAAAAAAAATTCCTTTAATCCTTTTTTATCTTATCTTTTCTTAAAACTGCAATTTGCAACCCACTCACTGCACATACAAATAACCTATGTATCAAACACATTACATCTGTGTGCACATACTGATATGTTGTAAGAAAAACACACACACATATGTATGTGTTTCAGAAATTTTGACGTGTAGTTCAGAAAATATTGTTTTACTCAGAATTACTCGATTAGTCATGTTAAAAGTGAATTTCAGAAATTGCAACTAGAAATTTCAATTTGACACCTAAAATATTTACAGCAGGTTTCATATGACACCTTCCCTTTCCTTCCCAATTTCTACCACTGTATTGGAGGGGGAAAAAATCATAGTATCTTTGCTTTTATTTCCAGGGATGAGATTTTTCAGAATTTTGTTGGAAATAGACTTCTCAAAGTAATTTTCTTTCAAAGTAATTTTCTTTCAAAAGTCTTCTTTTAAAAGTAATTTTCTTTCTGTAAATATTCTTATTTTGTTTTATTTTCTTTCTTTTGGCGGTTTTTAAACAACTTATTGTTATTTATTCTCCATTTTTGCTTAAAGAAAGTATTTCATATATCTGGTTCTTTTATTGCCAAAATTATATATCTTTGAGTTTTGTACATATTTTCAGACTTTTTGTCCGTTTTCCACTCTCCTCTCTGTATTTCATTGTCTTGCCTTTGCATGTTATAGTTATTTTATTTTGTTTGTTCTTTTGCCAATTGTATCACTGTACATTTTTTTTTTTTTTAAAGGCTGCATAATTTGACATTAATTTTTCGTTGACTTTGAAAAGTTATTTAAAGTTAGAAACTTATTTCATTAGCCAAGAAGTCATTCCATGCCAAATGAACTGAAATATTTAAATTTTCAATCTGACCTCTTCAGATTTGAATGAAACTTTAGTATCATTCTCCTTGATGATGATGATATAAATGGAAAATATACTGTAAGAATTTTTATTTCATTCTATTTTAATTTTCAAATTTTTTAAATTATGAAAAATCTGCATTCTTTAGCTTATGTGAACACTTTCAATCACAATTTTCTCCTTCTATAAGGGATAAAGTTTATGACCCCTCATTTTTAAAGAGATTTTTATAAAGATATACAACTTGATTATGTTAGGTAAAATTATTATTTAAATAATACTTTTTAAGCTATATAAACTGAACATTTTGGAGAGATCTCAGCGAGATCAGGAGTTATTAAAAAGTTAAAGCACAGATAGAAGTGCATTGTAATTATATTGTGCATACATGATAAAATACCTCATTTAAGTTTTAAATAGATAGCATTGAGTAATAAAAATTTAATATTTAAGATATCTGTATCCTATATGTATTTTGTAATTCTATAAATTTCATATTCAGAAATGTTGGTAAGAGTGATATCTGAATGGGATCAGGATTATCAATGAGGGTGATTATAAATTCATAGAGGGAGGTAGGGGAAAAAAAAAAAACTGAAATTTTACAAAAAAAGTTTTTGTATGGGGTGAAAATGTATAATTTATTGCAGAGAAGTCCAATCCCTAAAAAGGTATTAATTGGGTTTAATATTTTTTCAGTTGAACCCACTTGAAAAAAACACAAGAAAAAGCCCAAGTGGTTTATTTCAAAATCCTTGTTTAAAATATACTTTTGTCTAACTTGCAATAAACATACAAACATAAAACAAATATTATATATAGGGATGGATCAGATATAGATTTTACCAGATACAGATATCCGGGATTCCAGATATTTTTTTTTCTTTGCCAGATGTGGATATTCAGCCAGATATCCGGTAGTCTCCTTTCCCACTACACATGAAATTTTCAATTTTTTAAGACAAGGTTGTTATTTTGTCCACTTTTTTATCAAAAGTCTGGGACACTGGATAAAACTGGAAAAAACCACATGAAACTAGACAGAATAAAATCCATTCAGCTGTACATGTTTGCTGCGTAAAATTATTCTGCTAAAGTAATAAATTGTACTTTTAACTTTGAATTAGTAATTTGATTAATGAAAAGTGTAATTTCATTTTAATTATGATTAATTTAAAAAAAAGATCATAAAGAAAATGATAATTATATTAGTTATGTATAGTTTGCAAATGTAACAAAGTAAAAATTTTTGGTGGCTATTGAATTAAAAAATCTCACAACACTAAAGGGAAGGGCGGCGAATCGACCAACTAGTGACTACTTACGGGTTAAATACCCACATAAAAAAATTGAGAAAGTTCCAGAAACTTTCCAGCCAATCAAGTTAGAGCTTCCATATTTGGTATATTGATAATGAAGATTTTCTCACCAAGGTCGCTAAAAAAGTCTCTAAGGAGCAAAAAGTCTCCGAATTTGGTGCCAAAGCCCTTACCTGCCTTAATGAAGCTTTTTACGAGTTTTTAAGGGAAAATAAGCTATTTTAACGTGAAAACAAGCTAAAAATGCTGAAAATTAACATTTTATAACCTGACCAAGCCTCTTTTAATGAAATTACATAAAAATTACATTCTTATTTTTTCTGGTTGATACTATGAAATTTGAACTCTTTTCTTGTTAAATTTAATTGTGTGCATCTGGCTACTAGTGGCTTCCCTTGTTTAGTTTGAACAATCAGTCCAATTTAATAACAAAAATTATTTCTATAAAATATATATATAAAAAAATCACATTTAAATTAATAACTTTAATTATTGATGACTGCCTTGTAATGCTTATCCATACATGTGTGCTCTTTGGGATTATTGCTTCTGATTGAGTCTTTTTACAACTTAACATTTAATTCTTCTTAATACTTTGACTTTAAGTTTACTTAATTTTAGGTTAATAAAATTAAGTTCAACTCTTAGCTTATTTATTTTAGGTTTAACATTAACATGTTCCACAACTTATAACTCTTATTTGTTTGGTGCCAAATTCTCTTAATCTTGCAGTTAATACTTCTTAAATACACTCCTTTTCGCTTTGTTTTTTTTTTATCCTGAAATAATTTAACTGACTTATTGTTTATATAGCTAACCTCTAGATGGCGCTTGCTCACTGCTGACCTATGCATTCTTTCTTTAATCCTTTCCTTGAACGGATTCATGAATCTTGTTTTACGTACAATTTAAATTAACTCTAACTAGATTAAACTTTAACTCTAAAATAAATTTTGACTAACTCAATTTATAATTACTCTGTGTATTTTATCGTTAATGAAAATGCTCTGAAGTTCATTAGATTAATCGATTTTTGCAAAGCTTTTATTTTTAATTTCATTTTTTGTTGGCATCATCCTATTCTCCAGTTTGTGTTAACTGTTTTACATGTGGCTACAATGCTTCTTTCCAGTTTTCTCTCTGGTTTCCATGAAGATTTTATTAAATCCTTGTTTTAATTTAATATTTCACTTAATTTCTCATTTTATCTGGTTTTGCTGCTTCGATCGGGGCTTGAAAATGATATAAATTGCTATGATTAGCTATATTGTTTTACGAAATTGATGCAGCTTTCACAGCTTTATGAAGTACTCTCCCCCTGATGATTATCTTAAACTTCTAATTTTAAGCATTTTTATCCAATTATTTCTGTAGTTAATTATTTGTTTTCTCTGTCATCAAGCTTAATGGTCCTTTTTTATTATTATTCATGTCGGCGTAAGTATTTTAAGTTATTATTGTCTTATTGGTTCTTAATCTAAATCGAAAAAATTTTGTGTCTTGGTATTGTTTTAGCTCTATTAATTGCTAAATTTTAAGATTAAATTTTATTACGTTATCTATCTATATATATATGTAATGAATCTTGGGTCCGTAACATTAAGTGGGTTGATATTTCAGTAATGTGATCATCTTAGAAAGGATGAGGAGTCCATCAGATTCACTAATAATCCTTTATTAAATTCAAGATGCAGTCTTGACCTGAAAGTTAGACATCCTGAGTGTCATATGTCCCTTTAACCACGCCGAAGGTCGGCTCTTCTCTGTAGTGGTGCCCCTCCAGGCCTGCGGATTTCGTTAGCGAGCTTTTACATGATACGAGTAATATTTAATGTAGATTTATTAAGCAAGTCAATATCGGAAAAAGCCACAATTTCTCATGTGTTCCCTCTTAAATACAGTCTATTTTGGTGGGAATATTTAGTCCTCCCCTGCTTAATCATTAGCTATTAACTTTATGATTGACAGTCCAGCTCAAGCCCGGATCCCCAGGATTAATTAACATGCATTACTTAAGCACAAGAAAAGGAAGATTGCACTTACTCAGCACTTCTATTCCAAAAGTTGTTCAATTTTTCTGATTTTCACGTTATGAAGTCTTCTGCTGTGAAACAAAGCTTACAGGCGCACTTATGAATTATTAGCGATTTCTAGATTTTAAAATGGGGTTTTAATTTATTTAAATTTAACTATTTTTTATCCCTTTTATTTATTTATTTATTTATTTATTTATTTATTTATGTATATATATTTTTAAGACAATCCAAATTCATTTATTATAAAATCAGATCAGTAATGGCAAACCTATTCAAGAATTTGTAGATTATTATTTTTTTTTATACTAGTTAATAGGTAACTTAAGTGAGCAAAGAAAATATTGTACTTTTCCATTAGCCGGGTGCAAATGATTTGTTGCTGACTCTTAGTTAACAAAGCACCACATAATGAAAACACATTTAATAGTAACACTTTTAGCAGTAAAAATAAAAGTAATTAAAACTTTATAAAATATACAACCTTTTATTACTCCATGTTTAATTGCTGAACTAGTTTCTTCTGGGGCGCCCCAGCTTGATCACCAGCATCACAGTGTGCAAAGTCGCTCGAAACTGATGTTTCTTGTTTCTTCCCTCCTATATATACTCTTCGCCATTGGCGGTTGAGGACTGCCCCATCGTTGCCATTGCAGCAATTGGAATTTGTTAAAATTTCTACGGATTCTCTTACTGTAGCGTAACTGTGGTTGTGGTAGTTGGCCAACTTTTTTACTTGATCAAATTTTATGTCTATCTCTTCGTTTTTGTTTACCTGGGTTAACGCGGTTGTTATTTTACCTGTCATTATATCATGGCTATGTTCTTTAATTCTTGTTTTTATTTTTCTTTTTGTTTTACCTATATAGCACATTTCGTTATTTTGTTTATTGGTATATGGAATTTTATAAATTCCCGCTGTCTCTAAAGGATTTAATTTATCTTTGTCGTTTCTGATTAATTGGAAAATGTTAGGGTTTGGCTTGACAGGTATGTTTATATTATGTTTTGTTGCTACTTTTTTGATTTTATTGGACATTGCGCGATCATAAGGAATTGAAGTTGTGTATTTTAGTTTAGGTTTTTGAAAGTTATTGATCTGATTTAAATTTTTTAATCTTTTTTTGAATAAGTTATCTATTAATTTATTTGAGTAACCTGCCTTTTGTGTAAATTGTTTAATATTTTTTATTTCGTTTTTTAGAATTTTAGGGTCTTTACAAACTGTTATTGCGCGATTTATGTGGGCCTGTATTGCATTTATTTTATATCTAAAGTGGGTTTTACTATTTTTATGGATGATTTCATTACTACAATTAGGTTTCCTGTAAACTTGGGTGGTTATTTTATTAATATAGCGGTTGATGGTAACATCTAAAAAGTTTAACTGACTATTATTTTCTTCTTCAAGGGTAAATTTTATATCCGGATCTATTTGATTTAGGGAGTTTAAAACTTTTGTGGGGTCAGTTTTTTGGTCTATTCTTTAAGTTTTTCATCTAAATTATTTTCTATTATACGTAATTTATATTCAGCAAGGAAGCCCGAAATGGGAGATCCCATTGGGACTCCCTTGACTTGTTTATAATAATTTTTATTGAACATAAAATAGTTTTCATTTAACAAAAAATTAGTAGCTATATCATAACAAGAAACATCAGTTTCGAGCGACTTCGCACACTGTGATGCTGGTGATCAAGCTGGGGTGCCCCAGAAGAAACTAGTTCAGCAATTAAACATGGAGTAATAAAAGGTTGTATATTTTATAATATAGCTACTAATTTTTTGTTAAATGAAAACTATTTTATGTTCAATAAAAATTATTATAAACAAGTCAAGGGAGTCCCAATGGGATCTCCCATTTCGGGCTTCCTTGCTGAGTATAAATTACGTATAATAGAAAATAATTTAGATGAAAAACTTAAAGAATAGACCAAAAAACTGACCCCACAAAAGTTTTAAACTCCCTAAATCAAATAGATCCGGATATAAAATTTACCCTTGAAGAAGAAAATAATAGTCAGTTAAACTTTTTAGATGTTACCATCAACCGCTATATTAATAAAATAACCACCCAAGTTTACAGGAAACCTAATTGTAGTAATGAAATCATCCATAAAAATAGTAAAACCCCCTTTAGATATAAAATAAATGCAATACAGGCCCACATAAATCGCGCAATAACAGTTTGTAAAGACCCTAAAATTCTAAAAAACGAAATAAAAAATATTAAACAATTTACACAAAAAGCAGGTTACTCAAATAAATTAATAGATAACTTATTCAAAAAAAGATTAAAAAAATTTTAATCAGATCAATAACTTTCAAAAACCTAAACTAAAATACACAACTTCACCTTATGATCGCGCAATGTCCAATAAAATCAAAAAAGTAGCAACAAAACATAATATAAACATATTGTTTGTTTTCGTTAGCTGTGACCCTGCTCACCTATGCGCATGCGTGAGGTCTGCATTGATTTTGTTAAAATAGGGTAGAAGCGTAGAAGATGAGAGAATGTTTACATTTTACGAGTGAGAGATAAGTTGCGGTTTCTTTTTTCTTTTCAGGACATTATTGAATTTTGAGGCGATACTTCTTCGTTATATTCGTATAAAGGCAAAATGCTGATTCTTCCCCCTTGTAATTTTTAAATAAGTGTAGAAGATCAGTTTTATTCTTCGATGCAAAATAAAATCCGTAAACTTAAAAGTAAATGCCTGTTTTCTTTCTTCTTCTTTTTTTTTTTTTTCAGTTAAAATTATTTTTATTTGCTTACTTGATCTCTAAATTCGTACTATATCTGTCATACCTGAACACTTGTTTCATGCACTGATTATAGTAGTAAATTAATTAAAAATGACTTAAATTAGGTAAAATTTACATAATTCATTAATAAAAGAAGAGAAAAAGAACAACGTTTACAGTAGACTTTACCTGTAGTAAAAGTAATATATTTTTTTCTTTTAAATTATACTGCTAAAATAAAAATACCATATTTTTGGATCTCTATTTTACAGAAATTTACAGAAAATCGTATTTAAATCAAATCATTAGATTTTTTTATCATGATTATTTTACACCTTTTATTTTTCGCGCATATTGTCATATAAATTACATTATATAAAATATTGTTAATTAAAAATTAAACTTTAAATTCGCGTCAAAAGGTAAAATAAATATTGAAGACTCATAAAAAGAAAACGAACACGTGTAGAACGAAAAGCGCATTTGGCTAAGTGCCCATCTCATTCAACGCATCACCCCTTTTCCGAGTAGGATCGTTCCGCGAGAGGTAGACATGGTTTACGAAAACGGACAGTACCTGTCAAGCCAAACCCTAACATTTTCCAGTTAATCAGAAACGACAAAGATAAATTAAATCCTTTAGAGACAGCGGGAATTTATAAAATTCCATATACCAATAAACAAAATAACGAAATGTGCTATATAGGTAAAACAAAAAGAAAAATAAAAACAAGAATTAAAGAACATAGCCATGATATAATGACAGGTAAAATAACAACCGCGTTAACCCAGGTAAATAAAAACGAAGAGATAGACATAAAATTTTATCAAGTAAAAAAGTTGGCCAACTACCACAACCACAGTTACGCTACAGTAAGATAATCCGTAGAAATTTTAACAAATTCCAATTGCTGCAATGGCAACGATGGGGCAGTCCTCAACCGCCAATGGCGAAGAGTATATATAGGAGGGAAGAAACAAGAAACATCAGTTTCGAGCGACTTCGCACACTGTGATGCTGGTGATCAAGCTGGGGTGCCCCAGAAGAAACTAGTTCAGCAATTAAACATGGAGTAATAAAAGGTTGTATATTTTATAAAGTTTTAATTAAATTAACTTCATGGTTATAAATTATTTCAAGTAAAAATAAAAGTATTATATAATTGATTTCCAATGATTTCTCACAATATTTTACCGAAGCTGACCTGTGGTGACCTGCAATTGACCCAATCTTATTTCCTCACAACTTTTCTATTTATTATTAATTTCCTCCTGCTTTCTTATTTATATTTAATATTTATTCATTTTTCAATGTGTACTAGATCTCTTAATTCTTTAATATTCATTGCTTTCATACAAAAGAGCGAAAGAAAAGATTTCTCTCTTGGAACTTAAATGAAATCATTAAGGCAACGCTGAGAGCTGAGACAGCCCTCCTACAGAAGAACTCTGACAGACCACCCTCTAAGGCATCCCTCCTGAAGAGGACAAAGTAAATTTTGTAGAAGATATTGAAAACTAAAGCCTGGTGAGTGTCTAAATTGTGCAGTGTTTATTAAAAAGCTGCACGATTGAGGCACATCTCCCTGGTAATGCTTTGGAAACAAGTCGACATCACATCTAAGTATGAATTGCTATACAGGTAATAATTTTAAATTTTCTTTTTAACTTAAGTTTAAATGGATGTTTTTTTATTTACTGATATTAATTTTTACTTTGTCCTTTCTTTAAATTACTTCTATTAATAAAAATAACATATTTTTATGATGATTAAAATTTAACTTTTTTTGCCTTTCGGATGTGAATTTGTTCAATCGGTAAATCAAATAAAACTTCATTGAATACTAAAATATAAAATATTTTTTTTTTTTATAAATTGAAGATTATAAAATATATTTATTGCTCAAATATAATAGATTTTGTCATAAAAATTCTAATATTTAATTTTAATGTCTTGTCTTTGCATATAATAATTTCATCTTTATCTTTTTGCTAATCACATCCCTGATTAAAAGATAGTTTTGTTATGACTCGCAAAGTTCAGTTTTATGATGATTATATTACAACAGTTCAGGGACGCACCAAATTAAAAGCAATCTTTTGTTTTCTCCATTACTATTTGAATACAACTGTACTTGTAATTAGATAGTTTGACTATAAATAAATTGTATCCAAACAGTAGTGAAAAAAAAAATGTCTTAGATTCTCAATTTATGTTAACTTTAATTATAAATTTAAAAAACAGTTCAATGTATGAATAGTTACATAATGTTAAAAATGTCAATGTAAAAAATATTAAGAGCAAACTGAATTTTTTTTGTACCGTATAGCATACTGCACTACATACATTGGCATCTGTTAAATTTATATTAAAGTCTGGTTACAGTTCAGTATGCTAAAAATATGTCGTTCAAATTCAATAAATAAACTTTGTCAGCAAATACCATTAATTGGGGAAAAAAAAAAAAATCATAGGTCAACATAATAGCATAACCCTTCATCAGACCCCCCCCCCCCAAAAAAAAAAAAAAAAAAAAAAAAAAAGTGTATGAAAATGCCACTTATGTCTGCTTTTTTGCCTGATGAAATGTTGTACTATTATTTTTATCCGAAACAACTGTGATTTTTTTTTTTTGTTTCAGAATTATATTTTACAAGAGCTGCACCAAGAATTCAGTATGTACTCTGTGAAAACTAAAAAGCTTCAAAAACTAGCAAGTAAAAAGTTTCTAGAACGGTGTCAGGTATGACCACTCCAAAAAAAATTTCTAGACCACGATTTTATTTCGATAAATTGTATGTTGTGTTATATCAGATTTTAATTTGTTTTACAAAGTAAACTGTTCCACCGATTGCAACAAAAATTGGTACATTTATTAATTTCAAATTTATAAATCTATCTAGCGCAGTAACTTTTGATTCAATAGGATAATTTGTTCAAAACATATTAAATAAAAAACTCATAACAATGTTGTCCCCCCCCTCCTCCCCTGCCCTTTTGATTTAAAAATAATAATAAATTTATTTTTATGTAAATCTGTATCATAAAAAAAATCTGATAAAACTGACATAATAATGCATTTTTTTTTTTTTTTTTTTTGGTAAATATTAATTTCAAATAATCAAATTTTCCCCCTTTATTTTGTTATTTACAAAAGTAACGTTGACACAGCTTTTTAACCCCTTTGGTGACTTTTATTATTATTATTTTTTTTTTTTTGCTATGTGATGATTGATGTCATGGTCTTTACTTATGCAATTGCAATAACCATTTCAATTTACTGCTAAAATGGTAAACAAAATGTTTGAAACTGCCAAGCGTGTTCCATATTAAAGCTGTGCTGAAAACAGTCGCCAATAATCATTAATGCTTATTTAAATTCATTCAAAACATTAAAGCAAGAAGCATGTAAACCTTACTTCTACTCCTTGTGTGTTACGCCTGAGTACTAGCGGTAGCCCCCCCCCCCCCCCCTTCGTCAGAGCCTCTGACAAAGGGGGGGAGGAGGCTCCGGCGTAACACATGAGAAGTAGAAGTAAGGTTTGCTTTAATTATTTGTTTGTTTAAATTATTTAATAATACATATATATTTATATATATATATATATATATATATATATATATATATATATATATACATATATATTTATATATATATATATATTTTTTTTTTTGAAATATTGATTTCAATCAATCAATCAAGTTGGCTTATCTGTAGCTTCTTTTCTTTTTCCCCGTGAGGCACGCAAAGTCTGCTTTTATACTAATAAAAGAAGATATTTGTATCTTTGTCTGTGTGCGATGTAGATTTTAAAACAAAGTATATATATATGGCACATTCTTTTTTTTTTTTTTTTTTTCCTTCTAGATAGAGGATTGAATTTGGGAATAAGGCCGAATGACTACTGTAGGTCCTGGGCTTGAGGGGGTATGCGCTCCGTGGGGGGTTTTCTAAAGGGTCCTAGCCCATATTTAAACAAGTTTTGGAGAAAACCACGGAAAAATCTTGAACGGCTAGGCCGACGAGTGCAACCTGGGATCGAACCCGGCACCTCACATCTACCAGCTTTTTAGCACAGAACCGCTTGGCCGCTGGTGGGCCCTCTAGAAGAGGAATATGTGCAGATTCACAATGCACTTTAAATTTTCAATATTTTTAAAAAAGATTTTTTGTGTTTTTCCCCAACATTTTTCTTTGAGTTGTAATTTTAAGCACAGACCAACAATATAACATATTTACAACTTTTTATTTTATTTTATTTATTTATTTATTTATTTATTTTAATATAAAAATGAAACACTTCTTTACACATGAATGTTAAATTTAAAAATTATTCCTGTTTAAACAAAAATAGCTTTATGTCATAATAGATAATTTAAAATTTTATTTAGATTTATTTATTTTTTAAATGTTCATTTAAATTAATCGAATTGTCTTATAGGTTTTTTCCCCTTGATATTTTATCATCCACGAACTAAAATGGGTACAGTTTTAGTATAGAATCCCTTTCGCAACTTTTATTATTTTTTGCCACTTTGGTGATGAATTAAAGTGGCTATTGCAATTACATAATAAGACTTCCGAAAATCACTCGAGCTACTTAGGAGCCAGTTTTCAAATTTCATCAAGAGATCTTATACTAAAGCTGTTTCTTAATGTCAATGCATTTTTAGTTTATTTTGAAATAACTGTGTTTCTAATCAACAATGAATCTCAAATATTTAAATATCATTTATATTTTCTTAATAGCTGTATATAATAGCACTTAACCATGGCTTTGATTTGCTGAAAATAGAGCACAGCTATAGTATGGGACACCCTTGGCCAAATTTGTGACTTTTTTTTTTTTTTAATTGTTTTAGTAATGACAACAGTTTACAGTGTTACTTTTCAGAAAATTGGATGTTTGGTTTATTAGGATTATTAATTAAAAAAAATAAGCTTTTAAAAGAATAGCTTAATATCAAGTAGCTGCTTATAAAAAAAATATATATAAATAAAAAAATGAGCTTCTAAAAAATTAGCTTATTATGAAGTAGCTGCTTATTAAAAAAAAAAAAAAATCACACTTATGTTGTTGCAAGTTGTGAATTTTTCATTACATTTTACTCTAACAGTTACTTACCTATTACAGAGAGCCAAAAATGAATCTTATAGTGAAGGAATATGGCATTTGAGATTGTTTTTTAATAATATGTTGGTTAATTTTTGTTTTTCATTCATGATATTATAACTCGCGAGTGATTCATAATTTGATCTATCGTAGTTAATAATTTTGAATCCATTAAATGTGGGGTTCAAACTCAGCACTAGCATTTCAGCCTAGCAGTTCAGAGATTTTTCTGAAACTTGCATATGAATTTGAGCCAGGACTCTTTAGAAAGAGACCCACAGAAGGAACGCCACCCAGGCCTAGGGTCCTTGCATAGTCAGTTTACCTTAAACAACACAATACCCTCCATTATATGTGATGTTGTGTGTGGGGGGGGGGTGATATTTTAAGAATTTTCTTAAATGAAATCGATTGTACAAATACAGGTAATTCAGAAAATTGTGATGTTTAAATTGATATGAACAATCAGTGTAATATCCAATAACAGTAAAGGACAAAACTGGATTGTGTTGTGTGGTTTGGAACTGATTAACTATGCAAGAGTTCTAAGCCATATTTATGCAAGTTTCAGAGAAAACCATGTAAAACTCCAAACTGCTCAGATGAATTTGACCTAGGATTGAACCCAGCACCTTCTTTCTTATGAACATATCAAGTGAGAGACATTTCATTCAGCTTTTTTACTGAACACACACAGCATGATCAATTTTTGTGAAAGATAGTCTAAAATATTGATGACCCGCTGATCTCGAATCTTTTAAAAACCATTAATACATTTCACCGATAGCCTTAAAAAGAAAAAATAACTAATAGCTGGGCTGCTTTTTTTTTTTTAAGTTAAAAATCAAGACAATTTAACATTTTTTTCTGGCAAGCCTGACTTCATAAATTTTATAGGTAGTCTAAATAAATGTTATTTCGTAACATATTAGAGGTGAAATTAATAGTAAATTGAGGTAGAGTGTATATATGGGGGGGGTATATTTTTTTTCTTCTCACAGATACGAAGCTTCAGCAGACATCTAACACACAGACAGACAGTTTCTGAATGTTCAAATCATGTGTGAAACATCTTTAAACATGTAAAATCCATCAAAGACTAGAAGTGTAAAATTTTCATGAATCTAATACTTTCTTTTATGAATATTGCAGAATGTAAAAATATGTTTTAAAAGAATATCTCTTATAGACTTCCAAATATTTTTATAGGTTTTTGTAAAAATTGCTGGAAATTTTAATTTAGGATGTATAAGGTTTGACTTGCTACTGGAAAAATTACAATTAAAAATAAGAAATATTTTTCCACAAATCATGCCATACTATAGCAATAACTCTGTTTCCTATGAATAATTAAGAGATTGAAAAAATTCAGCTTATATGTTTTAAAAAATTCTTTTAAATTTCTTCATGACTAATTAACTAAAACCTGATGAAGAAATTCCTCGAATATAAAATTGTATAACAAGTAAGCTAACTGTTATATTAATAATTTAACCAGTCACCATGTTTAAACGAGTATAAATTTCAAATTGTTCAACTAAATAATTAAAAAAAAAAAAAAAAAAAAAAAAAAACATTAAATCAATAAACAATAATTTTAAAATTATAAAAATTTCCTGTTAATTTTTTTAATTTTAAGGTAAATAATTGGTAAAAGTCACAAATTAAGTACACAATAAAAATGAAATACACATTAATAAATGAATAATTCAACAATAGAAAGAATTACATAAAGTATTGTTAGGTGTGATAAAACCTCATAATATGATACATGCAAAGTGCAATGCTTACAACAACATGCAATGCAATGCAACTTTATAGCTTTCTGTTTGTTAATTTCTATTTAAATCATTACATAATTATTTTCTTAAAGCAATTCTACTTATAAAATAAGAGCATGTTTGAGTCGTAGCAAGGATCTTCCAAATTTGTTTGTACTGACAATTGAAAACCTAATCGGTTTAAAATTCTAGTTGCTTTTTATATTTGAATTTGTGTATGAATTTGAACCTTTTTCATAATTTAATAAATTTATAAATTTTACCTCGCTTTTTATAGTCGATAAAACAATGATAATTTTCAGTTTTAATTAACTTTTATATCAGATTTCCCTTTCAAATCCTAGTCATTTTTCAAACTTTAATCGCCTTCTTTTCCACAGTTCAAATTTTAATCTCTTATAAAAATTTGGCGCCCCTCAAACAGTAGTGCCTCTAGGCCCAGGCTTCACGGGCCTAAGCTTAAATCCTCCCTGCGGGGCGACTACTGGTACCGGTAGTCCAATTAAAGTAAAAATTATACCATCATAATTCTAAACGAAAATATAGTTTTTTTTAATCAAAAAAGTTACCCAGTTATCAAAAATGTTAAAACAGTGTTCGTCAGGGATAACGAACAGTGGTAAAATGGGCAATATATGCACCAGTAGCCATCACACCATAAAAATCTTTATATTACGTTAAATTTTAAAAAGTCGCACATAAATCACATTCTGCATTTCATAAACATTACATACAATGCTGTATGAGCAGTCTCAACAAACAACAAAATATATCAATAAATGCATAGCTGTTTCTTTAGTCGTTTGCTTTACGTTGACTCAATCCAATTGTCATTTAACGCATACTTCACTTATTTTGCTTCCCCCCACCCTTCCCCAACACTTGAAATTGAACTTTTTGTGTGATAAGAAGCAGAAGGCTTTGGAGAGTCTAATGCAGGCTGTTTCAAATTCATACAGGTTTCAAAACACTTATTTTAACACTTCTTTTAAGAGAGTGACGACTACTGGTGCAGATTTTAAGGGTGATGAACTCTGGTGTCGTTACCATAAATAAAAAAAAGAAGAAAGAAAATTCATTGTGATTTTAACTTTTTTTTATGAGCACTGTATTATTATGTGCATACATTGTAAAAATATTCTGCAAAAATAACGCACCTTCTTAATAGAAATACAACACAGATTGCTGTAAATTTTTATAGCTCGTTCTGTAAAAATAATTGAAGATTGGTTACTTCACATTGTACTGTAAATCGGTAACAAAAATTTCCCAAGATTTTTCTGTGAATATGATATGTTTTTATTTGAACATGGATTTGAACTTCCGTTTTTGTAGCACAAAGAAAGGCCAAACCTTAAGTACAGCGTCTAGAATAAACAGTGTGGAAAACAGCAAATAAAATTGTACTAAGAAAATTAAGCCTGTCACCAGATGTCATTGTAATCGAAGCTAGTGTCAAGTCATCAAAACTGAGACTCCCTATTGGTTAATTATCTGCTTAAGTCACGTGATTGAGCTAACGAAACTGGGAAAAGCCAATCAGGTCTTCGATTTGAGCAAAAGCTTCTATCATAGCGACATCTGGGGAAGCTTAATTTTTGTAGCATTATTTTAACATTACGGTTATAGGTGATTTCCCCACTGTTTATTCTAGACGCTGTACCTTAAGCTCGCTGAATCAGTTGGCAAAGTACTAGCCTCTAGAACAAAAAGTTGTGAGTTTGACTTGCGCATATAACATTGAAGTTTGCTCTCTAATGTGTATAAGAAAAAGTGTATTGTTATGAACTGAACACTGTACACATATTTAATAGCTGCAGAAAATGATTTTTCAGCAAACTGTTAAATCATAGCATAGGAGATAAGAACCTATTCTACCTGAATAACACATTCAAAATGAATTCCTTGAAACATATTGTGAGGAAGAGAAAAAGAACATCAGCTAAATAATTATACAGAAACTTTATACGGAAAACATTTTATTTTGTAAATTAAAAAAGAAAATAAGCAGACAAAACTATTTAAATTGGAATTATATTCAATACAGGTACAATACTCACTCATTATAAAAGTTACAAATTCAATTACAAAAAGATCACTTCATTAACATGAAAAATTTAGAGTCAGATGGGGGTAATTATAACCACGGGGTAACTGTGACATTTTCTAGAAAAATGGTAATTTTTTTCTTAAACATAGTCCTGAATCTTATGATAAATTATCTATGTTAGTTATGCTTTAACATAAATTTGAAGCGTATTAATGCAATCATGATTGTAAATTTAACAGCCTTTTAAAAATGAATTTGCAACATAGTGTTCTAAGTTATTTGTTACAAAAGAAAAATATTTCAGGTAGGCAAATTCATACTTAAAAGCATACTAATGTGATTATGATCTTTGATACCATAGCCACCGACTTTTCATGATTTCAGGGAAGGGGGTGTTACATCTTAATTCTATTATTTTTGTATCGCAGGATATAAAATATCCTGTTATTCCAAGCAACGAAAAATACTCTTGTTACTTTTCAATAATTATATATGCACCCACATTTCCATAATTAAAACTTAATTGACATTTTGTAAGATAGTTTAAAAAAAGAGAATTTGTCCACAAGGAGACTACAAGCCCTGCGAAACATTTAACATTAAACAATCAAAATTTGATCAAATGGTGTTTTAGCAAACAGATTATTTTTAATGCAATATTAAAAACAACCAGAGACAAAAGAACTTTTTAAAAAGTACTATATTATCCCTATCTACATCAGTGTTTCTCAAAAGGTATACCAATGCACAATGGTGTGTTCTAGGTGATTTCCAGATGTGCTCTAGAGAAATATATGACCAGATATACAAATGAGTGTAATTTACTCTACACCATTTCATTAAAAATATACCACTCTTTTTGACAACAAATCGTTATTATGTTAATTACAGAGGCTGTTCGCACATTCTTTAGACGATTTTATTGCGCAGTAAGAAAAAATCGTTTGCATGGAGAATTTTATTTTCACAACAGTTATATTTTTGGAAGTTTATTTATCTTCTGATATTTAGAATTTTTGTTTAGATGCAAAAATGCGCTTTTAAAATGGCAGTGGATAGAAGAATAGGTTTCCGCTCTTTCCACAGATAGTTTTTAGTGAAATCTTTATGAAAAGCATTTATCAGGAGAAAAATGGAAAAATGTTGCAACAACAGATGAATCTTGGATCTATTTAAGTGGTTGCAATAAAAAAAGGTCAATTTATTATCACAAAAGTGGAGAAAAAAATTTTGCTACATGGCTCAAAGCATCAAAAGAAAGTTTTTCTAAAGGATTTATGATTGCTGCTGGTTTTTCATACAAGTGCAAGATAAAAGCAAAAAAATGTGACAAATGTCAAAATCAACTCTAAATACTCTCAAGAACATATTTTAATTCCAATTTTTAAAAATGAAAATCCAGATCTTTATCCACAATGCTATCAATCTGTTGAACTGTATCAAGACAAAACAAGCAGCCACACATCACAATCCGCAATTGCTTTTCTAGAAAAAAATGGAACAAAAAACGGGAATTAAAACCATACCCTTCACTGACATTCCTGCTAAATCTTCTGATGTATCACTGTTGGATTTTTGTGTTTTTCGACTCGTAAAATCAACATTATCCAAACACCGACCTACATCGCTTTGTGGACTCTGGAAAGCCGTTCAAGAGGAGTAGAAAAAATATACCTCTTCCGATATTATAAAAAGCATTATTATCATAGAAATTATGATGTAGAATGGTAGTGAAGAACAAGGGCTATCAAACTGAACAAATAAAACTCTAAATATGAGTGAAATTGCTTCAGTACACTCCATCAAAATAGTCTAAAAATATGCGAACAGCCTCTGTAATAGAGCCATTTATTTTTAATGTGCACATTATTTATTTTGAAAGTATGTGTTATGTGCATATTACTTATTTATAGATAAAAAATAAAGTACGTAGGTTTCCTAAAAAGAAGCATTTATTTTAAACAATACTTTTCTCAAAGTAAGGGAAAAAAAAAAAAGTTAAGTGCCAGTAAAAAAAGCAACATTGCAGCCTATACAAGAAACATAAAGAAATGTGAATTATGTTTTTTTTTATCATCACCACAATTAAATGCAAAAAGAGAAGAACTTTTCTACAGTCGGTAACAAAAGTGTCCGAACACTAGCAAAAATTCCTATGTAAAAAAAATACACTTCATACGGTTTTGTTAGCTAAATCCTTATCGAATCATGTTCTTACACTGACTAAGAACAGGATTCGACAAGGATTTAGTTAACAAAACCGTATGAAGTGTACTTTTTTTTACATAGGAATTTTTGCTAGTGTTCGGACACTTTTGTTACCGACTGTATATATTTTGAGGAACTGAGAATTTGCTTTTCAAATATTTAAATTATTACAACATATTTCTAATATATATGTATGTATATACTGGGTGATCCAAAAGTCACAGAATACTAAAAAATGTTATTCAAAAAATATTGATTATGTTTCGGGGTTTTCAATGAAACTCACAGAAAGACATGGATTTTTTTTAAAGTAACAAAAGGTTTCATGCTAAATTAGTTTAATTTTTCTCCATCAGGCAGGGCTTTAATTGTAAAATTACTTTTTTACAGTGGTACAGTGCATTCAACAACACAACTAGGACTCTAAATGTTTAGTGTGACGGCCGTGATTCATGAAAATGGCCGTCAGATATTGAGCATTAATGATTCTCGTAATAAAGTTTAATTAACAATTCTTTATCTCTTAACAATATCACGATTTTCTTTACAGAATGATTAACAGCATTAGTAAGCAATAAATGTTTAATCTAAATCTTCGCTAACATCTGAAATCGTATGCAACACTCTAAAGCAAATATAATCATTCGCAATATGGCGTCATTTAAGAAGGCGAATCTGTTTAAAATGTGAAAGGATACTGTAAATGTAGCGCCACTTTTTGGTAAAAAATGTAACTTTTTTTTCCTTAGATATAAAATGTATCCCATGCTTTTCTGCGCATTTCAGTGAAAACCGAATAGTGCTAACGGTCAATATTCTTTAAATAATACATATTTTTCATTTTTTTCTTCTAATTTTGGATCACCTGGTGTGTATATATATTATATATAGAGAGAGTGTTCTAAAAGTCCCACACTCCCCTCCTAACTCGAAAATGATTCGGAATTGTGATAAATGGCGAAACACGTGTTCAGTGAATTCGAGAGGGACCTCTTTTGGTGAAAAATTTTGGGTCCGGTGAGCCGCTAGGGAGGGCGACTTTAAAATTTCAAATGGGAGGGTTTGTCTTGTGATATATCCTTGGAAACATCTCTTCAAAACAATGAATTTGATATAAATAGTTTAGCCCTAAGATGAGTATTAAAGGAGATACATGAGTTTTTAAGGGGGTGGTAGCAGTGCCGTTAGGGAGGGCAACTTTAAAATTTAAAACAAGACAATGAATTTGATATAAATAGTTTTGTACTGAAACGATTATTAAAGGGGATACATAAGTATAAAATCCACATTTCAAAAGTCTAAAAACTTAAGTATCTTCTTTAATAATCATCGCAGGGTGAAACTATTTATATCAAATTCATCGTTTTGAACAGACGTTCCCAAGAATGTATCACAAAACAAACCTTCCCATTTGAAATTTTAAAGTTGCCCTCCCTAGCGCCCCCCCCCCCCCCCCCGGTCCCAAACTTTTTTCACCAAAAGAGGTCCCTCTTGAATTCACTGAACACGTGTTTCGCAATTTTTCACAATTCTGGCTCATTTTCGAGTTGGGGGGGGGGACTTTTGGAGCACCCTGTGTGTGTATATATATAATAGATAGATAGATATATATCGTGCATCGAGCTTTTTTTTTTTTTTTATAGTACATTAAATTCACTCAGACTTCAAAAAGTTTGAGAACCACTGATTTACATTAAATTATGTACAGATCCTACTCTTCCAAAACCATTCCGATCTTAAAGAATAAACAAAAACTCATTCTACAACCCTGAAGATAACATTTATACAATTCCATGAAAGCAATTTAAAAGCAAGAGATATTGAATAAACTTTGTAGTGATATGAACATATATCAACAATAATTTACAGATGTGTATGACGTATAAACATTTAGCTTAACAGCAATTTATCACAGAATTAACAATATGCTGTTTAAAAGAAAAAAAAAAGTATAAACTTAATTAATGAAATATTTAACAAATTTTGCATTAATATTTGATTGTAACATTGCACCAAAAAATGATAGTTATAATTTTCCAAGGAAATTATTACTCACATTATACTAATATGATTGTAATTACTTGTAACTAAATGTTTATTAAATCTGAAAAAAATCTCTCTCTCTCTCTCTTTATATATTTCAGATTATTTGTAACTACAGTTGAAAAAGAAAAAGAAAGGAACCAATGCTAAAAACTATAACATTTATAATGCCTACTTATATGCTTTATTAGATCATATCCTTTATTAGAATATGATCTAATATCAATTATTAGATCATATCCTTTGTGTACAAAAAATGCTTTAATGAAATTGCCTATACGAATTCTTTTATGAGATATAAATGAATTGAAAATAGCAGATTTTATTCTTGTAGCAATAACTTTTTTTTTTTTTTTTTTTTTCTGAACATTTCCACAAGGAAAAGAATTTCTGTAACTCTGACTTATACTTCCGACAATCATTTGAGCATTTGTAAATGACCAGAAACTTATTTTACGAAAACGCTGAATAATGAATTGTTATGTTCTATGAATAATAAAATGGAAAAAAATTAAAACTTTTGTCATAAAATACAGTTTACTTCATATCTCCTGTCCTATCTTACATTTTCTGCTAAGTAAGGATTAACATAACATCCATCATATTTTATAAAATTTATGTAAAAAATTTTCTTTCTGATTGTAATGGTTTTTGTTAATTAAAGTACAATTTAAAGACTTATTGATTGTAGACATTATGTATATCAAATTATTTTATGTACCACTACAAAAGATTTATAAATGACATGTGCACTATTCTCAATAGAAGGGCTCTGCAGTCAGATGTATATTACAATTTCAAGATAGCTCAAGTGTATTCAGAATTGACTAAGCCAATAGTCTTTTCCATCACTACTTACATATAGCTATACATTACATTTAATATGTTTATGTGATTGAAAAAGGCTAAAATTTCTTTACAAGAATAGTAGGGAAAAAACGAACAGTGACAAAACTGCATCTATACGAGGGTCATTTTTAAAGTAAGAACCGATTGTGCATCGTGTCCGCGCATCCTGTCAAGTGACGTCAGTTCAAGGTCGGCCACTCTTTGCCAGTCTCTCACTACACCGCCATTATGTTTCATGTCTCTGCCAGTGTTGGTTGTATGGTTAAACTGCTTCGTTTGTCGCCATGTCAATCAGTAATCCCGCCGACTCTGAAGTTCACTCAGTTATTCGGTTTTTAAATGCAAGAAAAGTTCGTCCTGCTGAAATTCGCAGGCAGCTTGTTGAAATTTATGGTGAAGTTGTAATGAATGATGGGAATGTGCGTAAATGGTGTAGGCTTTTTAATGAAGGAAGGACAAATGTTCATGATGAAGGACCATCTGGATGGCCTACTGTCATGAATGAAGACTTGATACAAAAAGATGATGAGGAAATTCGCCGAAACAGGCGCTTCACTATTGACGAGCTTCATCAGAAATTTCCACAAGTTTCAAAATCAGTAGTTTATCACATTGTTACTGACAAACTTCAATACGAAAAAATGTGTGCGAGGTGGGTGCCAAAAATGTTGACAGAAGAACACAAAACAATGCGAGTGGCACATTCTTTGTCCTTTTTGGAGCGCTGTCACGAGGATGGTGACGAGTTTTTGAGTCACATTGCGACCGGTGCTGAAACGGCGATGAAACCGGTGATAACTGTGTACTACACTCCAGAAAGTAAACGTCAATCTAAAGAGTGGCATCATTCAAACTCTCCGACACGACCACGAAAATTCAAACGAGAAACTTCAGCACGAAAAATTATTGCCACGGTTTTTTGGGACCTGAAAGGCATTCTTCTGTTAGACTTTTTGCTAAGAGGAATGACAATAAATGCTGAGAGGTACTGTGAAACGTTTATTAAAGCTTAGGCGCGCTATTCAAAATCGCCGGAGAGGACTGCTCTCTAGCGGAGGCGTTTTGCTTCACAACAATTCTCGGCCTCACGTTGCAACAAAAACAAAGACGCAACTGAAAAATTTTCATTGGGAAGTACTGGATCTTCCAGCATACAGCCATGACTTAGCACCATCAGACTTTCATCTGTTTTCAAAACTTAAGGAATTTCTTGGTGGAAAGCGCTTGGAAAAAGATGACAAGTTGAAAGAAACTGTTACTAACTGGTTTAAAGGTCAGGCGGCAGAGTTGTTTGATGATGGGATCCAAAAGCTGGTGCCACGACTTGACAAATGTTTAAATGTTAATGGTGACTATGTTGAAAAGTGAAAAAATGTTCATATTTTAGTTTGTAATACAATTTACGTTCATAAATAAAGTTTCTCTTACTCCATTGCAAAACGGTTCTTACTTAAAAAATGACCCTCGTACAAACAAAAGCATGAGTGAAGATGGATAGATAAACTGAACTGATATATAATTTTAAACTGTATTAGAAAGTGTAAAAAATCAACTTTCATTCAATAGACATAAAAGCATATATAGGGAAAACAGACCAGTATAATTCACTACTTAACGGAAATTACTTAATGTTATATCTTATTTTCTAATATAATCATTGACAATAGTTTTGGAAAATTTTCTAAGTAATAATCAATATCTAAGAATTAATAACTAAGAAACATTTCTTTTCTCAGTATCTTCAATTTATGTTACTTACAATAATAGTTTCAAAATGAGATTTTGCTAGTAATTGACTATATACATCCATCAAATCACCATAGTTAAATTAGTAGTAGGTCATTTCAAATTTCCTGTTTAAAGATTCCTTAAATTAAAAGCTATTTGAAAAAAATATATTTCAATGTAAATATATTAATGCATACTAATAATTAATATTAACCAATACCTTCCCTGTGGCACCGTAGGTGTGAATCCCAGACTGTCTCCAATTGCCCGCTGCATAGCTCCAATGCGACGTTAAGCATACTGATCCATTCATTCAGTTACTATTGTGAATATATTAGAGTACATTTATAGAAAAATAATGTTAATTATTACAATTACCCACTTACCGAGGGTTTATTTATTTATTTTTCTTCTTCTTCTTTCAAATAAATGAGGGCCAAAAATGTAATAATTAAGAAAAATATTTTCGTTGCCGAATTTTTTCCAGACTTAGAAAAAACTATATAAAAATGAACACTGTTCTCAAATACCGAGAATATATAGGGTTATCCTATCCTTCCCTAAACAAACTAATTCCTCCTTCGACGATTTTGTACAAAAATGGCTCCACATCCTTCCTAACACGCTGAAACTATCGGATGCACACTACCAAAGTCGAACTCAAGAAACTTTCGCAAGTTCCGAAATTCGCTGCGAAAATTTCAATGAAAATTCAGTAATTAACCAGATTGATCAATATTTGAAAAGATTTAAACCAAGCAGAAATTTAGAAATTGATCACTTACTAGTGATAACATTAACATTAGTAATAACATTTTCCATATTTAATAATTGACCACCCTTTAATTCCAATAAAAATAGTTTATTAATAAAAATATTTGTATTTATTTAAAACAAATATATACACCTCAACGATATATATATATATATATATATATATTGAATAAAATTCAGCTTCATGTTTTAAGATTGGATTAAACATCTCATAACAACTGGCTAATACTAATAACAGCTCCTTACATTAAGCTTTGTGGATAAATTTTAACTGTTCCATTTAACATCGAATAAAATCATCAGTTTCTATTGGAAATTGTAACAGAACATTTTATTAGATATTAGTTATTTGTTCTACCAATATGATTCAGAACTTTCCCACGCTAATTCTTATTTATTGTACTTATTTATTTGTTTTAGATTTTTGTGCGTAAGTAGTCAATTACTGGCATGTACTCTTTACTGACATATCAACCTAAATATAAAGAAACTTTATATGGAATTTATATATAATTTTTGTAAATCTAAAAATAAAATAAGCATACAAAAACAACTGAAATTGGAATTACATATCAAAAGTCATTTATTATTGTATAAACGTTTATAAAAACAATTTTATAAATATTTCAAAAAATTCTTTTATCTCTAAAGGACACATTTTTTAATTCTTAACTCAAATTTACAAAAGATTCCCCCCCCCCCCTTATACATAAAGGAATATGTAATAATATACATGTATAAAATTAGTTATTTACATTTATGTTTCAGATTTAACAGCATTGCATTAACAAAATGCTTTTACTTATATATTTTTATTACAAAAATTCAAAGGATATAAAATAATGTTCAAAATTTAGTTCCCATCGACTTCTTTTCTTCGTAGTTTTTGCATGAAAGAGATGTTAGCAGAAATAAATGAATTTTACAAACGAAAAAATATAAAATGAATATATTTGAATTTTTCTTTCTTTCTTTTTCTTTATTATTATTATTTTTTTTTTTTTTCTTATGTGTCGTTCCCATTTTCTATTGTTTATTTCATTATTATTATTATTATTATTATTTTATTAATTCAGTTTTTTTTTTTTTTTTTTTTTTTTAATGAAAATGATTGAAGAATGTAAAGTTTATTTTTATAATTAGTAGCTATTAAAAAAATACTGAAATATACATTAAAACATTAAATTTTGTTACTGAGTTTGTTGCTAATTCTCATAATTCGGACACGTAAAGAAAATAAAGCTACGAATATATGTACCACAGACAACACATATTAATTATACAAAATACAGTTTCAGTTACAAAAAGATCTCTTGATTTACATGTAAAACTTGTAGAAGAATTGGTTCTTTCAATTATTCTTCCCATTACAGAAAGATAAAGAAGATGTTATATTGAAACTGTAAAAAGAAGAAAAATAATAAATATTTTCATATATAATGAGATCAATGCCAGAAATATATCATACTTATATATAATATTCTTGGAGAGAAATATATATATTTTTTAAATTAAAGAACATAAAAAAGTCCACTTTTTAAATTGTAACGTGTAAGGTATTAGACCCAGTGCAAAGCCATTTCTAGAAAATTTGGCATATTACATTAGACACAGCATACTTCAATTGGAAGGCAAAAATGTTAAATATCTTACGAAATATGAGCAATTTCGCTAAATAATTTTTAATTAAGCTAAGCATGCGCTAGCTTTTCGAAAATTTCATTTGCATAATTTAACATCCAAAAAGTACTGATCAACTGATGTGAAAACCCCAAACAAATATCGTGTAAATTCAAAAAGTTATGAGAGAGAGAATCAACAGAATTTCAGTTCTTCTCAAGGAAAAAAAAAAAAAAAAAAAATTATGATAGGGGTTTTTATCAATTATTTATTTAGAACCAACGAACACTCTATTACCATAGAGCATTGATTGAATTAAAATAAAAAAGGGAGTAAAACGCCTTATATTTTAGCTTTTATTTTGAGAGAACTGAAATACTGTTCATTCTATCGCGTACAACTTTTTGAACTTACCTGATATTTGTATGGGTTTTTAATACAAGTTTCTCAATATGTTTGGCTTTTAAATTATACAAATGATTTTCTTTTTCTTTTTTTAAGCTAACGCATGCGTAATGAAAAATTATTTGGTAAAAATTCTTATATTTCGTAAGATATTGAACATTTTTGCATTCTGATCGCAGTATGCTGTGTCTAATGTAGTATGCCAAATTTTCTAAAAATGTCTTTGCACTGGGTCTAATACCTTATGTGTTACAATTTATAAAGTGATTTTTTTTTTTTTTTCAATATATATATATATCCCATCTCATAAAATTTACACACATAATGAGAAAAATCCTCATAATCACATGCTATAGTCAAAACTACACAAAAACTAACGGCTAGGCCGACAAGCGTGACCTGGATTTGAACTTGGCAACTCCTGTCTACCGGCTTCTAACAGAAGTACCTCTCGGTTACTAGTGATGCGATGACTTCTTCGGATAGTAAATTTTAATACAACACTACATTTTTATTATTGTTAAGTTCTGTTATAACAGAGCTTAAATTGATCAGTGCCTGAAACATTTTTCTCTGTCTGACCATAAACACTTAACTGGATTTATAAAAAAAGAAAGAAGAGAAACAGAACTGAATTTAAAAGTATCTTACAAAAAAATATTCTAAAAATTCTACTTTCTAAGTGCATCGCCGAAATTGGCTACTGTTCAGTAACAGACCATGCCTAAATTAAACTATGATAAACTGTAAGTTTATTTATTTATTTATTTTTAAGAAGAAAATAATCACATAGAGTGATATGGGGTAGGTGTAACCACGAGGTACATACAACCTCGGCTTATAAGTCAACTGATAAGCTGAATTCGGACCTAATAGTCATATTATCTGTTTATTGAACCCTTCTTTGTTATAGTTAGCCTTTGGAAGCTAAATTAAATATAAAACAGTGGCAGTTTTAGAAGGTTAAAAAAGTGCTTACGTCTCCATTTTCCTCACAAAATTCCGTTCCACCAAGTTTTGCCGTTACTGTATTTGTGAGGTGAATTACACATTTTTTGGTAAGGAAGTTGAGTTTTGTATGTGTATTTTGAATATAACTTTACGTTTGTTCTATTTCTTACACTTCTGGTTAATTAACCGTAGTTCCGCTAACCCGAGCAATTTTGTACGTGGAACAAGTGTAAGCAGGGTGTTTACACTTGTCTCAATCACTTTAATTGCATCACTTATATTTTTTTGCTTTGCTTTTACAATTCTGTCTTTAATTTTCTATGAAACCCAATATCTTCAAGCTCTGTCGGCATGTTAAAAAGTTTAAGATGTAAAGTATGCGTACAGAAAAGTTTGCAATTCTGTAACGAGTTGAGATATAAAAATTCAAAAAGTCCCAGATTCATGAAGGTTTTCTCTATCTGAGAACTTCACTTATATAACTCTTAATGCGCTGTACATGTGTATAGTAAGCCGATTGTGATTGTACCCAAATCATGTGGCACGTGTATTCACGAAACACCAATTTTCATTATTTTTTCTTTCTTTAAGTGTTATACTGTTAAATTACAAAAATTTCATATTTTGTAAAAGCCAATTAGTTGCAGTTTTTGTCTAAAAAATATCAGAATTGTAAATATAATAGCAATTCAGCAAAATGAGTTCAAATTTGAATTATGCCAAACCATTGTTGCACTTATCCCACTTCACCTTAATGAATTCTAGCATAAAAAAAAAAAAAAAAAAAAAAAAAAAAAAACTTACGGACCTATCAATTAACCAATTCCTCTTCTTCATCTTCTATTTCGTTGATAGTGACGATGGTGTCACTTTGAATAAAAATCCTTTCTAAGTACCCGATGAAAGCATCATTTCTGCACAACTGTGCATTTATCAAACGCAGATTCCATTCTGCGTCTTTGAATTGGAGGGTTCCTTTATAAACTATACCATATCGAGCTAGGACTTTTATTCTTCTTCCTATAAGGCTTTCTAAATATGTCGAAGGCTCTACAAATTCCTAAAAAAAATATAATGAAAAACAAAATTGTAAAATTACAGGTTTTTTTTTTTTTTTTTTTTTTAATAGCAGTTTGGAATATCATTTAAAAAATATTATCTGTAAATAGTTATAATTATTAATATAATGACGTGCTCAGCGAAATTTTTTTTTATTGATATATTTTGGGATTTCCATATTTTTTAATGCAACATAAGAATCGGGGCCCTCGGGCCCTTTACTCGGTAAAATAAAAAAAAGCAATACATGATTAAAAACAGATTTTTCCGCTTAACACGATTCTGTAAAGAAAAATTATGATTCCATTTGAAAAAAATTGATTTTGTGTCACGGGGGCGCCGGGGTCCGACATATGATGCCTCATATCATAGATCACTTGAATATACGACACTTTTGTACTCATTAAGTTCTGGGAAATTGCCTTTTTAATGAGATATTTTAGGATTTTCAAAAAATTTTATTACAACATGAGAATCGACGCCCTGATGCTTCCCCCTCTGTATAGCATTAAAAAAGTAAACAGCATTTAAAAGAGATTTTATTTCCGCTTAACACGATTATGTTAAGAAAATATATGGTTTCCATTTGAAAAAATGGAGTTTGTGTCATATTATTTAAAATTTTGTAAAAGATAATAATAATAATAATAATGTTTATGGAACTGTAGAATTATATTATTTTAACAATATTATATAGCTTAGTACATTTTATAATAATAATCTTAATATTTTTAATTGCACCGAATTCGATAAATTTCATCTATTAAATTAATGAACAAATGAAATTGGGATAAGCTTATATCTAAATATAGTGTAACCCATTGAAATAATGCATGTGCCGTAACTGGACACGAAGCAAACCAATAATTTTGAAACAAATGTTTTAAGAAAGTCTATATACAAATACATATTTACAAGGAGTAACTTAAATCCTGCCTCACCAGGGCAAGGGAAAAAAAAAAAAAGAATGTGTAAAAAAGGAGGGGGGGAAAGCGTCCCGTCAAGGTTGGTTTCCACTAGGGTTGAAACTTCGAGGTTCAAAAAACCATTAATCACACTCCCGACACAAAGAGCCAAATGTCTTGTCATCAGTTGTAACATTTTTTTTAATCAGATTGCGCAGTTACTTCAAAGGAAAGCATGCAAAATTGACAGATATCTGCCTCTGGCCCCTCAATTATCTCAGCTAGGGGAGGGCCGGGGACTTCTCCCTGACAACCAACCCCGTCGAACCACGTCCAACCGCTTGACCACATCAAAGGATTCTGAATAGCGCCGCTCGAACCAACCTCCAACCAACCGCAGTAGAAACTGCACTTAAAACCACCAACCTTTTTAGTGTAACGGGTAAATTCCGGCATTCAAGCCAAAGAACTTCTAACAGATAAGAAGGGAAGCTTTCGGAAACTGTAACTAACGAAGGAGTTCATATAGCTTTGCTGGAAAGCGTGCTTAAAGGAAAGATGCAATTGAACGCTTTCTCCCGTTCTATCTGTGGAATCGCCAAGTATATTGTGGCAAACCTTAAAAGCGTCTTGCGACGCGCCATTTTGAAAGTGAATGAAGTTATCGTTTTCCTGTTAAAATGGTATGGCAATTTTCTGTGAAACAATAATGGATTAAACGCAACTTAAAGCCACTTCTAGTTTCATTGAAATAGTCGTGAAATGTAAATGATATTTTTCGTAAATGCCAAAAAGCTTGCAAGCTGATACAATCCTTAAAATCTCAAAGTTTTAATATTCTTTGGTTTTGGGATTGTTTACCTGCTAGCACAATATTAAAAATTACTTCTGAGTTCTCCTCTAGTTGATGAAGCTGTATATTTATTAAAACAAGGTTTTTCAGGTAATGAAGTGAGTGTTTCTTTTTTCCTTCTTTAATTTTATGTTTGAATTCTTGTCTTAATTTTCAGGGGTCGGTCTGAGTCTAAATATTTAATATTCTTTTTTAAAACTATAGTTTTGTAAAATTTTACTTTTTTTTATATTTACTGAAAATCTATATCTATATATAATACGTAACGCTACTATTGTTTTATTGAACGAAGTATATGCAATAAATTATATTATTAAAAACAAGTCTTAGGTATACAAAAATTATACTTTTGAAAACCTTGTTTTCTACGAATTTAAATTTTGTGAAGAGAGCAAAACTGACAATCACAATTTCGGCTTAGATTTATTTATTTTATTATTATTAATAAAGTATTACCTTTTAGATTTTCGCTTAGTTGCAAACTTTAATTTTTGTTTACATTAATTAACATTTCCATTTTCCGCTTAGATTTTATTTATTTTATTATTATTAATAAAATTATTACCATTTTGATTTTCTTTTAACTGCAAATTTTAATTTTTGTTTAATTAACATTCCCAATTTCCGCATAGATTTATTTATTTTATTATTATATTCACAAATTATTATCATTTTTATTTTCTTTCAATTTCAAATAAATACTCTTAGCTAATAAATAGACAATCACAGGGATCTAAATATTAGTTTATGGAAATTTTAAATATTTGATTAAATTGCATGAATTAAAAGTAACTAAAAATTACATAAATAAAATAATTTTAATACAATTTTAAAACAATATATATATAAGTAGTATAGTATTTTTTATTGAAATCTATCGATGTTATTCAAAATAAAAAATATTTTGCCTAATTGATACATCGATACATTTTAAAATGTAAGCAACTCCTACCAAAACTCGACTGGTATTAAAAATACCTATACGAAAATCATCAAGCAATAAGCAATACTCTTAATTTGTATTCTTTGACAAAAATTCCCCACTTTCCGCTTTCCTTGGGGCGATAATCTTCCTACGTTTTTCGGCCGGCAATAATCCTCCAGATTTTGATAATTATCGTTTTTGGCGATGCTACCAAAAGCGCCTTTTCGCCAATTTACACCTATATACTCATTTTACAGCGTAGCTATATGAACTCCCTCGCCGGATCGCGGGGATTTACATTATGTCTTATGCCTACGGAGCCTTCCCATCTTCACGTATTGAAAGATCTTTGTTCAAGCTGCTACAGTAAAGATGTTTACGGCTTCAGGAAGTAGAAAAATGTCTGTTCTTTCACAAGGCTTTGTTAACATTTAATTTTTATATTTATTTAATATATATATATATATATATATATATATGAAGGATTAAAAAAATGTAAGTTTAATTATTAATATTGCAATATCTGTTTCTTCATTAATATTAGCCTTTGCAGAATTCGGCCAATTGAAATTTTTCCTCAATTCAGTAATCTCTCCACACGTGTTAAAAAGTGTTCCCACGTCTGGTACAAACGTCATTATTCTATTCTAAAGTGGTTTTTCAAATACAAGAATACCTTTTCTGTCTTAGAATGCGCAGCAAAGTATACTCTCACGATTTTCAGGGTCATTTATTTTCCTCCTTCGGTTAGGTGTCCAGAGAAATACATCTGGTATTACTTTCGACCTGTTTCTTCTATTTACGGAGATCACGGAGTAATATTAATAGGAGTTGAAGGTCCAATGGGAGAAAGCTACGAAACTGTGATCTAAATTTTTGGTAAATATTGAGGGCGCCACTTGTCATTCCTCCCTACCTCGGCGCGGATATACTGTTGTTTTCAATAGAATTTTGCTGGAGTACACTTAATTTTTTTTATTTTAAGCAATTTAATTTCTTTGTAAGTTCTTAAAACTGCGTAATTCAGATGTTACAAATAAATGTTTCGTTCCTAGTTGTAAAACAGGCTATGATAGTGATAAGAAAAACAAAAAAAAGCCCTAGGAGAAAAATAAAGTCCGAGTTCGTGTTTTCTGCACCTAAAGTAAGTTTATTTTTTTTCTTTACAAAATTTCATCCATTCTCCTTCCTCCCAATTATCTGTTTTAGCTAGCTTCGATTCATACGAATCGTCATTTTTTAAAAGCTTTCTTTCAAAGTAAAATTAGTATAAAATGGCTCTTAAAAAAAACATGTTGGTTAGAATACTCTATTTAATGAAATTTGCTTTCAATCGAAATTTTTTCAGCTTGATATTATTTTTAAAAAAATAATTAAAACGAGACATTTCCCCATTGAATAACATTGCAGAAGCTGGAGAGAAGGAAGGATTGCACGCTGGCGCCATCTGTAAACATTAGAAAACAACATCACAAAATTTCAGCGTTACCTTCTTCTCCTGTCTTTTTACTCCGTGACGGAGATGTATGGGAAATGCTCAATTTTGTCGAAAACCGCTTGTGGCGGTTATGAATAAGTACTTTTTAACTGTTTAAATTGGGTTTCCAAATGTGTAGTTCAATAATGAGAAATTAATGTTTACTGCACGGATTAAAAGAGTATAGGATGTATTACGAATGTTACGGAAAAGTAGTAATTTTCATCTTACAGATAGAGGGCAACCAGATCTCAAAAATTCACCAATCAGCGCGTTTCTTTACATTTCTGGCTGTTCGTTCGCAGGTCGTTCTCGGAAATCGGATGATGACTGAAGCCGAAGGCGGGCTTTCACTTTCTTCCGATAAGTTTCAAAGATACTACACCAGCCGGCGATCGAATCGCTTTCCTACACTCTGCTGAATTAATGCGAAAAAGAAAGCTCCGGTTCCCGCGCTCGCTGCCCTATCTCGTTTTAATTCCTATACAATCTTCCGTGGTTTACTGATAGTTAATGGTATTTCTGGAAAGTTCGATGCGTGCGAAAAATTGTCAGTGTGCTTTAATGAGGCGTTTCTTTAATTTTTAATTGGGCTGGGCTTGTAAGGTACGTAATGATCTGAATACCGAATGAATGGGTAGCGATTTTTATAAACAGGGATGTGGCAACATGTTCATTCGTCGTCGGAACAGAGGGCGTTGCTGGAACAAAAGAAAACTTTAAAATTAATTTAATTTTTCCCGCGTTAAAATCAGAAATTTAATATTTTTCAAGTGAAGAGTTAATTCCAAGTAACAAAAGAATATCCATATAAAAGGTGTCTTACCTTGACCATGGCTGTCGAAGCCAGCTTAAAGAATCTAAGTAGTCAAACTCAAATAAATATTACCATCTTGACAGTCCACAACATTTTATCTTGTCACACACAAAATTTCTACTTACAGGTATTATATACATAAATTAAAGACAATAAATTGTTTAAGACCCATTTTGGCCCTTGCTTCTGCTGAAAAACTACTTGATATAACTCAACATGTAAAATTCGGTAATTTCTCAGCTAACTAACAAACATTTTCTTACATCTCTTTTTAGAAGCAAAACAGGTTTTTTGTGGACTACAAGCGCCCTCTATTGGGTGGAATATTCACTAAAATGTTACTGAAACAATTAAAAAATAAAAATGATTAGGAAAACACATAAACATTAATTAAATCAGTAAAATATTAAGTTATAATACAAAAAGAATAGTAATAATAATAAAAAAGGTGCCCCAAACAAATAATTAAATTGCAGATATTTGCCACTAATCAGAAAATGAAATCACAAAAATTATAGGAAATTGTGTGGTGCTGCCATCTGTTGTGGATTTTTTTAAATAATTTCCCCTTTTCTTAACACTCCCACCTTGATTTATCGGCAGGTGAATCAACTAAAGTAAAATAAAACAGAAAGTTATACATGAAACATATAGAAACATAGGGAAAAAGATAACACAAATAAAATTACTGGAAGTATTAAAAGTTCGACAGACGTGAAAGTTCAGAGTTTTAGTCATAGCGGGTAGGAGTTCTAATTAATCGACCATTTCTGGTCACTTTGAGCACACTCTCAAGAAGTTGCTATGTCTTGGGCAAAACCTTATTCAGCGTCTCTGGATCGTTAGGTACAACTTCACTGTCCTGTGATTTAGTTTTCAGGATAGGGTCACTTTTTGAGCTCACTTCTAATGGGAACACTTTCGGTACTAGCCTTACCAATGTTTCATTTCTGACTTTCAGTTTGACAACTCTAACACGGCCATCTTTTCCAGGATAGACTTGTTGTATTACGGCTAGTGGCCAATTTAGTCGTTTCTGATTGTCGACCTGGATGATCACCACATCACATACTTTCAGGTCTTTATTATATCTACCTGCCTTCTGAATTAACTGCCTTAGGTATTCTTTACGAAATCTATTCCTGAATTGCTGTCTCACTTCTTGACAGTAGGTATGTCTTGAAAGCAGCTTTCTCCGGTCCAAATAGTCTAAATCTGGAGTACCCGATTCCTCCAAGTCAAAAAGAAAATCGGATGGCCTTAACGGTGAAATCACCCAAATCGTTAGATAATAAGCAAATAAGATTATCGTTAGATAATCGTTGTGTGCATAACGGAAGCTTTTGTGAAGTTTTTCTCGGTTTTTTTTTTTTTTTTTTTTTTTTTTTTCTATTTTAATCTGAATATTTCAGTCTCTATTGAATGGAATAACCATATTATTTTTACGAGATATTTATTCCAAGAAGCTACATTCAAATTGGGTAAATATAACAGAGGGGGGGGAGCTTTTCTATGCTTTTTTCCCCTTTATATTTTTACGTTAATTGAAATTCTTATATTCTTTTATTCCTGGCATTTATAGGATAGAAGTGCAGAAACTTAATACTGAATACTTATATCAAGTTGATTGAACTTGTGTACTGTACCGGGCACTTTTACGATGTTTTCATTCACAATTTTGGTTATTGGAATATTTCAGTCTCTGTTGAATGGAATAACCAAATTAATTTCATACGATATATTTATTTTAAGAAGCTTCTTTTTCTTTCAAATTGTGTGAATGTTTATTCATATTTTGGAAGATGACCGTCAAGCCCATTATGCATAAATTAAAAAAAAAAAAAAATTATTTTCAGAAACACGCTATTATGTATTTAGTACAGGAAAGAAGGATTTCTATCAACATATCATAAGGCACTTGACTTATATGTGAAAATTTTGTTAAAAAGGAATATTAAATAAGTATTAGAATGTAAGCATGGGAATTTGATATCACACCCTTTTTAGACACAACTTTAATCCATTCTCTTTCTTTGAGCTTGGCTTTTTCGTACTTTTTATATGTCTTTATTTTTTAGATATAATTTTTTTTTTTTTTTTTAACAATCTTTATATTTAACTTGAATTAACCTGATACTTTTAAGATACAATGCATTCTTAATACAAACATATCGTAAATACATCATATGTCCTGGAGTTCAACTCGGCTTTCGTGCGATGTTGATGAACCGCACATTTATTCTTTACATTAAGCTTTCCGTAAATTCTCGTTGGCAGACATTATCCATGAGTTTTCTATAGAGACTAGTGCGTTGTGTCCACCACAAAACTTTCTTCTACATTTTCCTATACAAATTAACGCAGTACAAATTCGTTATTATTTTTCTCATTATTGTTGTTGTTGTTTTCGCGTCCATGGATTTTCAGATGACACCAGAGGTCTGGACGATTGCGGCTGCCAACTTTGGAGCCTCTTGGCCAGAGCCTGATTAAGGGGGACGCACACATTATCTCCGCTCTCACCGGAATATTTTTACAATTATTTTTTACTTCATGTCATAGAAATTCCACGCTTTGACGAGGAAATATTTTTTATAAAAAATGAACGGTGTAAAACAATCCAATTTACTCACCGTTATTAGACACCAGAATTCTTTTAAAATAATTTTTAATGAGAATTTTCTTTTTATTATAGGAGGAAAGTATTTGTTAAAAAATAACGGTGTAAGTATAAATAATGTGTGCTTTCCCCTTAATCAGGCTCTGCTCTTGGCTGTAGAGAACAGCTCTTAGCTTGTCCTCAAGTGGTACCAATCCCAATTTCAAAACATGCGGAGTGAGTGCTGGGAACTCGAAAATGTGTCTCAGTGTTAGCATGACATCCGGCAGTTTCTACAGAGAATGTATGTTCTGGTCTTGTCCGGGAGGACCTTCATCCCTCTAAAATTATTGGTTCTAAGTCTTGCTATAACTGATGCCAAAGTTCTAGGGCAATTGATGTCGGTGACAAGTGGCTTCTAAGAAGTGTGAGGTAAAAGTCTGTTTTTGGCCGCTGCGTTTGCATCTGCAAGTGTGTGTGATGGTGTTACCCGGTTGATCGTTTTCACGAGCTTCTTTGGCCAATGAATCGGCACACTCATTGCCTTCGATGTTGACGCGTTTGTATATATTTTACGTCAACTCCACCCATTGCCAAATCTCCTGTTGAGGAAATTTCTAGTTCTAATGAGGGTCCAACTCAGAATAGGTCCGAGAGCACTGAAGCTGAACTGGAGGCGCCATCTACCGACGTGGAGATGAGCGAAAGCTCCAATCAGCTTAAGCGCTCTCGTGGGGAAGAAATCGACAGTTCGTCCGAGGAAGATGAGATTAATGAGACCCAGGAATTCACAGAGACACCCAAACCTAAGGTTTTTCAGAGTAGGAAGGTGGAACAGGCCTGCAGCTTTGCAGGGGCTGCCACAGGGCGCAACGAGAGCTTAGCCCCGCCCCCAGTCAAATTGACCAATCCAAATTCTTCGGTCCCAGCAGACGCAAGTTCGGAAACCGAATTTCTAAATTACGTCATTGACAAAAAATTAATTGTTAAGGCCTGGAAAGAGGCTCTTCCAAAAATTCGTGTTGCGTCCACGAACATGGACAAAATATTTTTCTTGTACGAGAGTTTAATAACTCTTGAGGGCTAGGGTTTCCCCCCCCCCCCCGTTTCTCATTCCGGCATTTTTTCCACCTTCACCCCCCACGGGAATCTGAATTCTTGTTTTACGCTTGGTTTCTGGAACGCCAATGGCCTCCGGAGGCAAGCGTCTGAGTTTAAAGATTTTGTATATAATAATAATTTAGATGTTATCTTGGTTAGCGAAACCCACTTTTCCCAGGGTAATTTCACCAAAGTTGCAAATTATAAATTATACAATGTTGACAGGCTTTATAATGACAACCTTTCTGGCGGCACTGCTATTTATCTTAAGAACGGCTTCAATGCTACTTTCATTAAAGTCCCAAATCTAAATTCCATTGAAGCTACGCCCCAATATTCCAAAATTACTCATTGCAGCAGTATATATTCCTCCTAATAATGTAAGGAATGACCTGCTCGAACGAGAACTTTCCCATCTCACTACTGTTTATTCCAATTTTATTATTGCGGGTGACTTTAATGCCAAGCATTTGACTTGGAATTGCGCCTCTAATGATCGTAGAGGAAATATCATCAGAAGGTGGGTAGATCAAAATCATGCTCATATTATAGCCTCCCCTGAACCCACCTCAACCAGAAGTAATAATGTTATAGATTTTGCTATCACCCGCAATTTCCCTTATAATTTTAGCATTCAAACGCTACACGAGCTCAACTCCGATCATCTGCCTGTAATTGTCAGTTTCCGGACTGATAATTATTTTTTGGATTTACCTACGTCTCTCACCACTAGGTGGAGCCACTACACGGAGAACCTGGCTGACACTCAGCCACCCTCAATTATTCCATCTACTAAATCTGAAGCTGAGAGTGCTATCAGTATGCTTGAGGAAAAACTTCAAGATGCATATAGCAATAGCTCAGTTCCCAGAAAGAGGGCTGGTAATTATTTCCGGTTACCTGACGATATCAGACAGATGGTCAGCGAACGAAATCGTGCTCGCAAACTCTGGCAGGTCAATAGGTCCCAGTTTTTTAGAAGCAGGTTTAATATGCTTGCTAGGAGGGCTAAAGGTGCAATTCTGGAGTACAGTAAAACTCACTACAACAACTTTGTCGAAAGTCTTTCGACTAAAGACAACACAATTTGGAAGTATTCTTTCCGTATTCGTAGGCCAGAAACACACATTCCGGCTATTGACAGCCCCAACGGAATGGCAGTTACTAACACTGAAAAGGCTGAGGCAATTGCTCTCAGTCTTAGAAGCCAGTTTTCACCTCACCACGATGTTTTAAATCCTAGGATTGTTACCATAGTTGATAATAGTGTCAATAACTTGCTTAACAAAAATACCACAAATACTTTAAAACCAACTACTCCTTCTGAAATTATCAACTATGTCTCTGGTCTCAAAAAGAACAAGGCCCCGGGCAAGGATAATATAACCACTAATATGTTTATTAACCTCCCCCTTAATTTTGTTTTTTATATAGCTTTTTTAATTAACCGCATGCTTATTTTAAATATCTTCCCTGATAGCTGGAAAGCCAGCGTGATCATTCCAATTCCGAAGGGAGCTGGAACGAATGCGCATGCGCCGGAAAGCTACAGGCCAATTTATCTTCTCAGTTGCATGTCGAAGATCTATGAATATGTTCTAGTAAAGCGCTTGAATGAGTTTACTGACTCTCATGTCTCATGACGTCATAATGCCGGAGCAATTCGGATTTCGTCCGACACACTCCACTCAACATCAGTTATGGAGAGTGTGTGAAATCATTCATGACGGGCTCCAAAAAGGAGTCACTGGAATTATATTCTTAGATATTGAAAAAGCTTTCGATAAGGTATGGCATGACGGCCTTATCCACAAACTAATATCCATCGGTCTCCCAGACCAATTAACTAAAATATTGCATGACTATCTCAACAATAGAACCTTTTCTGTTAAAGTTGGTAATTCTTATTCTAAACCTTCACCCATTTTTAGTTCTGTCCCCCAGGGTTCCTTGCTCGGACCGTTTCTTTTTAATATTTACGTCAATGACATGCCGAAAGATCCGGATGTCAAATTAGCGACTTTCGCTGACGATGCTGCCATCTGTTGTCACAAACGCACAACAAACGCCGTTTTCGAAGTACTCCAGACTTATTTAAATAAATTTTCGATCTGGTTAAGAAAATGGAGAATCAAAGTTAATAACTCCAAAAGTGCCGCCATTTACTTCACAAATAAAAAATATGAAACCTCCACTAACTTCTTACTTAATAATCAGCCGATACCTTGGGAACTTTGCTATAAATACCTAGGAATTTACCTAGATTCTAAATTAACGTGCTCTCGCCTCACATTTCAGAATCTCTGATAAAAGCTGACAAGGCCGCAAAAGCCCTTCACTCTCTTTTAGCTTATAATAGCCGCCTGTCTCTTAAGAATAAATTATTATTATACAAATCTATGATTCGGCCGATCATTACCTACGGGTGCATGATCTATGGTTCTGCTGCTAAAACTCAGTTAAGAAAAATTCAGATATTCCAAAATAATATTTTACGTAGGTTTGTTCATGCTACTCGTTATGTCCGCAATGATGCTATTCACCGAGATCTTCGAATTAGGCCAATCTTTGCCGAAATTCGAAAACTTACGATGAAGTTTCACAGATCTGTTCCCAATGTTGGAAATCCGTTGTTAAACTCTATTCATCGCTATGATCCTGGAGTCGGTCGTGGAAAGAAACGACCCTTAGCTATTTTAACTAGGGGAATCGACTTTCTGCCCGTCTCTAAGAAGAGTAGAATTATTACATCGGGAGTTACATAACAGTGTATTTCCTCACAAAATTATCTTTCTCCCTAGAGCAAACGAAATGTTTCTCTAGAGTTGGCTAACCCTAGCATCAGGCCTAAGTACTGTTTTATTTTTTACAGACGCGATTCCCACCTCTCTACTCACGAATTCCTCTAAATTTTTGTTGTCTCCTCTCAAAATTATGAACTGCCGTTTTTTATTTTTTATTATTTGGCTATTTTTATTAAGTTTTATCGTTTTTTTATTACTTTTGTTAGTTCAGTTGAAGACTTCTGACGGGATGCCCAAAAGCGATACCGGATTGGTCAGAGCCTCGCGCTCTGATTGGCCGGGTCGCCTAGGACATAATTCCGTCGTTTTTAGCTCTAAATTTTTCAGAGAGGATTGAAAATAACTTGCTGTTTGCTGATTGGTCCACGGATCCACCTCAAAACTTAGTTTCTGGATGGAAACCGGGATTCGATCTGAAACTGCATTTTATTTCTCTTTAATCCTCCTCTGTATTTTTTTTTTATTTCTTGATAGAATTCTTAGGGAAAAAAATGTATGACTCCCTTTTTTTTTATTAATTGCGGGACTCCGAGCGATTTCCTGTGCCCCTTGTGGCGCCCTGCTCAACTTTTTATTCCTTTTCGCCGTCCAGACTGTCTTCGTCAACGCACGCAGCTGTTTTCTGCTGCACTTATATATTCAAGGAGATTTTAAATTTAAATCTTTTTTTTATTAATTCTCTCTTTTTTTTTTTTTTTTTTTTAAATCTCCTGCTGCTTCACTCAGATTAATTTCCCTGCTAACGCGGGGGAGTTTCTGAGACTAAATTCTAAATTTATTTTTTAATTAAAAAGCCCTCGGCTTTTTAATATTTTCTTTTCTGTAAAATTATTTTTATGTTTTTTGGCACTTTCGATGGAGGTAAGCAACGGTTGCGACCGATTGCAGGTACTCCGAAGCAACTACGTTGACGTTGATGCAGTGAAGATGACATGATTTTCCCCTACTATTCAGACTCTCAAGCAGTACATTAATCGCAGAAGTGATGTTAGTGTCTTCTTTTATAATTGCTTCTAAAGGCTGGTTTCCCCTGGGGTTGAAACTTCGAGGTTCAAAAGACCATTAATTACGCTCCCGACACAAAGAGCCAAAATGTCTTGTCATCAGTTGTAACCTTTTTTATCAGATTGCGCAGTTACTTCAAAGGAAAACATGCAAAATTGACAAAGATATCTGCTTCTGGCCCCTCAATTATCTCATCTGGGGGTTGTAGCCAGGGACTTCCAAACGCTTGACCACATCCAAGGATACTGAATAGCGCCACTCGAAACAACTTTCAACCAACCGCATTGGAAACTGCGCTTAAGGTTTTTTTCATCATGAATGCAGACTATTATCATCTCAGAAAGGTATTGTTACACAAAATGTCCAACGGAAGTAAATTTTTATCGTGCAGATGACATCCTTCCTATTCTTAAAAAAAAAAAAAAAAAAAAATGTAATATATGAGCACCACACTGTCAAAAAAAAAAAAAAAAAAAAAAAAAAAAATGGTTTCTTAAAAATGATCTAAATTGTCTCAAAATAGCTCCGATCCAATAAATACTTAAATTTTGGAAACCCATGTACTCATTTATGAGTATACTGACATGCTCAAAAATGGGGGTAAACCAATAAGAATCGCAATATCCTCATATTTGACAGTTCAATATACTCAAAAATGAGTACATGGGTTTTCAAATTTAAGTATATATTGTTTCGGAGCTATTTTGAGACAATTTAGCTAATTTTTAAGAAACCATTTTTAACAATGCACTATCGGTCGATAGGCCATACAAATTGAATCAACATAATGCTCATAATTGCCTTTTCACATATCAAGTTTTGTTTCATTAAACGCAATAGAACCTTAGTATAACCTTTCCTTATCTCTGAAATTTGAATTGGTATTAAAACCAAAGTTGCAGTGCAGGTGTACAACTAGACTTCATAACAGTCACACATATAAATTTGCAACATTCTATGATCATTCATTTTTGAGCTATGCAAAATACAAAATCCATTCCGCAAATCGGGATTACTATACTTCCTTATACTTTGTATAAGGAAGTGAAGAATGTAATTAATCATTTCCTTAACGTTCAATTAATATAGTCTAATTAATAAATATTTTTAAGTCAATGAAACTTTCATTTCTTATTTTTCACATAATTACTTCATTTTGCTGACAGAAGGAAGTAGAAAAATTGCTCTTCCCCGTTTTACCTTCTGTCTTCCTACCTTTGGATCATTATTCACTCCATGAGAAAAAAAAAAAAAATCTGGACACGTGTTTGGATAGCATTAATATTGGAACGGATCTTATTGGATAGTGGAGAGCTACAAAATACCTCTCGATCATGGTCAATCACTGTTGTATAGGATTTAAATATTTTAGACTTTAAGAAAAGTATAGACTACGTCTGATTGGTGCGGAAACGAATTATCGTCTATAACTAGAAAATCAGGACCACAACATTTGTAGAAAGGCCTCCCAGACGGTGTAGTGGTTAGCGTCCCTGAATCCTTCCTACATGATTGGGCCTGGATTCGAATCCCGGAAAAGGCATGGATGTGTTGTCCCCATCATGAAGATCCCATAGACCTTATATAGACCTTATTATACCCTATATAAGGTCTATGGTTGTCCCTGTTAGGGGTAGCGATGACCACCCATTGGGTGCGCCTTCACAAATGCTCATCAGTTTCGGCGACCCCCCGGCCTATGCTAAGTCGCAAAAAGGTGTCGCACCATTGAAAAAAAAAAAAAAAAAAAAAACTTCTAGAAAGACAAACGGTAGGGTCAAGTAAGGGGTCGTACTCTCCGCCCTTTTGTGAGGACATTCTCAGTGAGAAGAAGTTTTCGCCTTTTATTTTCCGCCACTAATTTCATGCAGAAATACTTCTGATATTTTTATAGTAATATGCCACGATAATACCGGTTAGAAATTATTGTATACGAAAAAGTGATAGCAATAAATTTATAAGATTCTCACCCCTGAGAGTATCTTGAAGAAAAGGCGGAAAGTACGACCCCTAGGTCAAGTATATCGGCCTTGTATCTTAAGTAATCAACTTCTTGTTAAAGATGCTGAGATCGATGCAATCATCCTTCATGGTGTCTGCCCAGGTTGTTACTTTCCTGGAGGAAAATGAAATCATTCTATGATATCATCACAGTGAAGATTTATTTCATACTCACCTTAAGTAATGGTACACTGAGAGACACTTTGCAAGCTAAATCTAAACTGATCGCTAAACGTGGCATTGCCACACATTTATGCATTTATCTCTGGTTTAAGGATGTTCCAAAACTGAATTACAAACACATACATTTTTGAACAAAAGGCAAGGGATTACAAATAACTGATTCGTCATAAAGTTGACTTAACACATTGGAGTTGGAGTAACAGTCTGTGCACAGTTTGTCTCTAAACAGTAACTCCTGCAGTTGATCCCCTCCGTGGATGACCAAAATTGTGATGGTATGTCTCCGGATCACCTCTAGGGGTGAGTCCCAGATCGCCTCTAATTGCTCATTGCGCATCACTAGTGTGACGTAAAAACCCAACCAATCAACTAACCTGTTACAGTTGTCAGGGCTAAATAACCCCTTTACCTGACAAAATGGTTCATCTGACATCGAGAATGTAATAACAATTATGGAACTTATCGAGCAGTTGTTACCTTCGGTGGTCTTCATACTAGTCATTAAGTTTTCATAGATTTGGAACATCTACTATAGTCTGGATTTGGTTCTCACACTGAGGTGCATTCAAGACCGTTTAATTGCATTTCGGCATTCCAATAATTTGCTCTTCATAAAAATGTTGAAAAAATGATTTATGACATCTTTATTCCTTTGTAATTTAACAAGGGTCCATAAATGGCCAATTATTAAGTTCACTGTTCATTTTGGCATGCGCTGGTACATTGCACTTGCCGATTTTGACTGAACTATTTTGCATATGCAGAATGATTTACTTTTAGTTAGTGGTTCTCTACCACTTATTGTAACTCAACGTATTATAATTTATCAATTCGTGAATTATACTTAATGTTTGTATAAAAGTGTATTTTACAGAGCTTATAAACAGGGCTACGTGCAGAGCAATTTTACTGCTGCATGATTAAAATAGTATCACTTCGATTATATCAACTATTTCTGCACCAAAAATAGCACTTACTCCTTACCTTTTCTAATTTTTCGCTGCTTAAACACAAATAGAATAAAATCTGAATAAGTAGGTAAAATAAAGACAAGTAACAACTTACCATACTTCAAGAGTATCCGAAGTTTACGACTTTAAACTTTTTAAAATCTGCAACGAAAATAAACCAAATTAAATAAAATCGATTAATAAAAACTAAGAATTATTTTCAGAACTTACTAAATGATTTCTGATTTTTAAGATTGGGACTGTCTACATAAAATGTATTCTTTAACCACATTTCTTATGACCATGGAAGCTTCTGCGCAAGTGCGGACTCAACGAGTCCACTGTTAAAATAGGGGAAATAATATTTTCGTTGCAAAAAAACAAGCGATAAGGGAACGCCGAATGACTGAATGTTTACTAAATCCCAACCTGACGGTGAGCTTAACATCCCTCAAAGCTTTTGGACTCGTCCTTACTGCTAGGCGTAGGAAACGTGGTTATACTATACTTGATTAAAGATAAATAAATAAATAAAAATAATTTGTTCAAGAATAAAACTATGTATAAGAAAAAAACATAGACTATTTATTTTTAATAGACTGGTGCACAAGAAAGAGGCAGTGTTGCCAGATCTGGCAGATTTTTTATTCAATAATCACCAATAATTTTTAATTGTAACGTTTACCTAATCACTTTGAAGATTGATAGTCTATTATGTATATCAAATATCACATCTCAAAATTATTGGTGATTATCGAATAAAAAATCCGCCAGATCTGGCAACACTGGAAGGAGGATTAAATATATGTTTTATGTGCATGTGTGCATACCAGTTATGAAAGAGTTCCTTTATTTTTGCCACCAGTATTTTCCTACAAAAGTTTCTAACCTATAAAATTGCAAAAATAATTGTAAAAATATAATAAAAAAATTTCCGTATAAAAATACTGGTGAAAGAAAAAGCTGAACTCTTGCTCATCCTGGTGTATACGCATATATGTGTATATATATATATATATATAATATTTTATACTAATTTAATAATTTATACTTCACATCATGAAATTTTAAGCATTTTGATGTTTATTTATGTTTGGATTTTAAAACGTTTATACGAAAATATGTAAAAGCTATTTATTACTTTTTTTCCACTGGTAATTTGAAAGATGATATACGGACATGAATATGATAATTTTAAATAGATCTCGTTGAAATTATAGTTTAGAAAATATGGACAGTTAAAAAAAAGTAAAATGTATCAAAATTAATAGGTTCATTAAATTTCAAACTTTTGAGTAATTTTATGTGGAAAATAAAACTCCTCAAATTTGGTTTGAATTCGACTTACCAAACACCTTGTATGATCCAAGTGCAAATTAAGAATTGTATATTTTTACTTACCATAATTCCGTTGGTTCAAGATAAGCCCCAACATAATGAACCTTAATGGGCAAAACATGACCATAGAGCGACAACCCAAACCTTTCGTTCATTTAAGACATATACAAGATAACACTAAAAAAATTACTTTAAATTACTTTAAATCCTAAGTTAAAAGAATGAAATTCTTCTAACTCCTTTCTGTTCTAAAATAACATGATAATTTCAAGAAAAAAGCAATGAATTTTCTGAAAAAGCAGCGTGGTCAACTTTCCTGTTGCGACCGAGAAACATTTTCTTCCGTGAACTGAATTCTACAAATAAGGTGATGCAAACAGGAAAATAAAAAATAAAAATTAGTAGAATTTAAATGTCAAACTTAGCACGCGGTCATAAGAACAGTACCATTTTAAAGCTAACAGAATGGACCAAATCTTATTAAATTTTACCTATACTAGAACGTTTTTTGCGGAATAACTGAGTAAATATATTGGCATATTCGATTTTTTGTTTTATTTTCACTGTTTCAGCACTTGTAACTCATCATTAAAAATAAATATTCTAACACAACTGATGTTGTTTAGTAGTATTTTTTCTGCTCTTTCTAAATATGCGCTTAAATTTTGTGTTCTATATTTCAAAACTTCGGAAATGAGGAATATTGTAAGATTTTTAGCTTTTTCATTCTATTCGCAACAACTTGAAAACATTTGAGATAGGATAAGGTTTATATACTGATTTATGCTAAATAATGAGCTCGTCTATTACCCCTCTAAATTTGTCGGTGCACTATTGCAGCCCTCCACCTAAAAATATTTTTACCCTCTCTCTCTTTATACATATATACATCATAGGTGACAACTTGTACGTTTATTTGCTATCGGTAATTTTTAACAGAAATTTTTAGTAATTGTTTTAGAAGTTTCCTTCGATTAAAGATGATAACATTTTTTACAAAGAAATAGTGGTGTTAAAAGAACGCACAAGTAAGCACCTATGAATTGGGTCTACTGGAAAGTTCTGTTCTTTTTAATAAAAATTTAAAAAATAAAATAAAAAATAAAAAAAAAAAAACACCAGAAATTTTTGTTTAACAATATTTATATGGTATTTTATCAATCATCATCATAAAAGTTACTCAATAATATCTTAAATATTATCCAGGATAAATTTCCGGTGTCAGTATTTTAATTCAAAACCACAGAACTTTCCGGGAGACATAATGTATATATAAGGGAAAGAGATGGTGTAAAAATTTGTTTGGGTGTACGGTGGCAACTGTATTTATTTATTTATTTATTTATTTTTAGAGGATCTTACTTCCTACAGTATTAACTGTTACATTGTGGATATCATAAATCATCCTTCTGTATCCTGCTTCATTTTACTAGTGTAGTCATGTAATTTTCAGTATTTTAGTATTCGGTATAAATTTGGTACGCTTCTTTCCAATAAAATCTTAAAAACAGTTTTAATATTTTAAGAGAAACATTCTATAGCAGATTTCCCAATTAAATAATCTATAGGATAAATTTTAATCAGCATATTTCATCATAATAGGCTTCTCACATATCAAATTTGGTTCGATTTCACGCTTTAAAGATGAGCTATATATTCATGAAGAACTTCTTGAAAAAAATCAGTCGAAAAAAGAAAGAAAGAAAGAATCTGGTGTATCACCCACACGACTTTCTTGTAGCCTGAAATTTAATGCTAAAAATACAGATTGGAGATTAAGGGGTAAAATAACGCGTACTGTTATGTAAACCTATGTTAAAACAATTCAAATTAGACTTCGGAACAACTTTATTTGACAAATAATTCTACGTGAGTGGGCTACTGCCACTCCCTTGACCCCCCCTCCCCCGTTTCAATATTGTGCCTACATTTATAGAGAAATCAAAACTGTTATTAAATTCAAAAGTTCATTTAAAATTATTCAGACAACTCATACGCAACATTCCTTGAAATTTAGCATTCTTGATCGAATTTTTCTTGTAACAAACGCATTAACTTCAAAATACAAGATTTGGATCGCCTGAAATTATTTGTTTTTAATTTATTCTAAGAGACACTGACAAAGATTAAATATTAAAAATTTGACTTTGGTATTCAGGAAATCTCAAAACGTGTAAAATATTAAAAAAAAGAAAAAGCGATGGATATTTAGCTTAATAAAATACATTATTTACCATATGGCTATGAGGAATTAATTTCAATTTCTGAGCAGCTTTCCTGGACATGTTAAAATATGATAGTAAAGCACTTCCACTAACAATGAAAAAGAATGTTATGGCTTAAATATTGGCAGCCCTGTATATCTTCTGAAGATTATATACGCACCACATGTTACAAATAAATATAATCCTATATAAATAACACACGGCACAAATTGAAATATACTTCCATCAATTTTCAAGTATTGTCGCACTATAATCTAGTTCTTTTGCGTAGCCTTGTAAACGAACAATGAATGATTTCCATCCTATATTCTACATGAGACATGTTTTTACGCATACAAAAAATATATATTTGTTTCATTTGCTTAAGTAAAGTCTATAGATGCTTAAACTCGACTTACCAGCAATTTCCTCCATAGACGTAATGTATTTGAATTCTCTTGAGTATCCCTGTACATGAACCATTTGCTTGATCACAACGAAAAATTTAGTGTAGCATCCCTATATGATACGCATTTAGAATACTAAGTTTGGACTTTCTGCTGTAATTTGATCTTGAGATATTCTGATAACAGACAGACACATAGACCAACCACTAAAAACATGATTTTTGGATTCAGGGGACTTCAAAACGTGCAAATATAACTGAAACTCAATTTTGAAAATTTGACCCTAAAACAATACTTTGTCTACGTCGGCAGCAAAAGTACCCGAGCACTAGCTAATAATTCTGATATCAAAAAAGTGCACTTAATACTGTTTTGTTAAATAAATCCTTGTCGAATCATGTTCTTAGACTGATTAACATGACTCGGCAAAGATTTATTTAACAAAGCAGTATTAAGTGTACTTTTTTTTTAGACAGGGAAGGAATTATTGCTAGGGCTCGGATACTTTTGCTGCCCACTGTATATGGGTAAAAGAAAGGAAAAAGTAGAAAAGAAATCTTTCGCAGTAAGTATTCTCCCTTTCTTCAGAAAAATTTCAGGGGTGAGAAATGTCTACATTTTTTGCTACCACTATTTTCATATTTTTATAGTAATTTATTTTGACTAAATAGGAAAGAGATTATTGTATTTAAATGGAAGTAGCAAAAAAAAAAAAAAAAAAATGTCATCTATAAACATATCCTGAAAATATGGCAGGGAATGCGACCACCGCAGTAAGGCGATATACACAAAAATTGTAACATATTTTACAATAATAATTTACACACGATAGTTTCTGTATTTCTATGACCTTTAGGTTGAGATATAGCCATCACAGAAATAGTGAAATGAAAAGGCGTATTAGCGCTACCAGTTAGGTGACTTTAAAAAAATCCATGTCCCAGTGACCCTTATATCATTCCACTGAAATAGACTTATATTACTAACAAGGAAAGATTCAAAAGGTGTCGTCTTCAAAAAATATTGAAAAAAAATATGATGAAGATGAAGATCAAAATAATTCACACAGATTCTGTAACAAATTCGAAACTATTTATTTATAAAATACATTAAAATATTCTATTACTTACATATTATCATTTAAATGATTTTCTGTATATCGAAACTCCCTTTAGAGCTTTTTCTCTTGTGCACGATTTGAGGGTCATATGGGAGAGAAGGGGGGGGGGGGTTCTATGCAACATCTAGCAATAATCTGCTAACAAGGTTACGGTAACATTTCATCTTCCTGATACCATCTCTGTATGTCCTTCATGTCTTGATGAAATAGCTTTCCTGGTTCTTCACTCACATCACGCAGATTTCCCGGGAGGTAACTTACACGGAAACATTCAAAAGGTGTCGTCTTCAAAAAATATTGAAAAAAAAAATATATATATGTGATTCTACTCTTCATAAAACACCAGGAAGTGAAAAAACTATCGGCTGAAATGAATTACAGCGACCACAAAAAATTATCAAAATTGAGCATTTTTGGCGATTTAGCGCTGTTAGGCGATAAGTTCGCTAGTACCGAGATTGCCGTGTACGAAAAAACCGTGTTTTGCTTCACCGACAAGTACTCAAAATCAATCGCCTAACAGTGTGAAATCGCCAAATATACTTAATTTTGATAATTTTTTGTGGTCGCTGTAATTCATTTCAGCCGATATTTTTTGCACTTTCTGGTGTTTTATGAAGTGTAGAATCACATATATTTTTTCAATATTTTTTAAAAACGACACCTTTTGAATATTTCCTTGTAAGTGCAATGCCCATCTATTTTACTTCAATGCGTATTATTTCTTAACACTATTTATATGAACAGTGTTTAGATAATAATAATAATGAAATGTTAATAAAAATATTCTTTTAGAAATATTGTTTCCAGATTTTGGGACTATTTTTTATTCAGAATCCACCACTAAATTTTGAATGTAACGGTTGTCTAATCACTTCGAAAATTAATCGTCTACAATGTATATGAAATATTGCTTTTCAAAATTATTGGTGACCATTGAATAAAAAAATAGCAAAATTTCGCAACGCTGTTTAGAAATAGAGTTACAGTTACATTACGGGTAAGAAAATAGAAGTAAGTATTCATATTCACATTATTATTTGACTTGTTGCAATGAAGAGATTTGCGCACGGGGTACTAAAATTTTATTTAATTATGGGAAGTTCACACTAGCCGGCAGAGCAAGTGATGGGAATCATTCCATCTTCTAATGTACCTGAAACATTGGCTCTCTTAGTAGAAATGCACGTATACGCACTAAATTGTTTAAATAACGTATGTTTTTAACTACAAGATAATTTTTTTTAATGTCATTTTTCCCACTTGATTTTTTAAAATGATTGCGAAACCCAATTTTTATTGAAATCTTTCTCTGTTATTGAGCTGTGATCGAGTAACCTTCGTAAAACTACAAATGATCAAAATTAGTACAAAAATCCTTGCGCAATAACTTTACTGTATTAATTTTTGAAACTATAATTTCATACATGTCTTATGTAATTGAAAGCGATAATTACTAAATTCAAAACATGTGTTTAAAAAATAAAAATAAGTCACTTAATGTTTAAATCACGTAAATTACTACAAATCTATACAATATGTCCTCACTGAAGGCTTCATACTATTTATTCACTTAATACCCGATTTTGATTTGTAATTTATCGCATTAATGTTTCATCGGAGTATATAACAAAGAAAAAAATTGTCAGAGTCATTTTCAGATAAGCTTACCCCCTCTCCGAAATATGTATATTATCATGTTATATATATATATACAGGGTGGTCAATTTAAAAGAATGCCCGTTGGTTTTTCTTATTACCCTTAAATATGACGGATGTGGCAACTATTCTAACACTGAACTATAATTGTTTGAACCTTTTTTAAGTGTGGGAGACAATTTCCAACACTGTTGGATTGTTACAACTTTATTTGTGAGGTAAAACAGAAATGGAGGAGCACAATGTTATTTAATCCTGTGATAATTTTATTTATGAAAAACAAAATTTAATTCAAATTTTTTACATCATCATTCCTACACTACATCTACATTATCATTATCATTTCATAGGGTTTTCCAGAGAAGTACTGCAAACATCAATGAATTAAAACAGATCATTACTTACGAAATCTCATCAATAACACCAACAATGCTGTGAAGTGTGTCAAAAAACTTGGTTACTTGGTTTGACGTGTTTGTGTTTGCATTCAGAATGGTGGAGAATATTTTCTGTAAGGAATGGTAATGTAAAAAATTTGAATTAAATTATGTTTTTCAAAAATAAAATTATCACAGGATTAAGGTCACTGTGTGTCTCCATTTCGGTTTTACCTCACAAATAAAGTTGTAACAGTCCAACAATGTTAGAAATTGTCTCCCACACATAAACAAGGTTCAAATACTTCAGTGTTAGAAAAGTTGCCACTTCCGTCAGATTTAAGGGTGATAAGAAAAGAAAAACCAACGGGTACTCTTTTAAACTGATCACCCTGTACATATATATATATATATATATATATATATATATATATATATAATAAAACAAATAAATAAATTTAAGGAAAATTTTTAAAACTATTTTTTTTTAATTTTCTAAAAGAATAACAGTTATTTTATTGTTTCTTTCTTTCACTACATAAGTTGCAAATTTTTATGCATCTTTGTTACCGGAAAATTTTAATCAATATATATATATATAATCAATATATATATATATATATATATTTGTAGCAGTTTTTCATGGATTACATACCATAAAATTTTTTATTAAATTTTTACAGTAGCCAAAAATCGTAAAAGTTAGTACCTATGTCACCAATATTCTGATTGCTGGTATCGGAAAATGCGGTAATAAACGTTTCTTCGGAAGAATTTTAAGAAAATACTAGTTGTACTGAAAATTTGTTTACTTAGATTTCTAAATTACTAGAAGAAGGTGGCTAATAGGAAATTATCCACCTGTATGCTACTCTGATAAATTTAAAAGTCTTAACACATTAAAATGTGTAAAACGGGTGAAATCTCGAATCCCACTTTCGATAATGTACTTCAAAATGTCTTTCGAATGATGTATTAAAAATACTTTAATCAGAATTAGAATTTGAAATATTGAAATTTTAAAATATTACAGTGCCAACTAAAATGTAAATTTTTTGTTTATTAACCCAAATCGATGAAGTTTGAACTGCAAGTTTGCCTTGTGATTTGAGGTCTGTATAGTAAGTTTTGTGTGCGACAAAGGAAAATTGGAGAATTTTGAGATTTGCAATTTTTAACCCCAATAAAAAAACATGTGACCTCAATCAGTAACACAGGAAGCAAAATCAATTAGTCTTCTATCTCTGTGAATGGGAGTTGCCATGGTAACCCAATTATGAATTATTGTAATACGAATCGATCGGCAAATGCGATAAACGAGATTCAGAATCTTATGAAAAAGTACACGGATGCAGAAAATTTAAAAAATTATAACTGATTCAATTTTTAAAATAATCTCTCAATCTTTTGCGATCTGATTCTTCTAATCGAGATCTATATACAAAAAAAAAAAAAAAAAAAAAAAAAAAAGATTTATCTTTAAAAGATTTTGAGTTATAAAATGTTTTGTGAAAAAAATCGATGTTTCGTAAAATCTAAAGATATGGATTGCTAATCCGTTTTGTTAAAATTTTCATATGGTTCGAAAGAGGATTAAATGACCTTTCAAAATATACCAGTCGTTAAGAAATGGGTCAATTAGTCTTTCGTAAGTTGAGGTTCAAAAAAGACGATCGAATAAAAAAGAGAAATTTTGGACCCTTTATACATATATATATTTTTAAATATAAAAAATCTGTATTTTTCAAAAAAAAAAAAAAAAAAAAAAAAAAAAAATCTATTGTAAGATTCGGAAATAAATGCTCTTTCACGTGGTAGAGGCGTATTTTCAATATCTCGAATCGTTGAGCAGAGATCGCTTTACAAAAACACGCGAAAATTTCTCTCTGCTTCTTCTTTTAAGGAACGCGATGGAGGGTGAAAAATACGATCATCTCCTTTTTTTTATTAGATATACGTCGACGTTTTAATTAATATCTCCGGAACTAATTAAAATTTTTAAATTCTGTTTTCACTATCCCCCCGGGAAGGCTTCTGAGCACCCGTCTGTCAAATTTTATACTATGTTCAGTAGGGGATGAACGTATAGATGCTCAGACAGACCGAGAGACAGACATTATTATTACAGACATTTATTATTATAGACTAGACGCCTTCGGCGACCAGCAGGTCCGCGATCCTTGAAAAATCCAACTTTACAAAACTCCTGGAAGGTGGCGCATGTGGCGCCTTTTTCCTGTTTCATGTGTTACAACAGGTTATTGACATATAGTGAAAATAGCTTTATTGAAAAATTTAATCGCAGTAAATCCCTGCTCGGTCGCGCCTGCGGCGCCCTCTTCCAGTTTCAATATCTGAAACAACCTGTTCGCTCACAATGTCATAATCTTTAAATTTCTGACTTTAGCAAAGTCGCACTCGGTGGCGCCTGCGGCGTCTTCTCCCCGTTTAAGATTTTACAACACCTTCCTCGCTCATTAGAATTTGAAATAGTGAAATTTTAAAATATTACAGCGCCATCTGGCGGCAGAAATTTCTGTAATCTACTGTTCAATTCAAATTCAACAAAGCTTTCAAATGATGTATTAGTTATGAAATTGTTTTAAATAGTACAAAAGAGATACAAAAGAAATTCTAATCAGGAGACCTTAAAACATGTAAATCAGGTGAAATCTCGAATCCCACTTTCGATAATATAAAAGTACTTCAAAATGTCTTTCGAATGATGTATTAAAAATAATTTAATCATAATTAGAATATGAAATACTCGATTACAATAAAATTTAATTTGCAATTAAAATGTAAATTAAAATATAAATTTTTAGTTTATTCTCCGAAATCGATGAAATTTAAACTGCAAGTTTAAATTTCATCTGTGTCTCTAAATTTCATCTGTGTCTCTAAATTTCATCTGTGTCTAAATTTCATGTGTGTCTTTTGATGTTAACGGTGTATAATAAATTTTCTGCACGGGAGAGAAAATTTGAAGAATTTTGAAATTTGCAATTTTTAATCGCAGTCAAAAAACACGTGACCTCAATCAGTAAAAGATGTTTTTCTTTCGCTCCACTTTCGCAATATCGTCTGCGAAGTTAAACGGGAGTTACCATGGTAAACAATATACCAAGTATTGTTCGATCGGCCAACGCAAGAAGCGGCATTCAGAATCTCATGAAAAACTACAGGGATGCAGAAAATACAGTTTTTCAAATCTCTCAATCTTTTGAGATCTGATTCGTCTAATCAAGCTCTATATACAAAAAAAAAAAAAAAAAAAAAAAAAAAAAAAAAAGATTTATCTGTAAAAGATTTTGTGTTATAAAATGTTTTATGAAAAAATCGATGTTTCGTGAAATCTAAAAATATGGATCGCTAATCCGTATTTTATTAAAATGTTCATATGGTTCAAAAGAGGATTAAATGACCTTTTAAAATATACCGGTTGTTAAGAAATGAGAAATGGGACAATTACTCTTTCATATAGGGCGATTCAAAAAAGACGATCGAGAAAAAGAAAAATTTGGGACCCTTTTTAAAACTTTTTTTAAAATATAAAAAAACCGTATTTTTCAAAAAAAAAAAAAAAAAAAAAAAATGTATCGTAAGAATTGGTAAGAAATGCTCTTTCTCGTGGTATAGGCGTATTTTCAATGTCTTGAATCGTTGAGCAGGGATCGCTTTACAAAAACGCGCGAAATTTTTTCTCTCTGTGTTTTCTTTTGAGGAACGTGCTGGATTGTGAAAAATGCGATCGGCTCGTTTTTTGACTGGTTTTTTGAGTAGATATAGGTCGACGTTTTAATTAATATCTCCGAAACTAATTAAAATTTTTAAATTCTGTTTTCACTATCCCCTCGGAAAGGCTTCTGAGCACCCGTTGTCAAATTTTATACTTCTATGTTCAGGACCTATACATACTAGTACTTCTGCAGACAACATGAAATTGTGGGTTACAAACTAGTCAAAAAACCCAGAACTTTGAAAAAAAAAAAAAAAGACTGATATTTATGCTTTTAATGTACACATATATTTTTTTTTAATGTCTGTTTCTTTTTTTTTCTTTTTTTTTGTATTTTGCAGATATCCTTTAGTATCCCAGGCTAGTTCAACGGTGAGGTCCCCGTACATCAGGATAGCAGAGCGCTGTGGGAAGTTCCTTGTACAGACAACAGATGGCGCTGCCTCTGATGCTAATCTTTCGAGAACATGACGAACGGAAGATAGTTGAGATCTGGCTGCAACGGAGAGCTGTTGAGACCGTCAGCGCGAAGGCTGATATGGTCATTTTCTCCTGATTAGAGCTTGATGTGCTTTTTATAGTTGTATAGAGCCATGGAGGGCTCAATGCATCAATCTCACATGTTTGATAAAGTGCGTGAAGGTACTTTTGTGAATTATATTTGTGAGTAGGTGCTTAAATGTTGCTTTGTTACGGTTATACTGATGAAGAGAGCTCGTTCCGTGTTCTAAGCCTCGAAACCAGCAAATGGTTAATTATGCAAATTCTGCTATTATCTTTTTTTCTTTGTGTATCTTGTGTTGTATGTGTTACGTAATAAATGTTTAGTCATCTAAGTCGCATCTCATCATTGCCCCACCCCTAGACGCCCAGACAAGATTCTACATATATATATTGTTGCGTACTTCGGGGTTCGTGAGTTGTCTGAGAATGAAAGGCCAAACGTACAAAAATTCAGTAATTTATTCACAGAAAGTTCCAGAAAAATACAGGTCAATAAACCAATTATCAGCTTCAATTCAAGCAGTAACCACAGCTTAAACAACAGCAGTCAATAGCAAATCCACAGTACAAACGGTATAGCAATAACACTTGAAGCAAGTCTCTCTCAAAGAGGCTTAAGAGCAATGCAAGCACTAGCGACGCTGACTGAGATCTGAACTGAACTGACTGCCTTGGCGGGAAAGCGCTTCCTTATATACTGTTCCATGGAACCCAGATTTTTCGAGAAAACTCTAGAAAGTGGTCAACCAATCAACTTACAGCTTCCATATTTGGTATATCCCATATAAGGATTTTCTCGCCAAGGTCGCCAAAAAAAATCGCCAAGGTGGGAAAAAGTCGCCAAATTTGGCGCCAAATCCATTACTTGCATTACTGGGGCTTTTTAATGCGTTTTTAAGGGAAAATAAGGCTATTTCAACGCTAAAACGACTAGAAATGCACAAAATTAGCACTTTATCAACTTACTAAGCCTCTTTGAAAGAATTTATACAAAAATAAACACAATTATTTACAATTCGTAACACTGCCCCCCTCCCAAGGACTGCACGTCCCGGGCAGTGCAACCCTTGGTCAAGAGGCGAAACTAAACAAATTTACACAATCTAAAACACAAAAACTAAGTTGCATATAACGATAAAATAGAAATACAAATCAAGTGAGAAATATTTACAAAATTCACAAATATGTTCAAATATTTATATACAACTATTTACAAAATTCACAAATATGTACAAATATTTATATACAAATATTTACATTACGCATGTGCAAATTTTATCAGTATTTACATTTTTAATTTTAATATTACCGGTAATTGTGGTACTTGGCTAGCCTGTTATAGTGCACCACCTTCGGTTTTGATGAAGGTGTTTTAGTGATCCGCACCACTACATCATTCAGCCTTTATAAGACTGTGTATGGTCCGTCCCAGTTGCACTGTAACTTGGGAGAGAGTCCTTTGCGTCGAACAGGATTCCACAACCAGACCTTCTCTCCTTCCTGGAACTCATGTTGTGTAGCCTTTAGATCGTACCTTGTCTTCATTTTCTCCGTTGCCACGTTAATCCGCTCCCGAGCAAATTTGTGTACGTCCTCAAATCGTGCCTGGAGATCTTGGATGTACTCCTCGGGCGATGAAGGCGCATCGGGTGGACAACCAAACAGGAGATCACATGGGAGACGAAGTTCACGTCCAAAAAGCATCTGGGCTGGAGTATAGCCGGTGGTTTCATGGACAGCACTTCGATAAGCCAGCAGGAACAATGGCAACTTCAAGTCCCAATCTTGCTGGTTCCTTGATACTAGAAGGGAGAGGTTATTCAGGATGGTACGGTTGAACCTCTCGACCATGCCGTCCGACTGGGGATGTGAGGGTGTTGTCCGGGTTTTGTCTACGCCGAGTAGTTGACACAGTCCTTTGAAAACATCAGAGGTAAAGTTCCTACCTTGGTCGGTATGAAGTTGTAGGGGCGTGCCGTACCTTGACACCCATTGCTGCACTAGGACTTCTGCGACTGTGCATGCCTCTTGATTGGGAATGGGATATGCCTCAGGCCACTTGGTGAAATAGTCCATCACGACGAGAATGTATTTATTTCCACTGGAGGTCCGTGGCAAAGGACCCAAGATGTCGATTGCAATCCGTTCAAATGGTGCTCCCACGTTATACCGTTGAAGTCTTCCTCGACTTCGTTTCTGCGGGCCTTTACGTGCCGCACAAGCATCACAGGATTTACACCATTTTTCCACATCCTCCTTTGCCTTGCACCAGTAGAAGCGTTCCCGAACTTTCTGCAGAGTCTTCATTACCCCAAAATGGCCTCCGGTAGAGCTACTATGCAGTTGTTCTAAAACAGCTGGAATTTTTTATCTTGGTAATAAAATCTGCCATCTGAAGCTTTTCCCATCATCAGATTCCCACTTTCTGTATAATACGCCGTTTCTGATATGAAGAGAGTCCCAAAGTGCCCAATAACTTTTCGTAATGGGACTAAATCTGGAAATGTCCTGCCAGATAGGTCTGTTGCTGGTCGTCTCCTTCAGCCGTAATATTGGCTTTATGTCAGGATCTTCCAACTGGGATTTTCTAAGTTCTTCGTCACTCCATGGATCGGGATCTTGATCTGATGGTGTTGAGACAGTAACTTGGCAGGCACCCGGATTTATCGGCAGGTATTTCTGTTCGGCTCTAGAGCAGTACTTGCAGCTTTCCGAGCAGGGCTTCCGTGACAAGGCATCTGCATTACCATGTAGAGTCCCTTTACGATGACGTATCTCGAAGTCATATTCCTGCAGGCGTTGTATCCACCTGGCAATCTGTCCTTCCGGGTTCTTGAACTGGAGCAACCACGTTAAAGATGCATGGTCAGTCCGGAGCAGGAATCTTCTGCCATATAGGTAATGATGGAAATGTTCTATGGCTTTTACGATGGCGAGTAGCTCTTTCCTGGTGGTACAGTAATTTCGCTCCGGTTTAGACAGACATTTACTCCAATAGGCAATGACATGTTCTTGACCATCAATTTCCTGCGACAGAACAGCACCGACACTCTCATGGCTGGCATCTGTATCAAGTATAAACTGTCTGTCGGGCTGTGGATACGTCAAGATAGGCGATGATGTTAAGGCCTCTTTAAGTCGCTTGAACGCTTTTTCACATTCATCTGTCCACAGGAACTTCTGTTTGGCTTCCGTCAGCTTGTGGAGTGGTCTGGCAATATTTGAGAAACCCTTGACAAACTTCCTGTAGTAAGTGCATAACCCCAGGAAGCTTCGTAGTTGGTGTATATTTTCAGGGCGACTCCAGTTCTCGACTGCAGAGATCTTCTCAGGATCAGTTCTCACACCTTCGGCAGAGATGATATGGCCGAGGTAGCTCACTTCACGACGGAACAAGTTACACTTGCCTGGATTCAATTTGAGGTTAGCCATTCTGAGTTTCTCCAGCACCTTTCGGATGTTTCGTAGATGGTCTTCAAAGGTGCGCCCCACAATGATAATATCATCCAAATACACCAGACAGGCTTCATAGGAAAGTCCTTTTAGCACTGTCTCCATCAGGCGTTCGAAGGTGGCAGGTGCATTACATAATCCGAATGGCATAACTTTAAATTGACACAGTCCTTGTCCCGTGGTGAATGCAGTCTTCTCACGATCATCAGGATGTAATTCTACTTGCCAGTAACCGCTCTTCAGATCCAAAGTCGATAACCATTTATTGCCAGCAAGTGTGTCTAATGTGTCGTCAATTCTGGGAAGAGGGTAACTGTCTTTCTTCGTGATGTCATTCAAACGACGATAATCCACACAAAATCTTGTTGAACCATCCTTTTTCCGCACCAGTACTATGGGAGAGGCCCAAGGACTCGTTGATGGCTCGATGACATCATTGCGCTGCATTTCACTTAGAAGTTCAGTGACCTCTTCCTGTTTAGCAAATGGAAGTCTTCTTGGATGTTGTTTGATTGGAGGATGATTTCCTGTATCAATTCTGTGCTGGGTGATGTTTGTTCTCCCGACATCTTCAGGTGTTCGAGAAAACAGGTCTTTAAATTCTTGGAGTAGCTTCTCCGCAGCACATCTCTGTTCCTTTCCTAACTCTGCATTCTTTAGTAATTCCGTTATTAATTGTTCTGAAGACTTGGATGCGGTTGATTGTGTGGGACGGTTGATGCATGTAACAGGAGTGCAGGTTGCTAACACCTCATCCTTCTTCACTGTCCGGACCTTATCGCTGATGTTTGCGACTCTCACAGGAATAGTACTCTTGGAGAGATCCACCAGAGATGAAGCTACCAGAACTCCTCTTGGGCTATTGTCTATATTCGGATATTCAATCAGTCCATAGCGGAAGAATTGCTTGGTAGGAGGGGTTCCTGAAACTATTGTCTCTGTGTGTGGGGGGATGGAAACTTCCGACTTGGCTGTTATCTGGCAAATTTGCTGAATGTCTTGATTTTCAGTATTGAACACAGCTATGTCTTCCGAACTCGAATGCAGTTCATTATTCTTGAAGTCCAATTTCAAGTTAAATTTTCTTAGGAAATCAATTCCAATGATTAGAGGATCTCTTATGTCAGCCACATATGCCATATGATGGTAACTGGCATTTCCAAAAGTGATGGTCAAGTTCATTTTTCCATATATTTTGATTTCGTCTCCGGTCACAGTCTGGAGTTTAATGCAGGGTGGCGTCCAGATGATCTTCCCTTTTAGTTTTTGAGCCAAATCCGTTCTAATGATGGTCACGTTGGCTCCCGTGTCCAGAATCATCCGGCAGGTGGTGTTGTTAACTTGGCCATAGACGTGAAGTCCATTATCGCCGCCACTCATCGATGAAACATGAAATACTGTAAATTGGGGCTCTTTAATTTCAGGCCACCTCCGCCCCGCGAGATGGCCTCCTCTTAGTTTCCCTGCAGTGATGTTGAAGCCGGGTGATTTCCTATAGTTGGTCGTACAGGGCAGTTCCTCTTCACGTGACCATCCCCTCCACAGCCCCAGCACTTTATCTTCCGGTCCTTTATTTCCTTTTTATTCTCCAGGCTGCGCAATCTCTTTAAGATCTCTTCGATACTTCTCTTCATTTCATTTTCACCAGCAGGCGTATCATTTAATGAGACTGCTGTTATGGCATGGCGGTCTTTACGGGAGGCTTGTTGGGCTGCCTCTATCCTAAGTGCATAGCCTAAAGCTGATTCTACGTCTCTGATGTTGGAGAGTCTCAGCGCTTTTTGAATTTCTGGATCACGAACAGCATCGATAAAGTACTGAAGAGCTAAGTCGTTTCGAGTGTCCGCATGACAGTCTGAGAATGCTAGGTGTGACAGTCTCTGAATGTCCGCTGCCAGCTCTTGCAAACTTTCGCCCGTTTTCTGGCAACGAGATTTTAGCTGTAGGCGAGTATAGTCCTTAGAACACTTCTCTCCGAACCGTAGCTCCAGTGCTCTAGTCAGGGCCTCGAAGTCGTTCCTTTCTTCTTTAGAAACATTTCTCAGTATCTCGGCTGCATCTCCCCGTAATGCTGCTGCTAAGTGGACCGACTTGGCGGTAGAGTCCCAGCCGTTAGCTTTAGCTACGATAGAAAACTGCGTCTTATATACATGCCAGGAGGAATTGCCGTCGTAGGTAGATAGCTTAATAGATTCCTGATTCTGGCTTCTTTTATCTCTCTTTTCCGTTTCCTGGGGCAAGGAGATCAACTTCTCTTCTACTTTTCTCTCAAGATGTTCCTCCACTTTCTTCATGACTTTCTTCTCGAAGTTCTCTTCTATCTTCATAAATCTCTCTTCAAAATTCCTTTCTACTTTCATAACATTTTCTTCTATCTTCATAGCTTTCTCTTCAAAACTCTCTTCAATTTTCAAAACTTTCTCTTCAAAATTTTCTTCTATCTTTATAACTTTCTCTTCTATTCCATCCATTCTATTTTCCACCACCGTTAATTTACCCTCGATCGATTCTTTCACCGTTGAAAGCTCTCTCTTCATCTCATCTTGATTAGATTTAATTTCTTCCTGAACTTCACCCAAACTGCTTTTCATATGCTTCATTTCTTCAGTCAAACCGTCTTTCAATTCTCTTTGCGATGTTTCCATTTTCTCTTGTGCTACTTTCATTTCTTCAGTCAAACCGTCTTTCAATTCTCTTTGCGATGTTTCCATTTTCTTTTGTGCTACTTTTATTTCTTCAGTCAAACCGTCAAACCGTCTTTCAACTCTCTTTGCGATGTTTCCATTTTCTCTTTCAATCCGGTTTCCATCTTTTCCTGACCGGCTTTCATTTCATTCATCTGGGTAGCTAAGGTTTCTAGAAGTTTTTTCATCTCTTGCTCCATAGCCCTCGTTATCACCATTCACAGACAATCCCGCTTCTGACACCAGAAATGTTGCGTACTTCGGGGTTCGTGAGTTGTCTGAGAATGAAAGGCCAAACGTACAAAAATTCAGTAATTTATTCACAGAAAGTTCCAGAAAAATACAGGTCAATAAACCAATTATCAGCTTCAATTCAAGCAGTAACCACAGCTTAAACAACAGCTGTCAATAGCAAATCCACAGTACAAACGGTATAGCAATAACACTTGAAGCAAGTCTCTCTCAAAGAGGCTTAAGAGCAATGCAAGCACTAGCGACGCTGACTGAGATCTGAACTGAACTGACTGCCTTGGCGGGAAAGCGCTTCCTTATATACTGTTCCATGGAACCCAGATTTTTCGAGAAAACTCTAGAAAGTGGTCAACCAATCAACTTACAGCTTCCATATTTGGTATATCCCATATAAGGATTTTCTCGCCAAGGTCGCCAAAAAAATCGCCAAGGTGGGAAAAAGTCGCCAAATTTGGCGCCAAATCCATTACTTGCATTACTGGGGCTTTTTAATGCGTTTTTAAGGGAAAATAAGGCTATTTCAACGCTAAAACGACTAGAAATGCACAAAATTAGCACTTTATCAACTTACTAAGCCCCTTTGAAAGAATTTATACAAAAATAAACACAATTATTTACAATTCGTAACACTATATAACTGGTCACTACTTTTTTTTTAAGTCTCTGTATAATAGGGCTACTTTTACTTATCTTGATTTTAAATTTTTGACTAATTTGTCAATGGTCTAATAGAGGGCGCCATCACTCAATTCATTTTACTATGTTAACTTCGATTCATGTTTGTTTGTTTGTTTGTTCGTTCGTTTGTTTGCTTGTTTGTCCAGTGCAAATCTTGCAATCGATTTTTAACTATAACTTCCCAACTAGCTATTGACATTTGAAACTTTATCTTACGTAGAGCTCCTTAATCTTAAGCGTTATACGAGACTCTTTATCGCGTTGTATGAGTAATAATCGTAGATTTTTTGTCACGTTATACGAATTCGCGTTTTGCGAGAGCGCGTTATACGAGAGTTTACTGTATTGCACATTAAAAAAAAAAAAAAAAATCAGTAGATTTACAGTGTTGCCAGATTTTGTGACTTTTTTTATTCAATATCCACCACTACATTTTAAATGTAACGGTTGCCTAATCACTTCGAAGATTAATCGTCTATTATGTATATCAAATATCACTTCTCAAAATTATTGGTGACTATTGAATAAAAAAGTAGCAAAATCTGGAAACATTGGTAGATTTAGAAAACTGAAAATCTCTGTGGGAAAGTTACAGAAATTTTGTCTTTTTAACAGATTTTTTTTTTTTTTTTTTTTTTTTTTAAACGGTGCAATTTAAAAGAGTTAAACGAGGGCCGGATTTTCCAAAGAACAAATGGGACAAGAACCCCATGTGTCAGAGGACCCCCCAAATCATTTGCATTTTAATATTTAAAATGTATATATATATACATATATTACCAAAATTCAATTACTACTTAATGATCTCGAAATCAAGCTGCATATTTTTGAACATGGGAGAATGGGACAGCTCTCCGAGTAGTCATGCAGTCTATTAAAATACGATTGTATTAATATACGATTAAAATACGATTGTATAATCCGGCCATACGGTTATCTCCTTACGAACCGCTGAAAGTAGAAAGACTTGGAAAGTATCAAAAGATACGAAATAACCCAAGGATTTCGAGTTAACCATTTAAATTAAAGTATTCCAATTAGTAAAGAGATATAAACTTAAAACACAAAAGGAATACAAGATAAGCAGTACAAGTACACAGTACTGCTAAAAAACTGTCCACCTACACTTGTCTGAAGCCGTTGAGCAGCAAAATACTGCCAGTGGTAGCGGGATAGGTAAGGCTAACTGAACCTCCTGCTATATATTTATATATAAAGAGATAGATAGATAGATAGATATTAAACGGAAATCTGCTAAATAATTAAACTTTGAGTTAAATCAAAATGTATGGATTAAACAAGGGGTGTAAAATTTAATGTACTGTGTAGGGAAAAATTAATCATCAATCATTAATTAACTGAAAACGTTGATACAATTTTTTCAATAATTTAAGTTTTTCTAATTAATTAAGGTTTTCATTTTATATATCAATTAATAAATTATTATTAATTTGCTAATTAATTTATCAACTATTTTTCATTTTTTAATAGTTTCCTTTTCCTAAATAAAATAATTCAATTTTTTAAATGTAATATTAAACGATCGATTATTGTAATTCTAAAACTAACTTATGTCTTCACAAAATAAAATACAAACTCATTAAAAATCGGAATTGTTTTAAGAAATAGAGAAAATTAATGACAAAAATTTCTACAACTAACAAAACCATGATCTTCTATTTCCTTTTAAACTTCTCTCCAAAAGATTAATTATTTTAAGGTTAAACACGCAATTTTGCAATTACTTTTTTTATTTTTTAATTTAAATCAACACTTTAAGAAATATCGAAAAACTAATGTAACATGAAATGGAAAGGCTTCTTATGATCAATCTCAATCTCATCTGTTGGATATATGTTGAACTGAAATAAATAAATGAATGTATGTTTAACTAACAACAAGAAACACTAATAACTAGCTGAATGAAGAGTTTAAAATAATAAGAAAATATGTAAGAGTTTGGAAGAGTGTATGCATAGTAATTGGAAAATTATAAAGTTATGTAATTTAAAAGTCATTACTGGAATTGGATTTTAACTAGTTTAATTAAAGTGCTGGAATAATTTGAAAAGTATTTTTTCTTCTAAAATTTTTGGTTTTATTTGTGAAAAATATTATTTGAAATTTAGCAGAAGGAAATATATATATATATATATATATATTAAATTATTTAATTCCTTTACAATACTCAGCAAATGAGAGAAAGATGAAAATACCAACAATGAATTTAATAATTAGATGTATTACGTATAATTTATTGTCACAATTACCATTTAAGTAAATTTCACTGAATAGTAAAAACATGTTAAAGTACTTACGCATAAGAGAAATGACGTATATCACTTAAACCTAAACGGTGAGTTAGTGAAGAAAAACAAACTCACAAAAATATATAAATTATATTTTACAGTGTTTAAAATGTATTAAATTGATATTGTACAAAACGCTCAAAAAATACCAAAAATAAAGAATTCTCAAGAACAATTATTAAAACACTATATGAAAGTGTATTCAACTATTACGACAATACGGTGATATTTTATAAAGGAATAAACCTATTTAAAATGGAATAATGAAACTTCTTATAGATTGAAAAGTGTATTCATACATTTACTAAAAAAGAAGTACAGTTAGATAATACAGAATAAAAACCTTTTTAGACGTTGAATTGAGCCAAGGCTAACTGAATCTCCTATTTTGATTTAGAGAAACCTTAAAATCTAAAATTGTATGTAATCGATGTGGTTTTCAGTGATTTTATGGCTTTTTCTTTTTCTTAAAATAAGCTAGAAATATACCCTTGTTATTAAGATGTGAGCAGACATCCTCATTGTTTCGTCTTCGTGCACTGGGGCCCCCAATTATATGATTTCGCTTTAGGCCCACATTTCTATAATTCAGTCCTTGAGTTAGAGAATTATTTTTGCACCTCAGTGCAGTGGCGGGAACGTTCTCAGACAAAAGAGAGAGACATTCCTGTCTAGACAGAGATGGGATTTAAATAACAGGGTATGCTACCACCTCCTATAGATAGAATATAGTTGTTTATCTCTCTATTGGATGCAGAATGTATGCAATGCAGGTTTCACGCAAATGTAAAATTAATTATTTTAGCTTTTACTTCCACTTCCCTGTGATCTTATTTAGAAAATAATAATAATAATAATGTTAGAGATAATTTAAGCCTAATTTTAAGATTGAATAAAAGATTGAAATCAATCATTTGCCCTTGAAAGAGGGGAAGAGAGGTTTGGTTTATTCCCTTAAGCTGCGTTCAAATACTAGCAACAGAAGTAGAGCGACAAAGTCATAAATTATCCATTGTCCAAAAGTGACCCTTGAAATTTTACACACGTTTACAATGAAGGACATTAATTTTTATTGCTCTTTCATAAAAGAGACCCAAATTCCCCATGCAATTATCGCAGTAGGAGGTTTGCCAGAGCAGAAATCGCTCTTCCAGCTTCGCGACAACTCGAATCACACATCAAAGGGATTTGATTAGAGGCCGATTTTGTCGCTCTGCTGTTGCCAGTGTTTTAACGCAGGACGCAGCTTTAAACTGCGTTCAAATACTAGCAACAGAAGTAGAGCGACAAAGTCATAGTCATAAATTATCCATTGTCCAAAAGTGACCCTCGAAATTTCACACATGTTTACAATGAAGGACATTACTTTTTATTGCTCTTTTACAAAAGAGATCTAAGTTCCCCATGCAATTATCGCAGTACGAAGTTTGTCAGAGCAGAAATCGCTCTTCTAGCTTTGCGACAACTCGAATCACACATCAAAGGGATTTGAATAGAGGACGCCCTTGGCGCTCCGCTGTTGCCAGTGTTTGAACGCAGCTTAGGTTGATTGCGTTGATCAGTTTCCCCTCATGTCTTCCCCCATCTCTTCCCGCTTCACCTTCTTTCCAAGACAAGTAGAAATATCCATATACTTCTCAAAGTGATTGAAGCTGTTTATCTATAGAAAACATGTGACACTTCGAAGAGAAAATTAAATGGAGTTAACGTATGATAATTTTTAAATCTTGTTTAACTTGAGGTTTTATTTTTATAAGTGTCTGTATTTTGCTGTGTTCATTCTGTTAGATTGCAAATTATATTATTATGGAATTAATTTACAGCAAACGTGGTAAACCATTTTGTTTTCTAATTTACATTTTTATAAAGATTCCGAAGAAAATGAAAGTATTAAATTGAGATAAGCAAATAAAAAAGCTAATGCAAAATTGTATACAAATGAAAATTTAACGGTAATCTTAAAATCTGATTTAAGTCATAATCACCAGGAAGAAGTGAATCTTGCAAAGACAAATAATTTGTAATTCGGCAAAAGGGAAACCATAAGAAGAACCTTTTCAAAAACCTTCGAAAATTAACAGTCGTAAAAATCTCTCATTTTAGATAAGAGATATAGAAATTACTGGTTTCTTTTACAACTTCTTTTACAGTAATAATATTACTAATTAAGTAAATTTCAGAACAAACATACCGCCTCATTTTTGCTGCTTAAACTACTATTGCTAAGAGGGAAAAAATAACGTAAATAATAGTAATAATAACTATTATTATTATTACTTTTTAATTAATCCGTCCTTTTTTTTTAAATTAATGAAAGCAAACCTCTTTTCCACTTTCACAACATTATATGTATATATACACGCATTAGAAAATTAAACTTTACTTACTTGAAAGTTTATATACAAAAGGGCGGATCTGGGCAAAATTTAGAACTCATATATTTTGCCACTAAAACAATTAATAATAACAAACAACACTGTAAAAATTAATCAACATAAAAAACTGGAAGGCTTGTAAAAATTGAATATGTAATACAAAAGTAAAAAACCTGGTTAGAATTATTTTTCTAGTACGTCTGTAAAGATAAAAATTTAAATAAAGCTAATAATAATAATGATTATTAGTATTATATTATTACACCCCCACCACCCTTAAAATATATGTATCTATGTATAATGTAGCATAATTGTAGAATGCAAAAGAAACAACTGGATAATTGCCAAAATCATCCATAGGTTTAATTAAAAAATATATCCAGCAATAGTTAAACGAAATATGAGTTAATCCGTAGTACTCACGCTTTAATCATTAAACAATTGCATATGGAAATGAAACTTTATGTAAAGCAATAGGTACTGAAGAGTTAATATGAGTTGTTTCAGAGAGCCTGATATATGAGGTTATATATAACAAATATGAAACAAGTATAAAAGCACACAAAAAAGATAATAATAATAATAATAAAAATAACTAGAAGCAGGAGCAGAAGTCCCAACGGCTATATATATAAAGAAAAAGAAAAAAAAATCACTGTCTTTTAATTATTTTTTTAATTTTTGATTCTATGTATTTCATACTGTAAATTTATTTGAATTGAAGTATATTGTTACAAATTTACTATAAATTATTAACACTACTATGTATCATTCATGGATTTAAATAACTATTTTATCTTTAATATGAGGATTATAAATGTAATTGATACATAATATAAATTTTGATTAACCTTGCAATAATTGTCGTTTTTAAAAAGTAAGATTATCAATGAAGATGTTTAAGATAATAGTTACATTATTGTATGAAATTGAAATTCATTTTAATGAGTGCTTTTAAATAATATTATATGAAACGTTTTCTATCACAATTGTTGATATCCTTAATACTTCTCAACTCGTAGATAGTCTCAAACCACATTTTAAACCAAATAATAATAATAATAATAAGTTTTCTACATTATCGTCATATAATTACTATGTTAACAGGTGTCTGTCCAGAAAAAAATCTGGGTCCGTTAAAGGACCTTTCACAAAATTACGTATCCTGAAAACGGATCCTTCATAAAATTTTATATCCTAAAAATGGACCCTTCACAAAACTTTTCCAATTAAAAATAGACCTTCAATAAATCTTTTTCATTTCGAAAACCAATCTTCCATGGAACGAACAGGCCGCCTGAATAATCGGACGTGCTTTTCAGTATTTTCTCCGAGAAGATTATATTCAATTTCTATTTCGTAAAAGGTTTCTATACATGTGTGTGAATTCAGCTCTATAAAAATGAATCGTCATTGTCTAAAATAAAACCTTAATTGAAATTTTAGTTTGCAAAATTATTTTTTTTACAATTTCACAAGAGAAGGACCCTAGCCATAAAGTTCAGAAAAACTTTATTTTCACATTGAATTTAGATTCGAAAAATTATGTGTAGAATTCTGCACACTTATACAACACAGGACCCTGTCTGAAAAGTCTGGACAGACCCCTGGTTAATTAGTTAAATCTTTTAAGGATTTCTCGTTAAATTTAATTTTCGCTTATTTATTTATTTTATTTACTTATTTATTATCTCATTTCATTTATTTATTTATTTTGCAGTAACTATTATCTAAATTTTAATTGTAATGGTTGCCAAATCACTTCGAAGATTATACATAATCGTTTATTATGTATACCAAATATCACTTCTCAAACTTATTCATAACTGTCGAATAAAAAAGGCCCCAGGTCTGGCAGCACTGGGTCTAGCAGATATTTTGGTGAAACTTGGGCGCCCACCAAACTCGTTTAACCGTCTCCATCTGTCTTATGCCGTGGTGGCCTCTGCTCCTAGTATTATTCTTATTCTGCTCCTAGTATTTATTTATTTATTTTATTTTATTATTATTATTATTATTATTTTATACTTTGTTTATATTTGTTACATATAATCTTATCTATCAATATCTCAAATACAACTCATATTAACTTTCTCAATATCTTTTGCCTTATATAAGGCTTTACTTCTATATATAAATGTTAATTGATTAATTCAAGTCTTCCTTCCTGATGTTTGATCATTGTAATGATAAATTATATTTATATATATGTTGATTTTTTCTCTTTTCTTTCACCACTAGTCAGTTATAAATAAGTATTTATAGTGATAATTTAAAAATAAAAGAAAGAAACACATTTAAGAGATTTTTCTTTCTCTTAAAACCCGATTTTGAAATTTTTATCGCAAATTATTACAAACAAAAAATTTATTTTAAAATTAAAAAATAAGAAAATCAAATTTTTCCATTGTATTTCTTACGAAATTTTTACAAAATACTACTTTATTAATATTGTTAATACAAGAATACTAAATTTATATTCTAATATTATGTAATGATAAATCAATACTTGAATGTTTAATTAAAAAAATAAATAATTATAAAAGTACAGCACACACACACACATAAATAAACACTTTATACATGAGGACCTGTTATACAATATACATATGCAAATAAAACTATTTTCTTCCGAAACATTGTTTATAAAATCAATAAATGTGTCACAGAAATTTTTTTGTTTGTACTATTTAGTCACCTGTAAAGGGATGAAGGAAATATATGTCTCCCCACCGTCCATCAGTGCATGTCAGTCATAAAAATTGACACAGGGAAGGGGGTGGTCAGGGCAAACGACCTGTGCTTTCCAAAAATAGATATGGACAAACGACCGATTTTTTCTGTCAAGATAGAAACATTAGACCAATTGGCCGGTATCGTCTCAGAGAGCCCGGTCTCCCTCCCCTGATGTAAAGCCTCCTCTGATCTCCCTACCCTGATCAATCATGGGGAGTAACTGCTTTTGTTAGAAGTTGTCAGGAAAAAGAACGATAACGTCTCACTATAGTAGTCCGACATCCTCAATTTTATTTGAGTACGTGCCTCCTCTCTTTCAAGATAAACTGATACCGGAAGTAAACAAACAGCATTTAGGCAATTACTTGTACTTAAAAAAAAAAGTGTATAACAAATGAACTACCTATGAAATTTTGTTAGGTTGTATAAATCGTTGTGTAATGTAAGAATATATTATTATATGCCTAAAAAATACAGACGCAGAACATAACGAATCGGAAATATTTTGCGAGTCATTGTACATAAACGAGTTGCGCTATTTGTATACCTTTTTTAACATGTCATAGTGAATAAAAAATAAATAAAATATAAATAAAATAATAATAATAATAATAATAATAATTTCAAGGCATTCTATAGAAGTTTATGGAAATTAGGACAGACGGACTAACAGACGAACAGTTTAATCGAAGTCATAATCACACGTAAACAGTATTAAAACCCTTTAAGGTTCACCACACATTTTCTTTTAAAACTTGCTAAACTAATTTCAAAAATATCTGTTAAACCCAAAGCTGATCATAGATATGTAAAACAACAACAACAAAAAAAAAATAGCATTTTTAGTTTTCGAGGAAATTTTGGTTTGAAACATCTATTTGTGAACATGTTTAAATACAAACAATACTTAATTTAATAAATATATAGCTTTGTAAGTAAACATCATAATTTGCAAAAATTCTTAACAGTCGTTTCAAATTAAATAATAGCATGGCTCAGTGTTGCCATATTTGGGGACTTTTTTATTCAGCTATCACCAATAATTTTGAAAAGTGACATTTGATATTACATAATGCAGGATTATTCTTTAAAGTGATTAGGCAACCGTTACAATTAAAATTTAGTGGTGGGGGTTGAATAAAAAAATCCCCAAATATGGCAACACTGGCATGGCTCTTCACCAGGTGAAAGTCAAAAGACACCAGTGCATCATTAAAGTAGCAAAATAACATGCATAAGTTTAAATTAACATCAACATAAATGTACTTTTTAAAAAGTAAACTACAGATAATAAAATGACACCACAATCTACCCAACCATCCAAACCATATATAATAATAATAATAATTCATCATTGCAATGATCAAAACCAAGAAGGAAGACATGGATTAATCAACAAACAACCACATATCGAAATAAAGTCTTATATAAAGCAAAATATATTTTAAAAGTTAATAGGAATTATTTCTGAAATATTGATGGATAAGACCATAAATTAAAAAGAAAAGAAAAGAACAAAGTATTTTTTATTCTGTTATACTTTGTTTACATTTGTTATATATAATCTTATCTATCAATATCTCAAATACAACTCATATTAACTTTTTGAATACCTTTTGCTTTGTATAAAAAATCTCAAGAGAGAGGAAAAAGAAAAAAACACTAGAAGAAGAAAAAATTGCAAGGGCCACCACGGTTTAAGACGGGTGGAGCCAGTTAAATTAATTTGTCGGACGCTCAACTTTTTTCAAATACTCTGCAAGATCATATGGTAACAAAATAAAAAGTTAAAGTAAAGATTGTAATTACTAAAAAAAAATAAATAAAACAGGTAAAAGAAAAATAAATGAAAAAATAAATAAATAAAAATGAAACTAGTTGGTATAAGTGAACACTGTTTAATCCCCCATCGTATATATGTTCTCAAAAATTTCTAGTACAAGAAGTACAATATTCATGTTAAGAGAAATAAATTTGACCAATTATTTGACACAGTGACAGACTGAATTGCCTCACCTAATAGGTTACCCACTGTTCAGTTCTATACATTTACATTATTCTAACCTATTAATTTGTTTTAGTGGGGTCAGTTTCGTAGTTTAGTTTTCATGCAATTCACTATTTCCAATGTAACGTTCCCAAAATGGAAATTTATATGAAACATCGCTCAAGTTTGCTATGATGATAAAATCTTAAATTTGGAATACCTTTCGAAATTTTCAAATTAGAATATTTGTAGTCAATAATATTCAAGCCAGTATCATAACTATCATTTTAAAGTCTTGAAAATATCTCTTAAAATGGATGTTTAAGGGCCCTCTTCACTCCCCGTCGCTGGAAGCCGAAGCTAATGTTATTCAATGGGAAATTTTTCTTTACAAATAACTTATTAAGTAATACATATTTTTAAATTCTGTTTTCACATTATGAAAATTCCCAGCTGTTAAATTGACGGACCTTTTTAAAAAAATATTTTTTTAATTTTTTTATATTTTACTTCGAAGCTGCAAAATACGAATTTTCAATATGTGAATTTTTTTCATTTTGCAATTTAAAATAAAATATTAAAAGTTAAAAAATACTTTTTCAAAAAAGGTCCGTCAATTTAACAGTTGGGAATTTTCTGAATGTGAAAACAGAATTTAAAAATATGTATTAGTTAATAAGTTATTTGTAAAGAAGATTTCCCCATAGAATAACATTGGCTCGGTCTACCGGCGACGGTAAGTGAAGAGGGCCGTTAAGCGAAAATTTGCCCTATTCTCCCTTGTTATGAAAATCGTAAATTTCGAATAATTTACGAATTTTTGAACTAGAATCTTCCAAATCAATAGAATTCTAGTTCTTAAAACATCGTGTGCACAAACTAACAAACAAACAGACACCTTACAGTCTTACACCATATCAGTTTTGTCATTTTTTAATTCCTCACACCTCAAAACGTGTAAAACAGTCAAAAACTAGAGTTCGAAAATTTCAAGAAATTTTTACAATTACCTAAATTCCCCATACGTATATAAGATGGTAATTAATATGACCATAACACAGAAAAATTAACTTTTGGTTTAAAATGAGTTGATTGGTTATAGGGTTTAAAGATGATTGATTATACTTGGGACCTAGGCCTAGATGTGGAATGCCTTCCGGGGGGGGGAAGGCTTTCTGAGGTGTCCTAGCCCGTATTTGCGCGAGTTTCGGAGAAAACCATGAAAAAATCCGAAAGGCTAGTTGGATGCGCGCGAATTGGGATCCAACCCGGCACTTCCCATCTATCAGCTTTGAGCGCAGAACAGTTCGGCCGCTAGTTTAAAATGAGATTTGTAACTATCTACGAGCTGAATTATTTCATATTATTTAAAGGCACAGAATTAAATCAATTTCCATTAAATACAATAATTTAACTACAGTGAGACCTCTCAAGTTGGACAACCCTCTAAGTTGGATACTTTTTCTCGGAACGGAATGTATCCATAGGATTAATATTATGTCCAACCTCTATAAGTTGGACACCCCTTTAACTTGGAAGTTGGACAGTGAACTACTGGCCTAAGTTGGACACTTTTACCCGATGAGACAGAAAAAAAAAAAGAAATAAATCTTCCGTTTTCTCACAATATATTTACCTCTGTCTTATCTTATAAAAAATACTTCTTTTCTTCAGTTGAAACATTCACAAATTACTGTAATTTAGTGCATAATGCAAGAATCTTTCTGTTTATTGAATTGCATGAATTATCCTTGCATTTTTTTTTTTTTTTTTAAATATTCCACAGAGAGCTTACAAGCATGTTTTGACTTAGACTGTTTAAAAATTGGCATTAGAAAATACATTTTTGGTTGGTAGAGTTCCTCTTCATTTACCCCTTTTATTTTTCCTACCAAGTATATAACTTGAGTGTATAATTGCACTAAACTTAATATGAGAGAGATCTGTTGTGAAAAACGATGCTGATTCAATTTGAATGCATATCAGCTGACAGATGCTGCTGCTATGCTTCAGTTTTTCCCGTTCACCGGAAAACTATATCTCAGATTCTAGAGTGAATAAATTCACCAAACTTCATATGTGAGATGGCCGTTATGAAAATGAATATCAGCTGAATTTGGGTGTAGATCAGCATACAGGTGGTGCTACTTTTACTCACATTCTCTGATTGTCCACATGACTATCTCAGCATCTATTGGATAAAATTGCACCAAAATGCACGCGCAAAATCTTTATTGTGAGAAGCTATATTGAATAAATTTTCTTGCATGTTAACTGGTAGGTAGCGCTATTATCTAAAAAATTATAGAAGAAAGTATTAAAATGGCCACAACATAAGAATTTAAATTTTAAATCGGCAAATTAATTATTTTTTGTATATAAGTCGTGGATAATTATATTATATGTAGATGTGATTAAAAGTTAAAAAGCATGCAAAGATACAGTTTAATTAAATCAAGAAAAGTAAGCACCCCTATAAGTTGGACACCTCTCTAAGTTGGACACTTTTTCTTGGAACCGTAGGTAGGTGTCCAACTTAGAGAGGTTTTACTGTAATACAATTACAGTGATGTTAAACTCATTTTGTTTATCAATTATATTTATAACCCCATCTTAAAGCTGAAATAGTTATTTAAATCCATTAATGTTACATAGAAATGTTAATAATTAATATTATTTTTATTATTATTTTTTTAATATAGTACTTTAATTCAAATGAATTTTCTATAGGATAAAAAATTAATAAATATATAATGAAAATGCAGTGATTTTTTGTATTATTATTATTAAGTTTATATATATTTCTTTTGTTTAGGTTTAATATCGATTTATCGTCATGCCGTCAACTTTTGAAATGCAGCTAACAGTACAATGTTATGGTAATTTTGCAGTTAAATTAAATTAATTAAAAAATCAAATAGTTGATAAAATTATTTGTTTAAATAATTGATCTAAAAGTCATCACAGGAAAATTTTATTTGGTGAAACTTAATTCGTATCAGTCTAAGTATTAAACCTTCTGTTACTCGGCTGTTACTACGTTTTAAAAAAAATATTTACTATATATACCGGGTGATTCAAAATAGATGTTACAGCAATTATCTCGTAAACTAAGAAAGATAGAAACATACTTCCAATTACAAAATTAGAGCAAATTAAGAGTAGATTTCAGATATGGCATTTTTTTGTCAAAGGGGCTGTATACATATTAAATACGAAATTTAATTTTTATACGGTCCCTCCTATCATGTGACTTATATTTAGAAAAATATTCTCCTCGCTCTAACAAGCAAAATAAAAAAAAAAATCATCTCTCTAAGTCAAAATCTCGCCGAGTTATTGCAATTTGAAAATGATGACTTACACCACTTTTTTTTCAATTTTGGCGTCTATTTTTCGACGCCAACGGGCCCACTTTAGGGGGATATCTATGAGTTGAGAAAAATTAAAAAAAGATCCTTTATTTTAAAATAGCAACTATAATCGTTCAAACGCGTGAAATCAACAATTTTAAGAATTTAATGCAAATTTACATTATTTCGTATTGTTAAAAAATTTAATAGTTAAATTTTTTAGGGGGTCACCTGCAAATTAAAACACGTTAAGAGAGGGAAAAAACTAATAGATTAGCAAAACCGTGTGAAATTTTCGCGCTTTATTTTTACCACTTTCCATCATGGTTGATAAATTTAATGACTTCGGCTCTTTAACAATTCCAGCAAGATTAAAAAGTGTAAATGACTTCGATTTGTGTGTCTGTCCATCCGTCTTTCTGTGTGTCTGCGCTCTAACTCCCGTGAATATTCATAGAATTTCCTGAAACTGATATATGTTATTTGAGTTCACTATCGGATGTTCCTTATTGAAAATGGAGTGAATACATCTGCTAGCTTGTGCACAGGGACACCCGAAAGTATTCCAAAGCATTGTGTTCTATGAGAGGTATTTTTATAAACCATATTTTAATACCTTTAATTTATGCATACATTAATAAAATTGAAATACGTTATTATAGTTTTCTATCGGATATTTTCTATAGAAAATGGAGTAAACACCATCACTGGTTTGTAAAGCTTTTTTAAAGCATTTTTCTTTACTTCTTATCTGGCTGTCACCCTTTTTTTCTCTCTCTCTCTCTTTCTTGTATTTATTTCTATTTGCTTCCTCTGTTTCTTCTTTCTTTTTCTAATTTTTCCTCGTATTTTCTTTTTCTTTTCTTTTATTATTATTATATTTTTTTAATGTGTCACTTTTGTCACTCTTCTGAAATTAAATAATAACGTTCGACGCTCTTTCTTTTTTCTTTTCTTTTCTTTTCTTTTTTTTTTTTTTTTTTCCTTTTGTGTATGTGTGTCTGTTTTAGGAATGTCCCGTCCACTTTAAAATCTTTTTTAAAAACGTCGAAAGATCCTGGGACTGATTTTTCTGATCCTTGAGATGTCGGTATATCAATATTTTCAGCTTCCTTTTGGTCTTTATTTAATAAATTGTATCCACTTTGAGCATGCCTCAAGTTTTCATTCTGTAGTTCTTGTAATTATTGTACGGAAACATTTTCGTGCGCCAAGATATTAGATATTTTCATGCATCATTATATTTTCGTGCATCAAGGTATTTTTGTCACTCTTCCGAAATTGAATAATAACGTTTGATGCTCTTTCTTTTTCTTTTCTTTTTTCTCTTTTGTGTATGTGTGTGTGTTTTAGGAAAGTCCCGTCCACTTTAAAATCTTAAAACGTCAAAAGATCCTGGGACTGATTTTTCTGATCACTGAGACGTGGGTATATCAATATTTTCAGCTTTCTCTGGGTCTTTATTAACACTTTCCCACAAGGTTGAAAAGTGTTAATGACTTTGGTTTGTCTGTCTGTCTGTCCATCCGTCTGTCTGTCTGTGTGTCTGCGCTCTAACTCCCATAAATATTTATGGAATTTTTTGAAACTGATATATGTTATTCAAGTTCACTATCGGATGTTCCCTATTGAAAATGGAGTTTATACTTCTTCTGGTTTGCGTACAGGGACACCCGAAAGTATTTCAAAGCATGGTGTTCTATGAGAGGTATTTCTATAAACCATATTTTCATGTCTTTACTGTACACATATCTTAATGAAATTGAAATATGTTATTCAAGTTCATTATTGGATGTTTCCTGTGGAAAATGGAGTAAACACCATCACTGGTTTGTATACAGGGACACCCGAAAGTATTCCAAAGCATTGCGTTCTATGTGAAGATATTTCTATAAACCAAAATTTAATTACTTTGCATAAATCTTAATGAAATTGAAATATGTTATTCATATGCACAAAAGAATGCTTTCTATACTGTACAGTACGACTAACATTAGATTTACAGGGCACGCAAAAATATTCAGTTACGTTAAGGGTTATTATTGGACATTTGCTGGAATTGTATTTTCGTTTACATTAAACATTTTCTAAAAATTTTTAACTGTGAATAAAATTTCAATTTGCATTTTTTATTTTTATTTTTTATTTTTTGTCTGACTGTCCATCTGTCCGTCTGCCCGCCCCCAGCGTCTGTAAATATTTTCAGAAATTTTCAGAAATGATATATGTTATTCAGGTTTACTATATGATATTCCCTATTTAAAATGGCATTAACTAATTCTTTACAATTGGTTTATGTACAGGAACGCACAAAAAATGCAAGTGTATTGCGTTTTGGGACAGATATTCTTATGAATTACATTTAAATAACTTTATACTGTAAAAATCATAAGGAAATTCATATTTATTGTTAATATTCTAAAATAATGTTTTGTATAGAATATGATATGGTATAGATGTATAATTCTATGCCAGGGGGTTACCGCCCTACTCAACCCCCGTTTAATTATAGTGCCTATACTTATCAAAACAAAAATCAAGTCTGTTATCAATTTCCTTGAAACTTGCAAACCTTCATCAACTTTTCAAGTGGCAACTAGATATGGAATCCAAAGTACCAAATTCGCATTTCCTGTACTTATTACTTTCTCATACCCTTAAGGTAGAGAAAGTATTGTTTTTGGGCCAAATTTTTGAAAGTGAGTTTTTGTTATATTTAGCCGTTTTGAGGTGTCCTGAATAGGAAAATCTTGTTTTTAGCGGTTGGTCTGTGTGTGTGTCTGTCTGTTATCAGTTTATCTCAAGAACAAATAGCAGCAGAGATTCCAAAATTGTTATTTTAAATATGTATCATATAGGGATGCTACACTAAGCTTTTCATTGAGATGAAGCGAATGGTTCGTGTACAGAGACACTCAAGAATATTCAAATACATTACGTAATTGCAGGTAAGTAGAGTTTAACACCTATAGACTGCACTAAACCAAATGAAATGAATATATATTTTTTATATATCAGGGAAATCATTCACTATTTATTTACAGGGCTACACAAAATAACTACACACAGAAAAATGAAAAATCGAAACTTGTCAAGAGACATGCCATCTTTGTGACACTAAACGTTTGTCAAGTACATTGACTAATTTGCACAAAATTACGCAAAATTTTAAACAATCAAAACAGTACCTGACAATCCCATTTAGTCATGAGACACAAAAGTCGTTTTATTTTACCATGTATCTTTAATGTGTTTCGTCTGATGATCCGTTTTGCCTCTAAAACTTGTCAGATGACTAATTTCCCAGGTACAGTTTTCATTTTCCTCAAATTTGACCGGTTAGTCAGATGAGAGAATAAAAAAAAATGTTCCCGTTTTGTCAATTGACTAAGAAAAATTTGTTTGGCTAGTCCAAAAGTTAAACATTGTTCTTGTTCTTCTTTTTTTTTATTTGTTATTTATTTTTTGTCTCCTATTGACAACTTGTGTTAGTCAACCGAAACCGAAAAATAAACAAAAAACTAATCGCATTTGGCGGGATACTGCAATTGCCGTTAGAGTCATTTTCATTTTAGAAAGAGAACGAGAGATTTTTTAGTAATCAGAATCAGCGAATCGAGTTTACAGCCAAAAGTAAGTGCTAAATACTTTATTTTATTGTAAGCTTTGTAATAATAGTAAATTATAAATTTGTAGAATTCTAAAGCTTCCGCGATCTTCTAACAATATGAATCGTAATTAGAATTTGTTCTAATTTATAAAGTTGTTTAAAATGTATAAAATTTAAAATACGTTATTATAAATCTAGTTTTACCTATCGTTGTATTATAAAAGTAAGTATATTTAATTTGTCTAAGCTATAGTTGTTTACATACATTTTTAACATTAAGCTCATATTAATATTTTTATACACAGAATAGTAATGATTTATTTTTCCCTAAAGATGGTTCAGAAGGTATTTGGATTTCCAAAGGACGTCAATTTAAGAAAGATATAGAAAAATGCTATCCATGGGGATTTTGAAAGAAATCCGAATTTTAAGGTATGTTTTTTAAATTATCGTTTGCAACATTATATCTATCTTAGAACAATAAAAAATAATATTAATACTTTTTTTTTATATTTAAACTTTTTAATGAGATAAATTAAAAAAATTTAAAGGTTTCTCGTTTATCTGTTATTATTTATTTATTTATTTATTTGTAATTCCTGTTCTAAATAAATAATTTTTTTAATTTAAATAATTTTGGCAAATGGTTGATAATAGTATGTAATAAAAAAATGACTTTTTTATTATTAAATTTTTGACACCAATTTTTTTTTCAAAACAACTTTTAGCAAAAATAATATGAATTTGATATTGCATACTATATTCTGTTCTCAATTTAAAGTCAAATTGTTCTTGTATACAATATTAATTATTAGCGATAAATAATAAATATCTTGGTAAATAAATACATATATATATATATATATTCAACTTCATGTTATTTGTTTCATTCAAATGATTGATGATTGTAGTAAAAGGCTGATATTTTTAGTTATTAAAAATTTGATATCATATATATATATTTATATATATATATATATATATATTTTTTTTTTTTTTTTTCAAAACAAATTTAATCAAAAATAATATGAGTTTAAATTATTAGATACTGTATTCTCGATTCAAAATCAAATTGTTCATGCGCAGCATATTAAGTATTCGTGATAAACAAAAGATATCTTGTTAAAAATATGTACTTAATTTCATGTTATTTGTTTCATTCTTAACACATTTAAATTTAAAAACTATTTGGTATGTCAATTTAAACAACATTTTTTTCTTTTAACTATGCTCTATAAATTTAGTAATTCTTGCAAACATTTAGTTGTATACTCTATTTCCACAATAACTTAAAATTTATTTTGATTTTCTTCTACATATATAAGAATGAAATACTGGATTTTTCAAAATTTTCTTTTTCTGGCTTTTGGTGCATTTACAAATTTGAGATTTCCTTAAACTCGATTAAACTATTTTTAGGAGATGTCTGTCTGTGTATAATCAAAATTTTATGTTTTGGGTGCTGTATCTCACAAAATAATGAACAGAATTGTACAAAAGTTTATATTTAGATGCACTTTCAGATAAATTCGTGCTGAATAGCTTTTGGTACATATCATCTAAGAAGTGGCGCTACTATGCTGCAATTTCCTATAATTAAGGAAAGACTATATCTCAGCTTCTATTGTGTAGAACTTCACATAAATTAATGTTCAAATAGTCGATTGCGAAAGACTATGCTTATTCAACTTAGGTGCATATCGGTCATCAGGTAATGCCAGTATGTTGCAATTTTTCACATTTAAGAAAATGCTGTAACTGAGCTTCTGTGATATATAAATGCACTAAACTTGATATGTGCAACAGCCATTATGAACTATTATGCTGATTTAATTTGGACGCATATCGGCCGACAGGTGACGTTGGCATGGTGCAATTAACTCTATTTATAGGAGAGCCATATCTCAGCTTCTATGATATGTATGTGCACCGAATTTGATATGTAAGGTGTATGTCATACATCCAAAAACTATGCCAAACTAGCTTTTTAAAAACTATGCCGAATCAGTTTGGGTGTACATCAGATGACGTGCCGCGCTACTATTACTCTGTAAATTTCCAGATAGTTATAGTATCTCAGCATCTATTTGTTAAATTAGTTTGTAAAATCTTTATTTGTGAGAAGCTGTGTTAATTACTTTGTGCATTGTAACAGATATATGGTGCAATAATATTAAATAATAATAGAAGAAAATTTTGTAATGGCTACAGCATATACTAATTTTAGATATAGTGGGTTAAATTTATGTTAGTAATTTGCAACTGGTAATTATGAATGATTTACTTATAAATTGTCAAATATAGTTCCCCCAGAAAAATTTTTAAACTCATTAATACGTAACATTTTCCCCCACAATAGTATCAAGGCACGGTAAAGGTATATAAACTTTATCATTAATAGTATAAATGGCAAACATTTCCAATTTAACAATAAAACTTTTTTTAATAATTTACAACAAGTAATTTAAAATACTTTATTTAAGTGGGCATAAAACTTACAAAACTTTAAATTGACACCATAAAAATAAAATATCTCGCAACAATTGTTTCGGGTCTAAAGAGCACACGACCCTTCGTCAGGCACCCAAAGTAGGCACGAGTGCAGCAGTCAAAGTGGTGATGCACGGCTTTGACTGCTGTACTCGTGCCTACTTTGGTCGCCTAACGAAGGGTCGTATGCTCTTTCGACCCGAAACCATTGTTGCAATTTTTTTTTTATTTTATGGTGTTTATTCAAAGTTTTGCAAGTATTATTTTGCAAGGCTTGTTCTGCGGTGAGAATAATTGATAAACCTTTTTTCATTTTCTTTCTGTTTTTTCTCTCTGTGTTTGTTTATCTTCGATAGCGCACATTCGATCTAGTACGACTGCAATTCACAGCTATCGTACTGCTCACCTTTCAAAATATTTTTTACAATTATAAATCTAAATTTATAGGCATATTTATAACTCTGTAACTAATTTAAACATTATACACATGCTAGACATGTATCGGAGTTCCCTATTCGTATCCAGAAAAATAGATCCGTATTTGTATGGATCTGTTTTCTTTTCTTCAACGAAACTAATATGTATCTTTTGTAGAAATTGTATGAAAATTAGAAAAGTATTATAAATCTTTTTGACTGTTATTGATATATAAATTGAATAAATACAGTATAACCTCGTATTTACATCCTGGAAATTGAAAAGATTTCGCAATTTACATTTTTTTTTACTTTATTCTATATTCAATAGAAGAAAGTACTAGATTCATAAAAATTTTCGACTTCCGTTTTTCGATGTATTTGCACGTATTGAAAGTTCCAGAACACGATTTGACTGTTTTTAGAAAATATTAGATATGCCTCTGTGTGTGTGAGAGAGACAAAAATTTTGTGGCGACTGCAACTCTGGAACTACTGCACGTAATTACATATAAATTTTTATGTAAATGCACCTTGACATAAATTAGTGCCCATCCATCAAGAAATGGCACTGCTATACAGCGATTTCTAGAGACCATACATTAGGAAACTATATTATACAGGGTCTCTAGCGATTTCAACAATTTAAGGGAATGCTATGTCTCATGAACTACTGCAGAGAATTGCATATAAATTTATATGTAGATGCACCTTGACATAACCTAGTCCTTATCAGCTTTTTATGTCAATTTCTCAAAAGATGGCGCTGCTATACAGTGATTTTCACAATTCAAGGGAAGGCTATATCTCAGGAACTACTACACATAAATTTATATGTGGATCTACCTCGAGATAAATTATTGTCCTTCCAGTTTTGGTATCAATAATTCAATAGGTGACGGTGCTATATAGCGATTTCCATAATTTAAGGAAAAGAGATATCTCAAGTTCTATTGCGTACAATAATAATAATAAATGATATGTGAAAAGACCATTATCAGACATTATGCTAATTCAATTTGGATGCATATCGGCCAATAGGTGGCGCTGTTGTACTGCAATTTCCCCCTAGAACGGAAAAGCTATATTTCAACTTCTATGGTGTATAACTGTACAAAATTTGATGTGTGAGATAACCATTATGAAAACTCATTTTTTAATATATTATTTATAGAGAATAAAGCTGTCTTTCTTTGTACTTTCAATGCAATTTTTCTCTAAGATGAAAATCGTATGCATTCAGTATGGTAGGTAATTTAAATAAATAAGAGCTTTAATAAATTATTTGTACTGAGCGAATTTGTATTAGAAAATATAAAAAGAAAGTCTTGTGGTGGCCACAACATACTTTTTTTTTTGTTGTTGTTGTTTTAAATACCTTTATTTTTAATAAAATTCAATCCTCGCTTTTATGTGAGCGAAATTTTCAATTTTTCTCCATTTATACTTGTATATACAGCAAATATAGAGGAAATACTTGTCGTGATTTCATTTAAAGCTATTATGTTGTGACCACCGCAAAAATTTCTTCTATATTTTCCTATAGGAAAATTCATTCGCCCAGTAAAAGTATTTTCTTAAAACTGTTATTTATTAAAATTATCTACCATAATGAATGCAGATAATTTCATTTTAGAAAAAACTAACACTAATAATAAGAAAAGAAAGACAGTTTAATTCTCTATAAATAAAGTCTTAATAAATGCTTCTTCATAATGGTTACCTCATATATCAGGTTTTGTACAGTTATATGACACAGAAGTTGAGATATAGCCATATCCTGTTCTCTAAGAAAATTGCAGTATACCAGCGCCACTTATTGGCTGATATGCATCCAAATTGAATGTCATATAATGGCTACGTTGATACGTGTCAAGTTTTGTTTGATTATACACAACAGAACCTTAGATACAGCCTTCCCTGAAAACGCGAAAGTCGATGTATAGCTGCACCAACTGTTGAGCATTTGACAAAAAATATTGGTGGGCACTAACTTACGTCAAAGTTTATCTGCATATAAATTTATGCAAATTCGTTTAGTAGTTTCTGCGATATAGCCTTTCCTAAAATTGCGAAAATCGCGGTCTAGCAGCTCCACTTGTTGAGCAAATAACACCAAAAGTTGATAGGCACTAACTTAGGCCAAGGTACATCTGCATATAAATTTATACGCAGTTATCTGCAGTAGTTCCTGAGATACGTTGCCACAAAATTTTTCTCACACACACACACAGACACAGACACATATTTTTCTAAGAATGGTCAAATCGCGTTCTGGAGCCCTCAAAACGTGTAAATCCATTGAAAAGCGGAAGTTGAAAATTTTTACGATTGAAATACTTTCTTCTATTGAATACAGAAGAAAGTAAAAAACAATATAAAATAAACACATTTAGGAAACTGATTCCATCAAGGCAGATAATAATAATATTCTATCTTTATCGTCTTCTCTAGAACAAATAAAATCAAAGCAGATGTTTAATTTCGAATCATATATATCTGTGCAACCCAAATTATTATAGTAAATAAACATTCCTGTCGAACAAATGCAATAAATAAAGATACTTTTATTTATTTTTATTTTTTTTTTTTTCAGAATATAAGCATTAAACAATGAACTATTATCACTGACCTTGAAACACATTTTTGCAATCTTGACGTTCATATCTCACATAAGTGTTTAATCATTATTATTAGTCTTTTTTTTTTTCTTTTTTTTTCAGATTTTTAACGCAATACAATTAGTTTTGGTGACTAGTTCAGCAAGTACACTTTTTAGTTTTGAAGACTAGTTCAGCAAGTACACTTTTCAGTTTCGGTGACTAGTTCAGCAAGTACACTTTTCAGTTTTGGAGACTAGTTCAGCAAGTACACTTTCTGGCTAGTCAGTTATTTTGGTTAGTCAATTCTGTATTGTCAGCTGAGCATTTTGGCAGGTCACTGTGACCAATTTATTTTTCTGTGTGTAGATTATAATGCGACAATAGCTGAAAATTGATGGAAGTGCATTTTATAGGTTGTGCCGTATATTATTACTATAGGTTTATATTTAGGTACACTTTGTGGTTTGTACATATTCTTCAAAAGATATACAGGGTTGCAAATATTTAAGCTATAATATTCTTTTTTATTGTTAGTGAAAGTGCTTTACTATAATATTTTACCATGTCCAGGAAAGCTGCTCAGGAATGGAAATGAGTTCATCATAGACATATGATAAATAATGTATGTTTTTAAGCTAAATATGCATCGCTTGTGTTTTGTGTATTTACACGTTTTAAGGCTTCCTTATTACCAAACCTTTTTTTTTTTTAATGTTTGATTATTGCCTGCGTCGAATAACTTCTGGAAACGAATAATTTCCGGAGATCCCCCTCACACATAACTAATTATCATTAAAACTCTTCCGAAGCCTAATTTGAATTATTTTAACGTAGGTTTACATAACAGTACACTTTATGCTACCTCTTAATTTCCAACCTGTATTTATGGTATTAAATTTCGGGGTAATAGAAAGTCGTGTGAGTGGCACACCAGATTATTTGTTGTTAAATTATGCTGATAATTCATATATATACAGATCAACGAATAAAAATTTACCTTTCGTATTCAGGAGGCCTTAAAATGTGATATTATACAGAAAAAAAATCGCTCTCCAAAAGCTACTTTGTTTACAGTATGGGTATGAGAAATGTCAGCTATGTCAGCAGTGTTCTTCGAAAAAAAAAAAAAAAAAATGCAGCAAATTACATTTAATAATAATTAACACCAATTACGTTTAATAATAATAAAAAAAAAATGTTTACCTTAATTTTAGGTAGCCCTGTATATTGTCTATAAACTATATACACATGACTTTGTGTACGTAAATTTAGTGTTATATGTAAAACAAGTAACACAAAATGAAATACACTTCCAGCAATTCCCAAGTATAGCTCTAATATATCGAAATACTCTGGGTAACCCTGTAAATGAATGATGAATGGTTGCTATACCAGAATCTACATAAAACATGCTTTTATGCGTATAAAAAATTTGTTCTTTTCATTTTGTTTAAGGCAGTCTGTGTATGTCACACTGTACATATGAGAAATTTCGCTCACAGACGTTATGTATTTGAATTCTTTTGGATGACCCTGTAAACAAACAATTGTCTGATCATAACGAATACTTTAGTGTAGCACCGCAATATGATCCGCATTTAGAATGTCGAATTGGATTTTCTGCTACTATTTGTTCTTGAGATATTCTAATAACACATAGACACACACACACACACACACACAGAGAGAATGAGAGAGAGAGAGAGACCAACTACTAAAAACATGATTTTTGAATTCAGAGGATCTGAAAACATGCAAATATAACAAAAGCTAATTTTCGGAAATTTGACTCAAAAACTAATTCTTTCTCTACACCGTGTATATGAGTAAGAGAATGTATAAAGAAAGAAAAATGAATATGAAAATTCTCTTTCAGTACATAAATTATTCATAAATTTTATTTGTTAAATTATCAATGAGTATTCTCTTGTGTATTCACTAGGGAAAAGGAGACATAACAGGTTAAAATAGCCGTCTTTCCCTGAATGATTTCTTTTTCTTTTTTTTTCCCCAAACGCTGATCAACGTGTGCCTTACTACAAAAGCAATAGTAATTCACTTTTGATACAACCCCTTAAGACTTGGCGAAAAATGCTAGAATTTTCAAATTACAATAACTCAGCGAGATTTTGACTTAGAGAGATGATTTTTTTTTATTTTGATTGTTAGAGCGAGGAGAACATTTTTCTAAATATAAGTCATATGATAGGATTTCATTTAAAGCTATTATGTTGTGACCACCGCAAAAATTTCTTCTATATTTTCCTATAGGAAAATTCATTCGCCCAGTAAAAGTATTTTCTTAAAACTGTTATTTATTAAAATTATCTACCATAATGAATGCAGATAATTTCATTTTAGAAAAAACTAACACTAATAATAAGAAAAGAAAGACAGTTTAATTCTCTATAAATAAAGTCTTAATAAATGCTTCTTCATAATGGTTACCTCATATATCAGGTTTTGTACAGTTATATGACACAGAAGTTGAGATATAGCCATATCCTGTTCTCTAAGAAAATTGCAGTATACCAGCGCCACTTATTGGCTGATATGCATCCAAATTGAATGTCATATAATGGCTACGTTGATACGTGTCAAGTTTTGTTTGATTATACACAACAGAACCTTAGATACAGCCTTCCCTGAAAACGCGAAAGTCGATGTATAGCTGCACCAACTGTTGAGCATTTGACAAAAAATATTGGTGGGCACTAACTTACGTCAAAGTTTATCTGCATATAAATTTATGCAAATTCGTTTAGTAGTTTCTGCGATATAGCCTTTCCTAAAATTGCGAAAATCGCGGTCTAGCAGCTCCACTTGTTGAGCAAATAACACCAAAAGTTGATAGGCACTAACTTAGGCCAAGGTACATCTGCATATAAATTTATACGCAGTTATCTGCAGTAGTTCCTGAGATACGTTGCCACAAAATTTTTCTCACACACACACACAGACACAGACACATATTTTTCTAAGAATGGTCAAATCGCGTTCTGGAGCCCTCAAAACGTGTAAATCCATTGAAAAGCGGAAGTTGAAAATTTTTACGATTGAAATACTTTCTTCTATTGAATACAGAAGAAAGTAAAAAACAATATAAAATAAACACATTTAGGAAACTGATTCCATCAAGGCAGATAATAATAATATTCTATCTTTATCGTCTTCTCTAGAACAAATAAAATCAAAGCAGATGTTTAATTTCGAATCATATATATCTGTGCAACCCAAATTATTATAGTAAATAAACATTCCTGTCGAACAAATGCAATAAATAAAGATACTTTTATTTATTTTTATTTTTTTTTTTTTCAGAATATAAGCATTAAACAATGAACTATTATCACTGACCTTGAAACACATTTTTGCAATCTTGACGTTCATAACTCACATAAGTGTTTAATCATTATTATTAGTCTTTTTTTTTTCTTTTTTTTTCAGATTTTTAACGCAATACAATTAGTTTTGGTGACTAGTTCAGCAAGTACACTTTTTAGTTTTGAAGACTAGTTCAGCAAGTACACTTTTCAGTTTCGGTGACTAGTTCAGCAAGTACACTTTTCAGTTTTGGAGACTAGTTCAGCAAGTACACTTTCTGGCTAGTCAGTTATTTTGGTTAGTCAATTCTGTATTGTCAGCTGAGCATTTTGGCAGGTCACTGTGACCAATTTATTTTTCTGTGTGTAGATTATAATGCGACAATAGCTGAAAATTGATGGAAGTGCATTTTATAGGTTGTGCCGTATATTATTACTATAGGTTTATATTTAGGTACACTTTGTGGTTTGTACATATTCTTCAAAAGATATACAGGGTTGCAAATATTTAAGCTATAATATTCTTTTTTATTGTTAGTGAAAGTGCTTTACTATAATATTTTACCATGTCCAGGAAAGCTGCTCAGGAATGGAAATGAGTTCATCATAGACATATGATAAATAATGTATGTTTTTAAGCTAAATATGCATCGCTTGTGTTTTGTGTATTTACACGTTTTAAGGCTTCCTTATTACCAAACCTTTTTTTTTTTTAATGTTTGATTATTGCCTGCGTCGAATAACTTCTGGAAACGAATAATTTCCGGAGATCCCCCTCACACATAACTAATTATCATTAAAACTCTTCCGAAGCCTAATTTGAATTATTTTAACGTAGGTTTACATAACAGTACACTTTATGCTACCTCTTAATTTCCAACCTGTATTTATGGTATTAAATTTCGGGGTAATAGAAAGTCGTGTGAGTGGCACACCAGATTATTTGTTGTTAAATTATGCTGATAATTCATATATATACAGATCAACGAATAAAAATTTACCTTTCGTATTCAGGAGGCCTTAAAATGTGATATTATACAGAAAAAAAATCGCTCTCCAAAAGCTACTTTGTTTACAGTATGGGTATGAGAAATGTCAGCTATGTCAGCAGTGTTCTTCGAAAAAAAAAAAAAAAATGCAGCAAATTACATTTAATAATAATTAACACCAATTACGTTTAATAATAATAAAAAAAAAATGTTTACCTTAATTTTAGGTAGCCCTGTATATTGTCTATAAACTATATACACATGACTTTGTGTACGTAAATTTAGTGTTATATGTAAAACAAGTAACACAAAATGAAATACACTTCCAGCAATTCCCAAGTATAGCTCTAATATATCGAAATACTCTGGGTAACCCTGTAAATGAATGATGAATGGTTGCTATACCAGAATCTACATAAAACATGCTTTTATGCGTATAAAAAATTTGTTCTTTTCATTTTGTTTAAGGCAGTCTGTGTATGTCACACTGTACATATGAGAAATTTCGCTCACAGACGTTATGTATTTGAATTCTTTTGGATGACCCTGTAAACAAACAATTGTCTGATCATAACGAATACTTTAGTGTAGCACCGCAATATGATCCGCATTTAGAATGTCGAATTGGATTTTCTGCTACTATTTGTTCTTGAGATATTCTAATAACACATAGACACACACACACACACACACACAGAGAGAATGAGAGAGAGAGAGAGACCAACTACTAAAAACATGATTTTTGAATTCAGAGGATCTGAAAACATGCAAATATAACAAAAGCTAATTTTCGGAAATTTGACTCAAAAACTAATTCTTTCTCTACACCGTGTATATGAGTAAGAGAATGTATAAAGAAAGAAAAATGAATATGAAAATTCTCTTTCAGTACATAAATTATTCATAAATTTTATTTGTTAAATTATCAATGAGTATTCTCTTGTGTATTCACTAGGGAAAAGGAGACATAACAGGTTAAAATAGCCGTCTTTCCCTGAATGATTTCTTTTTCTTTTTTTTTCCCCAAACGCTGATCAACGTGTGCCTTACTACAAAAGCAATAGTAATTCACTTTTGATACAACCCCTTAAGACTTGGCGAAAAATGCTAGAATTTTCAAATTACAATAACTCAGCGAGATTTTGACTTAGAGAGATGATTTTTTTTTATTTTGATTGTTAGAGCGAGGAGAACATTTTTCTAAATATAAGTCATATGATAGGATTTCATTTAAAGCTATTATGTTGTGACCACCGCAAAAATTTCTTCTATATTTTCCTATAGGAAAATTCATTCGCCCAGTAAAAGTATTTTCTTAAAACTGTTATTTATTAAAATTATCTACCATAATGAATGCAGATAATTTCATTTTAGAAAAAACTAACACTAATAATAAGAAAAGAAAGACAGTTTAATTCTCTATAAATAAAGTCTTAATAAATGCTTCTTCATAATGGTTACCTCATATATCAGGTTTTGTACAGTTATATGACACAGAAGTTGAGATATAGCCATATCCTGTTCTCTAAGAAAATTGCAGTATACCAGCGCCACTTATTGGCTGATATGCATCCAAATTGAATGTCATATAATGGCTACGTTGATACGTGTCAAGTTTTGTTTGATTATACACAACAGAACCTTAGATACAGCCTTCCCTGAAAACGCGAAAGTCGATGTATAGCTGCACCAACTGTTGAGCATTTGACAAAAAATATTGGTGGGCACTAACTTACGTCAAAGTTTATCTGCATATAAATTTATGCAAATTCGTTTAGTAGTTTCTGCGATATAGCCTTTCCTAAAATTGCGAAAATCGCGGTCTAGCAGCTCCACTTGTTGAGCAAATAACACCAAAAGTTGATAGGCACTAACTTAGGCCAAGGTACATCTGCATATAAATTTATACGCAGTTATCTGCAGTAGTTCCTGAGATACGTTGCCACAAAATTTTTCTCACACACACACACAGACACAGACACATATTTTTCTAAGAATGGTCAAATCGCGTTCTGGAGCCCTCAAAACGTGTAAATCCATTGAAAAGCGGAAGTTGAAAATTTTTACGATTGAAATACTTTCTTCTATTGAATACAGAAGAAAGTAAAAAACAATATAAAATAAACACATTTAGGAAACTGATTCCATCAAGGCAGATAATAATAATATTCTATCTTTATCGTCTTCTCTAGAACAAATAAAATCAAAGCAGATGTTTAATTTCGAATCATATATATCTGTGCAACCCAAATTATTATAGTAAATAAACATTCCTGTCGAACAAATGCAATAAATAAAGATACTTTTATTTATTTTTATTTTTTTTTTTTTCAGAATATAAGCATTAAACAATGAACTATTATCACTGACCTTGAAACACATTTTTGCAATCTTGACGTTCATAACTCACATAAGTGTTTAATCATTATTATTAGTCTTTTTTTTTTCTTTTTTTTTCAGATTTTTAACGCAATACAATTAGTAATTACATCTTTTTTTTTTTTTTCTTGTATGTTCAATGGAAGAAAGTATTGGATTTGTAAAAATTTTCGACTTACGGTTTTCGACGGATTTGCAAGTTTTGAGAGGTTAGACCACGATTTGACCATTTTTAGAAAATGTCTTGTCTGTCCGTCTGTGTGTGTATGTATGTGTGACAAAAATTTTGTGGCAACTGTATCTACGGAACTACTGTTCAGAATTACATATAAATTTATATGTAGATGCACCTTGACCTAAATTAGTGCCTATCAACTTTTGGTGTCAATCGCTCGAAAGGTGGAGCTGCTATGCAGCGTTAGCATTTATAATATGGTTGTCAACTTTCAAATATGCTTAACAATAGTGTTCTAACAGGGATATATTCATTAAAAAAATAATAATTCAATAAAAAAAATCAATAAATCCAGATCGATTTTAAAAAGAATCTCGTGCTTGCTTTTCTAAAGTAATCATACGAATTATAAGGTATGGTGTTATATGACAATGTACATATATCATCATTACCAATTTCAGCCTCTATCAAACCACTGCAGGATGAAGGCCTCTGCTAGGCGATTCCAAACTGCCCTGTTTTCGCACGCACACGCACACACACACACACACACATATGTATATATATATATATATATATATATATAATAATTTATGCATAGATTAAGAAAGGTTTTTGATAGAATATTTCGTCTCCTTATTAATTTATTTGATTTCCAATGAAGCCATCTATGGTATATGCAACTTCTTAATTGAATGCAACCTATGCAATGAGGTGAAATTTACACCTCATATAACGTATTTCTTAGTAATGTCCTGATGTCTTTTTTTTCTTTTTCTTTTTTATTTAAGGTTTGTGAGCTCTATTTTAAATCTGATGGAATTATACAAACAATAATTTATTTTGATGAAAAAGAAGGAAAGTTATATCAAGTCCCAAGAAATAAACCAATTGTTAAAGATGGTGCTATTCCTACAATTTTCAGCGGCTTGCCATCATTAGGGATAAACAAAAATTACGTTTTATTACCTAATTATAATTGTGCTTTTATATTATTATTATGATTAATTTTTATGTAAATTATGAAGCAATCTTCTTCATGTATATGAAACATTTATAATTTTCAATAAAATTATTTTTATCTTGATTTTTGTCTTTTATGTATTATTTCAATTGCATAGTTTTTATGAAGGAGAAATCTTATTTAAATAAGCCACATAAATTCTTGATTTAAGAATGTTGAAAGTAATGTTATCAGGTAAGAGAGAGTTATTTTGGATGATCAAATACTTATAAATTATTGTTATATATTAAAATTTCTCTGGGCATAAAATTTACAGAGATGATTAAAAATAAAAATTCTTATTATATATGTTAACGTGTTTTTTATGCAAATTTTATGTCCACCCTCACCTTGAAAAAAAAAAAAAGTATATCATTAATATTTATGATTTTAAAACATTAAATAACCTGAAATTTGGAGTTCGATGTTATTTATAGTTTAGTACATTGTATCGTCTATACCATGCATATTGTTTATATTGCCTGTATCAATTGTTAAAGCACATTGTATCGTCGTACTTATCTGTAATTTTAATCAGGTGGAAAAAATCTATTATTTAAAAAAATATATACATATATTCAGGTGGCTTAAATATTAAAAAAAGGAACTTAAAAAAAAAAAAAAGTTTACATTTATTTTTGTAACCACAGCGTATAAAATGAAAGCATCGATGAGAAAATATATATATATTTCTAAATCCATATATGAGGATGTGCATAAAAAGTGGACTAAATCATGTGGCGCCACAATCCTCTTGGAATGCCTTGATAAAAAAGTGTTGGATAAATGCGTGCGTTAATGATGAATAAAGGTAGGGAAGAATGATTAAACTAGCAAATTCTTTGTTTCAGTAGTTTGTTAAATTTCCAGTATTCATAGCTGCTAACTTTTTTAATTGATTCCGGAATGTTGTTAGTATATCGCCCTATCTTCAAACCATATTCTTTGAGGAGTAATTATCTTCATATTTAATTGTAATTACATGCTAAAGAAAATTATTCTATTAAGAATTATGGTATGAAGAAAAGGGCGAATGTTAACAACATTCCGGAATAAATTGAAAAAGTTGGCAGCTATGAGTATTTTATTCCAGTTGATGGACAAGTAATATTTTTCAGAAAAGTTTTTAAATATTTTCTCAAGGTTGAACATTTAAAAGGGGAGGGGGGATTAAACAATTACAAAAGTAAAGAGGTTAAAACTATCATCAATGCTTTTTTAAAAGCCCCTGCAAACAAGTATGAGGCCACTTCCTCATAAAATATGAGGGATTTTAATCTATTAAATTTTTTTGATTAATCTCCCTCAAATATTATGAGACAGGCTAGTCAAATATTTTTTTCGGGATAAAATTCCTCCACAAATATTATGAGGCAGCTTAGTCAAATAGAGACTAGTTTTCCTTTTCAAATATTACCAGACAGATTAGTCAGGTAAATAGTCTTGACTATCCTGCCTCTTCAGATATTCATTGAAAATTGACTAGCTTGCTTCGTAAAATACCTGTTGGCTGCTGACTAACCGTCTTAATCAAGTGCAGATTCTGACTAACTTGCCTTGTCTGGCAACTGCGGTTGTTGACTAACCTTCCTGGTCTGATAATTATGATTATCGACTAGCCTTCTTTGTCTAATAATATTAACCTTCCTAGTCTGGAGTAGTGTTTTGGTGACTAGTTTAGCAAGTACACTTTTCAGTTTTGGTGACTAGTTCAGCAAGTACACTTTTTAGTTTTGAAGACTAGTTCAGCAAGTACACTTTTCAGTTTCGGTGACTAGTTCAGCAAGTACACTTTTCAGTTTTGGAGACTAGTTCAGCAAGTACACTTTCTGGCTAGTCAGTTATTTTGGTTAGTCAATTCTGTATTGTCAGCTGAGCATTTTGGCAGGTCACTGTGACCAATTTATTTTTCTGTGTGTAGATTATAATGCGACAATAGCTGAAAATTGATGGAAGTGCATTTTATAGGTTGTGCCGTATATTATTACTATAGGTTTATATTTAGGTACACTTTGTGGTTTGTACATATTCTTCAAAAGATATACAGGGTTGCAAATATTTAAGCTATAATATTCTTTTTTATTGTTAGTGAAAGTGCTTTACTATAATATTTTACCATGTCCAGGAAAGCTGCTCAGGAATGGAAATGAGTTCATCATAGACATATGATAAATAATGTATGTTTTTAAGCTAAATATGCATCGCTTGTGTTTTGTGTATTTACACGTTTTAAGGCTTCCTTATTACCAAACCTTTTTTTTTTTTAATGTTTGATTATTGCCTGCGTCGAATAACTTCTGGAAACGAATAATTTCCGGAGATCCCCCCTCACACATAACTAATTATCATTAAAACTCTTCCGAAGCCTAATTTGAATTATTTTAACGTAGGTTTACATAACAGTACACTTTATGCTACCTCTTAATTTCCAACCTGTATTTATGGTATTAAATTTCGGGGTAATAGAAAGTCGTGTGAGTGGCACACCAGATTATTTGTTGTTAAATTATGCTGATAATTCATATATATACAGATCAACGAATAAAAATTTACCTTTCGTATTCAGGAGGCCTTAAAATGTGATATTATACAGAAAAAAAATCGCTCTCCAAAAGCTACTTTGTTTACAGTATGGGTATGAGAAATGTCAGCTATGTCAGCAGTGTTCTTCGAAAAAAAAAAAAAAAAAATGCAGCAAATTACATTTAATAATAATTAACACCAATTACGTTTAATAATAATAAAAAAAAAATGTTTACCTTAATTTTAGGTAGCCCTGTATATTGTCTATAAACTATATACACATGACTTTGTGTACGTAAATTTAGTGTTATATGTAAAACAAGTAACACAAAATGAAATACACTTCCAGCAATTCCCAAGTATAGCTCTAATATATCGAAATACTCTGGGTAACCCTGTAAATGAATGATGAATGGTTGCTATACCAGAATCTACATAAAACATGCTTTTATGCGTATAAAAAATTTGTTCTTTTCATTTTGTTTAAGGCAGTCTGTGTATGTCACACTGTACATATGAGAAATTTCGCTCACAGACGTTATGTATTTGAATTCTTTTGGATGACCCTGTAAACAAACAATTGTCTGATAATAACGAATACTTTAGTGTAGCACCGCAATATGATCCGCATTTAGAATGTCGAATTGGATTTTCTGCTACTATTTGTTCTTGAGATATTCTAATAACACATAGACACACACACACACACACACACACAGAGAGAATGAGAGAGAGAGAGAGACCAACTACTAAAAACATGATTTTTGAATTCAGAGGATCTGAAAACATGCAAATATAACAAAAGCTAATTTTCGGAAATTTGACTCAAAAACTAATTCTTTCTCTACACCGTGTATATGAGTAAGAGAATGTATAAAGAAAGAAAAATGAATATGAAAATTCTCTTTCAGTACATAAATTATTCATAAATTTTATTTGTTAAATTATCAATGAGTATTCTCTTGTGTATTCACTAGGGAAAAGGAGACATAACAGGTTAAAATAGCCGTCTTTCCCTGAATGATTTCTTTTTCTTTTTTTTTCCCCAAACGCTGATCAACGTGTGCCTTACTACAAAAGCAATAGTAATTCACTTTTGATACAACCCCTTAAGACTTGGCGAAAAATGCTAGAATTTTCAAATTACAATAACTCAGCGAGATTTTGACTTAGAGAGATGATTTTTTTTTATTTTGATTGTTAGAGCGAGGAGAACATTTTTCTAAATATAAGTCATATGATAGGAGGGGCCCTATAAAAATTAAATTTCGTATTTAATATGTACAAAAGAATTTTGTACCCCTTGTACAAAAGAATGCCATATCTGAAATCTACTCTTAATTTGCACCAATTTTGTAATTGGAAGTTTGTTTCTGCCTTTCTTAGTTTACGAAATAATTGCTGTAACATCTATTTTGAATCACCCGGTATATAGCGTTGATGCCTAAATTAGGCAAATCCAAATATATGAAATTCATATATTTTAATTAATTAGAAAATACACAATTCAGTAAGTTTTATTAATTGAAATTACAATGTTATTAATATATATATGAATATAATAATCTGTCAAAAAATGTGATTCAATTGTTTATTCTTTCATTGCTTGTTTGCATCTTTTGTTTTTGGGTTTCATGTTGTTTTAAAGAAGGGGCTACATTATTTAAATAGCAACTATATAGGAAAAAAAAATAAATAAATAAATAAATAAATAAGGTAAGTTTTAAGTTAGATAGAATTCTATAAAAGCACCAATTAGTAAAGTTTATTGTTACAAAAATCAAAAAGTTAATTATTTCAATAATTAACAATCAGTCTCCACAGGTTGTTTTAATTTGATGCAATTTTATTCTTATTGGTCGATGTGGTTTCAATGGTCTTAAATCTGTTGCTCGGCTTTTACTACGTTTTAAAAATTATTATTAACATATATATTGCGGCATTTCATTTATAAAATATTTGTACTGTATCTCAAGTAAAGTTAATAAATAAATAGATAAATATCTGTGTAATTTTGTAGTTAAACTAATTTTAATAACTAAAAGATCTTTTTCGTGCAATTATTTACCAATTCATTAATTGTATTCAGCAAAACACCGAATCAACAGCTTAACCTTTATCTGTAACCAACATTTTTAGCTGAGAATATTTGAAAAAATGAATAACTCCTTAATTCTCCCTGGTTGAATTTCTTTTTCCATTCTCTGTCGAACTCTGTCTCTGAGAGACCATCTTTAACAAAATTACTCTAACGGAGAAAAACTAACACTATTTCTTACCAAGAGAAAATGACTACAGTGATTGATGAGCTTTTCCCCCACCGCGCAGTCTGTACTCGAATCAATCGACCTAAACCGGAGTAAAATTATCATTTTAAACTGGCAATTGGATTACCCTTTTTAAACTAACTAATAATTAGAATAAGAAATAAAATTTCTCGCAAACATTGCATATGTCAGAAATTATAACTCTTTTTAGCTTTTTCTTTTTAGTTATTTTAGATTATTAGGAAAAGAGACTAATTTTAGGCATGATAAAGTAGACTCAAAATTATAAAATCGAATAAAATTCACTCAAACTATGCAGTTCGTAATTTTCCCTATAATTTAATTTGTTTAAAGGTAAAACTAATCGGGGGAAAAAAAAAAAAAAATTATTATTTAATAAAAGAAATATATACATTTGAAAAAGTGATAAAGTATTTAAACATTCTAAATATAAAGTGTCTACGAAAAATCGAGATACAAATTTTATGCATTAATTTTTCGTGCATTAATTTTATGCATTAATTTAGCCTCCGCTTTTTTTTTTTTTTTTTTTTTTTTTTCAGTACACTTTCAAGGATGAGAAAATTTCGTCTCTTTTGCCCCCACTTTTTAAAGTAATTAAAAGTAATACTAATTAAAGTAATTAAAAGTAATATTAAAAGTAATAAGTCGTGATTAAACAGTATAGAAATAATTGTATAAATATGGTGGTAGCAAAGAACGCATAAATTTCCCATTTTTCAAAGGCTGAAAAAAAGTGTCCTGAAAACAAAGGCGGAGACTAAGACTCCTGCGAAAAGTTTTATTTCGGATATATTTAAAATTTCATGTAACTATCACTAAACCATAGACGCTAACATTTTAATTTATTAGGGAGTATTTTTATCCCTCCTATATTCCATACCACGTATTTATTTATTTATTTTTAAGGAATTCTTTCCCATTTTATCAAAGTTACATATTGGAGAAAATTTTGATATAAATAAAGTGGTATGAAATAAAGGCAGGACGAAAAATACTTCGGATTAAATTAAAATGTTGGCATCTATGCTAAACACAAATATATTTTTCAATGAAATAGATTAAAAGAAAAGGAGGAGGGGAGCGAGTATTAAATGCATGCGTTTTATTTTATTTAGTTATTTATTTTTAATTAACGAAACTGCAACAAATTGGTTTAGATTTAAAAAATAAAATGTTATTACATTTTCTTACCGAAAAAAATATAATTATTAAAAACAAAATTAAACTTACTTCCACAGATATCCTCAAGTCTTGTTTATTGTCTAGTTTGGATGTCTGAACTGTAATGATGAACGGCTAGGTATTCTCTCTATTTCTCTGTTTTAAAATGGCGGCTATAGAAAAACCCGCTCCTTCTAGGGTTGTTATAAATTTTGGCGAAATTTGCATAACAACGTCACAGAATTTTTCGAAAGTATTTTATGCCCAGAAAAATGATGATGAATATTACCAAAGTCGATACAATGGAAAAATATACTTGTCAATCACTATTATAAAATTTGAGAATTTATGCAAGATTTTTGAAATAATATAATTTCATAATTCCTAATATTTACAGATTTTTAAATTAAACATTTATTTTTCTCAGGTTTCAAATTTTGTGTATAACCAATAACTTTTAATGTCATTTCAGCCAACGTCCTAATTCTTATTCATTAGTAATTGCATTTGGAGAATTTTACTCTAAAAAATTACTGGTGTGAGAAAAAAGGCGGGACTAACAGTGCTATGGAATATTAATGAGGATGTTAAAAGGTATGATAATGCTCCTTGCAAATGTTTTTTGTCCAATCATCTTAAAAATTTGTATGGATTTTAATAGGTATATGAGTCATAGAATAATCCTGGGTGGTATCTTCCCACAGAGCACCCAAAGTGTTCTGTCCCCCTCTCAAGGGTTGTGACTGCTTTTGTTAGAAGCTGTCAGGGAAAAGAGCGATAAAGCCTAGCTATGGCAGTCTGCACTCCTCATTTTTATTCGAGCATGTTCCCTCTTTCGTTCAAGATTCAAGGAAAATTGTTATCGGCCAATTATTTATACTATAGGGTGAAATTGAAAGAAGAGAAATATTTTTACAATCCTTATATAAGATTTTATATTCATGAAGTATTTATTCAATACAGTGTAATAGTCAAGATTTTAATAATAATATTTGGTTTTAATGAATTTATTTTTGCTTATTTATTGAAAGATAGAAAAAGAGAATAATTTCTAACGCATTTAAAATTGTAAATTTTGTTTTCTCCATAATTATCTTTTACAAGTTTATAAAAATTAAATACACAAACTAATTAATTAAATAATTAATTTGAAAATTAAAATATTAAATTGGAATGTTGGAAAAAATGTTTATTCATTTATTTTCTTTAAATATGAACAGCTATTACAACTTTTTAAATAAATTTAATAATAGTACATCAACTAATGCAACTAAAATATGTAATTTAATAAAATAATAAACTATCATTAATTCATTATAGAACTTTGAAAAATAAAAGGACCAAACGAAAAATTTATAGTAAAAAAAAAACTAAAGCAAAAACAGACACACAATCTTTATATACATAAAAAAAAAAAAATCAGAAGGACTAAGATTTGAAGGAAAAAAAAAATATATATATATATGCTAAAATAAATTCATAAATATTAGAATCGCCCGGTGGTTGCATCCTTATTACTTTTTTAAAGTAAGCATTTAAATAAGAAATATAAAAATTCAAGTATAAAAAATGTTTTTAGAAATTACACTATCCATCAAAATAAATAAAAAATGAAATGAATGAATAAACAAATAAAATTAAAATGAATAAATATAAGTAAATATCATCATCTTTTTACTTTCCGAACGCTATAATGAGAAAAGTATTGTAATCATGTCAAAAATCCGAATTTGAGATTTTGATGTTTCGAGGTACCCTGAGTCCGTTTTCACTATTTTTACGATGATGTATGTATGTGTATGTGTATGTCTCTGAGTGAACACGCTAGTGTCTAAACGCTTTGTTCGAATAAGATGAAAGTTGGTACGTATATTGTAAGTCACCATAGTACAAACCCTATTGATTTTGGTGAATCTAGCACTTATAGTTTTTTTTTTTACTGTTTTTTAAAGCAATTTTGATCAATAATATAGAAACCTTCTATAACTAAAATAAGCCTCAAGCATGTTTAAAGTTGAACTAATTTCTATCCAGTTTCAGTGGTAAGAGTTTTTCTTTTCCTTTTCTTTTTCTTTCTTTCTTTCTTTTTTTTTTTTTTTTTTTTTTTGTCCTTTCCTCTCATTAAAAATTAAAAAATTTTGATTATTTGAAAAAACTCAATGGTGCTATTAAATACTGTTTTTATATTTAGTTTCACTGAAAATGTAAAGATTGTACTTAAAATTTATTATTATTATTTTATGAGTGCATTGAATTGAATCACATCCCCCCCCCCCCCCAACACCATCTGAAAAGGAAAAATAATAATAATAATAATAATAATAATTAAAACTCAAAACGCTGTTTCTTTCTTTCTTTTTAATTATTATTAATATTATTCGTTTCAGCGGAAAAAAATACCTACAAATAAATAAGTAAAATATAATAGAATATCCTACAGATTCATTATTTCTGTAGCATGATTTTCCCTCATTAAACATTAGACATACAATTTTCACTCTAAAATTATAATAATTTTCTAAAGCATGAGGTATTCATATGTTTATTTTGGCTTGTGAAAAATGCAGTTCAACTACATTTCTTAGAAATCATAACGAAATTTATGAAAAGAACTCTCTCTTCAAACCATTCATTATATTTTTTCCTTTTCTTCGAAATGGTTTGAAAATAATCACCCGTGACAAAAAAAAAAAAAAAAAAAAAAAAACATAACTATAACACAAATGTAAATTCTTGGCTTTGCTAATAAGCACGAAAGTTCAACGACAATACTTTTTTTTTTATAATACATAGCGTATATTTTTAGAGCATGTAATATGTAATCAAAATGCGTTTTTAATTCTGGAATAACGAAATTAATATAATTTTCTGAGCATATGATTATGAAGGTATTCGAGATAAAGCGAAAAAAAAAAAAAAAGAAAAGAAAAAAAAAAAAAACTATTTTTAATGTGGAATTTACCTTATGCATGACCGAATGGGCTCACTGGATCCTGGGATGGTTGGTGGTGTGCGCCTGCGCCTTCCCTTATAACCTTATTATGTATATGCATAGATATAATTATGAAGAGGTACATTTTTTCGGAATTTCTACGCAATGAATTTCTTTTAAACAGGTATTTTTAGCGTAAGATTAATGTTACACTGAAAAAAAAAAAAAAAAAATGCTGCATTTGGACCAGTAATTTTTATTGGTGGTACATGTACCGCAAATTGTTCAGACAAAACAGAGAAGTAGTTATATTTACACACTAGCAGGCTACGCCCGCTTCGCTGGTCACTAAATTTAAATGAATTTTCAAAAGAATTGAACCATTATTTATTATTATTTTTTTTTTTAATAACATTTTGAGCTTTGTAACATAATTAAAAATTCCTTTTAAGGTCAAAAAGTCAAAGTAACATATTAAAAATTAAATTAAATTAAATATTTCTTCCGTTTTGCATTCGTTTTGCAACAATGCTCTATGGTCTTATGTGACTGATTCTCAAGAATGAACCAACAATTGTTTACAAATTTAATGGATTATATATGGGAAATAAGTACGCTGTAATTTAAAAATTGCAGCTCTTAGAACTTCAAAACTGATAATTTTTAAAAAGTTATTCGTTATTCTTTAATATTAGACTGTTTTTTGCTTAATATTAGACTCTTATTTTAAAATAAAAGCAATCGAATGATATCTCGTTGTGAAACTTTGCAACGTAATATCTTTAAATCTAATAACTTGATGTTGATAGTGACTTCACAAAAAATGAACAGTTTTTAGAGCTCTTTTAAAAAAGTATAACATCTAAGCAGTATCTTTTTAAAAAATTCCTGAGTTTTTCCTAAAAAAAATGGTCGACCTTCATCAAAAGCAATTGAATGATATCGCATTGTGAAAATTTGCAACGTAATATCTTTAAATCTAATAACTTGATATAAATAATGTCCTCACAAAAAATTAACAGTTTTGTGAGCTCTTTTAAAAAAGTATAACATCCATGCAGTATCTTTTAAAAATATTCATCAATTTTTACAAAAAAAAAAAAAAATGGCCGACCTTCATCAAAAGTAATCGAATGATATCGCGTTGTGAAACTTTGCAACGTAATAGCTTTAAATCTAACAACGTGATGTATATAGTGTCCTCAGAAAAAATGAACAGTTTTAGAGCTCTTTTAAAAAAGTATAATATCTATGCAGTATCTTTTTAAAAAATCCATCAGTTTTTACTAAAAAAAAGGGCCGACTTTCATCACCAAAGTAGTTAAAATCTAGACCAATCAAAAATAGGAGTGGTTGGCGACCGCTGGTATAGAAAATATAAATGATTGTGTCCTTAACCTTATCGTGTTTCTTCTTCTTCTTTTTCTCCTTCTTCTTTCTTTCTTTTTTTTTTTTTTTTTTTTAATCACCAGTTTCTCAGGTTCGAAGAAATTAAAAACATTATGTTAAGCAGATAGAGAGAAAACATAAGCGTTTTCTTATTTTAGGGAATACATATTATTATTATGTTAAGCGCGTTTTCAAGGTATTCATATAATAGGATTTAATATTCAAGGAATAATTTCATACTGATATTACTAATATTCAGCAATTTATATATATATATACGTTTTCTTTTTTTTTACATGCTCTTTGAGTTCTGCTAAAAATAAAAGATTTTTGAACTGATATAGAAAGCCTTTATAACACAATTCCGAAATATTGCAAGTTTAGATATAATAGAGCAATAATTTACGACGAAATTAGTACCTAGAAAGGTAAAAGACCTTAATTAGTAATATAAAAGCAATGAATCGATCTTATAGTTTTTTAATATGATAAAATATTCCATTTATTTTCTAAATAGCATTTCTTTGATTTTTCATAATTTGTAAATTTATGTACAAGTTAAAAATTAATGTCTGAATTACAGTATAAATAAACTGTTGTAATTAATATTAATCGCACACTTAAAAAATAAAAATAATAAATTTATTAGGAAGACGGGAATATTGTTTCCAGACAAAGTAGACCACTTGAAAACATTTTTTCTTTTTTTTCTCTTGGCAACAAACAAATAAATATATATATTAAAAACAAGTTATATAACAAAAGTAAAATTGAGAGAAAGCGTGCAAATGGAATTTTAAGAAATGAATGTAATAACCGTTATTGATGCAATTTTTTAAATTTCGTTTTCCCATACAGAAAATTCACAACCGTTAAATTAATTAATTAATTAATTAATTAACTCTCTCTCTCTCTCTCTCTCTCTCTCTCTCTCTCTCTCTCTCTCTCTCTCTCTCTCTCTCTCTCTCTCTCTCTCTCTCTCTCTCTCTTTTTTTTTTTTTTTTTTTTTTTATATTTAATTTTTGAATTTATAAAAACAAAAAATTAACTAAGAACTTTCTTTGAATTTTTTAGCTAGGAAATAAAACGTGAAAAATCAATTTTTGGAAAACGAGTACTAATTCACCGGTTGAGAATTTTCTGAATGTAGAAACAGAATATTAAAAAACAAATTAGATAATGAGCAATGAGTTATTGTGGAAACAAATTTCTCCATAGAATAATATGGACTTTGGATGTCGACAGTTTTAGGTATTATACATAGAGATCTGCACGGGCCGAAATTTTGAGGCCCGGACTCAGCCCAGCCCATAAAAAAGCTTTGCACATCTGTTGTTTTTAGTTGTTAATACAACTGAAAATCATTCATTTCCACTTATATCTGGTAATGTATCCGAATTCTTTTGTGTCCCAGGAGCAGAATTATATTCAGTGTTCTGCAACATAACTGCAAACAGCTGCAAATCTTCTGCAGGCATTATGTCCAAATTTGACAGACCACAGTAAAATGCAAAATAAACACACTTACCAGTAAAATGTTTATTTCACATTCATAATTAAAGATATCAAAATTTAATAATCTAAAACCGAAACACATACTCAGAATTTGAAATTCTGTCAATGACTTTTGATGTTTAATGTATTAGGTACTAGGTACTAGGACATTAATGTGGATTTACTATTTTTTACAAAATATTTGTAAAAATGTGGTCTATTTAGTAAAATAATGGCTGCTTTCAGCTTTTTTTTTTTTTTTTAATTAATAGCAAACATGTTTTATAAATCAGTTAAACATATCTATGGTAAATTAATTTTATTAACTTACTATAACTGGTGAAAATCATATAATTGGTTTAGAAATATTGTTCATCAATTCATCAACTATGATTATTCATTTACAGAAATTGGTCTGTAAGGTTGATTTTTTTTATATCAAACAACGTGGCTTTGCCAAAGGATATTATGTGGGAAATACCGAGTTGGTAATCAGCCAAGGAGGCTCAGTGACAGAACATTCCCACGGTAAGTGGAGTGCCCAGGTTTGATTCCCGGCTTTGCCATCTTTCACATAGTTGGTATAAAAAATAAATCAACTTTACACTCTATTTCTCTAAATGAAATTAATATTCGTTCTTTTCTTCTTCATTATAAAGCACAAAATTAAAAAAAAAAAAAAAAAAAAAAAAAGAATTTTTATCAAACTATAAAACTAAACAATTTTAAATTAAAAATTGAAATTGAAACTTTATTCTGAGAAATTTTCCTATATTTTTCCAAAAAAAAAAAAAAAAAAAAAAAAAAAAAAAAACTAAGTTCGTTAATCTTTTCTTCTTTTTTACAATTATTTTTGAAATTACCTGAGTTTTCCTTGTTTTTTGATAGACATTTCAAATCCCCTGAATTCCAGGTATCATAGCAATCTTGCACTATTTCAATCTTTGTGGTCTTTCTATATATATATTTATAAAACAGGGGTTAAAAAAATTGTTGGGGGAAAAAAATGTTTTTTGTTAAGTAAAATGTCATATTTTAAAAATAATTACTTTTTATAGAGTAATGAAGTAATGATGAAATTCCGTTATTTTTATTTATTTATTTATTTATTATTATTATTATTATTATTATTTTTAATGAGTTTAAAAATGGACATTGACATTTATGTTGCGGATGGAGAAGGATTAAAAATCGCAAGGCTTCGGCGAGGCATTTGATTGCCGATTCGTTAGCGGAAGGGGGGAGGTAGAAGTCACAAAAATTATGAGTTAGAGATTCTACCTCTTTATAGGTTCTAAAATCTGATAAAGCATGTTTAAAATGAACATTGACATTTGTAATGTGGGTGGAGAAAGACTGAAAATCACAAAGCTTCTGCAAGATGTTTGAAGAAAAAGCAAAAAATAAGTATATAACTAGGAAAAGAAATAATTGTGATTTTATATATTACGTTGATTTTTATTCATAAAAAATTAATAAAAATAATGCTTTCACTCAATTTTGAATAACTCTATATTATCTATATGTTATATAAACATCACATAGTCTAAACAAATTTAGCACAGTATGAAAAAAACATAACACACAACTTGAAATGTCCTTTCGGCAATTTCTTTCTATAGTTATAATGTATCCAAATTCTTTTGTGTGGCGAAACATACTTTTATGCATATAAAAATATTCATTTAATTTATTTGTTTTGTGCAATTTAGAGATATTAAATTGTACCTACTCAAAATTTCGCTCGCAGACTTAATGTATTTGAATTCTCGTGGAAGTCCCTGTTCAGAAACAACTTATTCTTTACTTAGAGTTTGAACTTCCTGCTAATATTTGTTCTTGAGTTATGATGTCAACAATCAAACACACACACATACACACAGACCAACCGTTAAAAACCTGATTTTGGGATTCAAGGTACTACAAAAAGTGTAAGTGTAGCAATAACTCAATTTCGTAAATTTGAGGCAAAAACAATACTTTCTCTATAATATATGGGTAAGAGAAAGTTTAAAAAAAAAAAAAAAAAAATGTATATGCGTATGTGTGCATGTGGCAAGGAGGGGGAACTCATTTCATAAATCCAATTTGTTTGATCTCAATGAAATTTTTTAAGTAGCATTCCCACATGAAAAATATTTAAAATACCGAGTTTGGACTTCCTGACTAATATTTGTTTTTGAGCTACACAGGTAACTCACTCACAGACAGACCAATCACCAAAAATCTCATTTTTAGATTGAGGGGACCTCAAAATATGTAAGTATAGAGAAATTTGAACTGGAAACAATATTTTCTCTACCTGTTAATAATAAGCAAAAATAAATAATTAATAAATACTTAGAAATATATATATATATATATATATATATTTAAAATTTAAATTTTATTCATTAATTATTGATTTTTTTTTTTTTTTTTTTTTTTGCAAAGACAATTTTAAAAACCTCAAAATTAGAATATTAGAATTTTGTTCCTTTATTAGTCTAGCTAAATAAAATTTAAAGGATGGAAGATTCCTAATAAATTTAGGCATTAAATATATTATTTATAAATAACTATGTCAAATCTCCATTAACGCAATTTTCATAGTTCATTCTTATGGAATGACATCATTGTTTGAAGCCTCCATGAATCGCGAATGAAGTGAAAACAGAGGTTGCTTCTGGACAGAGAGATTTTGGCGCGATCTATGAAAATGCACTAAGTTGCTCTGGATGCGTATACAAGATATAAATATGCATCCCGAGAATTTAAAAAAAAAAAAAAAAAGAAAAGAAAAATTAAGCCTGAGCCCGACACAGCAGAAAAGCCTGACCTCGAGATTAGACCCAGAACCAAATTGAGATCTCTCTCTCTCTCTTTTCCTTTTATATTCTTTTTAATAGTTAAAAAAAGTGAATTTTTCTATTTTTCTTTAAAGAACTTTTGCAGAATTCTAAATACACTTGAATGTCAATAATTTAAAATAAGGAAATAACGAATACCGGGTAAACAAAACTAGAAAAAGATGATTGCAATTGCAATATTAACAGAAATATAAAAATTTAATCAAAATGTATTAGCTCTAAGCTCTTGTGTAATATTTGCTTATGTATATGAATAAAAGAAAGAAAATTCATATGCATTTGCATGTACTTTGAAAGTTTTTAATGTCTGTTTATAAATTTATTTTATGTGTTTCATGAGAAAATCCTAAGATTTTTTTTTTCTTTCTTTATCTATTAACCAGATTTTGAAATTAAAATTAAAAATAAATAAATAAATAAATAATAATAAAAAAAAATGAATCCTTGAAACATCTGTAAAATATTATAAAATATTATTAGTAAATTTATTATGAATTAGTATAAGTGTTGGGATTTAAGGTCAAACGTTTATGCTTTGGTCCAAGGCCTGGGTGGAATGCCCTTCATGGGTGATCTATACCATTTTTACAGATCTTTAGGAGAAAAACATAAAAAACTCTCAACGCAAGGCAGACGAATACAACCTGGGTTCAAACCCAGCACCTCCCTTCTATCAGCCTGGAGAAAAGAACTTCTTCTCAGACACTGGCAGAGCTATTACAAATGAGAAATGAATATTTATTATTAAATATCTATAATAACTCATTCTAAAAATCGTTCTTAGTACAAATACAGTGATTTGTTTTCAGAATCATATTTCTTATTTGTTTTTTGGATGAAGCACGAATTACTACTGAAAGCTAATTTTTTGGGGATAAGGAAAATTCAAATCAAATTATCACCTCAAATCATTCAAGCAATTTCCCAAAGAACCACATTTCTGGTATACTTTGTTCCAGGCAAAGCATGGGTTACCAGCAACGGCTAATTTTCCTGAAGACGAAGATAAGTAAGGTCAGTTTTTCATCTGGAAAAAAAGAAAAGAAAAAAGAAGAAAAAAAGCCTCTAACCACCACCCTTAAAAAAAAAAAAAAAAAGTTCCATCGATTTCTGTTCTAAGAAAACCCAGTTTCTACCATATTTCTTCCGGGTGAAGTGCGGGTCACTAGTGAACGTTAATTATACTAAAGATGATGGATGATAACTGAGATTGAACGACGAACTGTCATTTTATAAACACACAAACCTCTAAATATTTATCAAAATCATTCCAAGCACTTTCAAAGAACACAAAGTTTGTGCCATTTTCCCCAGGTGAAGTGCAGGTTACCGGTGAATGTAAAATGTTCTGAAGAGGAAAGCAATTTAGACTTAATTGAAAATATCCAAATTTAAATTTTTATCAAAATCATTAAAGTACACTCCTGCTCAAATTTGCAAGCGATCAGTTTTTTCCAATTTAAAAACATATCTCTCGATGAAATGTTTTTCAACATTGGGTATTTAAAGAACTGGGTCTTCCTCATGTTTTTCAGTGGAGATTGGTTTAAGTTTAAGACAACATTTAGGGATCAAGTAACAAATTGAGCAAAATCAATAATGTTTGTGATTACTCCGTATCATTAAGTGAACGAAATGAACTGTAACTTTAAGATATGTTAATGTAGACAAAATACAATTTGTGGATGAATTTGTGTGATGATAGTATATTAAATAACAGAGATATAAGCATTTATTTTAAAACTCAAAAAAAAAAAAAAAAAAAAAATCAGCATGTTTTTACTTTCTTCTATATGTAATATAGAGAAAGTATTGGATTCGCGAAAATTTTCGACCTCCGTTTTTTGACGGATCTACACGTTTTGGGATGTCCTGAACACGAATTGATAGTTTTTAAAAAATGTCTGTCTGTGTGTCTGTCTGTCTGTCTGTCTGTATCATTTTTTTGTGGACGCTGTATCTCACGAACCAATGAATGAAATTTAACCAAACTTGGTATTTAGTTGCACCCTGACATGAACTGGTGCCCATTAGATTTGGGGATCAATAGCTCAACAGGTGGCGCTGTGATCGCATTTTATAGGACAAAATTCCGTATAAATGGGCATAATGAGAGTTATTACTTTCTTCTATCTTCAATAGAAGAAAGTATTGGATTTGTAAAAATTTTCGATTTCGGGTTTTTGATGGATTTACACGTTTTGAGAGGTGTAGAACACGATTTTACCATTTTTAGAAAATGTCTGTCTGTCTGTCTGTCTGTCTGTCTGTCTGTCTGTCTGTGTGTGTGTGTGTGACAAAATTTTGTGGCAACTGTATCTCTGGAACTACTGCACAGAATTTCATACAAATTGGTATGTAGTTGCACCTTGACATAAATTAGTGCCTATCAACTTTTGGTAAAAATCGTCTTACAGGTTGCGTTGCCATCCCGCTTTTTCTAAATTTTCAACAGGGTGATAAAGGCAAAAATTTTCAAGATGGGTATCTTTCGAAAGGTCTCGTCAGTACCTTTAAAACGAATGGTTGAACTATAAATCTGTGATAATTTAAAACAAAGTTATCGATTTTTTTACTTTTTACGAAAAAAAAACTTAGAAAAAAAATCTTTTTTTTTTTTTTTCTCCCCTTAATTTTATCAAACTCCCACGGTTTCCGTGTTCTGACAAACTTAAACTAATTTTTGCTTTTTTCCCCTAATTTTGTCAAAGTTCCACGGTTTCCGTGTTTTGACAAACTTTAACATATTTTTGCATTTTTCTCCTAATTTTGTCAAAGTTCCACGGTTTCCGTGTTTTGACAAACTTTGACAAAATTTTGGGTAAAATGTGAAAATTATTCTAAATTTGTCAAAACACGGAAACCGTGGGACTTTGACAAAATTGGGGGGAAAATGCAAAAATTTGTTTAAGTTTGTCAGAACACGGAAACCGTGGGAGTTTGATAGAATTAAGGGGAGAGGAAAAAAAAAAAGTGGGACTTTGACAAAATTTTGGGTAAAATGTGAAAATTTGTTTAAGTCCCACTTTTTTTTTTCCTCTCCCCTTAATTCTATCAAACTCCCACGGTTTCCGTGTTCTGACAAACTTAAACTAATTTTTGCTTTTTTCCCCTAATTTTGTCAAAGTCCCACAGTTTCCGTGTTTTGACAAACTTAGAATAATTTTCATATTTTACCCAAAATTTTGTCAAAGTCCCACTTTTTTTTTTTTTTTTTTTTTTTAATTATTGTTACTGAGTGAATTTGTATAGGAAAAGATAGAAGAAAGTCATGTGGTGGCCACAACATACTAGTTTTAAACTTGTGATTGTAAAATTAATATGAATTATTGATAATAGTAGAAGTTAACTAGGAAAAAAAATTGTGCATGGGGGGGCATCGGTTCCCCCCCTGGGGGGGAAGTACCCCCCAGGGGGGTTAAATTTTGAAGATGGGTATCATTCGAAAGATCTCGTCAATACCTTTAAAACGAATGGTTGAACCATAAATCTGTGATAATTTAAAACAAAGTTATCGATTTTTTTTACTTTTAACAAAAAAAAAACTTAGAAAAAAAAATCGTATTTTTTTTTTTTTTTTTTTTTTTTTTTTAATATTGTTACTGATTGAATATGTATAGGAAAATATAGAAGAAAGTCTTGTGGTGGCCACAACATACTAGTTTATTTATAATATACAGAGTTTTTAACGAAAATTATTCCTACTTTCAGATAAACTAGAAGAATACTTTTAAAATAATATGCTGCAATCGGAATACAAATATCTTAAATCTCTCTTGAAATATGAGCATTTTTTTTTTAAAAAACGTTTCCACTGCGCATGTGCGAAAGATAAAAATATATATATATTCCATAGGTTGAAATAAGCTAGATATATTGAGCAACTTTTGTCAAAAGTTCATTTGAATAGAGTAAAAATTAAGCAAATAATCCGAAAAAGAACGAGTTAAATTTTAGATATTTTCCAAGAGTTGAAATTTCTTAAAAGGTTTTTCGAATGCCGCGTAATTAATTTGAAGATCAGATTATTACCACCACACTCCAAATGTACTTTTTCGTGAAAAAACCCTTATAAGCTCGTAACTCTAACATATTTTTGTTCATTTACTAAGATTTGTGAGATGGTAAGGAATTTTTCACAAAAAAGAACTTTTGCTAAATGGTTAAAATAATTGGATCTTGAAATTAATTACGCGGCATGTGAAAAAACCCTTAAGAAATTTCAACTCTTGGAAAATATCTAAAATCTAGCTCGTTCTTTTTCGTATAATTTGCTTAATCCTTATCCTATTCAAATGCATTTTTGACAAAAGTTGCCCAATCTATCTAGTTTTTAATGCAATAAAAAAAAATGTATGCGCAGTGAAAATGTTTTTCATAAAAATGTTCATATTTCATGAGATATTTGTGTTCTGATTGCAGCATATTGTTTTAAAAGTGTTTTTCCAACTTATCTGAAAGTGGGAATAATTTCCGTTAAAAACTGTATATTATAAAGAAAAAAAATACTGGTTTCTTTTGGAGTTTTAAAATAAATGCTGTTATTTAATATGCTATCGTCACATAAATTCATCCACAAATTAAACTGGGTCTGTATTAACATATCCCAAAGTTAAAGCTCATTTCGTTCACGATACTTAACAATACAGGGTGATCACAAATATTATTGATTTTGCTCAATTTGTTACCGGCCCCCTAAACGTTGTTTTAAACCAAGCTTCACTGAAAAACATGCGAAAGACCCAGTTCTTTAAATACCCAATGTTGAAAAACATTTCATCGCGAGATAAGATTTTAAATTGAAAAAAACTGATCGTTTGCAAATCTTGCTAAAATTTTGAGCAGGAGTGTAGTTCTAAGAAAACCAAGTCTCTGCCATATTTTGCTATGGCAGAGTGAAGGTTAACAACGAACGCTAACTTTCTTAAAGAAAGAAATAAGTCAGATGGGTTTTTCACTTTAACGCTTTTTTTTTTTTTTTTTTTTTAATCAAAATCGTTAGAGCTGTTTCCCTGATAGCCAAGTTTTCGGCATTGTTTGTAATAGGTGGAGTGAGAGTTAACTGTAAATGTTAACTTTCCTGAAGATGAGTGAAATTCAGTTTGAACTGTCATCTCAAAAAACCCAAGCCTTAAGTATTTATCAAATCATTAAAGCAATTTCTGAGAAAACAAAGTTTCCGCCATATTTTGCCACGGTGGAATGAGGGTTAATACAGTAGTGAACGCTATTTTTTTCTGACGACAAGGATATGTCAGATGAGTTTTTCATAAAAAAAAACTTTACCTTATGTTTTTAAAGTCTTTAAATCGTTAAAGTCTTTTGATCCATTTCCAAGAAAAACAAGTTTCTGCCATCAGGGCCGTGCGAGACAAAAATGGCGATCGGGGCAAAACAATAATTTGGTGCCCCCCCCTTCCTTCCCCACTCTCCCAACACCAGGGAATTCATTAAGCTTAAGATTATTTTAAGAGCACTTTTCTTGCTTTCATGGAAGCAAAGTCATCGATAAATTTTTCCAAATTTAAAGATTACACAATCTTAAATTCCATTCATAGTATACATAGACTGCTTAGTCTGTCTTGACCCATCGATGATCGCAAATAAATTTTAACCAATTTCAGTTTGCTGAAGGATCTTTCAACTAATGCAATAATTACTGGTACGCTTAGGAAAATTTTATATGCTGTTTCCATATTTGTACAATTTGCTATCAAATCGAAACGATGAATTAACTGTGAAATTTCTAAATGATTTCTAAATAGAAAACGTTAAAATTAGAATTGCACAATAGCCAGTTGAATCCCGCCGTATCAGTGTTTCCAACTGGTCACGAAGAATTAGAATTAAATGAAACTAAAACAGCGCTAATATTGCGATAGCGGTGCATTTAAGAATAAAGGTATTAAATTAAAATACAATTCTTCTGGGTCAGTTTTTCTTCTACCACAGTTTCAACTATTGTGTAACCACGTTTCCTACGCCTAGCAGTGAGGACGAGTCGAAAATCTTGGAGGGTTTCCAAGTTGACCAACAGGTTTGAATTTAGTAAGCATCCAGTCATTCGATATTCCCTTATCGCTTATTTTCTCTCAACGAAAAGCTTGTCTCCCCTATTTTACTAGTGGACTCGTTGAATCCGCACTTGCGCAGAGGCTTCCATGGTCGCAAGAAATGTAGTTAAAGAGTATGTGACCAATTGTAATAGAAATCCAAATTTCTTGCTGTCAGCTGCCTTTAAATATTCAGTCACAGATGTCTTTTATTTAACAGTGTCAATGCTTATTATTATTTATAAATTTTCAAAATTAAACGTCGATTCAATAATAAGTAATAATTTTCTTAGAATCAAAGTATAGAATAGAACTTTGATAATCCGTTATGAAAAGACGAGAGACTTTGAAAATTACATATACCTAAAAGTAATAATTTTAATTCTAAATAAATTCTGGAACAAGTATTCCGTTTTAGGAAAGTTTTGATCTCGGCGCTAAATTTCTTTTCTTTCCTGCATTTCTACTTCCATTACCAACTACCGTAAGTAATGGAAGTATTGTATTCGCTCAAAAAATTCGATATCGAATTCTCATCTGATTTACGTGTTTTGAGGTCTCCTGAGACCAAAAAAGTGGTTTTTTGGTAATAGGTCAGTTAGTGTGTATGTGTCTGGGGAATCTTTTGATTATCATATCTCCGAAACTAATAAAGATAGAACTATGAAACTTCAGAATTAAGACAGGTCTGGTGTACAGATGATTTTTCCTACTTTTGGTGAAAATTGGGAAACCAGAAGCGGGTCATTGAAAGCCGGAAGTGGGACCGTACATCAGTATATCAAAAACGACTTTGACGGCTTTCTTTAAAGTTGATAAACAAGTGCGTTCTTTTAAAAACGGCTGAACAGATTTTTTTTCAAACTCGCCACATTAACTTCCTTTTAAATATCCTTTCATATGTAATTGTTGTTTTTCAGTCAACAAATCAGTATGCCAAGTTTTGGTGAACGTCGGTGTCTCAAAAACGGCCCTAACAATTTTCTTGAAAATTGCCACATAAATCCTTATTTAAATATCTTTTTACATGTATTATATGTTTATTACTGTCGTTATTATAGTAAAATTAACAATCATCCTGATTAGGTAGGTAAGTTTTAGATCTCAGAAATTGGTGTTTCAAAAAACGGCTATACCGATTTTTGTTAAACTCGCTATGTAAAGTCTGTTTCGTATGTGTTTATACATAATATCAATTTTCTCTTGCAGGAAAATTGTTAGGTGTCATTTTATTAGGTCAGTTTTATAACTTTTGACCATATTATCTCTAAAATATGCATATAGTGGGTAATGGAAACTGTGTGGTTGTTACACACCAGACCCTTTTCTTTCTTTCTTTCTTTTTCAGAGTTAGACGAATAAAAAAGCTTCTCTGTCGGTTAAATGAAGAATATACACACGATTGTAATTTCGAATTCTTCTCTCATTCACGATTAAAAAATGTCATTTTATTTTTAATTAATTTTTCATTTATCTTTTATACATTATATATATCCAATCTGATAAATAAAAACTGATGACAGGAAAGGCATTGATTTATTTTTCTTACAAATCTAAATCTACATAAAAATATAATTTATCTTTCACACATTACTATTTTTCACCACACATTCTTAAAAGGGAACTATTTATTTATTTATTTCCATTATTATTATTATTATTGTTATTATTAGTGCCTTCTGTATCCATCTGAAAATACTGGTTTCATAAAAATTACTGACTTCCAGTTTTTAATGAACTTACATAATTTGAGATGTCTTGAATACGATTTGATCATTACTGTGTGCCATTTTAAGATATTTGTACCAAAATATTGTAGATGTGTACAAAGTGGGCACTGTATCTACCGAAGAAATGCATGAAATTCTATGAAACGTTACTTGGTTTGACCTTGGCATAAATTGGTGCTGATTAGATTTTGATACATATTGTTATGTAGGTGGCGTTGCTATTTTGCACTTTTCCTCTTTTACTATAAGGTTACTTATATGTGCTTCAAACTTTATAGTTGATATGGCTATTATAAAACAAAACTATTTTAATTTAATTCGGGTGCATATCGACCAATAGGGGTGATTTTGTGCTGCAATTTTCACTAGTTACTGGAAAAACTATCGCAGCTTCTACAGTGTATAAATGCACCAGATTTTATTTGTAAGATGGGTATCATGAAAACCTACAATGGTTAAATTTGTTAGTAAGGCTGCTGTATGGCAATTTTTTCCTTTATGTGAAGACTATACATTTACGCTCATTTAAGTAAAGGCCAAATCAGCTTCCATTATATAAAAGCATACCAAACTTCGAATCTGAGGTGGCTTATATAAAAAAAACTGCTGATTCAGTTTTGGTTCATATCAGCCTATAGATTGCACTGTCATACAGCCCTTTTCAGGCTTTACATAGTTCTTCTGCCAATTAATATTCTAAAATGATATAGTTTTAGAAAAAGAGGTTTTTGAGAACCACAGCATACTATTTGACATTCAAATTCACTGTATTTTATATTGTGAAAGGTTATATCTTAATATGGATTTAAAAAACATTCCTGCAAAGAGGTATTTTTACATCTGAAGGCTTTCAGGTACATCATAAATATAAACTTTTAAAATTTTAAGATATTCCTATTACACAGAATCAAACTAAATTTTAATTTTTCAGTGCAATAAAATGTTTTTTTTTTTTTTTTTAATGGTCTAAAAGTTTTAAACCTCATTTGAAACAAATCAGTCATGAAAAGATTGTATTTTAATGATATTATTTGAGGTTTCATGGACTGGCAATCTCTGTATTCGATTACCAGGACAAAAACAGCCAGGGTTCCCAGTCAAACTTAAACTTGCATTTATTTATTCTGTTTTCCAGAGCTTAGATATGTCGATCAGAATTTTGGGCACCACCACCCTACATCAGGTCGATGGTGATTCAATCTTATTTTCGCTTCTGAATGGAACCATGCCGCCACCTTACTTGGCTGCTTCATTACGCCCCCTTCTTAAATTCGGTGTCTAGAAGAAAAATCTTTCTTTTTAAAAATGTCTTTAAAAATGTGGTGATGGATTCATTGCAACAAATGAAAAGAGAGTTTTAAAAATAAGTAAGATTAAAAATTCTAATTTTTAAAAGAAAATCTGAAGAAATTTTTTGATTTTGGCACCCTCTAAGATAAGGCGCCCGGGGCCAGTGCCCCCTCCCTTCGCATGGCCCTCTCTGCTGTATTTTGCAATCAACACAGTCAGGGCTGTCTTAACACATTCAAGCACACTTGGCTAACAATTTCTGGTGCCCTTCCCTTTGAAAAAGAATAATAGAATTTAAATTTAACTCAAATTTTACATGTAATTCAATTTTTTATTTATTTTAATATTCGTTACTAATTTAATTCAATTTTAAAGAGTTATTAAAATTTAAAATTCAAATTTAGATTTAAATATTGATTTTTATTTTAAAAAATAATTTTTACATTGGAAATAATGAATTAGAAATCTTAGAAAATTTATTTATAAAACTGTCGTTCAGTATATTAAAGTATCTTTAATGAGTAAAATAACTCTCTTCTACAATTATTTACAAACTTATTAACTGTAACATTTCATCAATTTATTTTAGCCTATCTGCTAGAAATGTCAAAAGTATTAAATTTATTTAATCGAAAGTTAATTTTTTGTCATCAAATATATACAGGGGGTTCAAAAGATATTACCTACCATATATTAAAAACTTATGAAGTTAAAAAACCTTATAAAAAAATATTAAATATACGTGTACAACACAGTAATTGAAAAAATAAAAAAGTCTAATTTTTTTAATCATGCGATTAAAGTAATAAAATAAAAAACTAGTATGTTATGACTATCACAGGGATCCCACTCAATTTTAAAAATAAAATTCCCTCACTTTTCCAGGTTTTCAAGGTCTATTTTTCGAAAATTCCATTTATAAAATTTGGTTCAAGACATAAAAAGTATCTCACAGTATAAAACAGAACATAGCTCGCGACATAAAAGACAACATAATAACGTGACTTGTGATATAAATTGAATATATATTTTCCAGGTTTATATCATTTTTCCAGGTTTTGCAGCAAAATTTACAATTTTCCCTGATATTTCCCTGACTTTTTTCAGTAATTTCAAATTCCCTGACTTTTCCAGGTTTTCCCTGTTCTCCCTGACCCATGGGAACCCTGTATCACAAAACTTTCTTCTATATTTTTCTATACAAATTCCTGCAGTCCAAATTATTTATTACTTTTTTATCCATTATGAATGCAAACGATTTTCATCTTAGGGAGGTATTACAACAATTGTCCAGTGGAAGTGAATTTTTATCATGCAGATGGCATCCTTCCCACATTACAGGGGAGAATTTTAATATAACAGCGCCACGTATCAGCCGATATACACCCAAATTAAATACACATAATGTCTTATAATAGCCTTTTCACAAATCAAATTTGTTGATTTTATTCAATAGAACCTGAGATATAGCCTTCCCTTAAATTGCGATATAGCAGCACCACCTGTTGAGGTATTGACACTAAAAGTTTCAGGCACAAATATTAGTCCATATGCATCTGCATATAATTTTATATGCAATTTTGTGTAATAGTTCCTGAGATATAGCGTTACTTAAAATTGCGGAAATCACTGTATAGCATTACCACTTGCTATGCGATTGGCAACAAAAGTTGATAGGCAGTAATTTATGTCAAGGTGCATCTACATATAAATTTATATGCAATTCTGTGCAGTAATTCCTGAGATACAGTTGCCACAAAAATTTTGTCACACAGACAGATGGACGGATATACAGATATTTTCTAAAAATGGTCAAATCATGTTACAGATTTCTCAAAACGTGTAAATCCATCAAAAACGGGAAATTGAAAATTTTGACGAATCCAACGAGTTCTATTGAATATATAAGAAAGTAACTAGACTGTCTTCACTTGACTTTCTGATCATTTAGTAGTTATTAGGCATTAGAACAAATTTTAATCATTGAATAATTCAGTAAAAGATAAAAAGTAAAAAATATAATAGGGTGTTCAATTATTTCTCTTCAAGTTAAAATATTTGTACAATGGACAATACTGTATCCAGTTTTTTTTGTGTGTGTATTTTTTATGAAGTATAAAAATTTTAAGCAAGCGATTTTTAGTAATGATCATTTTCTAAGAAAATTCTAAAATATAGATCAGTTTCATTCTCTTTTAAATAATTTTTCATATAATTAGTCCCCATATGACATTAAATGAATAAATTATTTCACATTTTAATATAAAAAAATCTATAAGAATGTGCAAGTCATTTGCCATAATGATCATTTATCAGCAAAGCAACAGGGTTCATACTCAAATACGGGGAAAAAATTCCCTGAGTTTTCCAGACAATTTTCAAGAATATATAAGCGACATATTACAAGAAACGCTCTTCTAGAGAGGAGAAATTACATCTACTTCCACTCTATGATTTTATATTACTGCCGATCATGATAGAAATTTAGGTAGAAATCATTGTTTACATAAGTATTTTCACGATACTTAATCATTTGAATTTTGATATGAAGCTAAACAAGAAAAATATAATTTGACAGAAAAGAAACATTTGATTTTCCAGGTTTTACAATTGATTTTCCCTGACTTTTAATGAAGATTTTTATTTTCCCTGACTTTAAAAAAATCCAAATTCCCTGAGTATTCCAGGTTTTCCCTGAGTAGTATGAACCCTGAGCAATAGAACATAAACAAATGTAGGAAAAGTCTTTGACGTGTACAGCACCAAAGGTAATAATAATAATTGAAAAATGCAGATAGCTGTTTCGGTAGCATTGAGCGTACCGTCATCAGTGTATGAATGATTATACAGTGATGGTGAACTGACAACGGCACACTCAATGCTACCGAAATAACTGTCTGCATTTTCCCCTCATTATTACCTTTGGCGTTCTACATGTTAAAGTCTTTTCCCGTGTTTGTTTATTTAGCGAGAAGTCTACTTTTCATACAATGTAAAATAGATTTATGTTTTTAGATGCTTTAAACAGTTTAACATTATTAAAATGAAATTCAATAAATTGGAGTCCATGGACTGCAATGTTTAAGAATTCTTTTTGGTATTCCTGTAAAAATATTCAAAGTTTTACACTCATACAAGTTTATATAATTCATGAAATGATAACCTACCTAATGCCTATCCAATTTAATCTTAATGGAATATAGAGTTTATACGCTAGTTCACTTCAAATATTATATAGACCGTAATGATAGATAATTTTTCATATGTCCCTGTAAAGTCATATAGTGATTAAAAGATATACAGGTCATATGATGATGACCTATAATATAGCTACCACTTTTTAGCTCAATTGGATATGGTGATTAGACACTGTCACACTTATAATTTGAGTGCATAAACCATAATGAAAAATATTTTTTCATTGTGGTTTATGGACTCAAATATTCATAAAAATATCTCTGTAAAGGAACTATATAAGCAGTATATTTGTGTTTCTTATAACTATATTTTTGTCTATGTTAAAGAACTATAAACTCTACACCCATCAAAATCTATACATATTGTGCGACGGTTATCCATAACATACCTATCGACTTTCAGATTTGAATGCCATTGCACTTCAAGCACTTTGAGTCCATCCATAGGTCCAAAATTATAAAGAATTTTTCGTTGTCTCTCTGTCAAATAACCATAAGTCCTACTCTCATCAAAATCATACAGTCATGTGACAGTGATCTATAGTGCACATATAAACATACATATTCAGGTCTCGCTCGTTGGCCAAAACCATTCGAAATTTTCCATGTTTTTCTATGAAACTCGCGTGAATACAAGCTAGAATACCATAAAAAGATCCCCAATGGAGCACATTCCCTGTTCAGAACTAGATCTCAGTGCAAATGAACGGCCTTTAAAATGTCACATATTAAAATTTTTCGGGAGAAAAAAAGGAATTAGAAATCTGACCCAGATCTCTAAAATCAGATCTTTTATGTAAGAATAGGCTTATATCCTGTAGGTTTAAAGGAACAAAAAAAAAAAGCAAATTTAATAATACAGAAAATAAAAATAAAGTTGATCTATTAACTTTGAGTTAGATTAGAAAAAGACATATTTATGCTTACGTAAAAGAGGAAAACAATTATGAAAGCCACCCTTTTACATCTAGCGCCTTTGGCCAGCCCAATTAGCCCTATGGATATGGTGGGCCTGAACACAGCGAGGGTTAACAGTAAATACTAAGTTTCCTGAATATGAGGATAAATCAGATAAGTTTGTCTTCTTATAAAAACCTTAACTCTAAGATTTATGAAAATTGTTAGATCCATTTTTAAGTTAACCAAATTTTTGCCATATTTTGCAACATGTGTAGTAAGGGTTAATAGCAAAAGCTAATTTTCCAGATGATGAACATAATTCAGATGGGTTTGTCATCTTAAAAAACATTGGTACAAGTGTAGTGCAAGTGTTAAGGCCAACTGACTATTGGGGGTCCTAGGTATAGGTGGAGTGTTCTCCAAAGAGGAGCCCTCCTAAGAGTTCCTAGGTATTCACGTAAGTTTCAGGGGGGGGGGGAAATATGTAGAAAACTCTGAATGGCTAGACTAACTAGCAGAATTCAAGTTTGAATCCAGCACCTCCTTTCTATCAGCTTTAGGAATAAAACCTCACAGCCACTATGGTGCTGTGAGGTTTTATTTTATGTGAGGCTATGGTGCACCAGACTGATATTTATTATAAAATTTCATCATTGTATCAAAAAGTAGAGCTACAGTTAAACAAAGTTGTTTAGTAATTAGTCACAAACTAAAATGCAAATATGATAATTTACGCTATATAATAAAAGAAGGTATTGAATTCGTAAAAATTTCTGACTCCCAGTTTTCAGTGGATTGATACGTTTAGAGAGGTCCAGATCACAATTTGATTCTTTTTAAAAAATCTATGTGCGTGTGCGTGACAAAAGTTTTCTCACAGATCTAGCTCAAGAACTAATACACAGAATTTCATGCAAATTTACATGCAGTTGCATCTTTCTTGGCATAAATTAGTGTCTATCATCTTTTAGTGCAAATTGTTCTACAAGTGATGCTACCATAGTGTTTTTCATAATATTTTAATATGGAAGTATAAGGCAAAAATTCCTTTAAATGTACACAGAGTTATTTATAACAAATCATTATAGAAAATTATATACATATAGGTATGTATATTAAATAGTAACAGTCAACCAAGGAAAACATTTTTTCATATGTATGAAGGAGCATTGTTTCACCCTCCCCCCCCCCCATACACAGGGACCAAATATTCAATATCAGTTTTTTTTTCTACAGAACTCACCAATACCTGTAAAATGAATGGTTGAACCATATACCTGTGTTAGTTTGAAATGAAGTTAGATTTTTTACCCCCATTATTAAAAAAAAAAAAAAAAAAAAAAAACTGAAAGCATTTTTTTTTATGTCATTAGCGGGACACAAAACTCACGTTCTTTCGATATTTACTGTTTTACTTTTCCAAGATGAAAAGCATCTGCATTCATAAAGGAAAATGATTTTAATACATTATTCACATGGCGTGAATTTTTATAGAAAAATATAGAAGAGAGTTTTGAGATACTAGTAAATTTCATACTTTATGATACTAGGCTACAACATAATAGTTTTTACTTGTAATTTTTGTATGAATTTTGAAATGTTATCTGTGGTCAATCTTTTTTATAGTCCTTTTCCCTAGCAGAGTCGGTTCAAGGCGACGGAATTTCTCTCTTCTCCAGAGAGGGAGATCACATGCTCAATTCCATCCAAAGAGATGTTGTCGTTTCTTCAGTAACCTAGCAATGGATGGGGGAAGTGAAATCATAGTTCATCTGAGCATGGCCTTGACACGACAGACTAACGCCTGTATTCTTATCAAATGCCACTAACTAGCGAGACCTCACTCTTGCAAGAGCTGCCAGTTGTGAGGAATAACGATAGACAAGGGGAAAGCCGTAACCCTCGACATCATCAGCCGAATAACTGGTTCATGACGTCACTCTACTGGGATTCAGAAGTGCCGTCGCATGATGATTTTTTTTTTTTTTTTTTTTTTTTTTTCCCAAGGTAATTTAACCAGAGAAAAAGATTTGCGCATTTTATGATTTTCAGTTTTATTATGTATATATTACATAATGTCCAGTCTTTATTTTAGGCATTTTTAGCACACTATATTCATAAAAAAAGATACGAACAAATAATAAAATAAAATAAAATGAATAGCTGGATTAATTAGAAAAATTATTATTATTTATTGCTTCGGGATAACTATGGATAAATAGAGAAGGTTTATAACTGTTATTATTATATGAAACTTTTTTTCTTTTTTCTGTTCAAATATTTCATTCTTTCCTTTCTTTTTTCGTATTTCTCTCCCTATTTTTCCCGCAATAATGAGTGATTAAAAAAAATAAATAAATAAAAATAAAATCTCTCCAGATATTTTTAATTAGATTAGTCAAGAAAAATTATATCGAAATTAATTGATTATTCCTAAAACGATAATATTAATTTGCTATTAGAAATTCAATAATATATTAAAACCGCACTATTTTAAAAATTATATATATATATATAATATTACGTTATAAAATATCAATACTATTTTATAATTTGTTTCTTAAAATAATATTTTCGTTTTCAGTTGAAACACCCGAAATTAATTTTAATACAGTATAACAATTAAATAATTGAGAAATATGTTAAAGAAGGTTTTAAAATATTTGTGTAAATAATTTAATAAATCTTTAAATAATCTAAATATAGATTTAATAAACTAGTGTACAGTAAATATTTTTTTTTAAACTTATTAACACATCACTGTAATGATGTGTAAAGAAGTTTTAAAGTATAAATTATTATTCAAGATTTGTTATAAAAAACTTCAATTTAATCTTGAATCAATCGTTTAAATATTTTTAATATATATGCACATAAATCACAATAGCTTTTGGTTAATATTTGTCTTTATTGTTATCAATATTATGTGTAAAAGTATAAGAAAAAATATGAAAAAGTTTAAAATCTTTTTTATTTATAATATTCTCCATTTAAATTACTTTCCTTTCTTTCTTTCTCTCTCTCTCTCTCTTTTTTTGTTTTTGTTTTTTTTTATTTTTATGTTTACAAACAGAATATAATGAAATATCTGCAGTAAAAATATAACGAATTTATTTTATTTTTTATGTAATGTCTAAGATTTTTCTCAAAAATGCCATTTTAAACTTTTCGAAAATTGAAAATAAGTAATTAATTTACAATATTTCAATGTTTTTTTTTTCTTTTTCCTTAGGAAAATTCAACAGTATCACTATTTAGAATTTCTTTAACAATATCATAAAATCTTGTACTGTAATAAATTTTACTATACAATAATTATTATTGCACTGTAAAATGAGAAGTAAATTTTATAAGAAATTTTCAGAAGTAATAACTAATCACAAGTCATTATTTTGTCTAGAAATTGATTCTTATGCCATGCAATAATTAAATATTTGAATGTAAAAAAATGTACTAATAAGTTAATACACCTTTATTATGTCAACTCTTTTGTGTCACATTCAACATTTGCTATAATAAGTTTTGTTAATTTATATATTTCAGTATTGCAAATTTTGAATATATATATCCATAATATTCTATTCATTCCTCTCTTCCAAACGTTTATGAGATAACTGTGAAAAAAATTCTTTTTTTTTTTTTTTAAAGATTTGGTCTTTATTGTTATTATCATTATAAATCTTTAATTTATTATCATATTTCTCTATCTTATTTTTATTTATTTTTTTATGTAGGATATATTAATACTATATTTATAATAATAGTAAACAGATTTGTCAGACAAAAATTATTAATTATAATAATTTACTTTCCTTATAATATTGCTGTGAAAATTCCACTTCAATTTGTAAAAATTTAAGTTTACAGCATTTTTCTCCTTTTAGAAATTTTTTGTTTAGAGTTCATTGTACAGAAAAGTTAAAATAATAATAACAATATCCAAAACAACATTTTATCTAGTGCATGCTTCTTATAGCACATCATAATAAAATAATAATAAATAATATTTTTTCACTTCTTTTTCTTGGCTGATTATTAAAACAAACTGATTAAATGTCAGTCATATTTTATTATTATTTTTTTTCTTTATTTACTGAAATACTGAAAAGGAAAACTGGACAATCAAAGAAAAGTGAGTCAATGAAACAAACAAGTGAAAATTTGAATATATTTTTATTTCAAAATATGACAGCTTAGATCAATAGTATAACATAATTTGAAACACAAATACAAATTTCAAACAAATTTAGGCAAGATAATGGGGAATAATATATTTCAATAGTAAATATGTCCTAAAGTTGGGAAAATATATTTTCTTTTCTTTCTTTCTTTCTTTTCTTTTCTTTTTTTTTTTTTAAATAAAATTAATTTAAGAGCAGCTATTCATTATGTATATATTTTAAAATATTTATGTATGGGGAAATATTACGTAATTTCAATCTAATAAATATATTTAATTATTACTTTTACGTTACATTTATTTACTAAAATTCAATGGAAAAGACTTTTTTCAATATTACGCATTAAATGAAATTTAGTATAAGATATGTTGTAATAACTGACAGGATTGTTTTACAATGTCTCTTTAAAATTATCAAATATTAACTTTCATTTTATTATTTATTTTATTTTTAATGTGATAAATACATAAAAGGACATTTACTAAATTTTTTATTAAATTAACAACCAAGTTGATGAAACAGAATGCACTTTAAAACTAATGACTCCTTTTAAATAATTATTTAAAAAGTTTCGTTGTTATTAAATACTGAGAGTATTAGACAGTTGAAACATTGATTGAAAATAGTTCATTAATACCTCTGCTAATGAATAAATATCGATTATGTAAACTTCAGAAGATTTCTTTGCTCGGGATAATTACTTTAATCTTTTTTTTTTTTTTATTAGTTTTTTAAAACGAGATTTTGAAACACCATCGTTACGCATTTTACAAAAATTATTTAAAAATATATTCGTAGATGCTAACAAAAAATTTTTAATAATGCTACTAATGGGATGGAAATTAGCACAAGCATTTTTTGATAAAAAGTGAGATATAGTATTTCTATTAATTGCAGATATGATACATAAAACATCAAACCCAATATTTTCTAGACCTACGATTATTATTATTATTATTGTTTTTTTTTTTAAGTATTGATATAGATCCTTAGCAGATAATTTTTTTAACTGCACAACATCTTTGTATTTTGATAAAACACTTTTTATCATAAATGCATAGGCACTTGAAAGCACAAGAATCTGAACTATAGGAAGCACCTCCTATATTACCACTTTATACTCCATAAATTATTTGAGATGTATTTCGTCAATCATTAATATAATTAACTTATCTTGATCTTCAAGCAATGAATATTTAGTTTTAATGTAATGCAAAAAAATTATATCATATTGCTCAGAATTAGGATCTAAATTATACAGAGTACATAGCCGCTGTAATTTTACTTTCTCTTACAAATCTATATGCTTGGGAAGATATTGTGTAAAAAAATGCGCAAAATATTGTAGTATCACTCGAATACCTGTATTTATACTTTTTGCAAATAAGAAAGGAAATTTGTCCTATTATAAATTTTATCATGTTTTCATTATCATCATTTTCTATTGGATTTAATGCCTCAATTACACTTAAGATAATAGAAGTTGGATTTTCAGTTGTGTTCTCATCAACCTGTTTCAATGCATATAATACCTCATTAAATTCATTTGTATTATTTATTGATAATGTAATGTAATAGTACAAGAAAAAGAAAACTTACATATTTTCCCCAACGTTAAGCCTTTATTGTAACATGTTACTTCTAATTTTTCATTTAATCAAAAGAGATTTCTCTGTTTTTGGAGCAGGATTTGTAATAATGTTTAAAAACATTATTTGCGTTTTACATGGTACAATAATCCAATAATCTTGATTAATAAGCTGTAAGATCGAACCCAAGTAACACAGATTGTTGGCCCAACTGCGATTTATTGTTAGTTCGTTGGGGAATTGTTATCGTTGGGGAAAGGGCTCAAAATAACAGTGGGCCAACAGTAAATAGTATTGTTGGCCCAACAGTCCTCAAATACTGTTTTCCCAACAGCAAAATATAACAGTTGGCCCTACAGTGTCATTCTGTTGTTGGGCCATCTGCAAAACAAGGTGGATGGGCCAACAGTATTCAACTGCAGTTGGGCGAACTGCAAAATATCATTGTTGGGCCTGCAGCATTCACCGACGGTTGGGCCAAACGCAAACCAGAGACCATAAGCCAACCGTGTTAAGCGACCGTTGGGTCAAAAGCGAAAAACGAACATTCTGCCAACCAACCAGCTAAACCACAACAACAACAACAACGCTTTCGTCTCCGCCATCTTTGATTATTAGCTGCAAGAGTTGACACGCCGTACATTAAGGTATGTTTATCATTTTAATAATGATATTTTTTGGAATTATCGAGTATATTTCACTAATAATTGGTTATTTAATGATAACAAAACCAAAAAAATTTATTTATCTAATTTAGATCCTGCTATAAAGGGTTTTTTTTGTTGTTGTTTCTAAATAATTTTTATTTAATTTAATTTATTTTTTACATGTTCTTGAACAATTTATTTTCACATATTCTCCATATTTACTTATGGACAGTATAATTTCTTGTATAAATTTCTTCTTTTATTGCAAAAATTAAATTTTTATTTATTTTTTAGTATTATTACTGATTGTATAAATAATTGTGCCTGTTTACAGCTTGAACTAATAAATTTGAAATGAAATTTTCACGAGTAAATATTAAATAATTTATACATGTCTAGAAAGACAGAAAGCATTCGTATTTTCCTTGTCTCACGTTAATTATGAGAATTTAAGAAGCAATCTAGGGCTGTTTAACATTCAGAATTATTGCTTTTTTTTTTAAAACTGCTCGCAATTGAACTTATTGAAATTAATTTCTTAATAATCAATAATGTAAAAATATCACTTTCTTTCTTTTGAAAGGCATATGAAAATTAATGCTTCATACTGAAATTTTAAAAGCCTAAAGTTTTGTTTTCATATTAATGAAAGTGTTAGAGGGTTCATACTCCTCAGGGAATTTAGAATTTGTTAAAAAAAGTCAGGTAAAATAGAAATTTTCATTAAAAATCAAGGAAAATCAATTATAAAACCTGGAAAAACAATTTTTTTTTTCTCAAGTTATGTTTTTCTTGTTTAGCTTCGTATCAAAATTTAAATGATTAAGTATTGTGAAAATACACATGTAAATAATGATTTCTACCTGAATTGCTATCATGATCGGCAGTAGTATGACATTATACAGTGAAAGTAGTTGTATTTTGTCCTGTCTAAAGGAGCTTTTCTTGTAACATGTCGCTGATATTTTCTTGAAAATTGTCTAGGAACTCGGGGGGGGGGGGGGAAACTCAGGGAATTTTTTTCTCGTATTTGAGTATGAACCCTGTGTTATGATGATGTTTCTGCTAAACCTTTAATCCGTTTACTTTATAAAACATATTTATAAGTATCTTATTAAAAGCAACTAAATTTTTAAATCATCACATAAGTTTATCGTATACTTTAAGCATAATTATAAAAATATTTCGTTGTAATATATAAAAGTATAACAGTGTATTTTGAATGAACATAACAATAATTCATAATGAAATTTTAAAAGTCTAAAGTTTTGATTCTTATGTTAATCAAAATGTTATAAAAATGTGTTTTTCAAAGAACTTAATCCGTTTACTTTTCAGAATATCTTTATAAATCATATTTTGTTAAACTAAATTTTTATATGACATGATGTCTCACTTCGTATAATATAAAAATGTATCAATAGATAGATAAAAAAATATATATATATGTTTATTCATCATAGGCATCCTATGTTGGACCACAGGTGACCTCGGTTTTTTTCCTGCTCCTGCTGTTTACTTAAAGTAAGGCTGTTTTATAATTCTTTTAAAGTTTTCATTACTTTTAGTTAATCAAATTTTGTGTTTTGCAAATTATGGTCCAAAATCACCTATCTTTTTTACTCTTCTAGAATTTGAAGATTAATGAAGTTAATCATGTTTGAAATTATAAAATATTTATTTTAATGTTCTCATTTCATATGTAAATTTTCATGCATCTTAAATTAAGCCTAAGTGTATAGGAACTTCTATATTCTTTAAGAATTATCTAAGAATGGTTCGCATCTGAGAAAGACTATATAATAAAGAATGAAATTATCAATTATTATGGTTTTAATAATCCACTAAGCTGGACATATCAAATATAACAATGAACCTAATTGTGTATCCTATTATACACTACAAAAGTTCTGAAACATTTCATGAAAGCATGGTGTTTGCCATTTAACTTAGTTTTGTTTTCAAAAGGCCTTTTTAACACGCTTTTATTAGCTTCACCATGTTTGTTTGTATGTATGTTTGTAACCGCTTTGGGAGCAAACAAAAAATCTATTTGGTAAGAAAAGACTTTCCCTACATGGACACTGTGGCTGTGAGGTAAGGCGCCGCGCTACGAACATAAAGGTCTAGCGTTCGATCCCAGTCAGGGAAGATTTTTTAAAAATGGCTTTTGTTTAATTCTAAATTATTTTAATTAAAGATTTAAATGTAAATATTATGGTGTGTCACTCACACGATTTTCTCTTACCCTGCATTTTAATACTAAGATAGATATTTTGTGCTTTTCGTTCACATTTCTATGAAAGCGTGTTCTTTAATTTTTTAAAACTATAATATTATTTTAATTTTAACATGTGCAAAATTCTTCATATATACATCAATTATTCATTCTTTCTTACAACTATTCGGTACTCGGCCGAGCACTCGGTTACTCGGCTAAAGTGCTACTCGGTGCAGCACTAACATTAACTGCTTATAAAATCTTTATTGTGATATAGAGCTGTACCAAGTACTCGGTATATACTCGGTACTCGGCCAATTTGTCGAGTACTCGTTACTCGGCCAAATTTGGACTAAGTATTCGGCCAATACCGAGTAGTTGTAAGAATTTCATTATTTTTATGTATTATTAGAAGAAATGTATTCATAAGAGTTGTTTATTAATAACTAAACTAATATGTAAATATAAATATAGAGTCATTAAACTTTTGCTGCAAAAGCTTTCTGCAGTTAAAACGGGCGAGTAGATTGCCACCAAACTTGGTATAGAGACAATTCATGATATGAGCTTATCCCTTTTAGTTACAAGAATTTAAGTATAACCATCTTGTGTGTGTGTAGTATGCGAATTTTTACTTTCTTCTAAATGCAATAGAAAAAAGTATTGGATTCGTAAAAATTTTCAACCTCTGGTTTTTGATGGATTTACATGTTTTGAGAGTTGTAGAACACGATTTGACCATTTTTAGAAAATGTCTGTGTGTGTGCGTGGCAAAATTTTGTGGCAGCTGTATCTCAGGAACTACTGCACAGAATGTAATACAAATTGGTATGTAGTTACACCTTGATATTAATTAGTGCCTATCAACGTTTGGTAAAAAATATCTTACAGGTTTCGTTGCCATCCTGCTTTTTTTTAATTTTTAACATGGTGGTATAGAACAAAATTTTGTATAAATGTGCATAAAGAGAATTATTGTTTAATAATCATTATGAAATGTACAAGAATTATTTATAATAGAGATAGTCAACTATGAAAAAATTTTGTATATGTAGGGGGGGGGGAAGTCTTCCCTCGAGGGGAATAAATTTTCATAATGGGTATCTTTCAAAACTGCTCGCTAATACCTTTAAAACGAATGGTTATCTGAGATAATTTAAAATAAAATTATCGATTTTTTTTTAAATGTAATATCGAGAATAAAATGAACTTTTTTTGCTTTTTTACATTTAGTGTTATACTACAGTCGGTAACAAAAGTGTCCGAACACTAGCAAAAATTCCTATGTAAAAAAAGTACACTTCATATGGTTTTGTATAGTCAGTGTTCTTACACTGACTAAGAACAGGATTCAACAAGGATTTATTTAACAAAACCGTATGAAGTGTACTTTTCTTACATAGGAATTTTTGCTAGTGTTCTGACACTTTTGTTACCTACTGTACTTCTCTAATATGGAAATCGTACTGCATTATCATGGAAGATAATTTTATTAAATAATGATTGTAATAAATTGTTTTTACTGAGTGAATTTGCAAAGGAAAAAATAGAAGAAAGTCATTTGGTAGCCACAACATTCTAGTTTTATGACAACTTAGAACATACATAAAATTGTATCTATAAAACAGACAAAAATAAAATATTTCAGATATAAGAACCCTTATATAATGCTGATATAGTATAGATAAAACTTTAAAACCCTGTTTTTATATTTTTTAAATTTATTTCTTACCATTTTCCGCAAACTAATTTAAATATACATTCCAGGTAAATTTACCTTAATCAGGGGTCAATCCAGATTTTAATTTTTTGGTTCCTTTTTTGTGAAATTTTTGTTTAGAATAAAATATTTTTGTGAGAAAATAAAATAGTGTGTAAAATCTTTCATTTTTACAATCATTGTATGTAATGTTTAATATCAAGTTTAATAGAGTTTCTTTGAGCTAATTTAAGGCATTTATTTAAAAATAATACTGAAAACATGAAAATATTTTATAAAAGTATCATTTTTATAAAGCAAAGTCTTGTAAAAAGGCTCCTTTTATAAGTTTGAATTTTATGTGTCCCTTTTCATGGATTTGAATTTTGTGAAGGGTCCATTTTCACGGATTTGAATTTTGTGTAGGATCTCTTTTCACGGATTTGAATTTTGTAAAGGGGCCGTAAAAGGGATCCAAATTTTGTTTGGATCAACCCCTGCCTTATGTTAATGTAATACACTGTAAAAAGTAAATCTGAAGGGCTGCGATGTGTATGCCGAAATATATTTGTTTTATCAAAAGGATGAAAATAAGGTATTTGAATCTAAATTGAGGTAAATCTGAAGTTTAATTTGATTTTTTTTTCTCAATCTATGCTATAAAATAAATGGAAATTTAAGTTGTAATGATTAAGACATGATATCACATTTTAATTATTAAAACTGATCGATGTGTTTTAATTTTTTTGGTTTTAATGAATTTGAGTTAATATAATTTGATTACAACTTTTTCACATTTGAAACCCGAATAAACTACTACGTCAGAAACGCCAAAGAAAAATATTGGAAATGCATACAGCTGTTTCAGCAGCCTTAAGTGTGCCGTCTTCAGTGCAAAAAGGCACTGAAGACGGCACGTTATCATTTTTGCACTGAAGACTGCACGCTTAAGGCTGCCGAAACAGCTGTTTGCATTCCCAATTTTTTTCTTTGGCGTTTCTGACGTAGTAGTTTATTCGGGTTTTAATATTCCAATGCCAAGTCTCCTGTTATTATTTTTCACATTTGGTATACAAAACATGAAGGTTAGCAATTTCTTATAGTTTTTCTGTTGCGATTCAGCGGCTAAAAATTTACCAGTGAATTAAGTAAATATAGTGTAAACTGTACTTTTCTAAGCCAATTGGTCAAATTAATTCTGTTGATTTCAAATCATATCAATAAAACAAAAGTATGTGATTAATCTATAAACTACTTAACACTTGTTGCTCTCAGAGAAGTTTTTATTAGAAGTATAATTTTTCAAGATGTATTTTCATGTGTTGCACTTAATTTTATTATTATTATTATTATTATGTAAAATGGAATCAAAATAACTAAGTAATTTTATTTTAGGTTTGTATATTGCACTTTCTTAGAAGTCTTTCAGACTGTTGATGAAGAGGAAAGTTATATTGAAAATATTTTATCTGGACATACCAAAATAAATAAATAAAATAAATTGTATGATAATTAGTATACTCTAAACATTGTAATATGTAACATTTAATTAAGTTTTACTGTTTTCAATAAAAAGTATTTGCTATTTTTGAAATGTACCTTTATTTTTTGCATCTTTTTTTAGACTAATGCATTTTACCAGGGTTGCATAGATTTTTTTTATTCCCAACATTTCCCCCAATCTATATAAAAGTTTCTCCAAAATGGGAAAACTATTTTAACTATGATTTTTGTAATTCATTGTTGAAACTGATATCATTTGTATATTTTTCTGTAAATATCTCTTCCCCCCCCCCCCCCCCCCGGTCGGCATTACTCATTCAGACAACCTTTAGGCAGAAAAAAAGCCTAAAGGTTGTCTGAGTGAGTAATGCCGACCGGTTGTCGACCTGGATAGCTCAATTGGTAGAGCCTTGACCTTGTAAGTCAAAGGTCCGGGGTTCGACTCCCGGTCCAGGCATTATTTTCACTCAGTCGGAAAAATAAAAAATTTCAATAAATATGATTTTCTTCCCAATAATAATAATAATAATAAAAGAGTATTCATGTATTTAAAAAAAAAAATCTTTTGTAAAAGAAAATCAGTTTGAAACTAAGAAGTTAGCATGATACAAATATATCCTTGAGGAGGTTGGGTTTTTTTTTTTCTTTTAATCCATTTCCGTTTTATTTTTATTTTTATTTTTATTTATTTTTTTTTTTTTTTTTTTGAGAAATTAAATTTTTTATTATTAGTTTTAAATGGGATATTACCTCCCTATTTTTGAAAGGGGTTATTAGTACAATTAACTCTGATAAAATTCAAATTCAATTCATTTTTAGAATAGAGAGAGGAGTTTATGACTTTCTTATAAACAGGTTTTTCTTTTTTTATAATAACAGTGGTAAGAATTTCAAAATTTTTATCAGCCAAAGATTTCATTTTTTTACAGGACTACAATATATGATAGATAATCTGCAATAGCGTATCGTGAATGAACTTTTGGGTATGCTCCATACAGGTGGCTAGAAACAGCACATTATGAAAAGCTCCTCTTCTGTTTGACTGTTAAAATGTCACCATATCTGTGTTGCTTCTCGAAATAAGCAAGTTAACAAGATGATTAAATATCCATTTTAATGTATTATTTCTAATTACCTAAGTGGAACATACTGAAAGTGTCATTAATGAGATGTCACCGATAGTCTGCATAGGATAATAGCAGCTTAAAAAGATAATAAAATTTAAGTAGTTGCCTATCCAAATACTAAGGGAGAGTTTTTCTTTTTTTGACAATGTTACACTGTTCATAAAAAAAATATAAAAAAATCTCTCGTCATGTCTAAAGAATAACTTGCAACTGCGGAGTAACCAAACATTTTCCCAGCCTTTCATATAAACATTTTATCATTGCATATTACTTCATCATCTTAATATTTTCCCCTCTCTCTTTCATTGAAATAATGTGGTGAAAATTTACTCTCTATTTCTCGTGTGTATTTCCTGGCTGTAATGTTGAAAAGCAATTTACAAAAACATACATTTTCTGATTTATATAAGATTTCATTTGTATTTTAAAATTAATTACAATTATATTCAATTGTCATATTTGCCACCTAAATTTATTTTGTAAGTACAGTTTAACCTTGTTAACGTGAACACACTTAATGTGAATTACTTTTAACATGAACTGTTTCCATAATCCCGTTGCTACTGATAACGTGGACATTTTTTCTCCCTAGAGAATCATATTAACGAGGTTCAGCTGTATTTTTAAAAATCTAAAGATTGGGTAAACGGATCAGTGAAAATGTGTATATACCTGTAAAATCTTAAAATTTCTGGTACTGCACTTAATTTTCTTAATTTTTACCTTTGTTAGGTCTATTTCATTATAAATCAATAGTTTGAATTACATCCTCGCATAATTTTTAATTTGATTACATTATAATCCAGCAACAGTGATGTAGATATTTTTAGTTCTGAAATTTAACTTTCATTAAAATTTAAAGCATCAGAAATAAAAAACAATCTTATATGTTATTAGACTTGATATGAGAATTTGAATTTTCTATTCTATATAGTATAAAAATTTTGCTGATATATTTATTAAAGTGAGATAAAATAAAACAACAGATTGATTTATATTCCATTCAATCTATTACTAGTAAAATAAGAATTTAAATGAACTCATTCGCTAAAAATAGTCAGTTTAAAAAAGGAGAGTTAAATAAATAAATAATTTTAATTTTCACTTTTAAGGTATATATTTAAAAACAAGATTTAAATATGAGACATGTGGTATAAATTACTAATGCTCTACCACTGAATTATTTAGTCGATATCAGACAATCTAACCTGTAGTAATCACTTATGTTAGAGCTTACAGATCACATTAAAAAAATTTTCTGTTTCATATGAGTAATTCCTTCAAGTCAGATATTGGCTAGGTTTTTCAGTAAGTACAAAACTGACACAGTCAGAGGTTCTAAGTTTGAATCTTAGCCAAGTCACTTTTCCATTTTGCTAAAGATAATTCACTTTTAGAAATGTGTATACATCATGTTAAGAATTTGTAGTCAGATAATTTATCCGCAAACAATCAAATATTTATTACAATGTGCTATAAGGAGTAAGGGCATACCAACATCAACAAATAAAAATGCTGTTTTTATATATTACATTGATTTTCGCATATTTCTTTTATGTACATTGAGATTTATTTTTCAGACTTCATAATTTTTTTTATATAATTACAATTTAGAGTAAATAAGATATTCTTTCTTCTTTTGGAAATTTATATAATATTATAACATTTAAAGAAAAAATTATCTTTAAGTTTGTTAATTTATTTCAGAAATATATTTATTCATTTTGAAAGTAATAAGATATTGAGAATATAGCACTTTTAAACAAGTAATTTCATGATAATTTATAAATTCTTTTGATTAAAATTTAAACTTTTTTTAATATATATATATGGGTCATTTCTCAAGAATTCTCTGTCATTTAGGTTAAACTCAAGGAGTTAGGAACAAAGCACCAAATAAAAAAATTATATTTTTTAGGCTATTTGGTTTTATTTTTACTCAAATAAAATATATCTTTTAGGGTGAATAAACACATTCTAAATTGAAAAAAGAATTAATTAATATGTTGCAATTATAATTAATTTATTAGGGAATAAACTAATCATAATTGCAATATATTATTTCTTTTTTCAATTTAGAATGTATTTATTCACCCTAAAAGATATATTTTATTTGAGTAAAAATAAAACCAAATAGCCTAAAAAATATAATTTTTTTATTTGGTGCTTTGTTCCTAACTCCTTTAGTTTAACCTAAATGACAGAGAATTCTTGAGAAATGGTACCCTATATACATTTTCACACTTCGTTGGCCAACGGTTGGTTTTGGCCGCTGGCCCTCGGTTGAGCCAACCGTTGGGTGACAGTTGGGCCAACAGTAGAACGGTTAGAAAAACTGGCCTAACCGTAGCCCAACCGTGGCCAATGGTCTTCCAACCGTGGCCCAACGGTCATCCAACCGTGGACCAACAGTTCACCAACCGTTTGCCAACAGTGGCCCAACCACGGCCCAACCGTTTGCCAACCATGGCCCAACCGTTCGCCAACCATGGCCCAACCGTTTGCCAACCATGATCCAACCGTTTGCCAACCATGACCCAACCGTTTGCCAACCATGACCCAACTGCTCCATCGTTGGGCCAACCGTCACCCAACGGTTAGCTCAACCGAGGGCCAGCGGCCAAAACCAACGGTTGGCCAACGATGAAGGAAACTGTAGGGCCAACCGTTTCCCAACCATTCCGTGTTACTTGGGAAGACTTGCTTCCATGCTTTACAGAGCAAATCAGCTTCATTTTTAGATTTTTTGTTTGCAGGGCTTTCCCTTCGAACTGGATTAGGTTTGAAGCACAGCATCTGGATGTAGCCTATTAAAAAAAAAAAAAAGATATTAGTGAAAAAATTTATAAATATGTATGGGAAAGAATAAATAAATAAACAAAAACAATTTATGCATTCCCCCCCCCCAACTTTTGATTAAAAATTATTCCCTGGATTGTGCGTTAGATTTATTATATAGTTTTAAAAAAATAAATATCTTAAGAAACAATTAAGCATTTTAGAATTTAATTAATTTATTTACTTTCACATTAATAAACATTTTCTCTTCCATTAAGAATTTAAAAATTATTTTGATGTGGTTTGGAAAAATACTAATACGATTTTTTTTTTTTTTTTTTTTTGGTTAAAAATATTTTTTGATAAATAAAACCTTTCTAGCTATGTGCTTATGGAATCATTTAAAAGATTAATAACAGCTATTCTCCATAATATCATGATTCAGAATTTTACATTTTTACTAGTAAGTAATAGATACATTAAGTTTTTTTTCTTTTTTTTAAGTGTCTATTAGAATGTCAATAATACATATATATGTGTGTGTGTATGTATATATTTAATTAAAAAAATTAAGAAGTTACGCTAAAAATACTAATTATTTAATGTATTTCAAATCTTTCACAGACTGCAAAATTAAAATAAATACTTAGAAATATTAATACCCGATAATATTATTTGCACTTATTAAATTTATGTAAAGTTATTATACAACATAGAAAATATCTTTTCGCAAGGTCTTTTGAATGATGTCAAAAAACTTTATGGAATTATTAATAAAATCGATAGCACTGAATAAATAAAAAGTTTTAACAAATAAAATAATAGTATTATTAAGTAATAAAAATAAAATGTTTTCTTACCTTGCTGTACATGGTAGGTTCGAAATTTTCTAGATCTGCTGTCCATTTTCTCCGCTATTCTTCCCTTTTTTTGACAAATTCTTTGATTACTATTGCAGTTATATACTATGAATGTACTAGGCATGCTTGAGAAAGAAATTATACAATTTATAATGGAAATAACATCATTTTAATGTATAAAATACTTTTTTAGCACGTATAAAACACGTTTTTCGCACTCACACTTACAAGAGAAAGAGTAAGATGGAATATGAACTTGAACTGAAATCTTGCTACACTAGTCGGTTCGAAGGTCACGTCGTCAGAAGGATCCTAGTTGAATCGTAACCCTCGACATCATCGGCCGAATAACTGGTTCATGACGTCACTCTACTGGGATTCAGAAGTGCCGTCGCATGATGATTTTTTTTTTTTTTTTTTTTTTTTCCCAAGGTAATTTAACCAGAGAAAAAGATTTGCGCATTTTATGATTTTCAGTTTTATTATGTATATATTACATAATGTCCAGTCTTTATTTTAGGCATTTTTAGCACACTATATTCATAAAAAAAGATACGAACAAATAATAAAATAAAATAAAATGAATAGCTGGATTAATTAGAAAAATTATTATTATTTATTGCTTCGGGATAACTATGGATAAATAGAGAAGGTTTATAACTGTTATTATTATATGAAACTTTTTTTCTTTTTTCTGTTCAAATATTTCATTCTTTCCTTTCTTTTTTCGTATTTCTCTCCCTATTTTTCCCGCAATAATGAGTGATTAAAAAAAATAAATAAATAAAAATAAAATCTCTCCAGATATTTTTAATTAGATTAGTCAAGAAAAATTATATCGAAATTAATTGATTATTCCTAAAACGATAATATTAATTTGCTATTAGAAATTCAATAATATATTAAAACCGCACTATTTTAAAAATTATATATATATATATAATATTACGTTATAAAATATCAATACTATTTTATAATTTGTTTCTTAAAATAATATTTTCGTTTTCAGTTGAAACACCCGAAATTAATTTTAATACAGTATAACAATTAAATAATTGAGAAATATGTTAAAGAAGGTTTTAAAATATTTGTGTAAATAATTTAATAAATCTTTAAATAATCTAAATATAGATTTAATAAACTAGTGTACAGTAAATTTTTTTTTTTAAACTTATTAACACATCACTGTAATGATGTGTAAAGAAGTTTTAAAGTATAAATTATTATTCAAGATTTGTTATAAAAAACTTCAATTTAATCTTGAATCAATCGTTTAAATATTTTTAATATATATGCACATAAATCACAATAGCTTTTGGTTAATATTTGTCTTTATTGTTATCAATATTATGTGTAAAAGTATAAGAAAAAATATGAAAAAGTTTAAAATCTTTTTTATTTATAATATTCTCCATTTAAATTACTTTCCTTTCTTTCTTTCTCTCTCTCTCTCTCTTTTTTTGTTTTTGTTTTTTTTATTTTTATGTTTACAAACAGAATATAATGAAATATCTGCAGCAAAAATATAACGAATTTATTTTATTTTTTATGTAATGTCTAAGATTTTTCTCAAAAATGCCATTTTAAACTTTTCGAAAATTGAAAATAAGTAATTAATTTACAATATTTCAATGTTTTTTTTTTCTTTTTCCTTAGGAAAATTCAACAGTATCACTATTTAGAATTTCTTTAACAATATCATAAAATCTTGTACTGTAATAAATTTTACTATACAATAATTATTATTGCACTGTAAAATGAGAAGTAAATTTTATAAGAAATTTTCAGAAGTAATAACTAAAAGTTAATACACCTTTATTATGTCAACTCTTTTGTGTCACATTCAACATTTGCTATAATAAGTTTTGTTAATTTATATATTTCAGTATTGCAAATTTTGAATATATATATCCATAATATTCTATTCATTCCTCTCTTCCAAACGTTTATGAGATAACTGTGAAAAAAATTCTTTTTTTTTTTTTTTAAGATTTGGTCTTTATTGTTATTATCATTATAAATCTTTAATTTATTATCATATTTCTCTATCTTATTTTTATTTATTTTTTTATGTAGGATATATTAATACTATATTTATAATAATAGTAAACAGATTTGTCAGACAAAAATTATTAATTATAATAATTTACTTTCCTTATAATATTGCTGTGAAAATTCCACTTCAATTTGTAAAAATTTAAGTTTACAGCATTTTTCTCCTTTTAGAAATTTTTTGTTTAGAGTTCATTGTACAGAAAAGTTAAAATAATAATAACAATATCCAAAACAACATTTTATCTAGTGCATGCTTCTTATAGCACATCATAATAAAATAATAATAAATAATATTTTTTCACTTCTTTTTCTTGGCTGATTATTAAAACAAACTGATTAAATGTCAGTCATATTTTATTATTATTTTTTTTCTTTATTTACTGAAATACTGAAAAGGAAAACTGGACAATCAAAGAAAAGTGAGTCAATGAAACAAACAAGTGAAAATTTGAAAAATATTTTTATTTCAAAATATGACAGCTTAGATCAATAGTATAACATAATTTGAAACACAAATACAAATTTCAAACAAATTTAGGCAAGATAATGGGGAATAATATATTTCAATAGTAAATATGTCCTAAAGTTGGGAAAATATATTTTCTTTTCTTTCTTTCTTTCTTTTCTTTTCTTTTTTTTTTTTTTAAATAAAATTAATTTAAGAGCAGCTATTCATTATGTATATATTTTAAAATATTTATGTATGGGGAAATATTACGTAATTTCAATCTAATAAATATATTTAATTATTACTTTTACGTTACATTTATTTACTAAAATTCAATGGAAAAGACTTTTTTCAATATTACGCATTAAATGAAATTTAGTATAAGATATGTTGTAATAACTGACAGGATTGTTTTACAATGTCTCTTTAAAATTATCAAATATTAACTTTCATTTTATTATTTATTTTATTTTTAATGTGATAAATACATAAAAGGACATTTACTAAATTTTTTATTAAATTAACAACCAAGTTGATGAAACAGAATGCACTTTAAAACTAATGACTCCTTTTAAATAATTATTTAAAAAGTTTCGTTGTTATTAAATACTGAGAGTATTAGACAGTTGAAACATTGATTGAAAATAGTTCATTAATACCTCTGCTAATGAATAAATATCGATTATGTAAACTTCAGAAGATTTCTTTGCTCGGGATAATTACTTTAATCTTTTTTTTTTTTTTATTAGTTTTTTAAAACGAGATTTTGAAACACCATCGTTACGCATTTTACAAAAATTATTTAAAAATATATTCGTAGATGCTAACAAAAAATTTTTAATAATGCTACTAATGGGATGGAAATTAGCACAAGCATTTTTTGATAAAAAGTGAGATATAGTATTTCTATTAATTGCAGATATGATACATAAAACATCAAACCCAATATTTTCTAGACCTACGATTATTATTATTATTATTGTTTTTTTTTTTAAGTATTGATATAGATCCTTAGCAGATAATTTTTTTAACTGCACAACATCTTTGTATTTTGATAAAACACTTTTTATCATAAATGCATAGGCACTTGAAAGCACAAGAATCTGAACTATAGGAAGCACCTCCTATATTACCACTTTATACTCCATAAATTATTTGAGATGTATTTCGTCAATCATTAATATAATTAACTTATCTTGATCTTCAAGCAATGAATATTTAGTTTTAATGTAATGCAAAAAAATTATATCATATTGCTCAGAATTAGGATCTAAATTATACAGAGTACATAGCCGCTGTAATTTTACTTTCTCTTACAAATCTATATGCTTGGGAAGATATTGTGTAAAAAAATGCGCAAAATATTGTAGTATCACTCGAATACCTGTATTTATACTTTTTGCAAATAAGAAAGGAAATTTGTCCTATTATAAATTTTATCATGTTTTCATTATCATCATTTTCTATTGGATTTAATGCCTCAATTACACTTAAGATAATAGAAGTTGGATTTTCAGTTGTGTTCTCATCAACCTGTTTCAATGCATATAATACCTCATTAAATTCATTTGTATTATTTATTGATAATGTAATGTAATAGTACAAGAAAAAGAAAACTTACATATTTTCCCCAACGTTAAGCCTTTATTGTAACATGTTACTTCTAATTTTTCATTTAATCAAAAGAGATTTCTCTGTTTTTGGAGCAGGATTTGTAATAATGTTTAAAAACATTATTTGCGTTTCACATGGTACAATAATCCAATAATCTTGATTAATAAGCTGTAAGATCGAAGACTTGCTTCCATGCTTTACAGAGCAAATCAGCTTCATTTTTAGATTTTTTGTTTGCAGGGCTTTCCCTTCGAACTGGATTAGGTTTGAAGCAATGCATCTGGATGTAGCCTATTAAAAAAAAAAAAAGATATTAGTGAAAAAATTTATAAATATGTATGGGAAAGAATAAATAAATAAACAAAAACAATTTATGCATTCCCCCCCCCCCCCCCCAACTTTTGATTAAAAATTATTCCCTGGATTGTGCGTTAGATTTATTATATAGTTTTAAAAAAATAAATATCTTAAGAAACAATTAAGCATTTTAGAATTTAATTAATTTATTTACTTTCACATTAATAAACATTTTCTCTTCCATTAAGAATTTAAAAATTATTTTGATGTGGTTTGGAAAAATACTAATACGATTTTTTTTTTTTTTTTTTTGGTTAAAAATATTTTTTGATAAATAAAACCTTTCTAGCTATGTGCTTATGGAATCATTTAAAAGATTAATAACAGCTATTCTCCATAATATCATGATTCAGAATTTTACATTTTTACTAGTAAGTAATAGATACATTAAGTTTTTTTTCTTTTTTTTAAGTGTCTATTAGAATGTCAATAATACATATATATGTGTGTGTGTATGTATATATTTAATTAAAAAAATTAAGAAGTTACGCTAAAAATACTAATTATTTAATGTATTTCAAATCTTTCACAGACTGCAAAATTAAAATAAATACTTAGAAATATTAATACCCGATAATATTATTTGCACTTATTAAATTTATGTAAAGTTATTATACAACATAGAAAATATCTTTTCGCAAGGTCTTTTGAATGATGTCAAAAAACTTTATGGAATTATTAATAAAATCGATAGCACTGAATAAATAAAAAGTTTTAACAAATAAAATAATAGTATTATTAAGTAATAAAAATAAAATGTTTTCTTACCTTGCTGTACATGGTAGGTTCGAAATTTTCTAGATCTGCTGTCCATTTTCTCCGCTATTCTTCCCTTTTTTTGACAAATTCTTTGATTACTATTGCAGTTATATACTATGAATGTACTAGGCATGCTTGAGAAAGAAATTATACAATTTATAATGGAAATAACATCATTTTAATGTATAAAATACTTTTTTAGCACGTATAAAACACGTTTTTCGCACTCACACTTACAAGAGAAAGAGTAAGATGGAATATGAACTTGAACTGAAATCTTGCTACACTAGTCGGTTCGAAGGTCACGTCGTCAGAAGGATCCTAGTTGAATCCAAGTTTGCTGACGTCACCGCCCTAGACGAAACCAGTTATTTGGCCGATGATGTCGAGGGTTACGGGAAAGCACTCCCAGAGCGATTCTTCTCAAACGCGTTTCCAGTGCCGCTATTGATGACGTCACAGACTGGTCGTATATAGACGTAACCCTCGACATCATCGGCCAAATAACTGGTTTCGTCTAGGGCGGTGACGTCAGCAAACTTGGATTCAACTAGGATCCTTCTGACGACGTGACCTTCGAACCGACTAGTGTAGCAAGATTTCAGTTCAAGTTCATATTCCATCTTACTCTTTCTCTTGTAAGTGTGAGTGCGAAAAACGTGTTTTATACGTGCTAAAAAAGTATTTTATACATTAAAATGATGTTATTTCCATTATAAATTGTATAATTTCTTTCTCAAGCATGCCTAGTACATTCATAGTATATAACTGCAATAGTAATCAAAGAATTTGTCAAAAAAAGGGAAGAATAGCGGAGAAAATGGACAGCAGATCTAGAAAATTTCGAACCTACCATGTACAGCAAGGTAAGAAAACATTTTATTTTTATTACTTAATAATACTATTATTTTATTTGTTAAAACTTTTTATTTATTCAGTGCTATCGATTTTATTAATAATTCCATAAAGTTTTTTGACATCATTCAAAAGACCTTGCGAAAAGATATTTTCTATGTTGTATAATAACTTTACATAAATTTAATAAGTGCAAATAATATTATCGGGTATTAATATTTCTAAGTATTTATTTTAATTTTGCAGTCTGTGAAAGATTTGAAATACATTAAATAATTAGTATTTTTAGCGTAACTTCTTAATTTTTTTAATTAAATATATACATACACACACACATATATATGTATTATTGACATTCTAATAGACACTTAAAAAAAAGAAAAAAAACTTAATGTATCTATTACTTACTAGTAAAAATGTAAAATTCTGAATCATGATATTATGGAGAATAGCTGTTATTAATCTTTTAAATGATTCCATAAGCACATAGCTAGAAAGGTTTTATTTATCAAAAAATATTTTTAACCAAAAAAAAAAAAAAAAAATCGTATTAGTATTTTTCCAAACCACATCAAAATAATTTTTAAATTCTTAATGGAAGAGAAAATGTTTATTAATGTGAAAGTAAATAAATTAATTAAATTCTAAAATGCTTAATTGTTTCTTAAGATATTTATTTTTTTAAAACTATATAATAAATCTAACGCACAATCCAGGGAATAATTTTTAATCAAAAGTTGGGGGGGGGGGAATTCATAAATTGTTTTTGTTTATTTATTTATTCTTTCCCATACATATTTATAAATTTTTTCACTAATATCTTTTTTTTTTTTTAATAGGCTACATCCAGATGCTGTGCTTCAAACCTAATCCAGTTCGAAGGGAAAGCCCTGCAAACAAAAAATCTAAAAATGAAGCTGATTTGCTCTGTAAAGCATGGAAGCAAGTCTTCGATCTTACAGCTTATTAATCAAGATTATTGGATTATTGTACCATGTGAAACGCAAATAATGTTTTTAAACATTATTACAAATCCTGCTCCAAAAACAGAGAAATCTCTTTTGATTAAATGAAAAATTAGAAGTAACATGTTACAATAAAGGCTTAACGTTGGGGAAAATATGTAAGTTTTCTTTTTCTTGTACTATTACATTACATTATCAATAAATAATACAAATGAATTTAATGAGGTATTATATGCATTGAAACAGGTTGATGAGAACACAACTGAAAATCCAACTTCTATTATCTTAAGTGTAATTGAGGCATTAAATCCAATAGAAAATGATGATAATGAAAACATGATAAAATTTATAATAGGACAAATTTCCTTTCTTATTTGCAAAAAGTATAAATACAGGTATTCGAGTGATACTACAATATTTTGCGCATTTTTTTACACAATATCTTCCCAAGCATATAGATTTGTAAGAGAAAGCAAAATTACAGCGGCTATGTACTCTGTATAATTTAGATCCTAATTCTGAGCAATATGATATAATTTTTTTGCATTACATTAAAACTAAATATTCATTGCTTGAAGATCAAGATAAGTTAATTATATTAATGATTGACGAAATACATCTCAAATAATTTATGGAGTATAAAGTGGTAATATAGGAGGTGCTTCCTATAGTTCAGATTCTTGTGCTTTCAAGTGCCTATGCATTTATGATAAAAAGTGTTTTATCAAAATACAAAGATGTTGTGCAGTTAAAAAAATTATCTGCTAAGGATCTATATCAATACTTAAAAAAAAAAACAATAATAATAATAATAATCGTAGGTCTAGAAAATATTGGGTTTGATGTTTTATGTATCATATCTGCAATTAATAGAAATACTATATCTCACTTTTTATCAAAAAATGCTTGTGCTAATTTCCATCCCATTAGTAGCATTATTAAAAATTTTTTGTTAGCATCTACGAATATATTTTTAAATAATTTTTGTAAAATGCGTAACGATGGTGTTTCAAAATCTCGTTTTAAAAAACTAATAAAAAAAAAAAAAAAGATTAAAGTAATTATCCCGAGCAAAGAAATCTTCTGAAGTTTACATAATCGATATTTATTCATTAGCAGAGGTATTAATGAACTATTTTCAATCAATGTTTCAACTGTCTAATACTCTCAGTATTTAATAACAACGAAACTTTTTAAATAATTATTTAAAAGGAGTCATTAGTTTTAAAGTGCATTCTGTTTCATCAACTTGGTTGTTAATTTAATAAAAAATTTAGTAAATGTCCTTTTATGTATTTATCACATTAAAAATAAAATAAATAATAAAATGAAAGTTAATATTTGATAATTTTAAAGAGACATTGTAAAACAATCCTGTCAGTTATTACAACATATCTTATACTAAATTTCATTTAATGCGTAATATTGAAAAAAGTCTTTTCCATTGAATTTTAGTAAATAAATGTAACGTAAAAGTAATAATTAAATATATTTATTAGATTGAAATTACGTAATATTTCCCCATACATAAATATTTTAAAATATATACATAATGAATAGCTGCTCTTAAATTAATTTTATTTAAAAAAAAAAAAAAGAAAAGAAAAGAAAGAAAGAAAGAAAAGAAAATATATTTTCCCAACTTTAGGACATATTTACTATTGAAATATATTATTCCCCATTATCTTGCCTAAATTTGTTTGAAATTTGTATTTGTGTTTCAAATTATGTTATACTATTGATCTAAGCTGTCATATTTTGAAATAAAAATATTTTTCAAATTTTCACTTGTTTGTTTCATTGACTCACTTTTCTTTGATTGTCCAGTTTTCCTTTTCAGTATTTCAGTAAATAAAGAAAAAAAATAATAATAAAATATGACTGACATTTAATCAGTTTGTTTTAATAATCAGCCAAGAAAAAGAAGTGAAAAAATATTATTTATTATTATTTTATTATGATGTGCTATAAGAAGCATGCACTAGATAAAATGTTGTTTTGGATATTGTTATTATTATTTTAACTTTTCTGTACAATGAACTCTAAACAAAAAATTTCTAAAAGGAGAAAAATGCTGTAAACTTAAATTTTTACAAATTGAAGTGGAATTTTCACAGCAATATTATAAGGAAAGTAAATTATTATAATTAATAATTTTTGTCTGACAAATCTGTTTACTATTATTATAAATATAGTATTAATATATCCTACATAAAAAAATAAATAAAAATAAGATAGAGAAATATGATAATAAATTAAAGATTTATAATGATAATAACAATAAAGACCAAATCTTAAAAAAAAAAAAAAAGAATTTTTTTCACAGTTATCTCATAAACGTTTGGAAGAGAGGAATGAATAGAATATTATGGATATATATATTCAAAATTTGCAATACTGAAATATATAAATTAACAAAACTTATTATAGCAAATGTTGAATGTGACACAAAAGAGTTGACATAATAAAGGTGTATTAACTTATTAGTACATTTTTTTACATTCAAATATTTAATTATTGCATGGCATAAGAATCAATTTCTAGACAAAATAATGACTTGTGATTAGTTATTACTTCTGAAAATTTCTTATAAAATTTACTTCTCATTTTACAGTGCAATAATAATTATTGTATAGTAAAATTTATTACAGTACAAGATTTTATGATATTGTTAAAGAAATTCTAAATAGTGATACTGTTGAATTTTCCTAAGGAAAAAGAAAAAAAAAACATTGAAATATTGTAAATTAATTACTTATTTTCAATTTTCGAAAAGTTTAAAATGGCATTTTTGAGAAAAATCTTAGACATTACATAAAAAATAAAATAAATTCGTTATATTTTTGCTGCAGATATTTCATTATATTCTGTTTGTAAACATAAAAATAAAAAAAACAAAAACAAAAAAAGAGAGAGAGAGAGAGAAAGAAAGAAAGGAAAGTAATTTAAATGGAGAATATTATAAATAAAAAAGATTTTAAACTTTTTCATATTTTTTCTTATACTTTTACACATAATATTGATAACAATAAAGACAAATATTAACCAAAAGCTATTGTGATTTATGTGCATATATATTAAAAATATTTAAACGATTGATTCAAGATTAAATTGAAGTTTTTTATAACAAATCTTGAATAATAATTTATACTTTAAAACTTCTTTACACATCATTACAGTGATGTGTTAATAAGTTTAAAAAAAAATATTTACTGTACACTAGTTTATTAAATCTATATTTAGATTATTTAAAGATTTATTAAATTATTTACACAAATATTTTAAAACCTTCTTTAACATATTTCTCAATTATTTAATTGTTATACTGTATTAAAATTAATTTCGGGTGTTTCAACTGAAAACGAAAATATTATTTTAAGAAACAAATTATAAAATAGTATTGATATTTTATAACGTAATATTATATATATATATATAATTTTTAAAATAGTGCGGTTTTAATATATTATTGAATTTCTAATAGCAAATTAATATTATCGTTTTAGGAATAATCAATTAATTTCGATATAATTTTTCTTGACTAATCTAATTAAAAATATCTGGAGAGATTTTATTTTTATTTATTTATTTTTTTTAATCACTCATTATTGCGGGAAAAATAGGGAGAGAAATACGAAAAAAGAAAGGAAAGAATGAAATATTTGAACAGAAAAAAGAAAAAAAGTTTCATATAATAATAACAGTTATAAACCTTCTCTATTTATCCATAGTTATCCCGAAGCAATAAATAATAATAATTTTTCTAATTAATCCAGCTATTCATTTTATTTTATTTTATTATTTGTTCGTATCTTTTTTTATGAATATAGTGTGCTAAAAATGCCTAAAATAAAGACTGGACATTATGTAATATATACATAATAAAACTGAAAATCATAAAATGCGCAAATCTTTTTCTCTGGTTAAATTACCTTGGGAAAAAAAAATCATCATGCGACGGCACTTCTGAATCCCAGTAGAGTGACGTCATGAACCAGTTATTCGGCCGATGATGTCGAGGGTTACGATATAGATAAGTGAAAACTAGTAGCTTAAAGATTCGATTTTTAGTCGAAATGTTTTAGCATCAACCAATCAAAATGTTTGAATATGTACGGGTGAAATAGTTAGGTTTCGGATATCCACCAAGAAGCTGTTTTGTTGATACAGTGTTTTGTTTTAATAAAATAGATTGTTTAAAAATTTCTTTTCAATATTATGATACTTGAAACCTCAAGATTCCCATCAGCAGAATTTACTTTTTGGTGAAATCAAAGAAACCTCTGAACTTAATTCAGAAGCGTTAGATAGATAGATTACTTCCTACAATAAAAGAACATAATGAAAAGTGGAATAATTTCACTCAAAAATTAAATATATTTTCTTTCTTTCTTTCTTTCTTTTTTTTTTTTTCAAGAATTTACAAAATCTGTAGAAAGAAAAAAGTAAAATTTTTATCATTTATTTCTGAGATGTAAAAAACCCAGGAATATTGCTTCTGGGGAATAAACATGGGAATTTCCGGGTTTAAACCGGGAATTTTGGGAACTTTGGAAACTTTGATGGGAAGAAACTAATATTCAATGTTTACATTTACTTTCACTTCTTTTAAGAGTACCAGACATTTTTAGTCTATAATATTTGCTTAAATAAAAGTGATATCAACAATTATGTGATTATTTTACAGAAAATTGTAAAAAAATAAACATTTACGTTATTGACAATGACAAATGATGAAGTTTTGTCTGCCTATTTAAATAACTTAAGAAATTTTTTCTTTTTTTTTTTATGAATACCATAATAAAATATGTTACAAAAAATAATACAATGAAATAAAATTATGGTAAGAATACTTTAAAATTATTAAATTTTATTATAATTCATCGGACAAAATTTCACATTAGTTGATAAAATTTTGTTATAATCAGTCAAAGAACACAGGGAACAAAATCGAACATGAGTTCTTCGGTTATTAAGAATTCAAGCAATAATTTTTTAATGCATTAAATCTATACATAAAATATTCAGTAGCCTAATAATCAATAATTTGGCTGTTATATCCTTCTTCCTTTATTTTTTGTATATTAATTTTGTTGAATTTTTAATTGAAATAATACTTTCCAGTGTAATATTATTGATTGTTTTAGTAAATGCTGAATATTTTGAAGAATTTTTGTTTTATCTTTGAAATAAAATGTTTAAGATATACAACTGAAACATGTGATTGCGATAAAAAAAAAAAAAAAAAGTGTTATATTGAACTCAGTGTGTACACAGTCAGAACTAAGATATAAATATACGGCAATAACAGAGAATAAGTCTGTTAATCAATGAAATTTGAAACTTGTACTTTTTAAATTTATAGACGTTAGAAGCACTATTTAAAAATTGAAAGATCATAAAAAACATCTGAATGTGAGATAACATTTTGAAATGCCTTAGAACATCTCTAATCTCAGAAAAAAAAAAAAAAGCTAAATTCGCAACTTTTGAAAACTTTCAAAATTCCCTTGTTTTGGAAACTTTCAAAATTCCCTTCCCAAAAAACCGGGTTTATTCCCTGGTTTAAAACCAGGTTTTTCCCCCGCTCACATCTCTATTTATTTCTTCAAATAAGTTCTTTAAAACAAGATTCCCCCCCCCCCCCAAGAATTATTCATGACAAGTTTCTGAACGGAAATGAAAAATATTTTTCTGTTGCAAAAAAGTTTAAAAAATATTATAAGGCATTATAAACATTAAAATATATTAATGCGATAAGGATCTTTCAAGGCAAAAATTAGAAGCTTTTTCTGAATTCTTCACAAAATTTAAACTCTTTTTACTAATTTGGAGCATTACAAATTTTACTCAATAAAAGATGTTCTCACCTTTAAATTCCCCTACAATACAAGAGAACTTTCTGAAATAAATTTCAAAAAAGCAAATTTATATATATATATATTATGAAATGCAGAATTTCCAAGAAAATATATTCATTTAAAAAAGTGGAAATTGTAAAAAGATTAACAGAATTTTGCAGTAAAAAAATGCATTCAAGTAATTAAATTTTCAGCTTTTCATGGGAAAAAAAACGTTTTTGCTTCCTGAGTAATATTTATAAAATTCTGCACAAAACAGAAAATTTTAATGCAATAGGAATTTTTTAATCTATTCTTCCACAGGAAAACATGCAATATCTGTTTCATTCCCTAGCATCGGTTACTATACCCATTTCTTAAAATTTCTTTAATATAACTTTAACATAGGCAGCTTTTAAATTTTTGTTGTCGTGGCAATGAATTAAAATGGATGTCGCAATTGCATAAGCAGAAATTTGGCGAGAAACATCCGAGCTAGTTTGGTGCTGAATTAAAAATTTTTACATAAAGTTCTGTACTACATTTGTTCCTTTTTTTTTTTTTTTTTTTTGTGGGAGGGGTTTATATTTTTCTCAATTTTATTTAAAAAAAAATGTTTTCAATGTCTTTCTTTCTTTTTTCAATGTGAAAAGAAATATATTTATTTTTGGCATCTTTTTTTTTTTTTTTTTTTTAAATAATTTTAAAGGGGGGTTTTGATTCAAAATCTTACTTTTGTTCATAATTATAAAAGAAAATAGTTTATAAATCACATTTCAGTTTTATCATTTAAAACTTTTATCAATTTTTACATTTGATGTTTTTGTAGACAAAATTTTTTTCATGTACAGTAAGAAAAATTAAGACTTATTTCATTTAATATTATTATAGTAGCAATTACTGCAGTTGAATCAATGGTTATGTTTATGTGGGTCAAAGTCAAGAACCTAGATTCACACAGATCATAGGACATAAATCCCTATAGACAATAATGTAGCTAATTTCCTTTGATTGTTCAAATGCACAAACTAGTAACTAAATGCATATCATTTTGAATAGAAAACCTGCTATTTTGACCTTAAATAACCTGTATCTTTTTCCAAACAAGCTACAAATATTTTTGGAAATCTGAGCACGAAAAGACAGGCAGTGAGAAAATCAAGTTAAAGTTACAAGCATTTTTTAACAAAGCAAAATATCATGTTATATACTAACCAATAAAACTGTGTAAAATAAATTAATAAAGACACATTTTATTATTTACTTTCTTCATTAAATAAAGAGGAACGCTTTGCCTAGGGAAAAAAAAAAAATTAATGTTGGCCCCACCCAGGCTGAGTAATGCACAAAAATTTAAGCCCGAACCACGGCCCAAAAATATTAAACCAGAGATCAAATTTAAAAATTCATTTCCGAATCCAGCCTGAGGTCCAGACCAGGCCTCAAATCCAGGTCTGTGTAAACTTTTAGTTTGAATATTATTACATTTAATATATTTACCTAATTATAAATCTATAAATACACTAATCAAAATAAATTATATATATATATTATAGGGAAAGGATGATGAGGAAAATTATGTTTCAATTAAAATTCAAATATTATTACTGTTTTAAGATGAATGCTTCAATTTATAATTAGAATATTAATTCAAGATGAGGGTGTGTGTGCATTCATGATTTTATGATAGAATCGTGCGGAAGGATTTAATAATACATTAAAAGCATAGATTTTTGTGTGTGAGTGGGGAAGGGGGGGGGAGACCTTCTAAGCTTACACCTGGCTACAGTGTACTCGCCTTCCTCATTTATTATGCAAATATATCCTTTATGAAGCTTTGAAATGCAGAACAAACATTTTTTAATCAGTAACCCATTACTGAGAAATTTGAATTTTTAATTACAAAATATATTTGAATAACTGTGCAAAGCTTGAGTTGTATATTCGCAAATTTAGTAAGTTAACTAAGGATTCTTTTAATTAAGCAAGAGATTAAGGATTACCAGTAAAAATGCAGGTCTGCAAAACATTATATATATATTTATTTCTTCTACTTTGTTGATGTATAGAATAATGTTGAATGATGAAGGATTTTGTAATTGCTTAAATTTTAGCTTGAAATCTAAACAAAAGCTAGATCAATACACTTACTAGAATGTTGAAATATAATATTCATTTTAAATATGAAATAACTAAAATGTTTAAAACATTTATCAGAGAGAATTTTTAATTAAAATTTTGCTTTAATGTGTATTTTTACATTAAAACAACAATCTGTCATAATAATAATAATAATAAATCTCTATATGTATGAATATATTTGCGTATAAAATATACATACAGTGGTGGACATAATTATAAGACACCTATCTAATTTGACAAATAGTGAAAGAAAAGATTCAGAGCTTAAAAATGTTTTATCAAATACATCAAAAACATAAATTTATTCTGTTATCACACCTAATTGTTTTACAGAAATGATATTTTTTATAGAGTTTAATAAAAAAAATTAAAAAATACCATGGACAAAATTATAAGACACCCTAACATTTTAATTAAAACACCTGCTTTTTTTCGAAAATAATGTGCAATATGCAAATTTTCTGCACGCTGTTATGACGTCAGCAGTTAACTAAAGCAGACAATAACCAACTTCATGCATTTACAAACATGCCACGAGGTACAGTGTTAAAAGAAAGTGAAATTCGTGAAATTTGGAGATTAAATGGAACTGGTGCTTCAATTAATAATATTTCAAAAGCTATTAAACGCTCTAGATGTGCAATTAAAAATGTTTTGAAAAAAGGAATTAATGGATCGGTGATTAAAAGATCTGGACATACTCCTTGCTTGTCCTCGAGAGACAGACGCCATGTGCTTTCGTTTGCTACGCAGAATAAGATGACCACTACAGGCATTAAAAATGCTTTGAAACTGAATTGTTCAAGGAGAACCATTTACAGGGTGCTGCATAATGCTTCCTATGTGAAATATAAAAAATTGAAGAAAAAACCACTGCTTCTAAGCCGGCAGAAAGTGGAGAGTCTAAACTTTGCTAAACAAACTATGGCCTGAACCTCCAAATGGTACTCTGTGTTATTTTCTGATGAAAAAAAAGTTTAACCTGGATGATCCTGATGGGTTTCAGTATTATTGGCATGATTTATGGAAATCTCCTCATGTACTAATGAGCCGCCAAATGGGTGGAGGCTCTGTAATGGTTTGGGCTGGTTTTTTAGCTCAAGGGAAAATGGATATTGTTTTTGTGCATTCAAGAAAGAATTCCAAAAAGTATAAGAATCTTCTTAAAGATCAACTAGCCATGTACGGTGAACTTCTTTGTGGCGAAAACTACACTTTCCAGCAGGGCCGGCGCCAGGGGTGAGGCAACTGAGGCAGCCGCCTCAGGCGCAATGATGCAAGGGGCGGCATTTGGCGCATTTACATTGAACATAGAATTCATTACGGGAAAAAAAAAAAAAAAAAAAACTATTTCGTGGTTTATATAGATTATGAAACCTTTTCTAACTGCTTGTACTAACTATTATACCCTTTAACCTTTAAATTTAGTTCTTTGCAATCTAATGTCCACTGCTAAGTCTCGAAATGACGAATATTCGGAGTCAAGGTTTCAATTTCAATAACGGTGCTAATATAAATGAAATCTAATATGAAAGGGTCTCATTCAGGTGTGCAAAAAAGAATTTTAGAGAAAAACTCTAAAGCTTATGTACCTTGTTCATGTCATTCACTGAATTTGATTATTATCGATGCTGCTAAAAAATCCGGTGAATTATGCAACTTTTTTTTTTTCTTATTAAAGAGCTTTTTGTTTTGTTTTCGACATCTACGTCCAGATGGTCAGTGTTAAAAAAAACACATAACTTCTTTAACTTAAAAAAAGTTAGTACGACTCGTTGGGAAAGCCAGATTGAGAATGTAAAACCGCTTAGGAATGATTTGCCCAAAATATATGACGCATTAGTCGAAATTTCTCTATATATGTCAAAAGATATAGTGAGACAGTCTGTAAGAGTAAATCACTGACTAATAAAATAGCAAAATTTAAATTCATTTGTAGTGTTGTACTTTGGAATGATATTTTGACCAAAATAAATATTGCTTCAAAACATTTAGAAAGTCCAAAAATGTTCATACTGGAATCTAGTATGAAGATATTAGAATCGTTAAAATCATTTTTAAAAGACTTTCGTGGCAATGGCTTCCAACAGATTATGGTTGGTTGGTTGGGTTTTACATCGCACTAGTGGTGCGCAGATGGGCAATTGGCAACGGTCTGGGACATACCCCTAGATGTGGTCCGGTGACATGCTGTTAAAGCTACCTAAGGAAAATCACCGTTTCCTTCTGCTTTCTAAAAACTAGTGTTATCTACGGACGCCAGTAAATGAAATATTCACACTTTTATCTTCAAAGCGGCTACTCAATTGAATAACACGTACTGCGTTTCTTCTAAATATTCAAATATCAGTAAAAAAGAACACAGCTACGTTGAATAGTATTTACAAAAAGAAATCATTTAAAAAATACAAAAAAACTTTATTCCCAATGGAAAAACCTACTGCTCTAAAACAGAAAATTACTTATTCTAAAAATTTTAATACACACGAGCTCTCGATCAAACGAGACCAAGTATCATATTTTTAACCAACGCTGCCATCCAATAATAATAATATTCATAAAATAAATAGACATAATAATACATTTTCAACATCCTCCCACCTTTTGATTATAAATAATAATCAAAACATAAAAACTATTAGTCAAACAACTCTGGTACAAAGATGGCAACATTACATTTAAAAAAATATAAAAATGAAAAAGTAAAATAAATAGTAGAATGATCAACAATATCTAATATAATCTACAAGCAGGGCCCGACTTAGACTACCTGGAGCCACGGGGAAGCCTATTCTGGGGGGCCCCCTTGCAGTGGCATAAGAGCTCTTTAGGTTGCAGAATTTCTGCATACGCCTCTAGGGGGCCCCTTCTAGAAGGAGGGGCCAGGGCATTTGTCCCGTATGCCCTGCCGTTAGTCAGGGCCTGTCTACAAGTTCAGTCTTTCCGGCACTTTAATTCTTCTGCCAATTCTACTAAACTTCATTTGCTCACTAGTAGTACTGTCTGAAACTTTGGAGATGTTACCTGATTCTTTAACTTTACTGAGAACCATCGGTGTGGGAAGATCTTCAGAAGATGTTATCTCTAGGGGATAAACTCTTTGAATCGGGCGTAAGAGCTCCTTTTGGGAAGTTTGCACTTTAACAAGTCGTACTTGTCCGTCTTTACCTGGTATAACCTCAGTGATACGACCTAAAGGCCAGTAGATTCTCTTTTTATTATCGGCTCCCACCATAACAATTTCGCCAACAGTAACGGTATGTTTGGCTGACTCTTTGCTTTTTCTTTTTCGTAGAATAAGAGCACCAAGATACTCAGATCTAAAACGGCTTCGTAAATCTTTGAGAATGGTTTGTCTGTATGTGAGCCTTTTACACAAAAAATTTTGCTCAACAGCATCCAAATCAGGAAGACTGCATTCATGCATATCATGGATGAACATCGATGGCGAAATTGGTTTTACAGCTTCCTCTTCACAGATGTAAGTAAGAGGTCTTGAGTTGACTACCCTCTCACACTCAGCTAAAACCGTCATCATTTCTTCGTAATCGAGACGTGCCAGCCCTAATACTCTTTTCAAGAGATCTTTTAGAATTCGAATTAATCACTCCCACCAACCGCCCCACCAAGCAGCAGTTGGGGGATTGAACTTCCAATCAATAGAGTTGACAACTCCATGTTTTCGTATGCGTTCCCAGTCTAGTTTCTTGAAATAGTTGGCTGCTCCTACAAAATTTGAACCATTGTCACAGTATACAGTAGAGCATCTTCCTCTGCGAGCTGTAAATCTTCTAAAAGCCATTAAGAACGCATCTGTTGAAGCAGAAGTAACAAGCTCCAAATGAACTGCTCTGTATACTGCGCAAGTAAAAATTAAAACCCAGCTTTTCTTGTTATCCTTGAGAAATAATGGCCCAGCCATATCAACACCAATTATCTGAAAAACTGCAGCATCTTTAACTCTGTTTTCTGGAAGTGGAGGACTGATTACTTCTAAGTTCTTTGACCGAAATCTTTTGCATGCAGTGCAGCTGGCTACAACATTTTTCACTGCCTTTCTGCCGTTTAGGATCCAATACTTTTCTCGAAGTATATTTAATAGTATCTGGACACCAGCATGGCAGTTCTCAACATGTGTTTTATAAATTAGCCGTTTTACCACTTCATGTTTTGATGGAAGAACAATAGGTTTAAGAAAATCTTCACTATCTTTTCGATAAATAATTTTGGTCTTCAAACGAATGACACCAAGCTCGTCTTTAAACGTTTGCAAAGTTTTCAATCTCTTTTCGTCTTCTTGAGAAAAAGACTCATTCTGAATTAGAAGTAAAGCCTTCATTTCTGCTTCATGAATTTCTGAGGCTGTCAATTCACCATGCTTCCTCCAATTAAAATTCTTGCAGTTGTGCTTGAAACGAAGGATCCATGCAACAAGACGAATAATTCTATCATAACTAGAAAAGTATCTATAGTACCAGTCTTCATCAACAATAGCTTCAGTATTTGTCAGTATACTTCCTAGATTTTTCCTTTTCAATTTCTTCCTCATTCCAATCGCGATTGGAGAAATCCATCATTGTTCGAAATTCAGAAACATCTTTCATCCATTGTGGACCCTCCCACCATTTTGATGAGACTAGATGCTTTGCTTTGCATCCTCTAGAGGGCAAGTCTGCAGCATTCTTCTCCCCCGTTATATGTCTCCATGATGAAGGATCACTCAGTTTTCTGATCTCCTGCACTCTATTTCTTACAAAAACGGACCAATTTTCTTCTCGCTGTATCCACGCAAGCACCGTCGTAGAATCACTCCAGTAATGAGTCATAACATTTCTCCAACCAAGAGCTTCAATAACCGAATTCGTCAGTCTCGCTCCAATTACAGCAGCTAGAAGTTCCATTCTAGGAATAGTTACACCTCTTAACGGGGCCACTCGAGACTTTGCTGCAAGCAAAAATAAATTAATTTGATTATCATCCTCTACTCTAAGGAATGTAACTGCACCACAGGCATCTTTGCTTCCGTCAACAAATGTGTGAATAGTGCAGTTGCTTAAATCTTCGGAAGATACTCGAATAAACCTAAGTATCTGTATATCAGTCAAATACTTCAGTTCTTGAAACTAGGCATAAACTCTTTATGAAGCTCACCAGTTATCTCTTCATCCCAACTCGTTCCTAATTTCCATGCTTTTTGTAACATTATTTTTGGACAAAGCATGACTGGTGAGGTGAAGCCAAAAAGATCAAATACTTTGTGGACGACAGACAACATACTTCGTTTTGTTACTTTTTCCATATTAATGTTGTCTAACCATTTCATGTTAATCTTCAATGTATCAAGCTCTTTATTCCAAGGGCCTTTAAAAACCGGTCTAATATTTTCACATATTGTAGACTGATCCAAAACTTCGAAATTGCAGCCAAAATTTTCTTTCAAATGTTTCAATGTCACTTTATAGCAGTTATGCTTGACCTCGTTAGTGATAACGCCGCCAAAAAGGGAATGAACCATTTTCTCTTGGCGAATAGGTATATAATTCATTTCTTTGGCTACACTTTCCAGAATATATGACTTATGCGATGCAGAATCAAAGAGCAATCTCACAGTTTTCTGTTTATTGCCAGAAACCAATTTTGCTTTCACGGTTTGAAGAAATATCTTTGGACTTCGTTTGTTGAAATTGGACATATTAACATCATTTTCTGCAGGTTTTTCTTCTTTCTTTTCTACAGCCTTTTTTTGTGAATCAAGTACATCACACATTAGAGGAAAATGCTTTTTAGAACAGATCACACACTTTAGAACTGTTCGGCATTTCTTAACAGTGTGAGTTGGCGATAAACAGGCAAAGCAACAACGTTTATCTTTAATTATTTTTTGTTTTTCTGCTAAACTCATTTTCTGAGCTGAAAAACAATCTGAACTTGAATGTTTGCCACCACAAAATACGCAAGATTTCTTCACCTCTCTATTTGAAGTGGTCGTTAATAAACCCGCAGCAGTAGGTACTTTACTTTTCAAATTTTCAAAATTGCATTGCTTCCTTTTTAAAGGTTTGTTCTCTTGGCTCTTTCCTAAACCGAAACCAGCTACAGCCAAAGATATCCTTTCTTCGCCTTCAACTTGTTTTTTGAGAAATTGCATTAAGTTATTTAACTTCTCTTTAGCATCAATGTTTGAATGAGAAATGTTACGATTCCAAGTCTTTAAAAAATCAGCTGGGAAACAAGATTCAACCATGGGATACAATATAGATGCACATTTATCCGTGGTTACACCTAATGTTTCCAATGCACGTAGATACGATTCAAGTCTGTCATATAGAGAAGTTAATGAAAACATTTCCTTAATTTGAACAGAAATAATTTATTTTAGTAACTGTCTAACGTATACTTCGACTAAGAGGTCCTCTCTTCCAAAGCGAGAATTCAGGCTTTCAATCGCTTTTTCATAATTGGCGCCAGTTGGCGGAAAACTTTCAACTACTTCTCTTGCACGGGAACCAGCAACCGTGGCTTGCACTAAATACTGAAATTTATCTTCCGGTGCGATATCTTCATCTTTATGCACCTGCTCAAATTGACTCCAAAAAGGAAGCCAATCTTTTAAGTCATCGCCAAATTGTCTAAATTCCAATCTTGGCAACGTAAATTTCCTTTTTGAATTGCTGAAATCAGGTAAATAATTTAATGGAACAGATTCACCTCGACTTTGAGCTTGGATTCTAGCGAGCTCGATTTCTTTTTCAGCTTCGAGTTTCATTTTTTCAGATTCAAATTTCATTTTTTCAAATTCAAATTCTTTATCTTATTTTTTCGAATTCTTTATCTTGCTTCATTTTTTCCTTTTTATCTTCTCTTGTAATTTTCGCTCGGCAACAGCATTTCCTAATAGTACTTGAACAAATTCCGCATCTTTCTTGTATTCTTCACTGTTCAATATAATATTTTTTAATCCTGAAATAGTAATATTGGCTGGTACTTCTTCGCCAATTTCACACGCCACATATATCAAATCATCTTTCTTAAATCCTTTTACTGCTTGGAACATGTTGTTTCTTCACTAATATCCTGTCGCTCGGACTCCACAAATGCTAAAGCTACCTAAGGAAAATCACCGTTTCCTTCTGCTTTCTAAAAACTAGTGTTATCTACGGACGCCAGTAAATGAAATATTCACACTTTTATCTTCAAAGCGGCTACTCAATTGAATAACACGTACTGCGTTTCTTCTAAAAATTCAAATATCAGTAAAAAAGAACACAGCTATGTTGAATATTATTTACAAAAAGAAATCATTTAAAAAATACAAAAAAACTTTATTCCCAATGGAAAAACCTACTGCTCTAAAACAGAAAATTACTTATTCTAAAAATTTTAATACACACGAGCTCTCGATTAAACGAGACCAAGTATCATATTTTTAACCAACATTGCCATCCAATAATAATAATATTCATAAAATAAATAGTAGACATAATAATACATTTTCAACACATGCCATAACAATTTTGATCCTCCACCAAAACAAATTGCAGATGAAATGGAAATAAGTAATGATTTTGAGCCATCGTGTTCGGTAAGAATTAGATGCAAAAGTAAACTATTCGCTTATGAAGGAACCTCCTATCGAAGACCCATCAAAAAATTTTGAAATTGAGGTGTTTAATTATCTTGTCGATATATGCCAAAATTCAGTTACCGAGAAGTTTAAACAATTAAACGACCATAGCAATGTTTTTCAATTTTTGTATGATATTGCTCCTTAACTGAAGTAATCTCAAGCACTATCTTTAACAACTGCAATTGTCTTGCATAATCATTTAACCGATGATATCGATTTAAATAATTTATTTAACGAATTGTTAATTTTTAGAAATACAATAAAAACGGGGATGAAAGATGTTGATATTGTTACGAAATTGTAAATAATTGTGTTTATTTTTGTATAAAGTCTTTCAAAGAGGCTTAGTAAGTTGATAAAGTGCTAATTTTGTGCATTTCTAGTCGTTTTAGCGTTGAAATAGCCTTATTTTCCCTTAAAAACGCATTAAGAAGCCCCAGTAATGCAGGTGATGGATTTGGCGCCAAATTTGGCGACTTTTTCCCACCTTGGCGATTTTTTTGGCGACCTTGGCGAGAAAATCCTTATATGGGATATACCAAATATGGAAGCTGTAAGTTGATTGGTTGACCACTTTCTAGAGTTTTCTCGAAAAATCTGGGTTCCATGGAACAGCATATAAGGAGCGCTTCCTCGCCAAGGCAGTCAGTTCAGTTCAGATCTCAGCCAGCTTCGCTAGTGCTTGCATTGCTCTTGAGCCTCTTTGAGAGAGACTTGCTTCAAGTGTTATTGTTATACAGTTTGTACTGTGGATTTGCTATTGACAGCTGTTGTTTAAGCTGTGTTTACTGTTTGAATTGAAGCTGATACTTGGTTTATAGACCTGCATTTTTCTGGAATTTTCTGTGAATAAATTACTGAATTTTTGTACGTTTGGCCTTTCATTCTCAGACAACTCACGAACCCCCAAGTACGCAACATTTCTGGTGTCAGGAGCGGGGTTTGTCTGTGAATGGTGATAACGAGGGCTATGGAGCAAGAGATGAAAAAACTTCTAGAAACCTTAGCTACCCAGATGAATGAAATGAAAGCCGGACAGGAAAAGATGGAAACCGGATTGATAGAGAAAATGGAAACACCGCAAAGAGAGTTGAAAGACACTATGGGTGAAGTTCAGGAAGAAATTAAATCTAATCAAGATGAGATGAAGAGAGAGCTTTCAACGGTGAAAGAATCAATCGAGGGTAAATTAACGGTGATGGAAAATAGAATGGATGGAATAGAAGAGAAAGTTATAAAGATAGAAGAAAATTTTGAAGAGAAAGTTTTGAAAATAGAAGAAAGTTTTAAAGAGAAAGCTATGAAGATAGAAGAAAATGTTATGAAGGTTGAAGAGAGTGTTACGAAAATAGAACGGAGTTTCGAGGAGAAAGTTAAAGAAAATTTTGATCAGGAACTGAAAGGAAGGTTTGCAGAGATAGAAGGTAAACTGAAGAGAATAGAAGAAGATCTGGAGAGAAAAGTGGAAGAAAAGTTAGAATCCATGCCCCAGGAAACTGAAAAGAAAGAGAGAAGAAGCCAGAATCACGAATTTATTAAGCTATCTACCTACGACGGCAGTTCCTCCTGGCATGTATATAAGACGCAGTTTTCCATCGTGGCTGAAGCAAACGGCTGGGACTCTGTTGCAAAGACGGCTCATCTGGTAGGGTCGTTGCGGGGCGACGCCGCAGATATTCTGGAGACCCTTTCGAAGGAACAGCGATATGACTTCGAAGCTGTAACCAGAGCACTAGAGCTACGTTTTGGAGCGAAATGGTCCAAAGAATATAGTCGACTCCAGCTAAGGTCCCGTCGCCAGAGACCAGGGGAAAGCTTACAAGAACTGGCATCAAACATCCAGAGGCTTTCACATTTGGCTTTCTCAGACTGTCATCCTGAAACACGCAATGATCTGGCTTTAGAATATTTCATTGATGCTGTCGAAGATCCAGATATTCAAAAAGCCCTCAGACTCTCCGGCGTGAAGGAGGTGGAGTCAGCATTGGTGTATGCCCTAAAGCTCGAGACTGCCCAACAAGCCTCCTGTAAACATCGCCAGAACAGCACAGCTCACAAAATGAACGGCTCTCAAGATGATCTTAAAGAAATTCAGGAAATGATTGCAGAAATTAATAGAAGACTACGCATTCTTGAGAGGAAGAAAGAAGGGAAGACTCCAACAACTAAATGCTGGGGCTGTGGAAAAGACGGGCATATCAAACGAAGCTGCCCAGTAAGAACACCTAGATAAGCAACCAAGAATGTCTCTGAAGTATGCCACCCAGAAGGAGCTCTTCGGGAAAATTCAGATGCATTCTTGCGGAAGATTACATCTGAAGATCATAAATACATCTCTAAAGCCGATGATAGACCCCAAAGAATACAGCCAGTTGCTCGCCAAGTTACCGTTTCAACACCTTCAGAACAAGATCCTGACCCATGGAGTGACGAAGAAGTTAGAAAAGCCCAGACGGAAGATCCTGACATAAAGCCAATATTACAGCTGAAGGAGACGACCAGCAACAGACCTATCTGGCAGGATATTTCCAGATTTAGTCCCATTACGAAAAGTTATTGGGCACTTTGGGACTCTCTTCATATCAGAAACGGCGTATTATACAGAAAGTGGGAATCTGATGATGGGAAAAGCTTCAGATGGCAGATTTTATTACCAAGATAAAAAATTCCAGCTGTTTTAGAACAACTGCATAGTAGCTCTACCGGAGGCCATTTTGGGGGTAATGAAGACTCTGCAGAAAGTTCGGGAACGCTTCTACTGGTGCAAGGCAAAGGAGGATGTGGAGAAATGGTGTAAATCCTGTGATGCTTGTGCGGCACGTAAAGGCCCCCAGAAACGAAGTCGAGGAAGACTGCAACGGTATAACGTGGGAGCACCATTTGAACGGATTGCAATCGACATCTTGGGTCCTTTGCCACGGACCTCCAGTGGAAATAAATACATTCTCGTCGTGATGGACTATTTCACCAAGTGGCCTGAGGCATATCCCATTCCCAATCAAGAGGCATGCACAGTCGCAGAAGTCCTAGTGCAGCAATGGGTGTCAAGGTACGGCACGCCCTTACAACTTCATACCGACCAAGGTAGGAACTTTACCTCTGATGTTTTCAAAGGACTGTGTGAACTACTCGGCATAGACAAAACCCGGACAACACCCTTACATCCCCAGTCGGACGGCATGGTCGAGAGGTTCAATCGTACCATCCTAAATAACCTCTCTCTTCTAGTATCAAGGAACCAGCAAGATTGGGACTTGAAGTTGCCATTGTTCCTGCTGGCTTATCGAAGTGCTGTCCATGAAACCACCGGCTATACTCCAGCCCAGATGCTGTTTGGACGTGAACTTCGTCTCCCTTGTTATCTCCTGTTTGGTTGTCCACCCGATGCGCCTTCATCGCCCAAGGAGTACATCCAAGATCTCCAGGCACGATTTGAGGACGTTCACAACTTTGCTCGGGAGCGAATTCACATTGCATCGGAGAAAATGAAGACAAGGTACGATCTAAAGGCTACACAACATGAGTTCCAGGAAGGAGAGAAGGTCTGGTTGTGGAATCCTGTTCGCCGCAAAGGACTCTCTCCCAAGTTACAGTGCAACTGGGATGGACCATACAGTCTTAAAAAGGCTGAATGATGTAGTGGTGCGGATCACTAAAACACCTTCATCAAAACCGAAGGTGGTGCACTATAATAGGCTAGCCAAGTACCACAAGTAACGGTAATATTAAAAATTAAAAATGTAAATACTGGTAAAATTTGCGCATGCGTAATGTAAATATTTGTATATAAATATTTGTACATATTTGTGAATTTTGTAAATATTTGTATATAAATATTTGAACATATTTGTGAATTTTGTAAATATTTCTCACTTGATTTGTATTTTTATTTTATCGTTATATGCAACTTAGTTTTAGTGTTTTAGATTGTGTAAATTTGTTTAGTTTCGCCTCTTGAGCAAGGGTTGCACTGCCCGGGACGTGCAGTCCTTGGGAGGGGGGCAGTGTTACGAAATTGTAAGTAATTGTGTTTATTTTTGTATAAAGTCTTTCAAAGAGGCTTAGTAAGTTGATAAAGTGCTAATTTTGTGCATTTCTAGTCGTTTTAGCGTTGAAATAGCCTTATTTTCCCTTAAAAACGCATTAAGAAGCCCCAGTAATGCAGGTGATGGATTTGGCGCCAAATTTGGCGACTTTTTCCCACCTTGGCGATTTTTTTGGCGACCTTGGCGAGAAAATCCTTATATGGGATATACCAAATATGGAAGCTGTAAGTTGATTGGTTGACCACTTTCTAGAGTTTTCTCGAAAAATCTGGGTTCCATGGAACAGCATATAAGGAGCGCTTCCTCGCCAAGGCAGTCAGTTCAGTTCAGATCTCAGCCAGCTTCGCTAGTGCTTGCATTGCTCTTGAGCCTCTTTGAGAGAGACTTGCTTCAAGTGTTATTGTTATACAGTTTGTACTGTGGATTTGCTATTGACAGCTGTTGTTTAAGCTGTGTTTACTGTTTGAATTGAAGCTGATACTTGGTTTATAGACCTGCATTTTTCTGGAATTTTCTGTGAATAAATTACTGAATTTTTGTACGTTTGGCCTTTCATTCTCAGACAACTCACGAACCCCCAAGTACGCAACAATATTTTAAATCACATGCATAAGAATAACTTAGTTGAAGTGTTTCCAAATATCTATATCTGTTTAAGAATTCTTTTAATGTTGCCGATAACAGCTCCTAGTAGTGAATGCTTGTTTTCAAAATTAAAAATTATATGTATTAAAAAAAAAAAAAAAAAACTACTTACGATTTACGATGGCTCAAGAGCGCCTTTCAAATTTAGCAATACTGGCAATTGAAAATGAAATTGCTTCTGATATTGATTATAATGATATAATTAATGATTTTGTAAAATTAAAGGCAAGGCGTGTCAAATTTTAAAAGAAAATGCTTAATTTTTGTCATATTAAATTTTTGTAATATTATTAATAATGAATACGTATATTTAATGCATATATATATTTAACTGTAAATGAACGCGTAATTTTAAAATACGATTATATTTATTACATAAATTTATAAAAACTTCTAAAAACATGTTGGCTTGTTTAAATGTTTTACTTGTTTTGGATATGTTCTTGTAAATAAAAATATGTAAATGATAGCATTTTTCATCATTTCAAACGGGTATGTGCAAATTCTGGAGAGTTTTACCATATTATTTCCTTCGTTATATAATGCAAGTTTATTTTCTGTAATTCAAATATGAAAATGATCGAATCCATCCAATAAAGTAGTGACAATTCATAGAAATTCTGGAGACTATAGCCCCTTTGTTAGTTACATCTTACTATCATTGTTTCTGTCTAATTAGATTTGTGTGTATTATTTAATTATAATAAACTTCTTTATTGATTTTATAATTTTAAACTTTTATAAAGCGTTAATGGATACCACTTTCCTTCATGTGTTTTGCTGAAAAACACTTACCTTTCATATTTCAAAATTTTCAATCTGAAAATTACATATAATGATATTAGTTCCCCATCATACTATAAGTATGGGGAACTTAAGTAATCGTTAAAATTTTCGAACTCGGTTTTTTGACTTTTTTACACGTTTTCAGGTGTGAGGAATCTAAAAATGACAAAATTTGTATGGTGTCTGTCTGTAGGATGTGTGTTAGTGTGTTAGTCCGTTAGTTTGTTAGTCTGTGTACACGATATCTCAAGAACAAATTGTCGCAGAGAGGTCAGATCAGTTTTAAAATATTACTTTCGACACTGGCAAGAACCCTATTCATTTGCAACATTCGAATTAAAAAACTCCAGCAGTTATTCGAAATTTACGATTTTCTTAACATGGCAGAATAGGACAAAAATTCACTTAAACGTGCATTAAATGGAAACTTTTTACTGTAAAAATGTCAGACCAGTTTTAAAATATCAGTTTTGATGCCGGAATGAACATCAGTAACTATAAATATGCTACTTTGAAAATTTTGCAAGCTATTGGAAATTTACGAATTTCTTAACATGGCAGTATAGGGCAAAATTTCACATAAACGTCAATTTTGAGAGATATTTTCATCGTAAAGATGTCAGACTACTTTTGAAATATTATTTAGGACACTGGCATGAATATTAATGACTATGAATTTTCCAATATAAAAATTTCGTAAGTTATTGGAAATTTACGAATTTCTTAACATAGCAGAATAGAGCAAAATTTCACATAAACGTCAATCTTGAGGGATATTTTCATCGTAAAGATGTCAAACCATTTTCAAAATATTATTTGGGATACTGGCATGAATATCATAGACTATGATTTTTCCAATTAAAAACATTCGTAAGTTATTTGGAATTTACGATTTACTTAACATGTCAGAATAAGGCAAAATTAAGCATAAACTTCCATTTTGAGGATCGTAAGCACATTAGACAACTTCGAAATTACATTTACGATATTTGTTTTAACATGATTGAATACAAATATTCTAATAGGAAAATTTCGTAATTTACGATTTTATCAACATAGCGAAATTGTAAATTTTTCATGTAAATATGAATTTTGAGGATTATTGCATTGAAAATAGTAGCATGAAAATTAAACAACAGAATTGACCCTGATAAAATAAATTAATAGATTAGAATAAGATAAATATATCGAAGTGAACGGTAGATAGCCTATTAGGCGGGGATTTCATTCTGTCACTGGTCAAATTAATTTCTTTTAACATGATTATAATATGTCTCGCACTAGAAATTTATAAGAACATAAATGTGATGGGGAACTGAGCAGAGTCCACCTATGCCAACTATAGTTTATCTTTATGGCATTACAATATTGAACTTTGTAAAGAAAAGCATGTAATTTAAATTTCTCGGAAAATATTTTATTGTTTTATGGTTGACTTTTTGTTTTTGTAAGTGTTATTAACAGTGTAAAACTATAATTATACCTTAGTGAACCATTGTACTACAATGTATACGGTTTGACAATATAATTATTTTCTAAAAATTAGCAATATCCCCCCCCCCCCCAAAGAATGCTTATTAAATATAGATTATATTCTATGTAGCAAATAAAAATACAATCGCATTTTTAAGTATTGTTTGCAGCAATAGAACGCTACTGAATTACTTATTTCACTGTTCATGTTTGTGTTCTTGTAAATATTAAGTATTTGAAAAAAAATTTCGTGTTTAAAATTTCAAATATTTCTCTTCATATCATAGCAAAAATTTCATACGTAGTTTGTTTTTGCACATTTATTATCTTTTTCTGGTTTTAAAATATGCTGGATAATGTTTAGTTCGATATTGTAATAAATGATTTTGTCAAAGAAAATCAAGGCAAAATAAATAAAGTTTTATTTCATTCTTTATACTAGTCCATCTTCGCACCCCAGCAGTTGACATTTTCAAATTAACCAATTTCAAATTTGTCATATTCCCTAAATCTAAAACAAATCGACTATTTAAAATTTAACTTTTTTTTTTTTTTAAATCAAAATAATAGACTTCGAGTCATATGCAATTTAAATTTAATTATTGTTTACTTAAAATTAGTCCTATATGAAAAACACATCCAGCAATTTCAAAGTATAGACCTAAAATATCCAGTATATTTTAATATGCTTAATATATACATACTTGGGTAGCCCTGCAAACGAATTTTTAATGATTACCATACCCCAATCTACACAAAGCATGTTTTTATTCATATATATATATATATAAGTTCATTTCATTTTCTGTAGGGCAGGCTATGTTACCCTGGACTTACCAGAAATTTCCCCCATACCTCATAGCTGGCTCATATTATCGTATGGGCCAGCCGGGACTTTGATCAGGGGCCCTGGAAATTGTGAGGCCACTAAAAGACCTAATATTAAGTTACACTCTTTTATTTCAGTAAAAATTCAAATCTGTATATACATTTACATATATGAAATTTATCTTTAAAAAATACTAAATGTTCTCGGAAACAGAATTTTCGTTTTTGATGTATTTTGCTTTTTCTATATCTTCTGGCTCATCTAATTCCTTAAATAGTGGGGCCTTGGATCAACATATGCCGAGGTCGTTCAAGCAGATAGTTTGAAATGGTTCGAAATTCATTTTAATCAGTAAATCCCGCTGTAATTAATCCTAGTGTGTAAAAAATGGCAGCAGAGCGATAATCCAAAGCTGGCAAATATATGACTACTAAATTTATATATCAGTTCTACAGTTCTTGATTAGTGTAAATTAAACATACTACAGAGTGCTTTTTTACTGTCGCCTGTCAGTTAGGATATCATGAAGGGATCAGCAGAACAAATCCATTTCATATTCAACTGTTTGTATAGCTAACATAAATAATAACTGAAAATGTAAAAAATATTAACATGTTTAAATATCTAGCCTCGAAAATATTGTTTATGCATTATACATACGACTGATCATCTATCGGGCATAAATGATGTTGCAACGGTTTCGAGGGGGCCCCTAATTTTGCCTTGCCCAAGGCTCCAAACAGTCATGATCGGGGCCATAGACATAATATATTTAAATTCTGTTGCATGGCCTTGTACACTAACCATTTCTTGTTCCCAACAAAAAGTTTAGTGTAGCATCACTATATGATACAGATATAGAACACCGAATATGGACTTCCTGCTACTATTTTTTCTTGAGATATGCTTATAAGACAAACAGACAAGCAGACAGACAGACACACACAGATCAACCACTAAAAACATGATTTTCAGATTCTGGACACCTCAAAACCTGTAAATGAACAAAAACTCAATTTCGAAAATTTCACCCCAAAACAAAACTTTCTGTACTCTCTGTAAATATGGTCTTCTTAACTCTCTGTAAATATGGGTAAGAGAAAGTAATTATACTTAGCATGTGGATTTTCTTATGCTAATAAACATTTGAGTAGTGATGACGTCATAGGGGCGGCAGATTAATGCTTGCCTCAGGCGGCAAAATATCTAGCGCCGGCCCTGCTTTCCAGCACGATAACGTGCCGATTCATGCATCACACGAAACAAGAAAGTGGCTTTCATAGCAAAGTATCAATGTTCCCCTGTTGCCTTCTGGTTCCCCAGATTTAAATCCCATCGAAAACTTGTGGGGTATCTTAGCTCGTGTGGTTTACCGAAATGGGAGGCAGTTTATGTGTGTCGAAGACCTAAATAATGCTATAAAATATGCTTGGGAAGAACTGTCTTTGTTAGAATTAGTTAGATATTTTGTTAGAATTGATAGATCTGATGCCGAATCACATCTTTCATGTTATAAAAAACAATGGCGGCTCCACCAAATATTGAAGAACCATGTTAGAAGATTTTCTTTTAGACCATTAGTGTTTGCTAATTATGTTGATCACTGTATTTGGAAAAAAACGGTTGGTGTCTTATAATTTTGTCCATTATGTTTTTAAGTTTTTTCATTAAATTGTATGAAAATATCATTATTATAAAATAATTATATATGATAACAGAATAAATTTATGTTTTTGATGTATTTGATAAAACATTTTTAAGCTCTGAATCTCTTCTTTCCCTATTTGTCAAATTAGATAGGTGTCTTATAATTATGTCCACCACTGTATATATATATATATATAATAATGATCATCTATTAAGCATAGTAGAATATGTATCATTTAACATACATTATAAAACATATCAGAACATATTAATAAGGAAAAACTTAATTTGCACATTTTCTATCATTACTAAGTTTACTAAAGAATCTATAATTATTTATTTATTTTGCTTGGAATCTTTAGTAAGGTAGTATTTTGTTTTTCCTGGATGTAATTTTAAAATGTGAAAATAACTGTAACAACTTATATATTTTGGATAAATCTATCAAGAATTTTATTTAAGCAAAAATTATTGTATTTTGAATAACAAATATTGTTTCTCCTTCCAATTGAAATTAAATGTTTCATTTTTTACACGTAGAATGAAATAGAAAATTGAAATAATGTTTACATTGGGTGAGTGTTGCATGAAAATCTGATGTTTTATTACTATCTTCTGCAAAAAAAATATTATTAAATGTAAGCTAGGTTAAAAAAAAATAATTAGGCATTTTCAGGAGCACTGAAACAACAAAGATGTAATAAATAAATAATAACGTTTTACATATTGCTTTTTTATTGTTAACCTTCCAACTTGGCATAAAGTCATTATATGCGCCGTGTTGTTTAACGACAGCCAAAGCTGTTTACGAGCACTCCAAAGCTACCACAAAAAGAGACACACGACATACAACTTCTGTGGGAGACGAGCGAGAGCCAGTTCTGTGTGTGTTTGAGAAGAATCGCCTTCTCTCTCGCCTGCTGCAAATTAGCCGGAGAAGGGGAGATGTGAGAGCTACATGTTTGACAAGAATACAGGCATTGAGGAAATAGAGTATAACAGCAGAGAACTTATGTTGAGATACAGAATAGTAGTTTAAGTCAGCATTGTGTGTGTGTGTTGTCTTTTCACATCTCTGAAATTTCTTTGCAATACTGATATTTTGTACATGATTTTAAGGTGGGAGGAAAATTTTACTAATATTTTTTGTAAAAGGATAGTAAAAAATAAAAATAAAATAAAATTTCATGATTCTTGAAAGTCCCTAAAATTTTCAATTGATTTTATAAAGCTTTGTACCTATTTTCAAGAAACTTAGTAATTTGTGTATATGTTTGAGATCAATATTTAAGGAATAAAAGTCAAATTCAAGTTTTTTCAAACACACTGTAGTGTTAATTATTGCCTTGGTGCAATATAAAAGACAGTATATAAGTGCACCAGTAATTGACACTTTTAGAGCAATCTGATGTTTTTAATGTTCTAGTCATCAATCAGAAAATATTTTTAGAAATCTTAAGTTAGTACATATGGTATGAAAGACATTCAGAACCACATATATGTTAAAATATATACATTTGATATATATATATATATTTTTTTTATGAATTTTATTTGACACCCATTCAATGTTCCAGTAATTGACATTGCCAGTTTTTTCATTTTATCAGTAATTAGCACCCTATGTTCCAGTATTTGGCACTGCTAGTTATTCTTTTTATCAGATATTAGCAACCTATGCTCTAGTGTGACAAAATGTTAAAATTCTTATATGTAAAATATATGATTTTATTATTTTTCTTATTATTTTTTTCAGGATAGGTGTCAATTACTGGAGCATGCCAATCACTGGAGCACCTACCCTATATAAGATTTTAGTAATGTACAGTGCATAACATACACAAACACATATCCAAAAATTAGCGATCAACCTCTTTTCCCTATTTTATTTTTTGTGCATAATTTTTTAAACAAGTAAACATATTAACATAAAATTTGAATAGCATGTTCATTAAAAAGTCAGCAATTGAATTTTATGTAACTAACATAAATAATTTTAAACTGATATTAATCAAATTTCCCCAAAAGTAAGCTCTGGCAATTTTTTTTTTTTTTTTTTTTTTCAGAAAAGAAAACTAAATGAGAAATAGGTGCATGTGTATCATCATCTATCTGTAATGCATCCTTAACACCATTTCCCTCATTTAGTTTTTTTTTCTGGGGAAAAAAAAAAAAAAAAAAAAAAAAAAAATGAATAAATAAATGCCAAAGCTTACTTTTAAGGAAATTTGAATTAATATCAATTTAAAATTATTTATGTTAGTTATAAAAAATTCAATAAATCTGGTTTTAATCATAGATATAGGTGCCTATCTGTAATGCATCCTTAACACCATATCCTATGATTAAAACCAGATTTATTGTATTTTATATAACTAACATAAACAATTTTAAACTGATATTAATTACATTTTCTTAAAAGTAAGCTTTGGCATTTTTTTTTTTTTTTTTTTTTTTCAGAAAAGAAAACTAAATGAGAAATGGTGTTAAGGATGATAATGGTATACATGCACCTATATCTACGATTAAATTTTATATAACATAAATAATTTTAAACTGATATTAATTCAAATTTTATCAAAAGTATGCTTTGGCAATTTTTTTCCCCTCAGAAAAAAAAGAAAAAAAAAAACCAAATGAGAAATGGTGATAGGACGCATTACAGATAGATGATGATACACATGCATCTATATCTATGATTAAAACCAATTTTTTCTTCCAATATTTACTTTCCCCCATATGTGAATACATATATATTTTTTAATATATACATAAAAACATGAAAATTAGATGAGATATTGGTTTTAAAATTATTTATTGACATTTTTATTATTCTGAAGAGGCTCAAATTTAATTTATTTTTTCCCCCACAAAAAGCCTTATGGGAAAAAAAAAAAAAAAAAAGTTAATAAAATAAGAAAAATCTGGTTTTAATTTAACATTTCAAGGCATGAGTATCTTCACATATCTGTAGCATTTTCTAATGCTTAATTCGAGTAATATCAATTTAAAAATCATTACTTATGTTAAAGTTGCATAAAGTTTTATTAATGATTTGTTAACGAACACACCATCCAAATTTTATGTTAATACGTTCATTGTTTAAAAGTTATGCATAAAAGAAGAAAATTATAAAACAGGTTATTTCTGAACTATTGGACATGAGTGTATATATATTATATGTACCTTCCTCAACTTTTTTGCTTTACTGCTTTTGAGTACAATATCAAATAATTTATTCTATGTACACACAATGAAAATTTAAGCAGCCACAATGCAATTCGGAAATCTTCACAATACATGGAAGTGCACCCTACACCTGCAAGTACTAAATTAAGATTAAGGGAAGAAAAAAATTTAATGAAAAACTTTTTTTTTTCTTTCACATGTTGTACAGACAGCCTTATTCTTTCATTGTATATTCAAAAGCTAAATTATCTAATAATTTATATTCATCCAATAAAGGATTAATTTTCTTGATCTATTATTCCCAGGGGTGTAGGAAAGGGAGGGGCTCAAGCCCCCCCCCCCTTATTTCTTACGAAATTCTCTTTTAATGCCAAATGAAAGAATCCCCAATTTAAAATTAAAGACTTATAAATCTTCATAATTAGTGATATTTTATAATTAATACTAATAATTAACGATTATTAATTAACATCTAATTATTAATTGATTTTCTTAAGATAGATTAATTTTGAGACATTTTTAAAATGAAATTTTTTGAGCCCCTCCCATGATTTCTGAATTGCTATATCCCTGATTATTCCATTTGTTTCTTAACCCTTCAATGCATGATTTTTTATATTTTTACCAAACAATTTTTTTCTTCAGTAGTTATGGCTTGAATAAATATGGAAAAAATATTTTTTAAATTATTTAACATTATTATTATTATTATTTTTTTTTTGAGGTTTGATGAATATATGCATCAAACCTTAAAAAAAAAAAAAAAAAAAAAAATGAAAGATTCTGTGGTTGAATCTTAACACAGAAATGAAAAATACATACTTTCAGTTATATAGAGTAAAATTTTTAAGTCTTTAATACCGAATTTATGAATTACACAAAGCTAGTTTTTGACCACTGAAAATAACCATAGCCTCCTAAATCAGATGCCTGCCACGTGGCTCGAAAACATGGCAACAATTCAAGAGGGAAACAGTGCCACCTGGTACAGATTGTGCAACTTTTTTATTCAAGAGCCACCAAAAAAATTTTTAATGGGATTTTATATACATAAAAGGCGAATAGAATCGAAAAAACGTTGATTATATATATCAAATATCACTTCTTAAAATTATTGCTGACAGTTGAATAAAAGAGTTGTGCAATCTATACCAGGTGCGCTGTCTACCACTTGAACTGTTGCCGAGTTTCTGAGCCACATGACAGACATCTAGTTTAGGAAGCTATGAAGAAAAAGAAATGAATTCTGAGCTCTTGGCTGTTTGATGCTGCCATGTACTGGAGAAAAGAGTCAAACATTTATATGGATATATTAAGATAAAAATCAGCATAGTAAACCCTCTGTAATATTTTTAATGCTAAATTCAGCAAAAATTGGTATGTTTCATATATGCATCATCATACATATTGAAGGGTTAATGTGTTGATCATTTAATTAAATTTTAAACAACCTGTAGAATTTCTATATGTGTGCGCACATATATATATATATATATATATATATATATATATATATATATATATATATGTTTCATAAACAGCAGCTGATCAGTTAAAATTGTCATGAATGCAGTGCAATCACAATTGTCTGTTGTATTGTTCAGCAGTTCCAGTATGAGTGATTAGGATAGTGTAAGAAATATCAATGAATGAATCAAAAGAGACAACCTCTTATTTTGTTCTTTGTTAGAAAAAGACAAAAACAGATTTTAAGGAATTGGCAAGAAGTGTAAAATTTTAACTAGTATTTACAGTCTGAAATTTTAACTTGAAACTATATATTTTAATTATAATAGATTGCCTTTTTGAAACTATTCACATAAAAAAGTTACATAGGAAACTCTTATTTTCAATATGATAAATACTTCTAGTCAACATAACATATTTAAACACAGTATCTACTGTAATTTCTGCTGTATAATCTGCTGTATAATCTGCAGGTCAGATAAATCAGTTTTAAACCAAAAATTTTAATTAACAAACCATTATATGACACACTGCTCCACAGAAATAAATCTTTCTGTTTAAATAAAATTTCTGATATAAAATTGACGAATCTGACCCCCGTGGATCATATGCTGGAAATTATGGTACTTTAAATTACCAACCTTTTCTAAGAAATTGCCAAAAATTGTGTAATGAAAAGACTTCTAATAGAAAGTAGCAGTTTTGTAAACTAAAGACTAAAATGTTAGTTTGATTATCAGAAAATTGTAACACAGATGTTACAATTTTCTGATAACAAGAATATTTATTTTACAATATGGATAAAGATAATAGAAAATAAAAATGATTTTTTTGATCACCTATGAATTCCAGATCCAGAAAGTATTAATTCCTATCCAGAAAGTATGACAATAGAAAACTATACGAAGTTTAAAAAATATATATACCTAAATCTGAATTTACACCTGAAAAGTTTAAAAAATTCTTAATGGCCCTCTTCACTTACCGTCACAAGAAGCTTAAGTCAGTGTTATTCTATGAGAAATTTTCTTTACTTAATTATTACATATTTTTAAATTCTGTTTTCATATTCAAAAAATTCACAACTGTTCAATTAATGGACCTTTTTTTACAAACTAATTTTTTTTTAATTTTAAATATTTTATTTTGAAACTGTAAAATAAAAATTTTCACATATTAAATAGATTAAATTCATATGTCTGTTATTTTTCTAGAAATATATTTACTTTTTTAAAATTAGTAATATTCATGGTCCACATGATTTCAAATAATAAATTCAGTGGTCCATGGGATGTTAAATTGCAAATTTAGTGCTGCATGATGTTGAAAATGTTGGCAACTGCTTTTCTAAATGATTAAGAATTAAATGGATTTAAGATCCCTTAATTTTTTTCATTTTCATCATTTTCAAACCTCACGTCATTTATATGTTATAATATCAATTTTTATATAGGTTTGCTTGAAAATATTTTGAACATAATATAAAATATTAGTGCTGACTCTAAACCGATTTAGCAGGGCGCAGCACCCGGCAGCCCTTTACTAACACAATTTTGCACCCCGCGGCCCTTACTAACTTATTTCTAGCGCCCGGCAGGCGTTACTAACTCATTTTTAGCACCCAGCGGCCTGTATTTGTATTTTTCACAGGGTTGCCAACTGCTCCAATTTCTGCAGTGTTTCTCCGAAAAAAATTTAAAACTCTGAGTTATTTTTTATGCTCCGTAAATTCAGTCTTGACCACCTAACTAAATATATTTTATTAAATACATAAAACTAAATAATGGCAGACACTGAAAAATTTTTTTTTTTGGCCTTTCACACATCTAGACAGAGATCGTGATCCAATCCTTATCAACTTTTGATTTTGCATTTCCAACAGTTGCTGCATAAAACATTATTCTTTGAATTTTCTTTTTTATCTATGAAAGCACTTCAACGTCTTTGAAAATAACAAAATAACAAAACTAACTTTTACAATCTAGCTGAAGAACCACACGCTTCATCGTAAAATACTCAAATAGTAAAGAAAAAAAAAAAAACATTCTAGTGCTAGGCATTGTGTAATCGAAACTGAGAATGGGAACAAATATTTGTTTACATTAGCTATGAGCGTGTTTAATTAAAACCACAAGCTGAAAGGAGAGAAGAAAGAAACTGAATGCTATGATTATGCGGTATTTTAGGCGTAATCACGTGAGTTTTTGAGAAAACCCTATAAAGTCAGAGTTTAACGGAGGAATTGTCCCCCGTAATAGGAAACTTTCTTAAGTGTTTAATATACAAGTTTCTGAGAAAATCATGGAAATTTTTTAACTTTATCGTACCAAGTATCTACCGTTGGAGAAAGAAAAAGAATATTTTCTGTGCTTTTTGTTGGGATAACTGAATACACGATAACTTAGTTTTTATAGTGCGTAGGTGATTCTAAGAAATTTTCATATCTGAAAATGAGACTTTCACAAAAATCGTCGGATTTAAAATGGATTCGTCACAAAAATAGCAAAAGAAAATTGCGTATTTTATAAATCAGCCGCAAAAAATGACATTTCAGTAATCAAATAAAAAAGGCTTATTTATGACTAAATAATTACACATTTTTAGAAAAATAACATCTATTTTAGCAATTAGTTTACGATTACGTAATTTTAAAAATTACCTGTAAAATAATTCTGTATTTCTATAAAAAACCACAAAATTATACGTATAATGCAAATCATGTTAGAAAAAAGCAAGAAATTCATCGATTAACATCAAAATAAAGCATTTTTCAGCGATTAATTGCGACTAAACAAATTTTATTAATTAGCAGCAAAATGATTGCGTGCTTCCGTTATCGTCTACAAAAATATCGCGATTTACTGAAATCAACTGGGAAAAAAAAAAAAAACCTTTATTGGCTAGCAGCCAAATGATAGCATATAAAACGTAAATTTTTTATTAGTGGGTAAGCGATCCCGTTTTTGCGAAATCTACTTCAAAATTATTCCCGATTTCCGAGATTCCACTTTTGAAAAAAAAAAAAAAAAAAAGCAAATTTTATTGGTTAGTGACAAAATAATTGAGTATTTAAGATTCAGCTTTCAGAAGAACACATTTTTCATAGATTAGTAGCTAAATAATAGCGTGTTTCAGCAATCGGCTGTATAATAATCACGTATCTCAGAAATTCACTTTGAAATAAATGCGAAATTTTTTACCTATTAGGGGAAAAGAATAATTTAGTTCCGAGTAAACGTAATTTTTGCCAATTAGCTGTGAAATAATCCAGTATTTTTTAATTCATCTGCAAATTTTCACATATTTCTGGATTAGGTTTTGAAAAAAGTGCGTATTTCATCGATTAAGAGCAAAGTTTGGTATTTGGGGAATGTAGCTTTAAAAAAGGCTCAAATTTCATAGATTAGCAGCCAGATAATTGTATATTTCATTATTAATTAACCCCATTTTCGATATAATTAACCGTAAAAATATTGCGAATTTTAAGAATTAGCTTTGAAAGAAGAGTGAATTTTATCAATTAGTTTCAAAATTATAGTATATTATTAGCCATTATTTGCTATTAAACGTAGGTTTCGTAAATTTGCAGTGAAATAATTATGAATTTCGGCAATCAGTCGTAAAAATATTGTGAATTCTGTCAAATACGGGAAAAATAGCATATTTGTTTAATTAGCGGTAAAAACTTAATTCTACCTTCCCCCCCCCCCCCCCTACGAGAAACTCAATTTTTGAGGTATATTTAGCAATAATCTTAAGAAAGAAAGAAAAAAGTTGTAATTAAGTTCATGGCTGTTAGTTTGCACTAAAATTGAATTTAATGCTGTACAATTTCAATCGTTTTCCGTCCTTAATAACAATGATTATTTTATTGTAGATTCAGTTTTATTACATTTTTCTAATATCTAAACTATTAAAATTGTTCATTATTTTGGCTTTATTATTACTCCAAAAAGTTAAGATTTTGTTTAAAAAAATCCAATTTTTGTATCTGTTTGAAGTATAGCATTGAAATTATTTTCACATCAATTGTCTTGTTCTTGTAATTAAACAAGTTTCTTTTGAATAGGCATGCACTAAACGTTTGATTATTACTGAATAGTGAATATTCAGTATACCAAATAGTTACTAAAAATTTGGCTACATCTTGTAAGTGATATATTTCATTCAAAAATGTAAAAAATTTTCAAAATTGTTTCTCATAAAAATCTGATTTTGTCTTGGTACATTCTATGATATAATATTATCTGTACAAGCTTTTTTTTTTTATATATATCTGATTTTTCTTTTCTTTCAAAATCTCATTTCGTTTATTTATACCTTGGATACATTGCTCCTATAAAAAATTAGTAAGATTTATTTTATTTTTTTTATTTTTTTTTTTTGGGGGGGGGGGCTACATTTTGTAAGTGATATATTATGAAGATGTTATAGTGCCCTTTTTGAATTATTGAGAATATTATAGTGCCCCTTTTGAGAATATTAAATTGCCCTTTTATAGAGTTCCCCCCAGCAGCCCTTTTGTTCTAGAGTCAACACTAAATATAGATGTCTTTCCAAGAAATAATTCTTTATAAGTTTTCCAGCTAACCAAAAATTTAGAATTTTTATGTGCTTCAAATATTTACTTTTATAGTTCCTAAAAATAAATTAAGTAAAATATATATATTTAAAAATATATATATATATAAAAAGTTCAGATATTAAAAAAAAAAAAAATTAACTGTTTAATCCTGCTGCTGTGTTTGGGTCATTTTGATTCAAAATCAATATGTATGAGAATTTGTATTTTATGTTACTTTTTCTCAATACAAAAGGAATTGTTAGATTAATTTAATCCAAAAATACAAAATGATAGTACAATTAAATATTGGAATTAAAAACATTGTGTCCATTTAAAAATGAAAGTAATGTATGTTGGAAGTTTTGGCTTCATGGAGATGGTCTGAGGGGGGGGGGGTGAGAGATAAAAACAACAATGAAAGTTAAGTCTATTTTGTTCATGTGAAATACATACAGCAGAATAGTTAAAAGGCAAGAAAAAGAATCAAATAATAATTGGCACCTGGCATTTCAGGAACAAATATGTAATTGCTTATGCAACACTGTTCATTATTTATAATTGTCATTTATCTGTATAAAACCATTAATTCTCATGGTCTTAAATATTACAAATTGAAACAAATTTCAACATTTTTCTTATAAATGAAATTGTTATAGTACAATAGATTTTTTTTTTTCTTTCTTTTTACTTTTTTTTTTTTTACAATATAATAAAGCAATTTTTTAAATGTTACAAAACATAATAAATAAAATTTCACTTGTAATCCCATATATTGAAATAAAATATGTAAAATTATATTACCAATAGTATACAATACTTTTTAGAATAAACATCCAATATTAATACAGTATAAAAATAGTCAACAATCAACTAGTTTTCCTCTGTAATAGGATATGAAGATTTCAAGACACAGGTTTTCCTCTCAAAGGGTGGTGGTTTGTGGGATTAAGGCCGATTGACTCCATGATTATCTTAGACCTATTAGGTGGAATGCCCTCCATTGGGGGGGGGGTCTTTCTAAGAGTGCTAGCCCCTATTTACGGAAGTTTTTAAGAAAATCATGGAAAATTTGTAATGGCTAGGTCAATGAGCATGACCTGGGATCGAAACTGGCACATCCCTCCTCTGAAAGAGAAATTCTTTGATAGAAGATATTACTTTACTATGTGGGCTGGAAGGAACTACCCATTGTGAATGTTGAACAATGAGACACTTTTAGTTAATAAAACACGCCAAAAGGAAAAAGCATATCTCTTTTCTCCTATTCTGATAAATACACAAGTGTTCAGAATCTCTTGTTGTGAAAAGATTAATGAATCCTGATTAAGGTCATTTGACCTTTTTTAATTCATACAAAAAAAAAAAAAAAAAAAAAAAAAATTAAAGTCTGAGATGTGTGCTTAAATAATTTATTAAAGAGTATTAATTTTGAAGTTGCTTATTTTAAATATATCTTACAATGGAAAATGAAAGTAAAATTTTGTTTTTATGACTTTTCATTAAACAATAAAAGCTACTTTTATAAGAAATCTCACAGACACATTTTTAAAAAGACAATATTTTATTTTTATTTATGAAATGAGAAGTAAAATAACAAATATTCACATGAAAAAAAAAAAAATTAAGTTTCACTTTTTCTTTTTTTTTTTAAGAATACTGCTGTGCAAATCACAGCACACATATCTGAGAGCACTTTGAAATATGACAATGAAATCCGACATAAAAACTGTAACAAACAGTTTAAAAATGTGATATTCACATCTACTCTCTTGAAAAGAAAGTTGAAATTCATTACAAAGTAAAGAAACTTACTAAAAACAGCTACAGTTGATAGCAGTACAAAGAACTTACATAACTGTGTTGCAAAATGACTAAAACATAGCAGCATGTTCAAACATAAGAATAGCATGCTGCAAAAGAGTAACTTTAGGAAATTTATTCTTGAGCAATAGTGGGGAAAAAAATAAATAAAAAAAAAAAGACTCAAGAACAAACACATTGAGCTGAAAGTTTTAAGATTTTAAGGCCAGTAAGTTTATTAAAGGAAGGCAGCCAGCTACAAAGTAACTAAAATTCATAGTTCTTGTGTGGCCCCAAATATGAAATGATCCAAAACACTTAACATGCACAGTAGACTAACAAAGAAAAAAAAAGGCCACAAAATTAAACATCCTATTTAGCCCTTTGACTCTCCTATCCACAGCATCCATTATAAAAACAGCTATAGTCATCAAAATTACTGTTTGAGAATTTTTGTATCACATATAGCACAAAAAAGCCTTGGACAACCTGAATAAACATGAATATAACATTTATATAATTATTAATATGATCAAATTATTTGGATAAAAATGTATCTGAATAATCAGTTTTATGTTATGATTGCCTTTGCCCATTTAGAATTTATGTTAAGAGAGGCAAAAGGTTAAGTCAGTACAATGTTCATTTATAAATAAACAATATACAGGGGTGAAACTACGTAACATGCAAAACATTCTGAAAACTGTTACATGCAAAATGAATAGCAAGTGGATACTTCATATATCATATGGCTATTATAAGTATTTAATTAAGCCTATAATAAGTGATATTTAGAGAGTTCTAAATGCATTACAAGGCAAATTAACATTCAAACTGAGAAAGTTCTATAAAACTAAAATAACTTAACATGAAATCCAGAGACAGCAAAGTTTTTAAAAACCCTGAATTCAGGGGTAGTCCCTAAAAAGTTTCACCCCTGAATATACTATAGAAATTACCTTAACCGTTTATACTACATTCAATATAGAAGTATACTTTTATGTAAAAATATCAGTAAATAATATAGAGATTGGCATTTTTTAAAGGAAGGAATTGTTAAAACATGCCTTAGACATACATTATCCATATATCATGGACGCTTACTTCACTTGATTAAAGTGTGCGAACTAATACCTTCAGATAAGTACACTGAGGAAAATGATCACAGAAATAGAGTATTAATATACAGTGCTTTATAATTCAATTTTAACTTAAAATGGGAGAGATTTTGCAACTGGCAGTGGAAAAAAAAAAAAAAAAAAAAAATGAAAACAATGTTGACCCTTCCAAGAGCTTAACCAATGCAGAATTAAAGAATAAGTCAGGTCCCATCTATGAATTATAACACAATAGGCAACACTGGTATAATATTATAGAAAATAAATTATCTGTTAAAATTTATTATACAAAGATTAAAATTCCATGTTTTATACAGATACTGCTTAATAAAGCAATATAATACAATAACTGCTGAAAAGACTTTTTTAAAAATGAAAGGTAACTAAGTCTCTCTTTGATTTATTACATTAGCATAAAATATATGATACTATACTCCAACATGAATAACATTTAAGATCTTATAACCATTGTAAACACTTTCAAAATCTCAATACAATACATAGTTTTTAGCCATATTAAACAATTCATAATGCAGCACATACTTTAGAGCAAAATAAAATACCACTGAGCTTTGCTTCAGGACTTAAAGTAGAAGGATGGCAAATCATATGATTTTCATTATTTAAAAAGCAAATAGATCTTACAGATCTGAAGAGCAGCAGCAAAATGATATACGTAACCCCTAATGAGAAAAGTTTAGTGGCTAAAAACAAATCAGCACAGCTGCAGTGGAAGACTTCCATTGACTTTCATGCATATAAATCAAAATCAACAAGAAGCCATGATGAATAAATGAGTATATAAAGGAAGGACATAAATATCACCACTTGTACAATTAAAATTACAGTTAATGCAAACTGATGAAGCACTGAAATCAGTATTAAGTCTCCTGCTGCTGCTCTGTTCACATAATAGAGGAGAAGAATCCATCTCAGAGAAGAACACATTTGGTTTTCTTCTTTCTTTTTACCTAAAGTATATTTAAAAAAATTCATATATGGAATAAATGCCACACAGCAATAATATTAACCCTTTATCTACTGACGGTACTTTAAAGTACCATTACTTTAAAAAGAGTATAAAATCGAATTTATACATGAAATTTCAAAGATATTTATAAGAAGGGAACAGATGTACCTCCTTTTAATCTCACTACAAAGCATCAGACGATACATATAGCCATTTTTGTTCCATAAGGATTTTATGGAGTGCACTTGCTGTTTTTGCTTGATATTTTTCACGATCTTCATGTGTGTTATATAATCAATTCCTATATTATTTCAAGAATATCCCACTAATCTTAGAAAAAAATATGAAGAACATAAAGAGTAAATATTTCTCAACACTTTTTTCATGTCAAAATAATTTTTTCGACCTCTATGTACCAGTGGTACACTAAAGTATGACCCCACAAAATTCTCAATTATTATGATGAGGTGATATGCATAATTTTTAACGTATATATCTTTAAATAATGCATTTTAGTAACTAAAAATATGTTTCAAACACAATTTTTGTCTGTATCATAATGCAGTAGATAAAGGGTTAAATAGCATACTAATGTTGAAAGTCTATAAAAAGGGGGAAAAAAAATATATATACATAATTATTTTCTCTGTCAAATATCTGAAATTTTGAAAAACCTGAAGACTGCAGAATTAGGGATTATAATTAAGGTAAGTCTATTAATGGGTTAGATACTATACCAGGACACTTATTAACTACAAATAAACTTTCTATAACATGCACAAGTTTGCCTCACATGTTACTGTTATACCTAAAGGTCAAGACCAAAAATATTTAAGTGGATAGTGGACAAGATTAACTTCAATGGCCACTTACGCATTACATTATATATCATGGAATCTGCATATAAATAAAAAATATATATGCATTAAAAAAGTTTAAATTCATACATAATATAATCAAAATTTTAATTTAGAAGAACTGTATGAATTTCCAAAATAAAAATTAAATTGCTTAAAACTTTACTTATCATAAAATCCTTTAATATTAAAAAATTGGGAGGGGAGAGAAGTAAAAACCATTTGGAAACAGTCATACATATACACAGTCACAAAAAATGAATAGACTCCTGTATGTATAAAAACCTTTCCAATCCTACCACAAAAAGAAATTAAAAATATCATAGAAAGAACTGCAAAATTGAATGTTATTTATTTAATAGGAAAGAAAAGATAAACAAAATCCTCAAAAACTTTGAAAGAATAAAAACACTTAAAATAAGGAAAAAACTTATTTCCAAGCTAAAGAAATAAACTAAACAACAGGAGATAGGAAATTCAGTAAGGCAAGTAATAAAGTAAAGACCTGTGAGATTGATGTTAAATAAGCTATGAAAAAAATATAAGACAATTGTGCATCAGCAGCTAATCAAGTCATGTATTCATAACCTAGCTTTTAAAACAGGGCCAAAAAAAAAAAAAGGCACTGTAATAGCCAAACAGGACATCTAACAAACTTTTTTTAATGATGCAAATGTTCACAGTATTATTTGTCAAAATAATTTTAATTGCACAAACTTTTTATTTGTTGTAAAAGGAAACATTAATTTAAAATAAATAAATAAATAAATAAATAAATAAATAAGGCACTAAATTCAACATAATACAAAGCGTGAAAATATTCATAGTTAAAATTTTAAGGAGTATTTTTGAATTTTAATGCTTAAAACCATGGAGCATCTTTGAAAAAGGCAAAATTATGACTGTATGCTCTTTACAATGTACTTAAACAATAGCAGGGGTGAAACTACCTAGCATGCAAAAACCCTGAAAACTGATATTTGCATGCAGATAGGGAAGATTTAATAATGAAATATCATATCGCTACCTGTATTAAATGATATTTGGAGAGTTCTTAATACATTTCAAGGAAAATTAAACATTTAAAATAAGAAATTTCTGTAAAAACAAAATAATTTACATGAAAATCAGAAAGAGCAAAAATTTTAAAAACCCTGAATTCAGGTGTAGCCCCTGAAAAGATTCACCCCTGCAATAGTTATTTCAGCTGTGATTAAAAAATATGATTATACATTTAAACAAACATAATGACTATTATATGAGATCGCCATAATTAAAAACAAAGTTAAAAATCTATAATTATGCATTTTTCAATCATAAGTGTTTTAAGGAGAAAATACATATCAGCCGCTCGGAAGGCTAAAATATACACTTATGAAGGAGCTAAAAATATCTGTGTATAGAAAAAATTAAGACTTCAAAAAATTTTAGTGATAATGAAGACAGATTTATAATCAGTTTTAAATACATTTATCTACCATATTAATTTATTACTATCAGTGGCGGATCCAGAACTTGACATTTGGGGGGGGCTAAGATTTTTCAAAGTGTTATTCTAGACCAATAAAAAATTTACAATTGCAATATTCAGTTGTGAATGTCAGTGTTTTGGGGGGGGGGGGGGGCATCAGCCCCCTAGCCCCCCCCCCCCCTTAAATCCGCCACTGATTACTATACCAGGTTTTTTTTTTTTTGGTTATTGATTTTCTCAACTTTTTCCATTTCATACAAATCATTTATTTTTCAATTAGGACTCTCTAGAGTCCAATTAAACTTTAGATTGTTTTCTGGAAGCATAAATAACTGTAAAATGAAAGTTTTTTCCTATTACAAATTATGATGATTACCAAATGAATATGACAAAGTGTACTATTCTAATTGTGTTTGACAGCAATCCAGAATTACCAAAGATAGTATACTATACTCTCCATAATCATTTGTTTCCATTAAAATGAGAAACATACACCCAAAGAAACTGATTACCATTATTATTAACATGCATTAGTGAGATTTTTTCATTACAATTCACAACAATTCAACTGGCAACAACTAAGACTTGATTTTTTTTTTTTTTTTTTTTTAAAGAATCGAAACACAGAACCTTTAAAATTAATATTACAGGAGATTATTCTGGAAAGGGATTAAAATAAATATATACACAACTGCTCAAAAGTTTAGCAAGAGTTGCAAACAGTATTTTTCAATTTAAAAGCTTATCTCTCGATGAAATGTTTTCAAACATTGGGCATTTAAAGTACTGGGTCTTCCTCATATCTTTCAGTGAAGATTGGTTTAACACAACATTTAGGGGGTCAGTAACAAATTGAGCAAAATCAATGTTTGTGATCACCCTGTATCGTTAAGTGAACGAAATGAATTGTAACTTTAGGATATGTTAATACAGACACAGTTCAATTTGTGGATGAATTTGTGTGACGATAGCATTTTAAATAACGGAGATATAAGCATTTATTTTAAAACAAAAAAAAATCAATATTTTTTTATGTATAATATATACAGAGTTTTAAACAAAAAGTTCCCCCCCCCCCCCTTCAGATAATTTGAAAAAGCATTTTTGAAACAATATACTGAAATCAGATTACAATTATCTTAAATATCTCATGAAATATGAGCATTTTTATTTAAAATGTTTTTAGTGTGCATGTACAAAAGATAGAAGAATTTTTACAACATAGTTTGAAAGCTAGATATATTGGGCAACTTTTGTAAAAAGCTCTTTTGAATAGAGTAAAAATTAAATAAATTGTCAGGAAAAGAATGAGATAAATTTCAGGTATTTTCCAGGAGTTGAAATTTCATAAGAGGTTTTTCACATGTCGCGTAATTAATTTGGAGCTCCAATTATTTCAACCACGCTCCAAAAGTACTTTTTTCTGGAAAACCCCTTATAAGCTTATAACTAATATATTTTTGATTATTACTGAGATTTGTGAGATTATAAGGGGGTTTTCATAAAAAAGAACTTATGCAAAATGGTTGAAAATAATTGGATCTTCAAATTAATTATGCAGCATGTGAAAACTCCCTTACGAAATTTCAACTCTTTAAAAATATCTAAAATCTACTTTTGCCAACAATTTGCTTGCGTTTTACTCTATTCAAATAAACTTTTGACAGGAATTGCCCAATATACCTGGCTTTCAACCTATGTAATAAAAAATTTTCTGTCTTTCGCACATGCGCAGTGAAAATGTTTTTCATAAAAATGCTCATATTTCATGAGATATTTACAATATTTGTATTTCGATTGCAGTAGATTGTTTCAAAAGAGTTTTTTCCATTTATTTGAAAGTGGGAACAATTTTCGTTTAAAAATCCATATGTTATAAACAAAAGACATGCTGATTTTTTATTAGTTTTAAAATAAATGCTTATACCTCCATTATTTAACATGCTATCGTCACACAAATTCATCCACAAGTTGTACTGGGTCTATATTAACATGCACTAAAGTTACCTATCATTTCATTCACTTAACGATACAGGGCGATCATAAAAATTCTTTATTTTGCTTAATTTGTTACCGGCCCCCTAAATGTTATGTTAAACCAATCTTCACTGAAAAACATGAGGAAGACCCTGTTCTTTAAATACCAAATGTTTTAAATCATTTCATAGAGATATAAGTTTTAAATTGAAAAAAACTGACTGTTTGCAAATCTTGCTAAACTTTTGAGCAGAAGTGTCATTCTTTTACAATGGCTGAATTCCCTAATGCATTCTAATGTTTTTGTTATAAAACAGTCCTTTCTTATACCCAAACATAAATGTAACTGAAAAAAAAAAAAAAAATAAATGAATAAAGATATATATATATAACATTAGTTATTGGTCAAATAACTCAATTTGGAGATTTCATCATTTTAACCTTGTTGCAAAATTTCTTTTATGTGAAAAACCCTTCTTGAACTCACAAATCTTAGTAGATAAAATTATGTTAGAATTACAAGCATAAAAGAAGTTTCAACGTGCTTGAAATAATGTGATCTGCAAATTAAATATATGGCATGTAAAAAAACCCCTTATGAAGTATGAACCCTGGAAAATATCGGCAAGAGAATGAACTAGATTTTAGATAATTTGCTTAAGTTTTACTCTATTGAAATGAACTTTTGACACAAGTTCCCCCAATATATCTAGTTTACAACTTATGTAATAAAAAAAAAAAAAAATTATTTTTACTGTGCATGCAGAAAAGATATTACTTTAAATACATATCAGCAAAAATTACATGTAAACATTTTAAGGTTTTTCTAATGTTCTGTCAACTTTTCTTCATGTTTTGTACAATTTTGTTGAAATCCATTCTAAGCGAAAAACTTGCCAATACATATATATATGATTAAATAATTGTGTGATTAGCACAAAAATTTTATATAGTAAGTGAAATCATGTGATAAATTTACAAGTCATTTGTAGTCTTTGATGTTGTAGGGTAAAAGTAAAAGAATCTGTGCTTTTTTTTTTAATTTGTGGTTGGTTCTTTAATTGCACTCATGAATAAATTGATATCGGAAAATGTGAGTTTATGAAAGTTTTTTGCATGTCTAAAGTTAAAAAACATTTCATTCAGTTTTTTTTTTTTTTTTTTTTTTTTTTTAGAAAATAGAAAGAATGTAAAAGTCTAAAAATTTGATCCCTCACTGTACATGAAATGATTTTATACATACATTAATAATACATTCTATATCCCTTTCCAACCCGAAACATTTTTACCTTAACCCTTTCCGACCCAGACCGTACAATCGTGAGAGTTACAAACTAAAAGAAAAATATGGACTATAACCGACATTTGTTAATTGAAAATTGTACTTTACACTTTCTGCTAATTAGCTTGATCGTTCATTTTCTTATTTCATTACATACGACTGTTCCAGATGCAAAAATGTAAGTGGATGTCTAACTAGCATGATCGTGGCCTAGGACAGAAAGGGTTATGATTAATCAGGTGTCTTTTTCTTTTTTTCCTAATTAGTAAGCCTTACAATACTTACATTAAAAAACTCATTTGGATAGCCACAAATGCTATTATTTGGAAACAGTTTAAATAACAGAAACAATTAGTTAAACATACCTGAAGGGCTGCTCTAGTAGCAGTTTCAAAAACTTCTCTAACACCTTCCTTGGTTTTGGCAGAACATTCTAAGTAACCATAGGCATTAATTTTTTCTGCCATGGATCTTCCTTCTTCAGTATTGACAGGCTTTTGTTTCATTTTAGCTAGTTCGCATATTGTATGTGAATCATTTCTTAAATCCTAGAAGCAAAAAATAAATTTTTATAACTAAACTAACCACTGTTTTTACTTAAAACTATTTCTGTTAAAACCAGACATACCTTTTTGTTTCCTACAAGTATTATAGGTACATTGGGACAGAAATGCCTCACTTCAGGAGTCCATTTTTCTGGAATATTTTCTAAACTGTCAGGACTGTCAATGCTAAAGCACATAAGTATGACATCAGTATCAGGATATGATAAAGGTCGTAATCTATCATAATCTTCCTGGCCAGCAGTGTCCCATAAAGCTAACTCTACCTGAAATGAAAAATTTCACAAAACTTTACTATATGAAATAAGTAATAAATAAGACAAAAGTTATATTTCTCAAGAATGAAAGTTAAAATTAACTGTAATAAAAAAAAAAAAATAGTATTTATTTTGGATTTGGTAATTAGATATTTTATAAATTTTTTAAAGTCAAATACACTGTGTTCCATACATTTGCTCTGTTATCTGGGATTATTTTGAATTTCAGTATATTTAACAAAAATTCTGTATTCTTCTTTCTAACCTCTCTCCTTCACATTGAAATACTTCATCAAGCTATGTACAGAGTCCTCAACTATTTTATTTTTTTAAATGATATATTTTCTAAGAAAAAACTTCATGGTGTTGTGTAATTTCATCTTTTTTATGTTTCCCTAAAACACACCTATATGTAATAATTTGGGGTAGACCTAAACATCTATTTTAGAAGTCTTATGTCATAATATGCAGCAGAACAGAAACAAAACTTCAATATTCAAGATTACAAAAAGCAAGATGATTTTATTTTATTTTATTTATTTAATAGAAAGCCAGAGATTTAAAAAAAAAATAATAATAAAATAAATAAATCTGAAGACTTGGCAAGTCTACATAGATAAATTATTAATGGGTCTCAATGAGTATATACTTTTTTTAAAAGATATTTTACCAATAAGCAGCTTAAATAAATATGCATTTTGTCAATTGTCCTCAAAGGAATAAGTAACTGATTTATATACATTTATAAAATAAACTTTTTTTTATTAGTGAACAGAGAATTATCTAGAAATTTTGGGCTTCAAAAACTGACCCCCCAGAAAACAATCAATCAATCTAAAACTAATCATCAACTAAAGATCAACAATTTAAAAATGACTCTATAAAAATTTTGTAATTAAAAAAAAAATAAGAAAAATATATTTTGATAATTATCGTGGGAGGGGGGCTAAATAATCATTCAATCATTTGTGGCTAAATAATCATTCAACAGCTTTGAAAAAATGCAACTTTTGTCAATTAGTGGTGAAATATTTTCTTATTTCAATAAATATTACGTTGAGTCAAAAGTTTTATCCGTTTTTTATTTGCGTATTAATAAATATGTTACATTAAAATTGTGATGTAAATGTCATATTTTGAAAGCTCATTTTCTGCTGATCAAAATGATGCATTTAATTGTTGTGTTATTTTAATTTTTACAGATTTATTACTCTTTACAAAAAAAAAAAAAAAAAAAAAAAAAAAAAATGTATGTCAAAAAATCGTTAAAAAATCTGCAGCCTAATTTTCCATGAGTTCAAACAAGGCCACAATGCAACTGAAGCAAGTTGTAACATGTACAACATTTGGTAGGAAGTCTGTAAACGAAAGAACATGCAGGTGTTTGTATGCAAAGTTCCGTTCCGGAGATACGCACCGCAGCAATAAGGAACACTCTGGGCAACCATCGACAACCGATGAAAGAGCTTTACTTTGTGTGACTGAAGCTGATCCAACTCAAACCACCCGAAAATTAGGGCAAGATTTTGGCACTTTTCAGTCAACTATCAATTGACACTTTCACAAAATCGGCAAGAAAATTAGGCGTGGTCAAATGGCACCGCATGAGCTCAACGGAATGCAAAAGAATCTGTGAAAATCAGTCTGTCAATCATTGCTGCGAGAGGTTAGCCAAGATTGATGGCATCGAATTTTTACCTGTGATGAGAATTGGGTATTATACGACAACAAAGCCGGATATCAATGGCTCAGGCGCACATCCGCTTGGAGTTAGGACAGCTCAACCTGGGATGCATTCAAAAAATGCACTTTTGTGCATCTTTTGGATGTCGACAGGAGTTGTGCATTGGGATCTTCTTCCTCAAGAACAAACAATGAACTCAGATGTCTACTGCACTCAATTGAACCATGTTCAACAGAAACTCGTCAAAAAAGGCTTTAATCCAGCTTGAATTTTCTTCCAACAAGACAACGCAAGACCACACATTTCAAACCAGATGCGTGAGAAGCTGAATGAGTTGTACTGGAAACTTCCCGCTCACCCGCCATATAGCCATGACACTGCGCCTATGGATTATCATTTGTTTAGGTCGCTAGAGCACTTTATGCACGGACAGCACTTCAACAACGAATACGACCTCTGACAAGGAATTGTCGACTTTTTTGCTCAAAAACCAGTGGCTTTTTACAACTATAGAATTTTAATGTTGCAGTTGCGTTGGAAAAGGGTTGTTGAAAGAAATGGTGCATATGTTAATGAAAATATGTTATAACTGTTATATTTTTTCTTTTAATAAATGATTAGAAACCGGACAAAACTTTCGACTTAACCTAATAGTATTGGGGAAAAATGTATTTCAACAATTAGGCATAATTTTTTTTTTTTTTCATTAGTGAAATAATCACATTTTAAGAATCAGCTTTAAAAAACTTTTTTTTTTCTAATTAGTGTCAAAATAATTGCTTATTTTATTAATGAGCAGTCAAAGTAAACTCATAAATTTAGACAATTAGACACAAAGTTCTTTTCCCTTTACATATTTCGGGGATCATCTTCCAAAAAAAAAAAAAAGAAACTTTGTTGATTAGTGGTCAAATGATCACATATTTTGGAAATCAGCTACAAAAATATTGTATATAGTTTATTAATCAATCTGAAAAGAAAACAAAAGACTAATTTTATCAGTTGACTAAAGAAAAACATTTCATCAGATTAAAAATATATAATATCAGGAACTTACAATGAAGTGGTTAAACAGTTTCAGTAAATTATACATGCAAATAAATGTTTTGCTTACTCATAAAATTCTATATTTTCTCCAAATAAATCATGACATTAAAAAATATATATAAATAAGCTATTTAAATAGACACCTGTGAATTCCATGTTTTTCTAATTGTTTAACTGGGTATAAAATTATTACCATATTAAAATTTTTAAATAGTAAAAAATTCAATTATTTAACCTACATTTAAATTTTTGTTTAGATATATTCAAATATTTTGAAGAGGAAGGCATTAAATACGATTTAAGAAAAATTAAGCTAAAAGTGTCTATTATTCACTGCTTGCAATCAGGGCAAAGATAACCTGAGAACAGTTTGAAAGGTACAAGAGACTTTTTAAATTACTTTTATCCATGTTTTCATACAGATTGGAAATACTAGGAGTGCTAGATTTGGCTGTATATCCTTACATGGAGAAATAATTATAAACATTAAAATAAACAAAAATAGTTATTAAATAGATATGGAATAAAATTAACCATTATTTAATTTAATTTTTTTATTTTATGGGAATATAGAAATCATGATAAAATTAACATTTTCCCCCCCGTACATTAAAAAAATTTACTCAACACAGAGACGTCCCTAGCAAGAACAAGGTCCAGTGCAAAAACTTTTGTGAGGCCATTCTTTAGAAACTAATTATTCCCACCATATTTATCCTATAATTATTAGACTTAAAAATGATATATATGCGTGTGTATGTATTACGTATATATAGGATATACTGTGAAAAATCCTGCTAAACCACTATCCCCCCTTCCTTTTAGTGCAAACTTCTTAGGAACATATCACATTCCTCCCCCCCCCCCCCCCCGAGTGAATTCATCCGATTCATTGCTAAAATAATTTTATGTTTAGCTTTACTTTTTTTTTAAATGCGCTAAAACAAATAAACTAACATGTTTAAAATCAATGAAAACTTCTTTCAGACTAACTACAAATTGCTTTTGGGTACAATAGACCTCTGGTTGATGTACCCAATCCTCAGTGAGCTACTGAGAACTACCCTAGTGTTAAGTCATAACTACAAATTGCACCCTGTCAAGAAAATGGATACAATTTAAAAAAAGCAGTATTTGAAAAAAATCAACTTAAAGTCAACAATAAAGCACTCGCAGAAAACTGACAGAAATGCCTCTCAGGTGGATAATTATAGAGATTAGAGATGTGATTTTATTTTTTTAATGAGGCACTTTCATTATGCACTTTTCAACTAAATAAACTCAAAATTGCCATTTTTGGCTTGTATCACTTTCCTTGCTGGGATGTGATATGTATCTTCCTTCATACAGAATTCATCTGATCCTTTGCTAAAATAATTTTACATTTAGCATCAGATAACAAAAATTGTGAACATTTTTCTTTGCAGATTAAGAAAAATTAAATTTGTTCGTGTAAAAAATTGACATCTTTTTTAAATGTATTTTTAAATAGTTTAATAGTTTTAATCCAACCATATACAGGCATGAGAGTACAGAAAATTAATTTCAAATGAAAAATTACACGCGCAGGGAAAACTATACAAATATGTTCATAAAATTTATTTTAAATGAAAAAGAATGCGCACAGGAAAAAACTAAAATATTTTAAAAGTGACAACTTAAACTAAAAGAATAATGCATATCAACACAATAAAACATATATGTTAAAAAAAAAAAAAAAAAAGAAAGAAAAAAAAAAAAAAAACACATTAGCTAGCAATCAACACTTAATCATTGATTGGTGGTGGAAAATGGGAAAGGGGGGGGGGAGCTAAAAAGTAGTTCATGAGTTAGAAATATTAAACACAATTCTACTTCTTTATAGGTTCTAGAATATCATAAAGTAAGTTTAAAATTAATATTGATATTTTTGTTGTGGATGGATAAATATTTAAAAATAAAAAAGTAAAATAGTTTTATGTGATTTAACATTACATATATTTATTTTTTAAAAAAATGTTTAAGGGAAACAATTCTCTAAAGTTCAAAAGAACATCTCAAAAAGCAAGGGAAAAAAAATTATAAACAGGATCTCAAAAGAATGGAAATACATTACAGGCTGTCAGTGGAAATGATTGAAAGTGTGTTTTAAGTTATGTCATGTACTCTTTTTTATTTACTGAGTGTTAGTGCACTGTATGTCCCATATACAATACATAGGAAATATACAGAGCCACTTAAGAGCAGTCAAAAATCAATGTGTTCTTTATATAATTCAGAGAAATACCTTATAAATTATACTATACCTATCAATATAGGAATTTTCACCTCTGTAGTGTGATCCTAAATATACACTTTTTTTTAACCTATTAGGTAAAACACCAAATGAATTTGTAAAAATCAAAAATAAGTTAGTAAACAAGAACTTAAAATTATGTTTGTATCAATTACAAAATACTTTCAAAGACTGTAAACAACAACATTTTTGTGTTGTGCTATACTAAAAAAGTAGACTCTGCACACATCACATAATATACTGAATTTTAATTAATCTGAAAAAATCATATCAAAATTGAAAGGGGAAAAAAAAAAAAAAAAAAATCCATCAATTACTGCATATAGTGAGTAATATATTTGGTGACTTTTCTGATGCCCTGTAAAAAGGCTCTAAATGTTATTTACACCATCTGCACAGCACAAAATATCTTTTTATTTTGAAGTCTAAAAGGAAATAAAATTTCTTTCAAAAGTTTATAATTTTGTGTATAATGTAAAATCTTCATATGTTGGAAAATTAAAAAACTATTTTTTGCAATTAGTGCACATAATATTACTTCATATGATAATTTTTCTTAATCTACTAAACATCAACATTTCTTACTGATAAATTTATGTTGAAGTAATTGTAAAAAGTTTTATGGTAAAATGTTTGAGATGTGCAAACGATTCACCAGAAGTAGGCTGATTTTAAAATCGTTAAAATCTGCACAAGCAGAGTGACTATTTTTTGCTGTTATTTCAGTGTCGGACAGCCTGACTCTATATTTTAATCCACAAAGCATATTGCACTTTCAATCTGCAATAAAGCGTTGCTCACCCACAACCCGAAATAAAATAGGATAAAATACTTTTCCATAGTACACAATATAGTTGTATTTAAACATGGACCCACATGGCAACACAGACACATGCACATACTCAGTAAAATTATGAGTCACTTATGTGTTATCAAATACTTCCCATAATTGTTGGGACAAATATAGTCATTGTGGATGAAACTAAATCTGTAAAAGACAGATTTTTGACTTCCAGACAGATTTTTGCTTTAACACATTCGTTGTCGATCCCGCGCTAGCGCGGGATGTGACGTATTGCTTTCCAGGTGAAAATTTACTTTGGGCTGCCGCTTGGCGAAATTTCAAAAATCGCCAAGACGGCATCATTTCGCATTGTGTTCCGAATAGCAACCCTCCACCGGCGGCGCACGATCGAACACCAGCGATCTAACCTAACAAAGAGATACATTGGGAGAAAAGATATCTTTAAAAAAAAATTTTTTAACGCAGAACAAAAGGAAAATTTTTATAAAATAGAATTGTGAAGTAATTACGAATTCATTACTAATCAAAATAAAAGAATAAAACTTAGATCATACAGTTACACCAAATGTTAAAGTACCACCAAGCTAACACGAAATTGTACACCAAAATGCGGTTAATTGATGTGATCAAAGCGACACTACAGTTTCTGGGGACAACCTTTATTTAAAAGCATTTTTCTACATTTTCAAAAATTGTATAAAGTAAATGATTTATCATTTTATTTATAGTCCTCATTTGTTAAAAAGGAAAAAATACATCCGCAACTGAATAATTATAGCAAATTTAAACGGTTCTGTATAATAATGGTACTCTGATCTGTTTACCCTCTGATCTATAACCCCTATCCCAAAATGCACAAGATTAAAAAATATGCAAATCAGTATTGGCATGAAATTCAAAAATATGCCTCTAAAATTCAAAAGTACCTCTTAAATTTTAATTTTCCTTCTGTGAAGGATAAAAATTTTGATGGTATGTTTCCAGAACATATCAAGGGGTAACTCAGACGGTTGCCAATTACCCATTGTGCAGCATTAGTGTGACGTAAAACTCAACCAACCTTAAATTCCAACACTATTCAACCAGCCAAATAACACTAATGCCAACATCAGAAATATTCTTATTTCAAAATAGATGGTTGGTTAGATTTTACATCACACTAGTGCTGCGCAATAGGCAATTGGTGACGGTCTGAAATCACCCCTAGAGGTGGTCCGGAAGCATGCCATCGAAATTTTAATCTTCCTGGAAGAATATTTCAAAATAGGATGCTTTCTCTCTAATAAAACACGTATGCTCAATACGCGACCAAAGTGATGACGTCAGGGATTAAATATTTTATCTGTTTAGTACTAACGAAACTATTTGCTAAGGAAATTTAACTTATTATTCATTAGCTATTAGCTTCAGAGTTTGCTTTTACCGAGCAGACGAATTTTCATACGTTTGACATCATACAGTGTATTGATGTAACACATTATATGCAAACAAGCAAAGGTAAACACAAAGCCCATAACATCTGGCGATGTAGTGCTCTTGTCAAACATGATCGGCAGGTTAAAGGAAAAAAACGTTGTTTAGTCACGTGAGATCAGCAGCAAACGTGCTAATTTTTTTTTTTTTTTATATCAGACCGAGTTGGGCCTATAAGGTTACTATATAGCCAAATCGAGTTAGGGCCGAACCCAAAATTTCAGGCCATGCACATCTCGTTAGGAAGGTGAAAGAAGAGAAGGGAGTAACAAGTGTGCCACGGAGATTTATATGGAGACTCCTAAGCAACGATGACTAAAGTTCCAATACAGACAAAGAACAATGTATCTCATTAAAATGGTTATGTGAACAAATTACAACACTTTCTTATCGCTCTTGACGATATTTATTCATAAAAAATTAATTTTTATTAAAAAACTTAAATATTATATTAAATAGAACACACAAGTTAACTTTCTCCCCCCCCCCTTTTTCTTCTCTCTTTATACTAAAAAAGGTGCAAGACTTTTTAAAGCACGAGGCCATGTGCATCTGCACCTGTTGCACACCCCTAAGGACGGCTCTTACTCATAAATAAATACATTCGGTTATTATTTTGGCAAGTAAAGGATACACTTATATTTGTGCAGATACAGTATTCCAAAGTTAGATTCAAAATAACTCAATACAATTTTTGAACCTTGGAAAAATTACAACTGTAATTTAATTTACCAAAATATTCATACATTTTCAATAGTCACAATTTAATGAAGAAGATTTTTTATCCAATACTATTATATATATTCACTTACTATTATATTTACTTTAAGCATTGTACATTTAATACTTTTAAATTTAATTTTTGTCATTAACATTTGAAAAGTGCTTATGATCTCAATTCATCTGTCTAATTTCTGCACATATTTTTAAAATGCCATTAATGTATCATATTTGGATCAACTTGGGCATGATTCCTATTCAAAATGGTATAACTAGCATTAATGACTTATGAAGAGAGCCTTATAACAAATTTTGGGTACTTTATCATTTATAAGAGGTATTTCTTTAAAACATATTTTAAATTTTTTATACAGCACTAACAAGAGAAGTCTGAATCGGTAAAATTCAGATTGAAACCAAACCAAGTTTACATTATAAAGCATGGTCAAAAACATAGGGTAGAGTGCAAGTTTTGTGTAACAACCCTCCCCCCACCGTGGGTGTGTTTTGGGATTTGGAAGTAAGGCCGACTGACTGCTCTAGGGTCCTAGGGGCCTGAGAGGGAGTGCCTTCCATGAAAGTCTTTCTAAGGGGTCCTAGCCCATATTTATGAAAGTTTCAGAGAAAACCATGGATAACTCTGAACGGTTAGGCTGGCGAGCATGATCTGGGATAGAGCCCGGGACCTTACACCTGCCAGCTTTGAGCACAGAACTGCTTGGCCGCTGGTGTTCCCCCCCCCCCCCCTCTCCATGGGACAACATATGACCCTTAAACTTTTAGGAGCTTTTTTCAAAAAGTGTTCAGAATAAGGAAGCATGGTGTTGAGGTAAAGTCTTTGATTTGTGTGCCGCAATTACTGTGTTTGAACCCATAAGAGGTACTTAATGAAATAAAACAAAATATTATAATAAATGAATAACAAAACAAAAAATAATGCTCTAATTTACTTAGAAAATTAAAAATAAATAACTATACTTTACATAAAGATGTTATTAAGGAGGGTAAAATTATCCTCTAAAAATAAAATATCATGTTTTTAAATTTTCATGACATATTTCCTCGCACAGTTCTTCCAAATACTTTAGAACGTATCTGGATAAATCATTTATTTGTATATTTTTTTCCAAATAAATGCTTGTGCTTGACTAATTAAATTAAAATTTAGAAAACTGTACATTGATGGCAAATGGAACAAATTTTCTTTGCTCAAAAGAGTTCTGAAATTACCCATGCCAAAGATGACAAAAAAATAACTACATACATAAAAGTTTTTTTTTTTTTTCATTTTGCATATGAATAACCGCAAAATTAAAATCAGATGATCAATGTTTTAGTAGTGTTGGCATAAAATACTAATTAAAAATTGATATATAGCATTATGAAAAAAAAAATGCAAAATAAATATTATTTTATGTTGCATTATTCATCTGTTTAATTTATAAAGAAAAATTAAACTTTTTTTCACTCAAAATAAAAAAAATAAAACTATATGCAGACAATCAACATTTGTTATTAGAGGCTTTGATGTAAAATATTAAAAACTTTAAAAGAAACAAGTGCAATTAAAAAAAAAAAAAAATTCTCTTAAATTATTCATCTTGTCCCATGTTTTCAACTATGCTCTTTAATTTAGACTTGGTTTGGCTTCAATCTGAATTTTACCGAATCATACTTCTCTTGTAAGCATAATGAAAACATGTATTGTTCATATGCACAAAAGCACTGCTTCGTAAGAAAAAAAAATTCACTCGACAGTCACATTAACGAGGTTATGTATGTGTATGTATAAAATATAATTCATCATTATAAGAATCAAAACATCAGGAAGTATGGTATTAGGATTTAGGCCAACTGGCGGTACAAGGGTTATAGGCCTGAGGTGGAGTGCTTTCCATGAGAAGGAGTTCTAGACTGTATTTACACAAGTTTCTAGGAAAACCACAGAAAACTCCCAACAGCTAGGTTGACGAATGTAACCTGGGATTGAACCAAGCACTTCACGTCTTCCAGCTTCAAGAACATAACTTCTTGGCTACTGATGGGCCCACACCAGGAAGGTAGACGTAAATTAATGAACAAAGAACCATATATGGAAATTAAGCATTGTACAAGCCAAAAGATATTTAAAAAGCTAATAAAAATTGTTTCTGAAACATTGGTGGATGAGATCATATGTAGCAAATATGATCAATGTATTTAAAAAAAAAAAAAAAAAAAAATGTAAAAAGAAGAATGAGCAGAGGCCACAACAGCTTAAGACAGGTATATACAAAGCTTTCGAACACTTGAAAATTAAAATTTACGTAAGATAGGAAATTTAGCAATTGATGCATCAATTTTGTCAAAAGAAAATTTTATTGCATAAAGTTTGTGTTTTGCTGTAGTGATATCTTTCTATTTATTTTGCTTTAAAATAATTTCATTATCAGATTTTATGGGGTTTTGTTGTCCAACCTTAATAAACTTTCTTTTTCTATGAGATTGAAAAGTGGAAATTCGTTTTAAGAAGAGGCTACTGACAAAAAAAAAAAAAACAAGAAAAGGGACTGTGGGCTGTTAATGTGACTCATCTTCCCAAGAAATTGCATTAAAAAACCGTAACCTCTACTGCGCAAAGGGAGTTCTTCAGGCTACCTTTTCATTTCCAACAGCCTCGAAACAAACAGAACTTTTCAAAGAAAACTTCATTTAAAAAAATGTCCTGTATTAAAAAAGTATTCACTATAATAAATTCCATTGCTATTTCATAGCTGTGATACATATTTACTAAACATATTATAGTTTTATGTGTCACTAATATTACTACATGTTTTAATTTTTCTTATAATATATAGGAGAGAAAGTATTGTTTTGGGGTCAAATTTTTGAAATTGGGTTCTTGTTATATTTACATGTTTTAAAGGTCCCCTGAACCTGAGAAACATGTTTTTAGCAAGTGTGCATGTATGCTCAGTGGCAGAAAGTTTTGTAGCTGTCTGCGACAGACTTAAAATTTTGTAATCTGTCTGCAAAATTTGCATGTAATCAAGGATGAAAATGGCTTACACTACCAGAGAGCGTCTAAGACGTCATACATCGGTAGTGCATGGTTGTGGGCGAAAAATGCCCGTAAATTGCAGACAATTCTTTATGACTGCAGACAAAGACTGTCCGAAAGTTGCGGGCAGTTTTTTTTTTTATTAGTACAGACAAGTGTCCGAAAGTTGCAGACTAATTTTTTTTTTATTAGTGCAGACAAAAACTGCCTGCAAGTTGTTTTTCTGTGTCTGCAACTATGTCGCAGTGTTTTGGCCACTGGGGTTCTCAAAAAGCGTATATTTAGCTTTATTCCCCATATTCTTTTTTCTTTGTAGGAAGAGGGGATATTTTTAATGAAATACAGTTTTAAGATATTTTATTCTAACAAAAAAATACTTAAGCTTTTTATTTTCATTTTATTTGCTCAGTAGCAAGAGCATTTAAAACTCATAAACGGTTATTATATGTTTTAGGAAAACCAGAATATAAAAAATTAAAGATATTAGGTTTAGAAAGCAAGGTTAGGTATTAAGTAAAAAACTTTGAATAAAACACTAAATTGTGCATCATCACTTTATTTGCGGCATTCGTGCCAACTTAATTGTTTTGGGTTTTTTGCAGTTTATGGTGTTTATTCAGTTTTTCACTTATTACTTTTCAACAGTTCTCTGGTGTATTTTTTATTATTTTAAGATTAAAAGAAAAGTTAATGAAAAGTATTTAAAAAAATAAGAGAAAATTAAAATTTTATTAAGAATAAGCTGTTTATTAAAAACTAGTTTATTTTTTTTTTAATATTGTATTTAGCGACAAAGACTGTCCGAAAGTTGCGGGCAGTTTTTTTTATTAGTATAGACAAAGTGTCTGAACGTTGTAGACTAACTTTTTTTTTAATTAGTGCAGACAAAAACTGTCTGCAAGTCGTTTTTCTGTGTCCACGACTATGTCGCTGTGTTTCTGCCACTGGACATGTAAAGTTTTATATGGATAAAAGCATGTTTTGTTTCAAATATGGTATGTAAATCTCATTCATTTACGGGGCTGCCTATAAATTTTTGGATATATTGGAGTTATACAGGATAACTGCTATAAGTTCATTTCAGGTTGTATTATACATTTTTCATATAGGACTGAATTAAAGTACACAATCAGTTGTAAATAAACTGTTAATAATAAACAGGGCTATCTAAAATGAAATGAAAGGACATTTCTAATGATCGTGATTGATGAAAGTGTGGTACTACATTGCATCTTAAGGTCCACTAAGTATGAAAGTCAGTTAACTGCTGAAATGGTTGCATGGCTGCTTTCAGCATAACTTAACCACTTGAAAAGTTTGATCAAGATTTGTAAGTTTCAAAGAGTAGTGTGGGTAAAAGTAGAGTGAATAATTTGAAATGAACTTTTAAATCTAACAGCCTTAAATGTTTGTTTTTTTTTTTTTTTTTTGGGGGGGGGGGACATTTTTTCGATTTTCTAAAAAAAATATTGGATGAAATGGTCCAGAACTTCAGACATGAAAAGAATATAAAAACTCACATATTCTACTATCGATATAGTCCAGAGTGCAATTAGGGGGCCAACCACAAATTGAAAAAATGCATAAATACTTTGGATTACCCTGCATAAAAGTTACAAATGATTTGTAACTTCAACACATTGCTGCACTTACTATGTACAATATTTTATGTTTTGTGTGGGAATTGCACAATTATTTGGACAGATATATATATATTTTTTCCTTTAATTATTTTTATTTATTTATTTTATTTTATTATTATTATTATTATTATTATTATTATTATTATTTTTTTTTTTTTTTGGCTTATAACAACAACTGATTTCCACAAAATATAACAAAACTTGCAGAAAAGTTGACCAAACATTAGAGAAATATTCTGAAACATAAAATTCACACATGTAATATTCGCTGAGATATAATTTATAGCAAATTTATTTTTACTGCATGTGCATGAAAAGTAGAAGAAAAAATTTATACATAGGTTGAAAGCTAGATATATTGGGTAAATTATTAAGTCAAAAGTTCATATGAATAGGAAAAAAAAAAAAAAAAAAAAAAAAACTGTCAGCAAAATGTGCTACATTTTCCAGAGTTGAAATTTCATAAGGGGTTTTTTATATGCCACATATTTAATTTGAACATCCAATTATTACACCCACGTTGCAAAAGGTCTTTTTTGTGAAAAACCTTTTATGGACTCACAAATCTAAGTAAATAAATAAAAATATGTTAGGAGTTACAAGCTTATAAGGGATTTTTCACAAAAAAGAACTTTTGCAACATGATTGAAATAATTGGATCTTCAAATTAAATATGCAGGCTGTGAAAAACCCTTATGAAATTTAAACTCTAGAAAATATCTAAAAATCTAGCTCATTGTTTTGCCAACAATTTGCTTAATTTTTACTCAAATGAACATTATTTCAAATGTTCATTTGAATAGAGTAAACATAATAATAGAGTAACATAAGCTGCCCAATATGTAATAAAAATTTCAAGCTTTCAACTTCAGTAAAAAAAAATATTTACTACAAATGCTCATATCTCAGCAAATATTACACTAGTTAATTTTTTTTTTTTTTTTATGTTTCAGAATAACGTTTCTCTAATATTTGGTCAAATTTTCTGCCAGTTTTATAAAATTTTAAGGAAATCCTTTCTTGTTATAAGCAAAAAACTTGGGGGGGGGGGGAGGAAATATCTGCCTAAATAATAGTGCAATTCCGACAAAAAAAAAAAAAAAAAAAAAAATCTTACAAATATTGTACATAGTAACTGCAACATTGTGTTAAAATTACGAGTAATTTATAGCTTTTTATGATACAGGGTGATCCACAGTATTTGTGCTTTTCTTCAATTTGTGGCTGGTCTTTTACTTGTACTCTGGACTATTGACAGTGGAAAATAATGAGCTTTTAAATGTTATTTGCATATTTAAAGTTCAAGGCCATTTTTTTTTTTTAATCTAAAAAAAAAAAAGTCAAAATAAAAAAATCCTAATAATTTGATCATTTACTGTAGATGTAAGTACTACGTTCAAAATATTCAAACTAAGAATTGAGCCCCCTACTCTCTCCTCTTCGCCCCCCCCCCCCTTACACACACACAGAATTATATGTTGAATACTAAACCTATTTAGAATTCTTTTTACCATAGGTTCATATACAGTATTTGTTAACTTATTCGTTAACCTATAATCTGTATAAATAGTATTGAAAAGCAGTACAAAAAAGTTGTGCGAGTGCTACACCAGATTATTCAATATAAAATTTTTGTTGCAATTATTGTGTATATATTGGAATTTTTAATTTTAGATTTTAACTTATTTAGATTTAGAATAATCACCAACTTAATTTTGAGTTTTGTCTAAATATACTGGTTACTTATACTATTGACAGGAATACTACATTTACTTATTATAGACACTTTATATTGATTTCTGTATCATATTTATACAATAATTTATATATTTTAGTACAGAGTAAATTTATTACAAAATTCATATTACTCTATAATATTAATTCAATGTTTAAAGACACAGCACAATATGGTGTTTTATGTTATGTTTTTATTTAAACTTAATGGTTCTCTTCACTCACCGCCGTCGGAAGCCCGAACCAATGTTATTCTATGGGAAATTCTTTACAAGGGTCATTCCATGCCAAATCAACCAAAAAATTTCAATCTTCAACCTGACCACCTCAGATTTTTATGAAACTTGCAGGAATCATTCTCCTTGATCATATAAATGAGAATATATTTAGAAATTTTTTATCTCTTTTGATTTTTTTTTTTTTTTAATTAATTCTTTAAATTTTGAAAAATCAGCATTTTTTAGCTTGTGTAAGTATTTTCAATCTCAAATTTCTCAAGTTCTATAAGGAATAGAGAAGTTTATGACCCCTCATTTTAAAGAGTATTTTCCAAGGTTTAATTTGATATGCAACATCTTTATGTTAGGTAAAAATTAAAAAAAAATTATTTTAAAAAATAAAATAATTAAAATTAAAAAAAAAATTTAATTTTATTAAATTTTAAAAATTTTGAAGATAGTGTTTTTTAAAAAATTTGAAAAATAAATATGATTTTGGTTATACTAAAAGCTATATAACCTGAAACTTTTAGAGTGGGATCTCTATGGGATCAGAAGTTATTACAAAAAACTTAGTTACTCTACATGTTAAATTGTATTATAATTACAGTTGAATCTCGAAAATCCGGATTTGGCGGGACCATGGCGATTCCAGATTTTAGAGATTTATTGAAAACTAATTTTTTGTGATATTATAATAACATACAAACTGCAATTTTATGTTAATGAAAATAAACAACAAATCAAATTGGTTAATTAAAATATAAAACAGAAATATAATAAAACACTTATGTTAAATTAAAACAGATATATTACACTAAAATATAATAAACAACTGATAATGCCTCCTAAATAACTGCTAATAAACTAAGGAAACTTTTTTTTTCTTTAACATTTCAGTAATTTTTCAGTAATTATTTTTCACTATGATTTTTTTTTTTCCCCCGTTTTATAACTTACCTTTTTTTCTAAAAAAATAAAATCTTTAATTCACAATCAAAAAATATAAAAATATGTCAGATTATTAAATTAAATACATGAAAAAAACCTTTACTGACTTTGTTGCTTGCTGTTAAACTTTTCCATCGGGTTCCCGGTTCTCATCAGACTGTCTCCTCTGTGCGTGACTTGGACTATTGTGATGGTCTTTACTTTTCCAAACGTGGCGCCACATTCTGTCCGGAACTACAGAGGAGGCCATCTGACGAGAACCGGGAACCCGGTGGAAAAGTTTAACGGCAAGCAACAAAGTCAGTAAAGGTTTTTTTCATGTATTTAATTTAGTAATTCAACACTTCGTTTTTAATTAATAAAGTTTAATGTCAGATTATGTTCAAATTTATGTATTCAGTGTTCAATTAAACGAATTTTAAACTGCATTGCACAAGAAATATGGAAATAAGATACAGCTAAGTCTTAATTTAAAATTAAAATTGAAAAATCGTCTGGATTTTAGAGATTTTTGGATTTTGGATGTCCGGATTTTCGAGGTTCAATTGTACCATATAATATGCTTACTTGATAAAAGACATTATTTTGAAAGTTCATATTTATGACTAGTAAAATAGTAAAAAAAAGTTTTCTTCATGAAAATTTCTAAGATCATTAAAAATTTGATTATTTGATTTCTTTTTTAAATGTGTGTGTGTGTATGTAATTCTACAAGTTTCAAAATTTTTAAGATTATAATCATTAGTGATGGTTTTAAAACTTACGCAGTTTTTTAAAGACAGATTACAAAATTATTACAATATAAGGTTATAAATTTATATCAGAAGCAATTCAGATAATAAATTACTACACTTACAAATTAATGACAGCATAAGTCATAGTAAGTAAATATTAATCAATTCATTTGCTAATTAGAGATGTTCTGGTTCAAAACTGTTTTTATTTAAAGATTGTTTTACTTATGTTGTTGCTGGCATGTGACTCATCTGCATCTCCACTGTAGTTTAATTTTTATGTCTCTTCTGAGATCTTAATGTAGAAAAAATTAGTTGTGATTTTGGGTTCATACCAGGGTTCCAACTCAATTTCAAAAATAAAATTCCCTGACTTTTTCAGGTCTATTTTTAGAAAATTCAAGTCATGAAATTTGGTTTGCAACATAAAAGGTAAGCTCACAGCGTAAAACAGCTCGCGACATGAAAGACAACATAGTCATGTGACTCGCAACATAAACTGAATGCTCAAAAAGCATTTTCCAGGTTTATATCATCATTTTTCCAGCTTTTTATACAACATTTGTGATTTTTCCCTGACTTTTTTCAATAATTTCAAATTCCCTGACTTCTCCAGATTCTCCCTGACCCATTGGAACCCTGGGTCTACCTCTTTTAAGTAGAAGTAAAATAAGCATTTTAATTTTTTTAAATGAAACAACATTTTTGGCATATTTATTTTAAACAATGAGGACCCTCTTCAGATAAAAAATTTAATCAATTCTATTTAGTTTTTGCTTTTATTATGTAAGAAATTTTATTTCTTCTTACAACCTGACTTTAAATTTGTATGATTTTAATATTTTTATCATAAAGACTGTGTAAAGATGAGTAAACCTATCACATCAAAACATTTGTCTATATATTGCTATAACCCATTCAAGAAAGCTGGCCATGATTATTATAAAAAAAAAATGTTTGTGATTTGTAATAATGAAAAAAATTATATATATTTATATATATGTTTTCATTTATAATAAATGAAAACAATGTTTATACAAATGAGACATAGCCCTAATTTGTATAAACATGTACTGGATGTCGTAAAGCTATATTAAAGCTTCCAGTAATTTTAACTGAACAATGTATTTATATGCACGTTTGTTTCTTTATTATAATTTCTAATCGCAGTAAGAATCTACTCTAAAACATTCAAGCTATAAAACTCGCATTTTTTTTTTTTAATAATCTTAAAAAAATTTATCAAAAAAAATTGTTATTTATTTTTTATTAAGCATAATTATATTAAATATTGATTTTTCCCCCCATGTTTAATTGTATATTAGCATGCAATACTGTATGAAAATATGAAAATTGTATTATATAAAAATTGTAATACAATTTACCATGTAGAGTAGCTAAGTTTTTTGTCATAACTCCTGATCCCATCGAGATCCCACTCTAAAAGTTTCAAGTTATATAGCTTTTAGTATAACCAAAAACATTTTTTTTTTTTTTTAGATTTTTAAAAAAAACACTATCTTTAATTTTTTTTAAATTTTCAATTTTTTTTAAATTTTTGTAACATAAAAACAACATAATGATGTTGTATATCAAATTAAACCTTGTGTAATACTCTTTAAATGAGGGGGCATAAACTTCGCAATCCCTTATAGAACTTGAGAAATTTGAGATTGAAAACACTTATACAAGCTAAAAAATGCTGATTTTTTTTAAATTTAAGAAAATTATTTTTAAAAAAATCGAACAAGATAAAATTTAAAAAAAAATATATTCTCATTTATATTATCAATGAGAATGATTCCTGCAAGTTCCATAGAAATCTGAGGGAGTCAGGTTGAGTGAATGGTTGATTTGGCATGGAATGACCCACGTAAATAACTTATCTAATACATATTTTTAAATTCTGTTTTCACATTCAGAAAATTCCCAACTGTTAAATTGACAGACCTTTTTTAAAAATACATTTTTTTAATTTTTAATATTTTATTTTGAAATTGCAAAATGAAAAATTTCACATATTGAAAATTCGTACTTTGCAGCTTCAAAATAAAATATAAAATTTTTTTTAAAAATTTTAAAAAAAGGTCCGTCAATTTAACAGTTGGGAATTTTCAGAATGTGAAAACAGAATTTAAAAATATGTATTAGTTAATGAGTTATTTGCAAAGAAAATTTCCCATAGAATAACATTAGCTTTGATTTCCGGCGACGGTGAGTGAAGCGGGTCCTTAAAATATTTTACTTTAAATCACATGTTGAAAGATGAAGACGAAAGCCAAATCTATGCGTGAATTACAAAAACACACAAGAATTGTTTACAATTCAAATAACTAAACACAATCTTCAAATGGAAATGACAAAAATATTGGCAAGAGTAATATAAAAGCAACAGCATAAAATTAAATCAGTATCGAAGTCGCACTAGCACAGAATCTAGCTATTGACAACATGACAACGTTTGGAAAACAAACAACTAAAATTGGATTTCTATTACAAAAATGTATTTTTAATTGACATTTTGAAAATAACAAACCATATTTGGAAGAGCTTAATTAGCAAGATATTACATGGGTCTGTCCAGACTTTTCAGACAGGGTCCTGTTTTTGTGAAATTATGAAAATTTTTAGACGTATTTTTGTGAATTTAAGTTTACTGTGAAAATAAAGTTCTTCCGAACTTTTCGGCTAGGGTCCTCTTTTTGTGAAAAATGTCATTTTGCAAAATAAAATTATAATTAATGTTTCATTTTAGACAATGACAACTCACTTTTATAGAACTAAATTAACTTATGTGCATAGAAGCTCTTTATAAATTAGAAATTGATTTCAACTGTTCGGGGAAATACAGCAAAACACATCCGATTATTCAGGCAGCCTGTTCATTTCATGGAAGATTAGTTTTGAAAATGAAACAGATTTATCAAAGATCTGTTTTCAAGGGGAAAATTTTTGTGAAGGGTCCTTTTTCAGGATAAATAATTTTGTGAAGGGTCTTGTTTTAGGATAAATAATTTTGTGAAGGGTCCTGTTTTAGGATAAATAATTTTATGAAGGGTCCTTTTATAGGATAAATAGCTTTGTGAAGGATCCTTTTTTAAGATATTAAATTTTGGGAAGGGTCCTTTAACGGACCCAGGTTTGCCTCTGGACAGACCCCTGTATTAATAAATAATTTCATAGAGAAGTGACACATTAATTATACAAAGCAAATGATACTGAAAATGTAATAAATGTAGCAAAATAAATTTGAAAATTTCCAAAAAATTACTGTCTTTAACAAGGGCAATTATAGCAGCAGGGTAATGAATAATGAGTTGTTTCTGAGACATCAAAAGATTTCAAAAATGAATTTAAATACATGTAAGTGGGGGGGGGGGGGGAAGAAATGAAACCAAAAAATTTACCACACATCCATTTGTGTATTAATTTACTTGAAACAAGAATAATTTAGCAGTACTGCACTGCACAAAATACAATGTGAAACAAAGATACAATTTACAATTCTTACTAAAATAGCAAAATATAAATAATTTGCAATAGCATTATATTCACATATTAGTAATAAAAGGGAAGGTACATGCATGAAGATATATCAATAAATAATATTTTAATATTATTAATTAGTACTATGAGTTTGATAGTAAAAACATCACTTAATACGTAATCAAGAAACATAATACTGAAGCAATATTTATTAGATTACAACATATAGTAAATTTTGATCAATAAATAATAAAATATTTATATACATACACAGTATTTATACAAGTTATTGACAAAAAATGAAAGGGAAAAGAGAAAAATTATACATCAAGCATGAATTATGAAAGTCTCTGTACATAATTAGAAAAGAATTATGACAGGCATTTATTGGTACTACATTGAAAACAGACAAAAAAATTGTTTATGTAAGTGAACTCTCCTTAGTTTTCTACCATACATTTGTTCTCATAAATTTCTATTATAGGATTTATAATATCCATGTTAAAAGCAATGAACTCAATCGACTTCTGGATCAGTTGCTGACTGAAATGCCCATCCACTACAGTACCCATCCCCCACTTCAATAATTTACCTTATTTTAATTTAGGGATTGGTTTTATGCAGATCAATTTCTTATTTTAGTTTTCAGACAATTCCACACTATTTGCAAATCAATAATCAAATCCCTAACTCCAGTGGCAGAAAGTTTTGTAGCTGTCTGCGACAGGCTTTTAAAATTTCATAATCTGTCGGTGAAATTTGCATGTAATCAGGGGTGAAAATGGCTTGCACTCAAAAAACCTGAAAGCTGATAGTGGCAATCTCGTGAGGGGGAGCTTAACAACAGTGGTGATCTCATGCAACAATCTACAAATACAATTTTACTACAGAACAATATAGTATAAACAATTATAAAGTAATAAGTTGAATCATTCAATTAAATATTTATAGTAATTTTTGACAACACAAGATAAATAATTATATATAATAAAAGTATTAGTTTTGATACAGAAATTTTTATAAGTGAATTTTGAAGTGGAGAAGTTTTGGAGCAGTTTTAAATGAAATTAGCACTTTTCTACGTTCCTGTGGAACCTGAGTAACAGGTAACAGAAGAAATGAATACACTCATAACGTTGCCTATCAAGGGAGATCTAGGCTCTCTAGGTCGCTGTTGTTAAGCACCGTTTTGTGTGTTCCTACCAAGGCACCTATATGGGGGCTCTAGAGTTCCACCAGAGAGCATCTAAGATGTCATACATCGGTAGTGCATTGTTGTGGTCGAAAAATGTTCGTAAATTGCAGAATTTTTTTTTTTTTTTTTGACTGGAAACAAAGACTGTCCGAAAGTCGCCAGCAATTCTTTTTTATTAGTACAGACAAAGAGTGTCTGAAAGTTGCAGACTAATTTTTTTATTAGTGCAGACAAAAACTGTAAGCCTTTTTCTGTGTCCGTGACTATGTCGCCGTGTTTCTGCCACTGGGTCCTTAACCAATAATTCCAAGTTTATGTGAAATATTGCCCTGTTCTGCCATATTATGAAAATCATTAATTTCTAACTACATAAGATTTCAAAATAGAATGTTGATATTCAATAATGTTCATACCAATGTTATAAATGCTGCTTTAAAACTGTTCATTCTTGATTATGGAGGAAAATAATTCTCAAAATGGACATTTAGGATGTCTACTGATTTCAGTTGAAAAAAAAAATTCATGACTTTAAATTTTCATGACCTATTTTATAGACATACTAAAATTTTATTATTAATATTCTTAATCAATCTATTAAAGTTTTATTAAAGTATTATTATTATTAATCAATCTATTAAAAGGGGAGGGGATTACCCCCCCCCCCCTTTGGATACACCAGAGCCAGGGATGCACTCAATAAATTTAAAAATGTGTAAATCATGCATGAAGTAAAACACTAAAGGAAATGTCCAATACTTTTCATATATTTATACGGGAATTCTGTAAATTAATATACAAAATAATAATAATAATAATAATAATATATAAAGTAAAAAAATATATAATTTGAATATAATAAATAAAAAAAATAGATACTTAGCAATCTAAGGTTATTAAAGTCTTTCATATTTTCAGCAATATGAAAGATTGCAGCTTTATCTATAATAAAAGAAGATGTCTGCCTCTCTGTCTGAGCATCTATACGTTCAGCCCCTATTGAACGCAGAACTACCATATTTGACATACCGGTGCTCAGAAGCCTGCCCGAGTGCATAGTGAAAAAAGAATTTAAAAATTTTAATTAGTTCTGGAGATATTAATTAAAATGTCGACCCATGTCAAATCAAAAAACGATTCAAAATCGGAGGCGACCGTCATTTTGTTCCGTAACCGCGTACCTGAAAAGAAAAAGCAAAGAGAGGAAATTTCGTGGGTTTTTGTAAAGCGATCGCTGCTCAACTAATAGAGATATTAAAAATACACCTGTACCACGAGAAAGAGCATTTATTACTGACTTACGGTACAAATTTTTTTTGAAAAATACGGAATTTTTATATTTAAAAAAAAAGTTTTAAAAAGGGTCCAAAATTTCTCTTCTTCTAGATTGTCTTTTTTTAATCGCCCTGTACGGAAGAGTAATTGTCCCATTTCTTAAAATTGGTATATTTGGAAAGGTCATTTAATTCTCTTTCGAACCATATAAACATTTTACAAAACATTGGTTTTTTCACAAAACATTTTATAACTCAAAATTTTTTAGAGATAAATCATTTTTTTTTTTTTTTTTTTTATTATTCATAGACCTCTATTAGACGAATCATATTTCAAAAGATTTAGAGATTTTTTCAAAAACCGAATCCGTTATAAATTTTTTAATTTTCTGCATGCCTGCAGTTTTTGATGACATTCTGAATCCGCGTTTGCATTCAAACAACAGTTAATGGTTTGGTTACCATGGAAGTTACCTCTTATAAGTTCACAGACGATATTATATTATCGAAAGTGGAATTCGAGATTTCACTTTATTTACACGTTTTGAGGTCTCCTGATTAGGTTTCCTTTTGTATCTCAGCTACTAATTAAAATAATTTCATAAATAATACATCATTTGAAAGCTTTGTTGATTTAGAATCGAACAGTACATTACAGAAATTTCTACTGTCAAATGGCACTGTAATATTTTAAAATTTCAATATTTTAAATTCTAATGAGCGAGGAAGGTGTTGTAAGTTCTGAAACGAGGATAAGGCGCCACCGAGCGGGATTTTGCTAAAGTCAGAAATCTGAAAGATCATAACATGGTAAGCGAACAGGCTGTTTCAGATATCGAAACTGGAAGAAGGCGTCACAGGTGCCATTGAGCGGGAGTTTCGTACTTTCGGACTTTTCAAGGATTGCAAACCAGCTGGTTGCCAAAGGTGGCTAGTCACAAATAAAAAGTTTCTAAATAAACTATAGTCAGTATTATATGGTAATCAATAATATTAATTTAACATAATTTAAAACAAAATAATTATACATAAGGAAATACTTCTGTCTCTTTAAAAGTTCTAGAATCTAAATGAAACAAGTTTATCATGAACACTGACACTTATGTTGTGGATGTAGAAAGATTAAGCATAGCGAAATTTCGTCAGGCTGTTTTTAATGGCTGATAATTAGTTTTAAGGGAGAGCGGGGGGAGGAGGACAATATAACAATGTATATGAGAAATATTGAACAATCCTATCTATTTAAAGGTTCTACAATCCGACAAAGCAAGTTTAATATGCATATTGATATTTATGCTGCAGAGGGAGAAAGATACGAAATTGCATGACTTTGATTACCTGTTCGATTGCTGATCATTAGTTTGAGAGTAGGGGAAAAGAAAAAAAAATTATAAAAAGCAGAAATCTGCCATTCAGCAGAAAGTGGCATCCCTACAGATGTACATATTACTGATTGCTGAGAAACAAAATTTCGTGCATTTTAAGGATTCATGGAGATTGTGGTAGGGGTATTCAGTAATTTTTTTTTTTTTTTTTTCCGGTTTTTATGTATGAGAAGTGTACAGATGTACATATTATTAATTGCTCAGGGATTAATCCAGCTTTTTAAAAATAGTACCCCATTTGTGAATTTATAAAATAATTTGTAAAAACATCAAATAAGTTTGAAAATTAATAATGCTGCAGATCAATTAAGCAAAATGCGCAATGCAGTTTTTTAAAATTTAAAATACATTTAAAACATAAAATAAAACAATTGTAAAAAAATATATATATATATTCAAATTGAGGGTATTTTTATATGTTCGATGCGGTGAAGCTTATAAAATTTTTTGTGTGCAGCTATACTGCTGAAAATTGACTTTGTGAAGGTGTCTCTTACTTTGCTGAAAGCTGAATTTGTGAAGGTATCTCATTGTCAAAAGTTGTTTTTGTGAAAGTGCCTCAATGCAGCACTTTGTTCTGGATTAGCCTTTGTTGCTGCATAACAAAGTTTTGCAGCACGGTTTATGGAGATTGTGGTAGGGGTATCCAATTATGTTTTATGTGCATATTACTGATTGGCACGAACTTATTACATATTACTGATTTTTACATTTGCAGTGAACGTTTTGTTTTCTATCTTAGAGGTTTGCTAATTAGATGATTTAAATTGCAACAGAAGATCATTTTTGAGTGCTGTAAGTTTAGTTCATGGTCACTGAATTCTTATGTAAAAATTTTAATCATTTTTCAGTAGTCAGTATTTATATGTACTTTTGAATTGTAATTTAAATAGTTAATCTGCATAGTTTAGGTGGTTATTTACAAGATTTTACGAAAGATTAAGCTTTGTTTCTTACGTCAAGTGAAATAGTAGGTATTTTCTCGGACATTAAGAATGGTAAGTCAACCTTATTTTTTTTTATTAATATATTTTATGCTTTGTTTAGACAATTAAGTGTGTTTTTAGCAATATTTCTGTTTTTTTTTTTTTTTATTGTTCTAATGCTAAATATCTTGCTACAGTTTCTTTATAAAATTGTGCTACTTTTTTTAAATATGTATTTTCCTTTGGTTGCTTTTTTGTTTATGTTAAGCCAGTTTTTGTTAGGTTATAATTTTAAAGACTTTAGTTAAAATACGCAAAATTAGCATTTTTCAATAAATCATGAATTAGTGGTGAAGAAACATGCCAAATTGGCGATTTTCGGAACAGTAGCCAGGCAGATTGGCGATTTTTGGAACAGTAGCCAGGCAGTGAGCTAAAGCATGTTTTCACCATCTGAAATTCAAGGATATTTCATCTACTGTTTTTATATTTAAAAAAAAATGTCAAAAAAAAAAAAAAAATCTAATAATTTGATCACCTACTATAAAAAAAATTATATATTCAATTTTTTTTTTTTTTAAATTACTTATTAAAGATTTTCTAAAAAATTCATTGAATAATTCTAAAACTTTTAATCAAATTTATCTCTTTTACAAAATATATGAGGAAAATATCGCTCATAAAAAAAATGCTACATAAAAGAAAGTTTTACATACTTTTTTCCCTTCAACTTCTATGTCAGCAACATAGTTTTCAAATACAGTAGGAACATATACTTCTGGAAATTGATCTTTACTGAATACAATAAGCAAACATGTTTTACCACAAGCACCATCACCAACAATTACTAGCTTCTTCCGTATAGCTGCCATCTGTAAAACAATAAAATGAATAAAACTGCATCACAATATTTACATTTAACACAATAAACATTTCAGTTAAAAAATCATTTACAAATTCCACTAATAATTTTAATTAACAATAAACTGAATAAATTTAAACAGTCAAAACTTATATTGAAAACAAGATAAACTAATTAAATTATAAATAAATAAATGGCCGTACTTTGAATGCTTGCATAATATTTTCGGCACGGGCCCGTGCCATCCTGAGTGCAAACTCTGCTGTCTGTGTGTGCTTGCTTGACTGCCAACACTAAATATTCTCCCTCTTCTCTTTCTTGAATAGGTGTCTCCACTTGTCTATATCCGACATCTCATTTTTGTTGCAACTGTGCTCATTGCTCATAATTTCCACAGTTTCACGGTTCATGGCACACTAATGATTTTCGTAATTTGCCAATTTCTTGATATCATTAAAATCAATTTTAATGAGAAAGAAGAGGGAGAATATTTAGTGTTGGCAATCAAGCAAGCACACACCGATAGCAGAGTTTGCAATCAGAATGGCACGGGCCCGTGCCAAAAATATTATGCAAGCATTTCAAGTACGGCCATTTATTTATAATTTAATTATTATAGGAAATGTTTAATTTATATCTTTAAGTAAGATAAATTAAATATTAGTTAATAAAATAATTTGTCTTTTGAAGACCAAACTAATTGGCACTGATTAACTACATTAATAAACAAATGTTAAATAAAATATATACAGAAACTTAGGCACTGAAAGTTAAATTAATGCTAATTCCTTGTTTAAACTTTGTTATTTAAAGCCATATGAAAATTTCAAACCATTCAAGTTGGATCCAGAAATAATTGAGAGAAAAATGTTTTAATTAGTTGGTATACTCTCAAAATAGAATAAAAGCACATAATTAAAAAGTGTACATGAATAAAATATTAAAATATCCAAGAGTCAATTATTGAATAAATTTCACACTAGATACTACAGCACATGCACACACACAAACAATATTAAACTATCTTAAAGTTACAAGAGAGTCACTTTATTTTTCCTGAATTTATGACTAATTTATACAAATAAAACATTTTTCAACAAGAGACAGACGAACATGTAAACTGCAATATTTGACTATAAATTTATAGAAAAAAAAAGGAAAAGAACGAAAAAATATTTATAGAGAGAAAAGCCAATGGTAACATTCTCAATTTTGATATCATACATTGTTTATTATACACTGCCAAAAATAATTTAATTAAAATTTACAAGGAATTCTATATATTTCCAGTGCATAACAATAAGCATTAGTATTAAAGTTTCTTTTATTTGTATAATTACTGCATTACAGCTAAGTTTCCCAATTAAAATTTCTAAGAAATAAATTACCAAGCAAATACAAACTCACATTTTAATACAGTGTCTCATTAGTTAACACAGAACTAAGAATTATAAATGTAGAATGACACATATATGACATTTATCTTTCATCACATGTACATTCAAATGATGAAATTTGTAAAATCGCTGTTAAAAATTTAAATATGTTTCAAATCGAAAACAAAGAACATAATATAAAATGCACTATTATCTACGTAAAACAATGAGTATTCATTTCTACACTAAGAGAGACGCTTAACTGTCAAGAAATTCAGCAGAACACGATCCAGAATTTATTTTGATAATTCAAAATATTCATTTGCTACATATGAAAAATGTATGAAAATGACACGGCGGATCCTCACAAAGAAAAGGCGTTCATGCGCTCTAGCCACTATTGTATGTATATAAATAAATAAACAAGTCGGTAACGTACCTGAAGTTGGGTTAGTGTTTTAGTGTACACATATCTATTTAACTAACAGTGTGATGCATACATACCTACTTAAATGTTTAAGTTCATATACTTTTTAAACGAATCCTCTCAAACAGAGAAGCCCGTTTTGAAAATCTTTCTACTAATCAACATATAACTAACTAGCTAACCACACCTAGCCGATCCTTTCGAGATGATCGCGCAATCATTCTGGAATGCTGCTTGTGACGTCACTTTACTTTGTTTAACTTCATTCGGACTTCATGGAAATGCTTTGTTGTTAAAGGGACTGCTATTTTCATTAACTGTTTAGCTTTGGGGACGGGGGGGATAAAGCGAGTTCACAAAATGTAAGAAAAAACAGATTATGTTTTCAAAAGACATAATTTTCTTTTAGAAATCTGTTTTTATTTTTATTCATTAGCACAAAAACTACACCACACTCTCAGGCCCATCAGGGGACATATTTCGTTCTTTTTTCATTTTTTTTTTTTTTTTTTTTAAATTCCTACACTACCCCCATCAGAGATTTGCGAAATCCTGCCACGCCACAATTCAAATTATTTTATAACATAAATTAGATTATCGAGATAGAAGACTAACTTGGACTTTTAAATACTCATTCTCTCCATACAACCATCCTTTCTATTTGCTTTACAGTAGCAAAGGTTAGGGAATTTTTGGTACGTTTTAAGAAATCAAATCTTTTCTTTTCTTTCTTTTTCCGTTTTTTCTTTTTCTTTCTTTTTTTTTTTTTTTTTTTTTTTTTTTTTTAAGAATAAATCATAAACAGAATAGATTTGTTTTATTGATATACTGATAATCTTAGAATGATTTATATCGTAACATGTCACAATAAATTTATAATTAAAATAACATTCGTTATCTTAAAAATAAATAAATAAATAATAAGGAAATGAGTTGAGTCAGAAGCGGACTTAAGTTAGGTTGCGCCTTGGAGGATGACATGTCCAGAAAAACCGCGACCCGTTAAATAAGCCCAACACAAAATGGCCCCGACAAATGGGCCCAAAGGACAAAATAGCCCCGACATTTTGTCGGGGCCATTTTGTCTTGGGCTATTTTGTCGGGGCTGTTCTGTCGGGACTATTTTGTCGGGCTGTTTTGTCGGGACTGTTTTGTCGGAGCTATTTTGTCTGGGACTGGGCTATTTTGTCGGGGCTCTTTTGTCGGAGCTCTTTTGTCTTGGGCGATTTTCACGGGGTACCCAGAAAAACATGAAGCCAAAATCGTAACAGAAGAAGCCATTAAGGGCCCTCTTCACTCACCGCCGCCGGAAGACGAAGCTAATGCTATTCTATGGGAAATTTTTCTTTACAAATAACTCATTAACTAATACCCATTTTTTAATTCTGTTTTCACATTCTGAAAATTCCCAACTGTTAAATTGACGCACCTTTTTTTAAAAAAATTTTTTTCATTTTTAATATTTTATTTTGAAGCTGCAAAATACGAACTTTCAGTATGTGAATTTTTTTCATTTTGCAATTTCAAAATAAAATATTAAAAATTAAAAAAATATATTTTTAAAAAAGGTCCGTCAATTTAACAGTTGGGAATTTTCTGAATGTGAAAACAGAATTTAAAAATAAGCATTAGTTAATAAGTTACTTGTAGAGAAAATTTCCCCATAGAATAACATTGGTTCGCGGCTTCCGGTGACGGTAAGTGAAGAGGACCGTTAAGTAACTCAGTTATATAAGAAATTCCGCATTGTTATTGTGAAATTATGTTTTGACGAAAGTTCCCAATATATCTAGCTTTCAACCTATGCAATAATTTCTTTTTATCTTTCGCACATGCGCAGTGAAAACGTTTTTAATAAAAATACTCATATTTCATGAGATATTTAAGATATTTGTATTCCGATTGCAGTATATTGTTTTAAAAGTGTTTTTCCAACATATCTGAAAGTGGGAATAGTTTTCGTCAAAAACTCTATGTTATAAATAAAAAAAGTTTTTTTTAAATAAATGCTTATATCTCCGTTATTTAATATGCTATCGTCGCATAAATGCATCCACACACTGAACTGAGTCTATATTAACATATCCTAAAGTTACAACAGTTCATTTCGTTCACTTAATGATACAGGGTGATCACAAACATTACTTATTGTATCTTGTGTATTGGGGTCCACAAATAACGAATACGTAATAAATACACACATTTAATCACGATAACTACACAATAAGCATTATATACAGGAACTCTTAAAGTTACCGTACGCTAGTACGTCAGAAGAACGACAACAACTAACATAGAGTTTATACATAGAGTTTGCATTGCACAACACAGAAACAGCGACCTCGTGCGGTCAGGCACGATCGGAACATGGAACAAAGTCTAATACATGACACTCCTCCCCCCTAGGAATAAACTATATAGTTAGTCAAATGTTTTGGCGAGGATCGGGAGCGTTCAGAACGCCTTAGAACAGGAAAGTTCGGCTCCTCGGCCACAGGACACACAGGAGAAGGCTCGGTTGGTGAATCTTGTTGAACCGGAACGTCTTCCGGAGATGGCGAAGATGAAATCACAGGAGGCTGAGTTGATGTTTCCGTATCTTGTGACCGGCTGCGAACTTGATCAACATGACGTTTTTGGATTATTCCGTCTGCTAAATTTTGGGTCTTATAGAAGACTGGTCCTGTTGGCTCTATAACTCTAGCAGGAATCCACGCAGGACCTGAACTGTAATTACGAATGTACACTGGATCGTTCTCTTGAAACTGACGTAGGCGTTTAGTTTTGTTTTCCTCAGCTAGCTTTTCTTTTTTGAATTTCATCTCTTTATTCAGATCAGGATGTAACCTATCCAAGAGTGACGTCAAACGTCTATTCATCAAGAGTTCAGCAGGTGATTTACCGGTAGTAGTGCATGGCAAAATATGCTGTGAAAATAGAAATCTAGCTAGCCGGGTTTTCCAATTGCCTTGAATTATGTGCTTTAAAGCCTGCTTGGTTGTAGCCACCATTCTTTCCGCCTGGCTATTGGATGAAGGATGATAGGGAGCTACGAAAATTTGACGAATCTGGTTTTTTGCTAAAAAATGTTGAAATTCAGCAGATTTAAATGTAGGGCCATTATCAGAAGCTATTGAATCCGGGAGTCCATGAGTAGCAAAAATAGATCGAAGGTTATCAATGGCGGCTGTAGCTGACATGGAGGAAGCTAGTATAACCTCCAGCCACTTGTAATGAGAATCTACCACAATGAAGAATATTTTTCCTTGAAATGGACCAGCGAAATCTATATGAAGGCGTGACCATGGCTTTTCTGTCCACTCCCAAGGATGTATGGGAGCCTTGTTTGGTGCTCTTTGATTCTCCTGGCACAGACTGCAAGTTTTTACTGTATTTTCGATGGCTAGAGATGTAAAAAACCCGGAAATTTTGCTTCAGGGGAATAAACATGGGAATTTTCGGGTTTAAACCGGGAATTTTGGGAACTTTGGAAACTTTGATGGGAAGAAACTAATATTCAGTGTTTAGATTTAATTTCAATTCTTTTAAATGTAGAAACAACATGTTTCAATATCATTTTTATTCTATTTGCTTAAATAAAAGTAATATAAAAAGTTATGTGATTATTTTACAAAAAATTGTAAATAATTAAACATTTACGTTATTGACAATAATAAATGAGAAAGTTTTGTCCGCCTATTTAAATAACTTTAGGACTTTTTTTTCTTTTTTTTAATGAATACCATAATAAAATATGTTATAAAAAATAATACAATGAAATTAAATTATGGTTAGAATACTTTAAAATTATTAAATTTTATTATAATTCATCGAACAAAATTTCACAATAGTTCATGAAATTTTGTTATAATCAGTTAAAGAGCACGGGCAACAAAATCGAACATGAGTTCTTCGGTTATTCAGAATTAGAGCAATAATTTTTTAATGCATCAAATCAATACATAGAATATTCAATAGCTAATAATTAATAATTTGGCTGTTATTTCTTTCTTTCTTATTTTTTTTTGCATATTAATATTGTTGAAATTTTAATGAAATAATATTTTCCATTGTAATATTATTGATTGTTTTAGTAAATGCAGAATATTTTCAAGCATTTTTGTTTTATTTTTGAAATAAAATGTTAAAGATAAGAACTGAATTATGATAAACTCCGATTGCGATTAAAAAAAAAAAAAAGAAGTGTTATATTGAACTCAGTGTGTATACAGTCAGAACTAAGGTATAAATATACTGCAATAACAGAAAATAAGTCTGTTAATTAATGAAATTTGAAACTTGCACTTTTTAAATTTATAGACGTTAAAAGCACTATTTAAAAATCGAAAGATCATAAAAAACATCTAAATGTGAGATAACATTTTGAAATGTCTTAAAACATATCTAATCTCAGAAAAAAAAAAAAGCTAAATTCGTAACTTTTGAAAACTTTTAAAATTCCCTTGTTTTGGAAACTTTCAAAATTCCCTTCCCAAAAAACCGGGTTTATTCCCTGGTTTAAACCCGGGTTTTTTCCCCGCTCACATCTCTATCGATGGCGCTGTCCATATTAGGCCACCACACATAGCTGCGTGCAAGACCTTTCATTCTCACGATGCCGGGATGTCCATTATGAAGGAGGATGAGTACCTCTTTTTGGAGGGCTGAAGGTATAATTACCCTGCTACCCCACAGGACACAAGTTTTATGAACACTCAAAGCGTCCTTACGTCTGAAATAAGGTTTGAAATTTTCATCAGTCAGTTTTGAAGGCCATCCGTTTAAAACCATTAGTGAAATTCTAGATAGCACAGGATCTTTTCTTGTCACTTCCGATATCAAACTAGCACTCAATTGGGTAAGCGGAGCATTTTCCAACAACAGAATGTCTGCCGGTTCCAGCGAGTTGGCTTCCGGAGAATGCAAAGGTAAGCGACTCAGAGCATCAGCGTAACTAATGTCTTTCCCCTTCTATACTCTAACTTATAATCGTAAGAGGATAACAATAAACTCCACCTAATAACACGGGGTGACATCATTTGGGGTAATGGTTTCTCAGGATTAAACAGTCCCAAAAGAGGTTTATGGTCAGTTATGATTTTAAATTCTCGCCCCTGGAGATATTGATTAAATTTCTTTACCGCTGAAATAATAGCCAGAGCTTCGCGGTCAGTCTGACTGTAATTTCTCTCAGGCCTCGTTAACGTTCTGGAATAATATGCTACCGGCGATTCAGTGCCATTAGGTAATACGTGACTCAAGACAGCTCCAACTCCATAGGAGGAGGCATCACATGTTAAAAGTACGGGAAGCCTTTTATCGAAGTGTGCCAAAATTACGTCTTTCTTAAGCAATTCCTTAGCGGCCCTATACGCTCTATCATGGTTGGCCGTCCAACGCCAAACTCTGTCGTTTCGAAGCAACTGGTGCAAAGGCTCCAAAACATCTGAGCGGTTTTTCAGAAAGCAACCATAGAAATTTAACATTCCAAGAAAAGCTTGAAGTTCAGTTTTATCCTTTGGGCTAGGGGCTTCATGAATGGCTTTAATTTTATCGAAACTAGGCTGAATGCCCCTTTTATTTACTCGGAAACCTAACAATTCAATTTCTGGCACCGCGAACTGACATTTTTCCCGTTTAAGCTGAATCCCGAATTTTTTTAAGCGTTCTAGCACTTGTTTTAATTTTTCATTATGATCCTGAGTATTTTTCCCTTGAATGAAAATGTCATCTAAGTACGGCTGGACGCCCTCTATGCCTGCAAAGACCTCTTCCATCCGCCTTTGAAAAATAGCGACGGCTACTGAAACGCCAAATGGGAGTCTATTAGCTTTGAAGAGTCCCTTAATTGTGTTTAAAGTAAGAATTTTAGAACTCGGCTCATCTACCGGAAGTTGCAGATAAGCCTCAGAAAGATCCAATTTAGAAAAAATGGTACCGCCAGTCATCGTAGTCAAAACTTCATTAACCGTAGGTAAGGGATATGTAAACGGTTTAACTGCTTGATTCACCGTACTACGGTAGTCGCCGCATAAACGAATTTTGCCATTTTTTTTTACTACTGGTACTACGGGTGTAGCCCAGTCATAATAAGCAACAGGTTCTAGAATACCCTTCCTAACCATATTCTCTATTTCCTCCGTCACCTTACTGCGTAATGCTAGCGGAACATTCCTAGCCTTAAGAAATTTAGGAGTACTATTTTCATCTATTTTTATTGACACGGGCGGACCCGAAAATTTCCCTAGAGTCTCATTAAAAATATCCCGAAATTCTAATAAAATGGACTCGAGAGGTTGAACACAAATGGTATTGACAGAAGAATTATCTGTGCTTAACTTAATACCCAACGCATCAAACCAACTTCTACCTACCAATGATTTACCCTTACCCCCAATAACTAATAAAGGCAAAATAACATCATAAGATTTATAAGAAACATTTACATCAAAATAACCATGAACATCTAATTTTTCAGAGTTCCATGTTTGGAGACACTGATCAGAGATTCGTTTTAAACTAGGGGGATTAATGGGCCACAATTTAACAAAAGTATCCGAACTAATTACAGAATGTAGGGACCCGGAATCTATTTCCATCTTATGTTTAATTCCATTTAAATTAATTAACACATCATGGGGTGGATAATTAAGCACTGTACTAACTGAATTTACAGTATTAATATAAGAATTATCTTCATAAATATCTGACTTACCTGTGTCAATATTTTGAAGTTTCGAATTATTTTTACCCCCAAATTTCTGGAATTTTTTTGAATTGCACATTTTTTGTATGTGCCCCACCTTCTTACAAAAACGACAGACAGCTTTAAGAAATTTACATTCACCAAAGGGGTGATAATTCCCACACCGCTGACACGGCTTCTTGCCCTGAGGCGTACCCTTTGCATTGTTATCCAGTACTCTCTCGGGAGCTTTTTTCTTTGTTTTCAGAAGGTGGACAGCATTGGACCCACGAATTTCTACGGTTTGTTTAGCTGCTGCTTCGCCGGCTAAAGCTACATCCACAGCTGAAGTGAGAGTTAACTGTGTATCGGACAGAAGCTTCCTTTGTATGTCTTCATCTTGAATCCCACATACCAGGCGATCTCGTAGCATTGAATCTAACTGCGTACCGAAATTGCAGTTTTCCGACAGTTTCCTAAGCTCCGCCACAAATTCTGCAATAGATTCATTCGGGCGTTGATCTCGTTTATTAAATTTGAAACGAGATAGTATTTCTGACGGTTTTGGCGAAAAGTGGTCGTCTAGAATTTTTAACAGATTGGCAAAGTCAGTTTCATTTGGAGAAGCTGGCGTACATAATGATCTTATTAAAGAATACAGTGTAGGACCCGCAACACTCAGAAATATTGCTCGCTTTTTAACATCATCAGTAACGCCATTGGCAGCAAAATAAAAATCCAGACGTTCTTTGTATTCAATCCATACAGATTTTCCGATAATGAATTCCTCAACTTTACCTAGAGACATTTCGAACAAAGGAATCGTAACTGTAATGCGTAGAAGAAGAAAATTAATAAATACATCCAATTGTACTCGTCGCCAGTATTGTATCTTGTGTGTTGGGGTCCACAAATAACGAATACGTAATAAATACACACATTTAATCACGATAACTACACAATAAGCATTATATACAGGAACACTTAAAGTTACCGTACGCTAGTACGTCAGAAGAACGACAACAACTAACATAGAGTTTATACATAGAGTTTGCATTGCACAACACAGAAACAGCGACCTCGTGCGGCCAGGCACGATCGGAACATGGAACAAAGTCTAATACATGACATTACCGATTTTGCTCAATTTGTTAGTGGCTCCCTAAATATTGTCTTAAACCAATCTTCACTGAAAAAACACGAAGCAGGACACTTTGGTCCCGCCGTTTTGGTCCCGTCACTTTGGTCCCGCCATTTTGGTCCTGCCGTTTTGGTCCCGAGGAAATTTTGGTCCCTGGCCATTTTGGTCCCGAGACATTTTGGTCCCGCCAATTTTTCGCTATTTTTTAAAAATATATATCAGTTTTTTAATATGATAGCATATTTATTGATACAGAAAAACTGAAGTGCTCTTAGAATATATTTAATTAAGGAATATCTTACAGATAACTATATAAATTTTCGAGATTACGATTGCTACCTAGCTATTGAGATTCAGAGAATTTTTTACTAATTTTTTACAAACATTTAATGTATTTAATTTTTTTTTCTTTTTAATGCATTTGCACTTTTTTTTTATAGATTTTTTTCATTTGATTTCGATTTAACTTACTTCAATTGTAATTTGATTTTTAATTCACTATTAGTGACAAAATTTTGTGATTTTATAAGTATTGTTAACAATAACAATAGTACCTTCTTATTAAAAAAAGAATCCCCATTTGATTATATTTATTGATAAAGTCTGAATTAATTTAAAAATAATAAAATACAGAAAAATTTTGTTTAAAAAAAGGGAAAAAGAAAGAAAGAAAACCTTACGATATTAAATATAATTTGCTTTTAGTGGCAGAATGCTATTTCTTTCAAAGAACTAATTATTGTCCTACTCCCATCATAGACTCTTCTTCATAAGCATAAGCTTGGGATCATTTATAAAGTTTTTGAACTTACATATGAATTTAATCATAATATGTGTGTGTGTGTGTGTGAGAGAGAGAGAGAGATACGTTTCATTCGATTTGATTGTGATTTATTTTTTATCATTAATCTAAGAGCAATTTATTTCAAAAACTGTGTTATATTAATAATAATAAAATGCATGTTTGTTTGTCTGTGATATTTAATTACGTTGACCGTGTATATATGTGTATAAATTACTTTTCTTTCAATTATAATGATTTTATATAAAAAAAATTAAAAAATATAAGTAGTCCAACATTTAATCAACTGTGTGCATTGCAAGCATCAATGTTCAGAAAATGTTGGCGTTCATTTTTTTAAATTTTAAATTTTTTTTTTTATCTGTTTAGTTAAAAATTATGTTTAAAATAAATAAATAAATATATCTGTCTGATATGTCTCTATGACTAATAATAATTCGCTGTAGCACCTTGGTATTCCTTTCACACCTGTTTCTCCCACAGATAATAAAAAGGAATTTCACTGTTTTGTTTCAGCGCATTTAAAAAAAAAAAGGGGGGGGGGGTGTAATGGAAATTTTCTTTAACAATATTTTAAGGGATTATAATGGAATAAAAATGCTTTTCCAATTCTGTGTGATATGTAACTATTTCTTCTGTTTGACAAATATATCCTTATTGACAGAGAAGAAAATGACTCAAGTTTAGCAGATCTGCACAAATTAATCCTGAGATCATTATTGAGGTTCCTCGCATCTTCTTTTATTATTAAACTTTAACATTTAGGAGATGCTTGGATAAAGCATCGAATTCCTACAAATTTTGTATTCTATCACTCGAAATTTGAATGTGACAATTAAGAGTCGCATTACAGTGTTTTTTATTAAAAACTTAGTATTTTATTTAAATTGAAAATTTCCAGACTTAGATAAATTAACAATGCTTAGATCTTCGCTGATAACTAATACCTTTATCATTCAAAATTCGATCCGAAATAATAAATTTTCTGTTCTATGTGTCCTACAGTTACATCATTTTCAACTAAGGTTGTAGATATTCATCTCTCCAATTGAAAACATTCGACTAAGTTCTCTTTTGCCCGAAGTTCTCTCGTGTATTTCCTGTCCTTTTTCCTCTATCGTACAAAGAAAAAATCTAAATCTTTAAATTGTAGACTTTTTTTTTTTTTCAGTTTTATTTGTTACTACAACTTTCTGTTGCAAAATAATAATAATGATGATGATGATGATGATGATAATTTTCACTTTTCCTACCCACATGTTTTCAAGTCAAATAACAAAAATTCGAAATATGAAAAATAATTTCGCTTTTTTCCTGTAATACTTTGATTATTCCTAATATAAGGACCGAAACGTGGGACCAAAATGGCGGGACCAAAGCGGCGGGACCAAAACGGCAGGACCAAAACGGCGGGACCAAAATTTCTTCGGGACCAAAGTGGCGGGACCAATTCGGTGGGACCAAAGTGGCGGGACCAAAACGGCGGGACCAAAGTGTCATGTACCCGAAAAAACATGAGGAAGACCTAGTATTTTAAATACCCAATGTTTGAAAACATTTCATCGAGAGGTATGTTTTTAAATTGAAAAAAAAGAACTGATCGTTTGCAAATCTTGCTAAACTTTTGAGCAGCAGTGTATTTCACAAAAATATTTTATTTTTTCGAAAATAAATAAAATCTTCTCAAAAATATTGTTTTTCACAATAATAAACCTCAAAAATTAAAACCTGGATCTAAACCTGATTTTATACAAATAATAATAATAGCAATACGTATAATACAACTAAAGAAAAATAAAGAATTCGTAAAACAAGAAGCAAAATTATAACTTAAATAATTAAAAAACCTTACATTCTTCTTGAATAAAGCCTTAGTACTTGCGGGAAGGGGCCCCTCCCATCGTCAGAGGCAGCACGTTGGCGGCTTGCTTAGTAGTGTTGACACTGTTGACTTGATCTCTTGCAGTCTTGATGGTCCTACACCAGTTACGGTTGATTTCCTGTGCTGGGTCGTTGCCATTACAGGTAAGTGGAATTAACAAAATTTCGACCGTTTCGCGATTCGCGGCGTATATTGCGTTGTTGTAATCGGCTAGTTTGCGAGTTTCGTTAAAATTTATATTAATGGGTTCGGTAGCGTTTACTTTAGTGAGTGCGGTGGTTATTTTTCCAAATTTGATATCTGCAGAATGTTCTTTAATACGGTTTTTTATTTTACATTTGGTCATGCCTATGTAGTAACCAGTATCATTGTTTGTTTTGGAATAAGGAATACTATAAATTCCGTAGGTTTCTAAGGGATCTATTTTGTCTTTTTCGTTTCTAATTGTTTGGTAAATATTTTTATTTGGTTTAATTGGGATTTTTATATTAATTTTGTTGGTTGCATTTTTGATGTTTTGGGAAATTCCGCGGTCGTACATAAAGGCTGGAGTGAATTTTTGTTTTGGATTTTGGAAATTGTCTATAGTACTCGTATTAAGTTTTTTGATTCTTTTCCGGTATAGTTTGTCAATTAAGTCTTTTTTGTAACCTGCTTTTCTAGTAATTTTTCTGATAATATTGAGTTCTTTGCTTAGTAAATTTTTATTAGAGCAAACTGTGATTGCGCGATTGATATAGGATTGTATAGTATTTATTTTATATTGATAGGGTTTTTTTCTATTGCAATGAATTATTTCAGTACTACTATTTGGTTTACGGTAAACAGTTGTTTCTAGGGAATGATTATTTGTTTTAATTATACTGACGTCGAGGTAATTAAGAATATTGTTATTTTCAATTTCATGGGTGAATTGGATATTTTTATCAAGTTTATTTAATCTTTCAAGAATTGTCGGGATATTATTTTGAGGGTTGATAATTGCAAATACGTCATCGACGTATCTGAACCAGCAGAATATTTCTTTGTTAAACTTTTCTAATATAGAGTCTTCTAAAATACGTAATTTTAACTCCGCTACAGTACCCGATATGGGGGATCCCATAGGAACGCCTTTTTGTTGTCTATAAAATGTGTCGTTGAAATGGTAATAATTTTCTCTTAAAACTAAATTACTAGCAGCGATTAAAGTATTAACTATTTCCGGATCTTTATATTGATTTTTGATTTTTAGATTAATTGTTTTAGAAATTTCATCTAATTCAATTGATGGATACAAGTTAACTGCATCGAAACTTACAAGGGTTTGGTTCTGGTTGATTTTGATATCGCGAAGTTTTTTGATGAAGTCTTCAGTTGAATGTAGACTGTTTTCTGAAGGGGGTAGAATTGAATTATAAATTTTATCCATATATTTTTCTAAGAAATAGCCTGGGCCTTCACATTTACTTACAATAGGTCGCATAGTGGGAGGATTTTTGTGGTCTTTGTATCTACCGTAGATTCTAGGAGTGTTAGATGCGTGGTTATTGTAAAGGGGGGTATTTATTGTCTGGCCATTTGCCTTCTTTTATAAGTTTTTTAATTTTATCGTTAAGCTTATCGTTAGGGTCATTTTTTAGTTTTTCCGAACCTATTTCCTGAATAGTTTTTTCCATTTTATTAATATAGTCAGATTTGCCATTTTATTAATATTGTCAGACAAATATCAAATTTGGATATCAAATTTGGAAAAATAACCACCGCACTCACCAAAGTAAACGCTACCGAACCCATTAATATAAATTTTAACGAAACTCGCAAACTAGCCGATTACAACAACGCAATATACGCCGCGAATCGTGAAACGGTCGAAATTTTGTTTAATCCACTTACCTGTAATGGCAACGACCCAGCACAGGAAATCAACCGTAACTGGTGTAGGACCATCAAGACTGCAAGAGATCAAGTCAACAGTGTCAACACTACTAAGCAAGCCGCCAACGTGCTGCCTCTGACGATGGGAGGGGCCCCTTCCCGCAAGTACTAAGGCTTTATTCAAGAAGAATGTAAGGTTTTTTAATCATTTAAGTTATAAAGAAAAATATATTAATCAGTGCGCAACACGCACATTATCAATGTATACTTCAAAAATAAATAGTCCAATACGAACATGAAAAAAAAAAAAAAAAAAAAAAAAAAAGAAGAAAAAGAAGAAACAATTAGTTTATTTGTTTTTTCCTACACAGATACTGTTACTGTTGAAATGGATTAAATCTTTTCCCTTGCAACGACTGTGATATTAGAGTGAAAGCAGTTTTACAATCAAAGTGAGAACAGTTTCAGTTTATTCACGTCCAGTAAGGTCGGCTTATGCGACAAACTTGGCAATTTGTTGAAGAATGGTAGTTTAGGGTCCCCGAAGTTTTGAGGTTGTACGTAGAATAGGAGCCGAGATCTAGAATTTTCCATGAAATTCTAGATAGAATTATCGCCAAAAGGTATAAATAAAAGTGAGTTGACTTCAGAGAGAGAGTAGATTCAAAGCAGTGTGTGTGTGTTTAGGTCCTCTGAGTGATTGCCTTGGAGAAACTGTGTTCCAAGTGACTAAATTTTGTTGTGAATCAGTTGAGTAGTTTTAACGATCTGGAATTCATCCTTAGCTTAGGGGTGTTCTGGAGATATTCCATCGCAATTTTTATCCTCCTATATAAATAAGGAAGAAAAATTGTGCAAATGATAGGTCGTCGTAGGAAATTACTTTGATAGAGATTTAATGACTACAAAAAGTCACAGTCTAAATTTCATAAAACTCCTGTAAAATTTCGTACTTTAAGTATTGGTTGTAAGTCTTATAATAATGTTGATTGTAATCTTTTATTAAAATTTTTAAAAGAAATCTATAGCTTAACTTTAAACTAAGACAATAAGCATTGTGTTAAATACAGTTTTCAACTTCATCATAGAATTAAAAACTTCAAAAATATTACAAACATTCCTACATTTAATTTTAATGACTTATTCCATAATATAGACATTCATGACTTACATAACATTAAGTTAATTCCTTTTAATGAACATAAACAAAGTATTAAAGAAAAAATATCCTTTCATTACTTTAAAACATTACTAAATTTCATATTATATAATCATTTTATTCTATACAATAACATTATTTAAAAGGTATTAAAGGTGTTCCACAAGGTGGTTCTGTTAGTAGTTTATTATCTCATTTATATCTTTATTTTTATGAAAGAAACTTCTTTTTATGTGATGACTTAATGTTCTTCAGATATATTGATGTTATCGTTTTTTACTTTAATGATGGCAATACTAACACTTTCGTAGATAATTATCCTAATAGTCTTTCTTTAACTAAAAATGAAATGATAAACAAAGAAATAAACTTTCTAGATCTAAAAATATATTATGACAATGGTAACTTAGATTTTGATATTTTTGATAAACCAAAAGAATTTTCTTTTAAAGTTAATTTATTTACTCATTATAAATCATGTTTACATAAAACTATTTACAAAAATATTCTCATTAACTTCCTATATAGAATAAAACATTTATGTTCTGCTAAATATAAAAGTAAAAACGGTAAATTTATCTATTTTCAGACTAGATTTTATGATTATCCCCAACTTCTAGTAAATTCATTAATTAAATCTTATTTATAATTTCTTCTAATACTTGATTTGGTGTTTACTTACTACCACGGATTAGGATACAGGATGATAAACTAGATAGGGCGGTCAGCGTGGGGAACGGAACTTTATTTTCCGCATTAATTCAGCCGAACAGAGTAAGCGATCCGATCGCCGCCTGGTGTAGTATCTTTGAAACTCATCGGAAGAAAGGGAAAGCCCGCCCCTTCGGCTTCACTCATCCAACGAACGAACAGCCAGAAATGTAAAAACGCGCTGATTGGTGTATTTTCGAGATTTGGTCGCCCTCTATCTGTAAGATGAAAATTACTACCTTTCCGTAACATTAGTAATACATCCTTCTCTTTTAATCCGTGCTTACTACACACACTCATCCTCTCTTAATAATAATAATAATAATAAATATTTTTGCTTCATGGATTCTAAATTTGCTTTATAGTTTCTAAATTTAATTTTTAATATTTGATTTTAACTTTCAAATTAGTTAAATGTTTAAAATTCGTATTCGTAATAATCATCACAAAATTTTATTTTAACTTTCAAGTTAGTTAAATTTTAAAATTCGTAATCGTAATAATTATCAAAAACTTTATTATATAAAATAAAATGATGCTTTTAAAAAATTAAAGAACACACTTTTATAGAAATGTGAACTAAAAAGCACAAAATATCTATCTTAGCATTAAAATGCAGGGTAAGAGAAAATCGTGTGAGGGACATACCATAATATTTACATACACTTAAATCTTTAATTAAATAATTTAGAATTAAACAAAAACCATTTTTAAAAAATCTCCTCTGACTAGGCTCGAACGTTTGACCTTTAGGTTCGTATCCCGGAACTTTACCTCACAGCCACAGCGTTCACGTAGGAAAAGTCTTTTTCAGAATATAGAGTTTTTGTTTGCTCCCAGAACGGTTACAAACATACATACAGGTGAAGCCAATAAAAGCGTGTAAAAAAAAAAATCGTCTAGCTAACTAAAGAATTATTCTCATATTTTGAGATTTAATTAATCACATTTAATTAATAATTTTTAATTACATACTGCATGGCGTTTTTATTAAATGTCCGATTTTTTAATAGGATAATTAAAAAAAAGCTACCATTTGTTTAGGTTTCATTAAGCAATATCAATTAAAAAAAAAAAAAAAAAATCCGAGTTATTACGCCTCTAACTTTGAATTGCGCACTTACGCATCTCTAATTAATTTAAACTATAAATTAAAATTTAATGAAATAAATTTTAAATTTAAGGTTTATTACTTATTAAAATAAGCAGAATAAATTTAAACTAAATTTTATTTACTATTAGTTCAGTAGATAAATACGTCTCCAACTAACTGTAGGTTTAACTGTATTCAGCCTCCTCATGGCATCCCATTGCATAGGTGGTGTGTTTGAAATGTTTTTTCGGCGTGAATTGAAGTTGTTAGTGAGTACAGTCAGTAACAAAAGTGTCCGAGCACTAGCAAAAATTCCTATGTAAAAAAAGTACACTTCATCCGGTTTTGTTTAATAAATCCTTGTCGAATCCTGTTCTTAGTCAGTGTAAGAACAGGATTCGCTAAGGATTTATATAACAAAACCGTATGAAGTGTACTTTTTTTACATAGGAATTTTTGCTAGTGTTCGGACACTATTGTTACCGACTGTACTGGTTTTGGTCTTATTAACTTATCTTAGGAATAATTTGATTTTTCAGTTGTTGGTGATTGATGATAAAAAGAGTGTTTCTCACTTGGTTTTTTCTTCTTTCTCTTTGAGTTTCAATGATTTTCCTGTCTTATGGGTGAATATAGGGCATAGAGTGCTAAAAATTTTAGCAATTTGCATACAGCGCTACAGAAATATCATCCTATACCCTATTTACATGCAACATTTGTGAGGTAAAGCAATGTTAGCGTAATGCTACAAATGAAGTTCGCACTTTACGAATAACACGTGAATGTGTAGAGTTTCGGATTTAGTTGATTAATGGAGTTAGTTCTTATGATAAACGAAACTGTAATTTGCGATATGCTAATATTTTGGAAAGTGATTTATATAAAAAGAGAAGGAAGATTGTTTTTGGGAGCTGCTTAGAGGAGGAAAGTAAGAGAGGATGGTAGCCGATTAGAGTAAGCGGCTTAGAGGGAAGTAGAAAGGAGGTAGCTACTTAGGAAGTAGAAAGGAGAGTTAGCTGCTTAGAGTAGGATAGTAGATGATAGTTAGTCGAGTAGTACAGTGGCGTAGGAAATCCTCCCACTTACGAAAGACGAGTATAGTCGTAAGAGTTAACGACGTTAGTTGAAGCAGTTGAGATTAATTATGGTTAATTGTTTATAGTTAGAGTATTTATGGAAGCTGCCCCTTTAAGTTTGTAAAGGTACTGAATGGGATTATAGTCCAACGCCCACCCTTTCATTAAACTCAAAATAAAAGCTCTTTATTTATTTTATAATTCAAGTCTCGTGCTCACTTTATTAAGTAATTAAGTAATTAAGTTAAGATTAAATCTCAGTTAATGAGATCTTGACGTCCATTCGGTCGTCACAGTGGTGCCCAAATCAGTTCGACACCCGCCCCGAGCCAGTATTTTTTGATGGCACTACTAGTGTGCTTCAATTTTTTGATGAGCTTGAATATTTTTTTAACTTTTATAAAATTGATATTGCCGAAAAATATGTTTGGTTAAAATGTTCCTTAAGAGGTGAACCAAGACAGTGGCATGATTTAATCGCCTGCCATTCACTTGGCCCAAATCCAACCTATGAGGTTTTGAAAAGTAGAGTTATCAGCCTCTTTGCCACTCGGTATGATAGATTAAGAATGGAGCATGAACGTTCCACCCCCCCCCCCTCAAAAAAGTCAGTGGAAAGTGGTAGTAAGGGCGGTGGAAAAGCCACAACAAGTTATTAAGTCACAGGAAGCAAGCTCGAGTAATGTAAATCAACCTAAAACTGACGATAAAAACGTTAATTCTTGTGACAAAAGTCAAACGCAAGTTGAAACAACCAAGCAAACTTCGCTTGCAAACAGCAAGACAGACGAATTTAAGTCTGCTATTCAGCCTTTGGCAACGAATAAAAAATCCGACAATTTATCTAGTATAGCGACGGAGGAAAATAATATTAAAATAAAGGTGGCGGCTGAAACCGTTGAACTAAGCGTAAGTGACAAATCATTAAATGATGCGGCTACTCTTTGTAACTCGCCTTTTAGATGTCAGCTTGGAATCGGTACACCCGACACAGTTGGTTATTTCTAATGCGAACTTGCACTTAAATGGTCAAAATAACACGCCGCCTAAAGTAAAAGAAAATGTTGTACTTTCCACTAGTGAAGTGAAAGGTCTTAAAGCTTGTAAGCCCTCCATGACCTCCAAATGTGAGTAGAGAGCAAGTTGCATCTCCGGGAACTATAGAGAGTGACAAGGTACCGGGGTCGAGTCCGTCCCAAAAAAGTGCCTCTCCGATGCCGGACTCCGCTCTGCAAGCCTCCAGCTCTGTGATGTCTCCGACGAGTGCAAGGACTAGCACTTCTAACATGTTTAATACTCATGCTGTTACAGTGGAAACCCTCAGTCAGGTCGTATCGTTCATTATTTTATTTTTTCTCAAGTATTGGTTTATCAGAGCTGTACTAAAATCTACGACATGTAGTAAAGCCTTTTGGACCTTCAACCATCATCTGAAAGCCATGAACTTTCTAAAATTTCAAAAATCTAAATTTAAACTTCGAGCATGAACTTTCAACTCTGGAAATTTCATGTTTTGTTTACATGTCATAAATTTTTTCTGTTACATAATATATCCATGTATGTACTTTAATGTTTTTTACTTACAGCCATCAACAGCAGTAATTAGTACGATAAAAAAAAACATTCTTCCCTTTGTATATAAAATTCTCCTCTATAGTTTTTACATGATCTATATGTATGTACTCTAATGTTTTCTATTTTGTAGCCATCAACGGCAGTTTTTGTAAAAAACCTTTTCGAACATTTGTATATATATTCACTACCTATGTTTTTCTAAATGTTGTATAAATTGTATAAAATGAATATTTTTTATTGTTTAAACTTTTGTATTCGACTAAAAGTTCTATGCATGTATTATTCGTATGGGGTAGAGAATTTTTTTTAGCTATTTTGCATGTAAAATCGTGTTTAACGACTAACTTTAATAAACTAACATTTTCGTTTTTTCCCGTTGTGCAAATAGCTAGGTGAGAAATATTGGTTATCTATAAAATGTTATATGTCAAACCTTCATTTATCAATCTACAAACAGTAGTTACTTTCTATTTTCATTTATACGGTAAAAAAAAGTTTTTTATTTTAGATGTACTCTGATGATTCAAACCCTCAGTACAGTCGTTAATCTGAAAATCCAGTCTGGTTTCTTCAATTGTTACTTTGAAATGCACAAGGAGGTATTTCTGGAACTTTGCCAGCGTTTTTTGAGTTCTGAAGTCGATAGAGTTTCTTGGACGCATGCCAGCAGTGGATCCCTTTCAAGATACATCTGATAGAAAACTGATTTTTTCTTCCTTTGATGAATTCTGCAAAATAAAGACTTTTTTTCCTTATCATTTTGCACCAGTTAAATTCAATTTTAAAATTAATGATCGCATTTTTTGTTTAAGCGATCCGTTTGTACTAAAATTTTTTCAATTCATAAAATTTTTTCCTTTCCATTTAAGGAAAGAAGTGCTTGTCATCCCCGCTGTACCGTTGGACTATATTTCACTAATTTTGAGCACAACCCAAGCAGCACCGAAACGTTCTCTGAACGTTCAAAAATTGTTCTGCAAACACGTTCTAAGAACGTTCACTTTGAACGTGTTATAGACGTCTATCTGTCCATCTTGAAGACGTACAATAGTACGGTTCAGAGAACGTTCAATGAACGTGTAACTATCACCATCGGTGTTATAGAAGCGTTCTGAGAACGTTCTATGTATACGGTCTCAGAACGTTCTAAACGTTTTTAGAACGTTTTCAAAACGTTATACACATTTTCAGAACGTTCCAGAAAACGTACTGTAAACGTTCTAAAATAGTGTAGTTAAAAAAAAAAAAAAAAAAAAAAAAATGTGACGTCATTATAAAAAAAACCCCTCAGTACGAGCGTTTAGAAGTAAAAATTACATAGCTGATGACGAATAATGATACAACACATGAACAGGGATATGAATTACTTTTTTTTTTCAATTCAAATAATGTTTGAGAAATTTTAACATACTTACTATTCTTTTAATTTCAACGTATACGCATCAAAAATTCTATATTCTATGACAGCTTTCCCCAAAAAGTGTCATAACGTCTCTTTATACCTTTATACCTTTTGCATTTTTTAAAAATTTCTTTTTTTTCCCTAATCTGTAGATAATGAAGTTATAGTATTAATTACAAAACTTTGAATAAACACCATAAAATGCGAGAACTCGCACCAACTGTTTCGGGTCAAAAGAAGACACAACCCTTCATCAGGCGAACATTGTAGGCACGAGAGCTGCAAACAAGCACGTTGAGTGTGTGGAATGCGTTGCCGCTTTGTTTGTAGCAGCCGTGCTTTGTTTGTAGCAGTTGCGAGTTCTTGCATTTTATGGTGTTTATTCAAAGTTTCTTAATTAATACTATAACGCCATTATCTTCAGATTAGGGGAAAAAAGAAATTTTTTAAAAATGCAAAAATTTAAGGAATTTTTTAAAGGGATATAGGCACGTTATGACACTTTTTGGGAATTACAGTCATAAAATATGGAATTTTTCATGCATATACGTTGAAATTAAAGGAATAGTAAGTATGTTAAAATTTCTCAAACAATATTTGAATTTAAAAAAAAGTAATTTATATCCCTGTTGCTGTGTTGTATCATTATTCTTCATCTGCTATATACAACTAAACTCTTGATTTATTTTGCTTGTTTTAATCCTTGTGATTCCGAATGCGTCATCCTATGATTAATGTTTGTTTTTCATGGTTGTTTTCTGTTTGATTCTCTGATTTCTTGAAGTAAATAATTTATTCCAATTTATTCTTCATTTCTAACTTCAATTAATTTCTTGTACGATAGGGTGCCCGCTAGCAATATGCTATTATAGCTGCTAACGAACGAAATCGTACATTGGTGCTCAACGACGAAAAGGGTCACCCTTGACGAGTTTTTTTTTTTTTTTTTCTACCATTCTAAGCTTTTCCTACAAAAAATGTTTAAAATGCTGTCTTAATTTTTTATTTCCTCGTTGCTTGTTTGTATCTTTTGATTTGAGTTTCATGTGGTTTTTACGCACCGGCAAAATTATTAAAATTGCAACTAACAATATAGGAATAAATTTAAGATTAGACTGAAGTTAAATAAAATAAAAATCAATAAATAAAATATAAATGTTTCAATAAATCACAATCAGTCTCCCCAGGTTATTTAAATTTGTTGTAATTTTCTTCTCATTGACCTATGTGGTTTCAGGGATCTTATATCTGTTGCTTGGCTTTAACTAAGATTAAAAATTCATTTATACATACATACATATATATATATATATATATATACATATATATATATATATATATATATATGTTTTTTTTTTTTTTTAAATACAGGGTGCAAAGCATTGTGACGAGAATACCTTTATCTCCGCAACTATTGGTCGCAAATATATAGTTTCAGTTACAAAATGTTTTAAAGAATATGAGCATTTGTGGTATAACATGTTTAAATTTAAAATATCTATTTTTTCAAAATTGCAAAAACTAAATTTTTACATAGTCCCAGATCCCTATAATCATATTTAGAAAACTGACACTCATCCTAACAAACAGTTTCATTTCTATTCTCCCAAAATGGAACATGATGTTTAAAGTTTGGATTTTCTAACATATTTCGGCCTTCAATAAGGGATCGGTTTAAAAATCCTAATTGGACTTTGTTTGCATTTTCCCTGGGTTTATTAAAGAATTTTTCATTGACTTTTTAATAAAGCCCGAGAAAATGCGAAATAATCCTAAATTTTGAAACTAACTATCTCAGACAATTTTGGGTGCACAAAAGTGAAACTTTTTGTGTTATATTTTTTAGGTTAGAACTCAACTTACACTATTAGTGTCATGAAAATTGTATAAAAATTATCAGTTTTTATGATTTTTAGTAAATTGATTTTTTAAATTTAAACATGCCATATAATGAATTCTTACATTTTTTTTTTTAAATACATTTTCTTATTGGAGGACGTTTGAGACCAATTGTTGCGCAAATAAAGGCCTGCTCTCGACTTTGCACCCTGTATATTCTAAACATTTCTGGGTACTACTTTGTAAGTCCATGGATAGTTTATAAATATATTTGAATGCTGAAGTTTATAGAAAGTTTTAATATTTCAACATAAAAAATAATTTCAAAAATGAATGTACCAATACACCGCTAAAATAATATATAATTGAGTTTAGAATATATTGTTAATTTATAATAATAAGAAATTGAAACAAAAAATTAAAAATTAGTTAGAAGGAGGAAATTTTTAAAATGTCCAAATACTTAAATACATATATATATATATTTAATCATAATATTTTTCTAAAATATTTAACATACTTCATATTTTTAAATTTCAGTGCATGTGTGCATACATATTTTCAGTTTACAGCAGCAGTTTACAAAAATGATGTTTGCAGGTATTTAAATTTATTCCACATGGCAATGTAATTGGTATTTTTTAAATGTTTAAATTTCTTTAAATTGAGTCAACGCAATTTTTACCTCATTTGATGCAATTATGCTATCATGGCATATTAAATAATTGATAAATGTAAATATTATTAGTATTAATAAATAATATAGTAAATCGTCCTTTTTTTTAAGCAGAATATCTTTTTTTATAAAGATGTGGAATAAAATTGAATTGAATCTTTGTTTTATTATGCAGTTAAACAATTTCATATATTTTATTTAATAAATAACAGTAAAGAGATATTTAAAATTGTAAGTCGGTGAAACTTAGGATATTATTTTAAAAATATGCAATTTGCATAACCTAGATTGTATATATATTATCATATAAACATTAAATAAATACTTCAGAATTTAAAAAGAAAAGAAAAAAAAAAAAGAATTACATACCTTCCTCATTTTCTTCATAAGAATTTCTCCAAGAAAACACCCTTCCAACTAGCATTTTAAAATACACAATGACCAGTCTGGAAGGGCATTCACTTAAAATTAGCTCTCATCTTTTAAATTCTTTATGTTACTTCATTCAGAAGCATAATAACCAAAAATAGTCATTTTAACAATTTCCATCTCAGAAGACTGAATTAATAAAATGAATCCATAATTTCTAAGCGGTTTTCTGTAACAGGAGCAGTTTTTTCTGCGATACAATGCTACTTACAAGTATATCAAATGTTAGGCTTAAGAACTTACGCAGATATGAAAATGATTGTTTAATTGATATTAAAATAAGACTTTAATAAATAGAAAATAGAGACTATTACAGGTTAAAAATATTACATTTTTACCTTTTCTAAAGCTTATCCAAGTCATTATAACGCGAAAACTGAACAAAACAGATTACATTACACGTTTTAAAATTACCGCTTCACATAACGGCACGACATTCCCAAGACTTTTGAATTTGCACTGTCAGCGAGAATTAAATAAATGCAATCCACAGATGTCAGTTTCATCTGCTCTTCCCTTGTTACATCCGGAATAATCATGTTTCAAAGTTCAACGTTTGAAACATAAATTTATTAAGCATTTATAGCTGTAGAGGTCAATATTTTAAGGAAAAATGGAGCTGAGTTAAACAATTATTTAATTTTTTATAAAGTATTTGAAAAACTTATGAGATCACTTTATTTTTCCATTTTAAAATCTCGAATTAAACGGAAAAGCATATTTTGTTTTAGTGTATATTTTAGTATTGAATAAAATATTCAGTGAAAATAAATAAAATAAAATAAGAACAATCAAACAGAGTAACGATTTAACAACATTATCAATATTGATAATTTATCAGTAACATTTAAACTTAAATAGAATCATAAATAAAATATAATAAAAGTTTAAAATTATGCTTAAAGAAAAGAAGAAAAAAACTCATTCTGTAACTTCCCGATGAGTATTAGAGACCGCGAGGTTCTACTCTCGAACCTTACAGACGGGAAGTGTTGGCTTCGATTCCTGGTCACGCTCGTCGACTTAGGTTTTCGGAGTTTTCCCGTGATTTTCTTTGAAACTCGCGTAAAGCACTATATTACTTATTCAATAACATTCGTGATTAGCTTTTTGTATCTGAACTTTGGGTCTGAGGAATGCATAGATTTTCATGACAGAAGACAATCATTTTTATGCTGTATAGAAGATCTTAGAAAATGTATTTTTCTAGGGGTTTATTATTATTATTATTATTACAAATGAAAAAAAAAAAAAAAAAAAAAAAAAAAAACGGTAAATTTGTTTTAAATCATCAGAAAACGATGTTTCAGTTATTCGTTTTAAAGGTGATATCGAATTCTTTTGAAAGATAATTATAGTGAAAATTTTTATCCACCCTTCCCCCATCCCCCAGGGATCATGCATACTTATTCCTATGAATGATAATAATAATAAAAAAACTGTTTGACTATTACTCGTTATACAGCCAAATTGAATCAATATTATATATCAAATGTATGTCACGCAGAAGGTTTGGTGAGTATATATATTACAGAAGCTGATAGATAGCCTTTCTGTGAATGGAAAATATTGGAACGTGGCAGTGCCACCTGTCGTCCGATATGCACCCAAAGGCAATCTGTAGAGTTTTACGTAATATTAATTTCACTTACCAAATTTACAATATTTATAAATCACAGAAGTTGAGATTTTTCGTTTCTGTTATGAGATTAAATTGCAACATACCACGCCACCTGTTGGCCGATGTGCATCCAAAATGGACCAGTAAAGCTTTACATAAAATCGATTTCACTTATAACTTCAGTGTATCACAAAATTTATTGTTAAATCACAAGAGTTAAAATATTGCCTTTCCGTTAAAATGATTAAATTGCAGATTAGCAACGCCACCTGTTGGACAATGTATACATCCAAATTGTATTAGCAGAGGTTATGATGATATATGCCAATATATCATGTTTAATACATTTGTACACTATAGAAGCTGAGATATAGCCGTCCCATAAATGGAGGGTTTCATTGCATAGCACCGTAATCTATCGGGCGATATATCCCAAATGAAATTCAAATAAACTCCAATTTAGGGCAAGATCTAATATTGTAACAAGTTTGGTCGAATTCCATACATTGATTCCTGAAATACAAAATCCACAAAATTTTTCCATGAGTTTAAAATTTTGTAATTTTTTTTCACCTCACAGCTACTGATTATTGGGAAGCATTCTTTACTGACGTGCTAACAAAACGTTAAACTGAAAATGTAAAAAATGCTCTATTCTCTATCATGCTAAAAATTATAAATTTCGAATAACTTACGAAGTTTTTAAATTAGAATGTTGCAAATCTCTCAATAAGATTCTTATCAACATCATAAGTGATATTTTAAAACTGGTCCGATCTCTCTGCAATCATTTGTTCTTGAGATATAGTGTACATGAACTAACGGGCTATCACACTAATAGGTGCCGATACACATTAACAGATACCATACCAACCTTTTGACTTCCGGATTCCTCACGCCACAAAACGTGTAAAAAAATCAAAAGCTGAAGTCAAAAATTTTAAAGGTTAACCTAGTTTCCCAACCAATAGTACTAAAAAGTCATTTTGTCATATTCGTTATAATTACACTGTTACAGAACGTGTTATGACGGTGTCACACTTGAACGTTCTATATAGAACTAGAATTGTACGTTTTATAGATGGTACAAATCAAACATTTTCAGAACGTTCTAAATAATACTATTTCTGAACGTGTTTTAGAACGTTCTTTTGACACGAAACACGGTGTTTGAACTATTGAAACCGTTATTAGACGTTCACAGAACGTTCCTGTGCTACTTGGGAAGGGTTTTCTGTCGTAAAGCACCTTATACTGAGCTTAAAATTCTTATCATAATTTTTTTCTAAGTGGACGGTTTTTTCAGCCCGGCGCTGTTAAAAATTTTTTTAACTATTAGATTTTCAAAGCAAATAGTTATTGTTGGGCAGTTTAATTTAAGCCTTCCCCCCTCCTTTTCTAAGGTATTATAGAATTTAGTTTAAGTTTTCCCCCTCTTTTTCTCAAGTATTATGCAGTTTAATTTTAAACAGTAAGTCACTGCAACTAATTTTTATTTGCATAGTATAGCAATTTTTTTAAAATTTGCACGGGTAAAAACCCATTGAGGATTTTTAAGTGAAATTTTTGTCTTTTGGGGAGGAACTGTGAGGTAAAGCAATGTTAGTGTAATGCTACAAATGAAGTTCACACTTTACGAATAACACGTGAATGTGTAGAGTTTAGGAGTCACTTGATTAATGGAGTTAGTTTTTATGATAAACGAAACTGTAATTTGCGATATGCTAATATTTTGGAAAGTGATTTATATAAAAGTAGAAGGATTGTTTGGGGAGATGCTTAGAGGAGGAAAGTAAGAGAGGGTGGTAGCCGATTAGAGTAAGCGGCTTAGAGGGAATTAGAAAGGAGGTAGCTACTGAGGAAGTAGAAAAGAGAGTTAGCTGCTTAGAGTAGGATAGTAGAAGATAGTTAGTCGAGTAGTATAGTGGCGTAGGGAATCCTCCCACTTACGAAAGACGAGTATAGTCGTGAGAGTTAACGTTAGTTGAAGCAGTTGAGATTAATTATGGTTAATTGTTCATAGTTAGAGTATTTATGAAAGCTGCCCCTTTAAGTTTGTAAAGGTACTGAATGTGATTATAGTTCAACGCCCACCCTTTCATTAAACTTAAAATAAAAGCTCTTTATTTATTTTATAATTCAAGTCTCGTGCTCACTTTATTAAGTAATTAAGTAATTAAGTTAAGATTAAATCTCAGTTAATGAGATCATGACGTCCATTCGATCGTCATAGTGGCGCCCAAATCAGTTCGACACCCGCCCCGAGCCAGTATTTTTTGATGGCACTACTAGTGTGCTTCAATTTTTTGATGAGCTTGAATATTTTTTTAACTTTTATAAAATTGATATTGCCGAAAAATATGTTTGGTTAAAATATTCCTTAAGAAGTGAACCAAGACAGTGGCATGATTTAATCGCCTGCCATTCACTTGGCCCAAATCCAACCTATGAGGTTTTGAAAAGTAGAGTTATCAGCCTCGTTGCCACTCGGTATCATAGATTAAGAGTGGAGCATGAACGTTCCACCCCCCCTCAAAAAAAAAAACAAAAAAAAAAACAGTGGAAAGTGGTATTAAGGGCGGTGGAAAAGCCACAACAAGTTATTAAGTCACAGGAAGCAAGCTCGAGTAATGTAAATCAACCTAAAACTGACGATAAAAACGTTAATTCTTGTGACAAAAGTCAAACGCAAGTTGAAACAACCAAGCAAACTTCGCTTGCAAACAGCAAGACAAACGAATTTAAGTCTGCTATTCAGCCTTTGGCTACGGATAAAAAATCCGACAATTTATCTAGTATAGCGATGGAGGAAAATAATATTAAAATAAAGATGGCGGCTGAAACCGTTGAACTAAGCGAAAGTGAAAAATCATTAAATCACGTGGCTACTCTTTGTAACTCGCCTTTAGATGTCAGCTTGGAATCGGTACACCCGACACAGTTGGTTATTTCTAATGCGAACTTGCACTTAAATGGTCAAAATGACACGCCGCTTAAAGTAAAAGAAAATGTTGTACTTTCCACTAGTGAAGTGAAAGGTCTTAAAGCTTGTAAGCCCTCCAGGACCTCCAAATGTGTGAGTAGAGAGCAGTTGCATCTCCGGGAACTATGGACAGTGACAAGTTACCGGGCTCGAGTCCGTCCCAAAAAAGTGCCTCTTCGATGCCGGACTCCGCTCTACAAGCCTCCAGCCCTGTGATGTCTGCGACGAGTGCAAGGACTAGCACTTCTAACATGTTTAATACTCATGCTGTTACAGTGGAAACCCTCAGTCAGGTCGTATCGTTCATTATTTTATTTTTTCTCAATTATTGGTTTATCAGAGCTGTACTAAAATCTACGACATGTAGTAAAGCCTTTTGGACCTTCAACCATCATCTGAAAGCCATGAACCTTCTAAAATTTCAAAAATCTAAATTTAAACTTGGAGCATGAACTTTCAACTCCGGAAATTTCATGTTTTGTTTATATGTCATAAATTTTTTCTGTTATATAATTATAATATATTCATGTATGTACTTTAATGTTTTTTACTTACAGCCATCAACAGCAGTAATTAGTACGAAAAAAAAACATTCTTCCCTTTGTATATAAATTTTCCCCTCTATAGTTTTTACATGATCTATATGTATGTACTCTAATGTTTTCTATTTTGTAGCCATCAACGGCAGTTTTTTCTAAAAAACTTTTTTGAACATTTGTATATATATTCACTATCTATGTTTTCTAAATGTTGTATAAATTGTATAAAATGAATATTTTTTATTGCTAAAACTTTTGTATTCGACTAAAAGTTCTATGTATGTATTATTCGTATGGTGTAGAGAAATTTTTTAGCTATTTTGCATGTAAAATCGTGTTTAACGACTAACTTTAGTAAACTAACATTTTCGTTTTTTTCCCGTTGTGCAAATAGCTAGGTGAGAAATATTGGTTATCTATAAAATGTTATATGTCAAACCTTCATTTATCTATCTACAAACAGTAGTTACTTTCTATTTTGATTTATACGGTAAAAATTTTTTTTATTTTAGATGAACTGTGATGATTCAAACCCTCAGTACAGTCGTTAATCTGAAAATCCAGTCTGGTTTCTTCAATTGTTACTTTGAAATGCACAAGGAGGTATTTCTGGAACTTTGCCAGCGTTTTTTGAGTTCTGAAGTCGATAGAGTTTCTTGGACGCATGCCAGCAGTGGATCCCTTTCAAGATACATCTGATAGAAAACTGATTTTTTTTCCTTTGATGAACTCTGCAAAATAAAGACTTTTTTTCCTTATCATTTTGCACCAGTTAAATTCAATTTTAAAATTAATGATCGCATTTTTTGTTTAAGCGATCCGTTTGTACCAAAATTTTTTCAATTCATGAAATTTTTTCCTTTCCGTTTAAGGAAAGAAGTGCTTGTCATCCCCGCTGTACCGTTGGATTATATTTCACTAATTTTGAGCACAAGGGTTTTCCGTCGTAAAACACCTTAGACTGAGCTTAAAATTCTTATCATAATTTTTTTCTAAGGGGACGGTTTTTCAGCCCGGCGCACAGTGGATCGAACAATGTTAAAATACGAACATAGGCCCAAAAATCAATCTCTAAATAACTGATATTTTGCAATGAAATAATTTAAAAGAGTGTCTAAAAAATACAAATATAGGGTTATTTCTTCAGTTACACGGAGTTTTATTATATATAAATAAGTTCAAAACGAAAACTTTCAGAAATAAGATTTTTCGAGGAATTTCAGTGACTTTATTTGAATAGCCATCAAGTAGCACTTAAGATAACTATAAAAACATACGAAATAAAAATACTTTTAATAATGTCCTAATAAAATTTTTAGGTACTTCTGCCAACATTTTGTTGGGTTTTTTATGTTGTGATTCACGCATGAAATGTGAATATAAAATTAACAACAAAAATAAATTTATAAGTTGTGTAACTTTTTTTGTCCAAAATTGTCCAAAATTTCAAACACATTTTACTACTCCCAAATGTACACATTTTAATCTGTGAAAAGGATTTTCGCCACAAATGGCCACTTTTAGAGAAAAATAATTTTTTATTCTGTTTACCCCGAAATTATCAATCGAGAAATTTATCTGAATAACTGTATTCATTAATGACAGAAAATATATTAAAATTTTTATAGTAAAAATATTATCAGTGGTCTGTCCAGAGGAAAATCTGAGTTCGTTAAAGGACCCTTCACAAAATTCTTTATTCAAAAAAAAGGGACCCATTCACAAAATTCTTTATCCTAAAAAAGGACCCTTCACAAAATTGTTTATCCTAAAAAAGGACTCATCACAGAATTGTTCATCTTAAAAAGAGATCCTTCACAAAATTTTTCTCCTTACAAACAGACCTTTTGATAAATTTGCTTCATTTTGAAAACTGATTTTCCATAGAACGAATAGGCCGCCTGAAAAATATGGTGTACTTTGCTGTATTTCTCTGAAAAGCTGATAGTCAGTTTCTAATTTGTAACAGCTTTCAATGCATATGTGCGAGTTTAGCTTTACAAAAGTGAACCGTCATTTTTAAAATGAAATCTTAATTATCGTTTTATTTTATAAAATTGCATTTTTCAAAATTTCACATAAAGAGGACCCTAGCCAAAAAGCTCGAATGAGTTCACACTAAATTTAGATTCACAAAATTATGAATAGATTTTTCACAAAAATAGGACCCTGTCTGAAAAGATCCCTGATTATAGAAATTAGATGCTTAAAATAGATTTAATAAATCAGAAATTATTTCTTTTTTTTTTTAATATTTAATAAAATAATTAATTTTACTTTAAAGGTACTAAAAAGTACCGTTGGACCCCAAAAAGGGGGGAAATGTAAATGGTTGCTTTGATGTGTCATAAAATGTTAAAATTAAATAAATGTTTAATGTTAACTTACTAAATGTTAAAATTAAATATTATAATCCCATATTACGATTTAAAGTAAAAGTTTCTGTGTAATAAAAATAAAGACAAATGTGAATTTTTCATAGAGTTTGTCAGTAAATGCTTGCATGAGTTTTCTATTGAAATACTACATATAAAAAAAGAAAGTAAAAAGAAGCAGTAATGTGATGATATATTTAACATTGTGTGCTAAATAATTTGTGCTATAAATATATATTTTCTTCACAAAATTTTTATTTATTTCCTTTTATTCTCTTTTTTTTTGCAACATTTGCTTCTTTATTAGGTATGTTCCTAAACACCTGTTTGCAGCAGAAAAATATGATACCCTTTAAACCCTTTATAATGCCAATTTTTCCTCAAATGGCACATTAAACTAATTTCACGAATAAAAATTGATGTAAAGAAAAAAAAATCATTTAGCTTATTAGAAATAATTAATTTTAATTTTGACACATCCTTCTCTTAGTTAATCGCAAACTTCTCACAACCCATTGTATTAGCATAAGCAAAATTGACAGAAATGACTATTTAATTTTTATATTTTTGTGGCACCAATATTATAAAAATAATATTTATACTGATATTTTTCTAGCGAAATGATACACAGGAATCATTATTTAAAAAAAAATGGTGCCACTTGAATAAAATGATAACGACTTTGATGGGGAAAATATTCCTGCGGCCTTATAAAGGGTTAAAAAAAACATACTATTGCTTTTAGTAACATACATATATGCATATTTAAATCGAAATGCGACAAAAAACATCATACATAGATAATAATAATACCATAACCTTCCTATGTTCGCCCCTGCCTATACTTCGATCCACTGTGCGGCGCTCTTAAATTTTTTTTCACTATTAGATTTTCAAAGCAAATAGTTATTGTTGGGCAGTTTAATTTAAGCCTCCCCCCTCCTTTTCTAAGGTATTATGGAGTTTAATTTAAGTTTTACCCCTCTTTTTCTCAAGTATTATACAGTTCAATTTTAAACAGTAAGTCACTACAACTAATTTTTATTTGCATAGTATAGCAATATTTTAAAATTTGCACGGGTATAAACCCGTTGTGGATTTTTACGTGAAATTTTGTCTTTTGGGGAGGAACTGTGAGGTAAAGCAATGTTAGTGTAATGCTACAAATGAAGTTCGCACTTTACGAATAACACGTGAATGTGTAGAGTTTAGGATTCACTTGATTAATGGAGTTAGTTTTTATGATAAATGAAACTGTAATTTGCGATATGCTAATATTTTGGAAAGTGATTTATATAAAAGGAGAAGGAAGATTGTTTTGGGGAGCTGCTTAGAGGAGGAAAGTAAGAGAGGATGGTAGCCGATTAGAGTAAGCGGCTTAGAGGGAAGTAGAAAGGAGGTAGCTACTTAGGAAGTAGAAAGGAGAGTTAGCTGCTTAGAGTAGGAAAGTAGAAGATAGTTAGTCGAGTAGTATAGTGGCATAGGGAATCCTCCCACTTATGAAAGACGAGTATAGTCGTGAGAGTTAACGACGTTAGTTGAAGCAGTTGAGATTAATTATGGTTAATTGTTTATAGTTAGAGTATTTATGGAAGCTGCCCCTTTAAGTTTGTAAAGGTACTGAATGTGATTATAGTCCAACGCCCAACCATTCATTAAACTCAAAATAAAAGCTCTTTATTTACTTTATAATTCAAGTCTCGTGCTCACTTTATTAAGTAATTAAGTAATTAAGTTAAGATTAAATCTCAGTTAATGAGATCATGACGTCCATTCAGTTGTCACACATTCATTCTATGCCCTTGATAAAGTAATGATGATGTATGTTTCAAACTCAGTTTGATCATTTTTTCGTCATGTTTATTCAGTTTTTCTACTTCTTCATGTGATACTTGGTTAAATCTGCTGCAATGTTTGAGGTTTTCAATATATATAAACTGCTGTTTGTAAAAAATGCAACACTATGAAGGAATCATCAGAATTAATTGAAATTTAATGCATAAACAAGAACGGATTGTATTGGTACAAATAAATGACGAAATTTTCAAAGCAAGAAAAAAAAAATTAAGTGTCCGAAATCAGTATTTGGTATAGCCACCACACGCTGCAATAAGTGCTTCTATACGACGTGGCATGGAGTCAAATAAATTTTGAATGTATGCTTGTGGAAGAGAATTCCATATTGCTTGTATGCGCAGCCAAAGTTCGTCTTTTGAAGCTGCAGGACGCGGATCCCGAGCGAGATGCCGACAAACCAAATCCTACACGTGCTCAATAGGCGACATATCCGGCGAATAAGCAGGCCAAGGAAGAAGTTACATGTGTTGGACTGAACAGAAATCTCGAACAGTTTTTGCAACATGTGGGCGTGCATTATCCTGCTGAAAGATAGCTCCAGGGATGCCTTGAAGGAAGGGTACGACTTCGGGGAGTTGCACTTCACGGACGTACCTGTTGCTATTGAGATTACCCTCAATGCGTAGCAAATTGGATCATCCTTGATACGAAATCGCACCCCAGACCATAACTCCGGGTGTTCGGCCACTATGTCGTTCGATAACGCACTCTGGAAGGTAGCGTTGAACGGCATAGAGTCTAACACGAACGCGGCCATCATGGTCCCACAAATTGAAGCGTGATTCATCTAAAAAGACAACTTGGTGCTAATTAGCTTGCCAGGCTCTGTGCTCATGAGCCCATTGCAGACGCAGCCGTCGATGGTTTGCTGTGAAGAGGATCCTGTATAAAGTCACCCTTGCACGCAATCCACGGTGCAGCAGACGTCGATGAATTGACGAAGCCGACATTAGTACACCTGTAGCAGTAGACCAACGTCCTGCCAACTACCTGGAGGAAGATGTACGGTCATTCACCGCCATGCGGAGCAGGTGTCGATCGTCGCGCGCTGACGTCACCTTCCGTCGTCCACTGCCAGTTTTTCGAGTTGTTCGGTGCTCGTCGGTCCACTGCCTCCAAACTCACATCACTGTGGAACTGTTCCGCTGCACACGAGCTGCTATTGCGCGATAGGAAAATCCTCCTTCTCTAAGGCCGATAATCCTTCCCCGTTCAAACTCCGTAAGTTGTTGGAATTTCTCCTTCTTCCGTCGTGGAGGCATACTTAGGTCTCACTAAACGTTCGCCACTAACAAAATCATTAACTATTTTCAACGTCCCGCTACAGCCCTCTACTTATACGCTTTCAGCATCAGTTCAGAGGGCGCTATGCATGCCACGCATGCGCGGTGGCTCTGAAACGTTACTATTTTCCATAACATCCTATAATTGACATTTTCTGCAAATTTCATTTAATTCTGATGATTTCTTCAAGGTGTTGCATTTTTTAAAAACAGCAGTGTATACACTCCTTCTCATAATTATAAGGACACCCGTTTTTCTATATTAACTAAACACTGAACACTATTATTTAAACAAATATATTTTTTATTAATTTAAATTTCATTAATAGACTATATTTAAAAAGTTTTATCGTTTTTCTATGTTAAAAAACTTTAAATATGGTAAAAAGATGATTTTTCATTTGTTCACAATTATAAGGACAGCTCGAATTTTAGTAATTTTTTTCAGTTATTCTTTAAATTAATATTTTATGGGGTCTCTTTTTAGGGTTAAACAGTCAGACATTTACATTTCTTTTTAATATTCAGTTTCAATACCATTTCATATAGCATATATGATATTCTTAATACATTTAAACTATTTAAAATTGCTTTCCACTTGCATGCATTTTTCTAATACAATAAGTTAAGGTTTTTTCAACTTTTAAGCCATGGGAAAGGCAATAATACAGAAGTTTCTTTCTTCAAACTATTTCCTATTGCTCTAAAAGTAGAGAAAAAATGTAAGTCTTGTTGAAAAAAATATTATTACCCCACAAAATCTAACAAAAATCTGATAATTCCACGTTTAAAATTTGCGGATATTCTCTTGATGTTCATAATAATAGAAAAAATTACTAAATTCATTCTGCCTTCAGTAGAAGCAGCTCCCCAGAGCACCATAGATCCACCTTTAAAATGCCCGATTCATATCTGCGTTTAAAAAATCTGCTCTGTCTTTCGCTATCTTCAGATTGTGCCAGTAACTGTTAAAACCATTTGGTTAATCAAGAATAAAATGTGTTTCATCCGTAAATGCAACATTTTACCATTTAATATTGTCTTTATTCAACTTTAACACAGACGTTCTTTCCCCCATTAAATGCTGATTGATTATTACCGGTTTTTTATTCATTTTAACATATTATTAATTATTTTAAACATGCATAAATGTAGACCCTAACATTTCGTTAAAAATTACGAGCAAATTCAGCAACAGTCATTATGAGTAGAACAGTAAGAGGAATTATGAGTCTTTGATCTCTGTAAAACAACTCTGATTTTGCATCAGATCTCTCTCCTATCGAACCAGCAGTTCAACGTTTGATCACATTTCCTTCAGTAATTTTAGACCTTCGAATTTCATTAGAAATTCTTCGGATTGAAATTATCCTTCCACTTAAAAAACACATTTATCATACTTCACTACTTGAACGTTCTTTTTTTCGAGGAATTATCAGTAATGTTCGTCCAAGAAAAATTGAAGGCTTATATATGAATTAATCTAGCCCAGTAGTTAACAAATTCGCATGTCAACTGTAATTTATCCGCTAGTAAGTTAAATAAAACGAAAAAATCTGGATTGTCCCTATAATTATGAACATCTAGAAACGTGGAGAAAAACACATTTTGCATTACTTTTTATTAATTTTGTTTTATATTAAAAAAATTATAACAGTTTTGGTTTTTAGAATACTAGATATATTAAGTGCACTTAGTATAATCTTGTTTACAATTATTTTTACGTTAGTTATTTCAAAATATAAAGTGTCCTTATAAATATGAGAAGGAGTGTATATATATACACATTTGTAAAAATATTTCCACTTACTCACTGACTCACTCATCAAGTCACAAAAAATTTGCTGGAGCTACTTACTGCGGCCTAGATATTCTCCCCAGCTGTACCAACTGCGGCCGAAGAATTTTATATCTGAAGTTTTCCTTAAAAGAACGTTTTTCGCCAAAGCACTTTTCACAAGGTTATAATTTAGCTTGCGACAGGTAATTTTATAATTTATTACTCTTACCGTAAGTTGCTTTGCTCAATAATGTTGGTTTAAAAATACAGGGTGGCTACTAAATACTGTTAAAAATATTGAGTCATTTTGTTTCACGGATATAAAACAGAAATGAAAATTCCGCTAGTATGATAAAAAACATGAATGACAGTTTGCCTAGAAATGATCTTATTGAAATCGGCCACCGTCTTTATCGATTACCAAAGATAATCTGTTGCACCATTGTCCTATTGCGGCACGAATCACCTTTAGAGGTAATTTGTCCCATTCTCGCAATATGGAAGCTTTAAGTGAGTCCAAACTTCTATATTGTTTAGCATTCACTTTGGCCTCTAAAATACCCTGAGATGCAATAATCTAATGGATTAAGATCCGGTGATGAAGGTGGCCAACCTTCTTGCTTGATAAATTTAGGACAGTTGACATGAAGCCAATCCCGTGTTCATTTTGCTCTGTGTGAAGGTGCAGAGTCTTGTTTAAATATCCAGTTCTTTTTTTGGATATAATCTGTCAGCAAATGGCAATAAATGTGTTGCCAATATGTCCTGTTTGTAAAACTCAGCATTGGTTTTGACCCCCTTTATCAATGAATTTCAGAGTCAATTTTCCATTGTTTGAGACTGCTCCCTAAATCATAACAGAACTCCTGTTTTAAAAGCTTTTGACTGTTCGAAGGTTTCCAGGTATATCCGCGAGAGTTTTTGAATATACGACATCATTTTTGGCATTATGACATTATTCAGTGCAAAATAGTTTCTCATCAGTAAACGCTATTCTGTCAACGCTTTTTTTAACGTGCCATCTAAGCAATTTCTTATATCTTTGTAACCTTTTTATTCTTTGTGATTTAGTCAAAACTTGAACTTTTCTTTTGCGATAAGGACGAAATCCCAGGTCTTCATTTAGGATAATTTGCATAGTTCTATGACTCATATTCTCTTCTGCAGCCATTTTATTTGCAAAACGTTGAGGATTTCTTCGTATCTTTTCACGAATTCTTTTCGTGCGCTCTTTTGTGTGAGCTGTGCATGGACGACCAGGCTGAGGTCCATCTTTACAGCAATTAGTCTCCAATAATCAATTTATTGTCCTATATATAAATACCCTATTAAATTCAAGACATTTTAATTGCTTAAAGATTTCACTTGCAGAAAATCCACGACCAAAGACCTGTTTAACATTATCCTTTTAGCTTCCATCTTTAAAAAGTTCTACAAACTTTTCCCTTAAAAAAAATTATCTACGCTGAAAGAAGGTTGCCAGTCGCAGAAAAAATAGAATAAATTGTTCAAAATCATTCTGATTATACAATGCATTCGACTTACTACTTTTTCGTCACCATTTGATTAACATAAAAATCTGTATACGTACGTAAAATATATTATCACAATATTATAACCCATTAAAACTGTTAATAAGCATCATGAAAATATAAAATTGGAACAAAGATCAATATTTACACTAATAATTGCGCATTACATTATATGATTAAATGCAAAATCACATTCTAATCATCTGAAACATCCTTAACAACACATCTTCTCCAAATGACATCTTCAGGATGTTCTATGGATGAAATGGACATCTGTGGACATTCTATGGACATCTTCAGGATGTATTATGGACAAGTGTGTTGTTAAAGAAGTTTGCATACGTTATTAAAAATATTTCAACTCTACTTTCACGTTTTTTGTCTAAAATTTGTTCCAAGGATTAATTTAAAGCAGATAATTATAATTAGCAACTTTAGTATTAATTAATTTATAGTAATTAAAAATAATCTATTTGTTGTTTTAATTAATTTAAGAAGATTTTACAAAAATATAGCTATTATCAATATTATCAAAAATAAATTGTTTCTAGTATTTTTTAGAAATAATACTATAATTATTAGCTGCCTCATTAACATAAATAATAATAAATTTATTTTGCAAATCTTTAATAACTTGATTTATTTTTTTAGTTATAGAAATGATTTTTAAATGATGAATTACACATTTTTAATACTCAACCTATTTTAAACTTATTCTGTAGATTATATTTCCAATCGTTAAAAGCTTCAATAGATTATCTATAGCGACTTTATAAATAAATAAATTTAAGTCTAAATTAAACTGTGTAAGAATAACTTTGTTGTTGCATTGCATTTGGAAGGAAGTCAGAATTCAGCACCATTTGTCATATGGCAAAATTCAGTACCATTCTTTAAAGTATGATTTTCAATGTATCACCAGTAATGCATGAGTTAATTAAGGATTGTATTTTGTATCAGAATAAACAAGTTGGATTATCTACATTAAACAACTACTTAGCAAAATTATTCTAATTAAACATTTTACGACCAAAATTAATGTTATATTTAAAGGCTTTGTGTAAAATTGTGAATAAGAAATTTATTATCAGGACCATTTTATAAATTAAGAAAAATTATTTTATTTAAAATTTGATTGGTGAAATTATTAATTGAATTATTAAAAATTGATTTGCGAAATTAATAATTGTTCATTTTTTAACCATCCATATAAATTAACTTAAAAATCAATTCCCAAAGTAACACCCAAATACAACTTGAATATATTGTTCAACAATAACTGCATAAGAAAAAAAATGTAATAAGCTAGTACGTGATAAAAGTAAGAAATACTCAATAACACAATATAATTACGAATACGTTAAGTAATTATTCTAACTACACAATGCTAATATCAAATCTATATAAATACTAAGAATTTGAAACCTTCATTTGATTTTTAAAAAAAAAAAAAATATTATTTATACATATTTATTATCCTTATTTGGCAAATCGTCGCACTTGGCGATGTTTTCAGTCTGGTGCAGTTGACATAAGGGATTTAAAAATGGGGGCCGCAGTTGGTATAAGTGGGAATGGGGAAAAGAAAACAGCTGGTATGACGGGCCACAGTTGGATTATATTGTGCTTGCTTTGCCATCAATCAACGCAGATCTTCAAAAGTTTGCAAGGAGGCTTCCAGGTGATGTACCAAAAAAGTAGTTTAACTGTTAGTTAAAATTTAAAAGTTAGTTAACTGTTAGTTAAAATTTTGGTGGAAAGTATTTTGAGATATACGCTCAAGAATTACATAAAAAACAACAGTTAAACTCTAACAGTTACGATTACAGTGACAAAATTTCAAATGGCAACATCTTTTTTTTTTTTTGTTGTTGAAATGGAATCTCTATACAGTCGGTAACAAAAGTGTCCAAACACTAGCAAGAATTCCTATGTAAAAAAAGTACACTTCATACGGTTTTGTTAAATAAATCCTTATCAAATCCTGTTCTTAGTCAGTGTAAGAACATGACTGGATAAGGATTTATTTAACAAAACCGTATGAAGTGGGCTTTTTTTACATAGGAATTTTAGCTAGTGTTCGGACACTTTTGTTACCGACTGTACCAAAAAACCATAATTAGCGTTGGAACGGTACTTGTAGCACGAAAATCGCCAGCGCTAGCAGGCTAAGAAAGAAAGAATAAAAACAACTGTTATGTGCCTACCAAAGCACGACTTTCAAATTTTTAATGACGTCACATTTTACACTGAGTCTTTGGTTCAGACCACAGATTATCATACAGATAGGACAGTGAAGCTAAAACGCGAACCGGAAATATAGTAGCACCACTAGTGTCAACAGAGGGGAACTACATGTGTTAAGTCTACATGAATAGCATCTTTGATCGAAAATTGTTTTTCTATTTCGCGAGTAGTTAGTAGCAGGTTAGTATGGGAAGTTTTCTTTTTCTTTACTTTCTATTGTTTTTGAATTCACAAAATTATCCTCAAAACATTCACAGCCATTTTTCTAAGAAATAAAAATTAATTTTTATAATGTTTAAAAACATGCTTTGTCAAACATATTCATATTCAAGTACAAATTAAAATTACAAACTGTAATTCTAAAATAGAAGTATGAAATCATTAAATATCTAACGTTGCTTGATTTAAATAATACAAAATGCTTTAAAATGAAAAAAAGTTTTTTTTTTTTTTTTTTTTTTTTTTTAATGTATATTTTCAAAGTTTATTTCCTTAATATTTAGCTCTTGCTTCTTAAAATAAATTGCTTTTGACCATCAAGATTGTAAACATTAATAAATTTGCCAAACGAAAACGTATGTGCAGTTCTTTCCTTCACTTTTTCTACTACTTTTAAATTCACAAAATCATAACATTCGCAGCTATTTTCTAGGAAATAAAACTAATTTTTATTATGTTTGAAAATAAATTTTGCCAAACACATTCGTGTTCAAGTGTACAAATTAATGTAACAAACTGTAATGCTGAAATAGCAGTATGGTATGAAATCTTAAATATTTAACATTGCTTGGTTTAAATAATACAAAATGCTTTAAAATGAAAAAAAATATTTCTGATTTATGTACATTTTCGAAATTTATTTGCTTAATATTTAATACTTGCTTCTTAAAATAGATTGCTTTCAACAATCAAGTTTGTAAACAATAAGAAATTTACCAAATGTAAACATCAAAACAATGGTTAGTTGGTTGAATGTTGGGTTTAACGTTGCACTAATATTATGATATGAACATAGATACAATAAATATAAGACGAGTGATTGCGTAAGCTGGAGAGCTCGAGAAGCTTACAGCCGTTGACAATAGGGTCGTTGCAGTCAAATTTTGGTTACCGAAGAATATATGGGAGTGTCCTATCTGTATAATAATCTGTGGTTCAGACTAAAGTCTACTGATTCTGCTTCCTGTAAGGCTACTACTGAATAAAGGCTTTAATTTCGTTGTTAGTTGTAAGACGCCGTCATGACTGACGTCATCGCACTACTTGAAAAACAAGGCATTGTGAAATGGCAATCAAAATCGATTTTGATGATGATAACACTGAGCTGAAGAACAACTGGAGGAAATGCTAGACCGGTTTTCGCGTGCCGTTTTTTTGAAGGTTTGTCTTCCGAGCGTTGCATGGCAAAAAGCATTTGATATATTTATATTTCAAAGTAAAATTGTGTAAAGGTTGTCTGTTCGAACAACCATATGCTAAACATGACATTACAATTTTAAATTTTAATTCTTTAAAGATTATAATAGTAATAGACGACCCGACAAATGTTGCTTGCCATGCAAAGCAGGCGTACGATTTCAGAAAAACTGGCACGCACGAACACTGTGTAAAAGTACTGGAAGCATTTGCTCCAGTTGTTATTCAGCTCAGTGGATGATAATGATGTTTCTCAGTAAGCGGCACATTGTTCACAAAGCAACCCACACAGCACACTTCCTTGAAACAAGGTTGGCTTTCAAGTGAATTTACCATGACAGAGCAAAGTTGCTAATTCAAGGATATCTCAGACCAACTTCAAGTTTGGAAAATTACACATGCCAAATCAAGCATATTACTGGCTTAAAATTTCCTTGACGTCAAGTAACGGTCTGCGCATGCTCTTCTTATTTGCATATAGTAGCCTTGCTGGAAGGGTTGTATCATATTGTTGTCATCTCGCGAAATACGACGCAAGTGCGGGTGACATTAAAGTGAAGGTAAATGATTTATTTTTATAATAATTTGTCTAAATAAAATAAAGCAAGCAGTAACGTTTCAATGTGTACACCATTTCCCAAAAGTTTAGACAATCAATAAAATTTGCATTAACATAAAAAGTAATAAGGTACAATTAAAATTTGTGAGATAAGCAACAAATAAAAACAGTTTTGCTGATATAAACATATGAATTATGATCAAATGTTTGAAATTATAAAATGTATATTAAATGATATAAAAATGTGCTACCCCAAAAGTATAGACACAATACAGCATTGCATGTTTTCTTTTACATTCTTGTTCACAAAATAAAATATTTTTACTGTCGTCTGCTTCTATAAAGGCAGAATAATTTTTTCCCTTTAATTGAAATATCGTCTGCTATATAATTAGTATTATAATTTAATGAGTTCAATGTATTGTTTTGTTTGTGATTCGGAAAAGAGGTTTCCTGCGTATTCTGATAAAAAATGCCACGTTGTAAAGAAATTTCTAAAGATGAAATTATTAAGATTTTACAATTAAAAACGCAAGGACAAAATTCTGTACAAATATTGAGAAGAACAAACAGATCCTTGAGCAGTATTTATAGAGTCAAAAGATCAGGTGGAACATGGAATACTCGAAAGCGAGTCGGAAACCAAAGAAAACCACGTTACGTGATGATAGAATGTTATTAAATAAAGCTTCAGTTGATAATTTATCTGTGCGTGCAATTGCATCAACTTCCAGAATTTCAAAAATCTTATCTCGTAAAATATATGAAAATGGAAAGCAATATACATGCGTAAATGACTTAAAAACTGCAATTGACAGAATGTGGTATGAAATATCTCCTTCTGTAATTCAATGCTTAATTAATTCTATGGAACAACGTGTATTTCATGTTATAAAGTGTCGTGGCAATACAGTTCAATATTAAAAGTAAGTTTTTAGTTACTTTTATGAATGTAAAGCCGAAAACACTTACAGGTGTCTATGCTTTTGGAACAGCACATTTTTATATAATTAATGTACATTTTATAATTTCAAGCCTTTAATCATAATTTATATGTGTATATCAGCAAAACTGTTTTTTGTTTATTACCTATCCCACGAATTTTAATTGTATCTTATTACTTTTTATGTTAATGCGAATTTTATTGATTGTCTAAATTTTTGGGACACAGTGTGTAGTGTATTTCGAGGAATCAAATATTACAGTTTTACTTTACTTTTACGTTAACAGATGCCATTTTATTAAATGTATTCCTTTTAGGGTGGTTTATAATAGTTTACAAATAATTTTAACTCAACTTAATTATTCATAAGATAAAAAAAAGGGGAGGGGGGAGAGAGAGATTCTGTTTAAAATAAGAGAGAAAAATCTTCGTGTGTCCGGCAGGTTCTGAATTAGAAATAATTGTTTAAATGTCAATTTATTGTTGGATTCTTAATACATTCTTTAATTTTAAATTAATTTCTTTGAGGCATGCCCCACCCCCTTTCGGTAAGTAAGAAGGTAAACGTTTTTCTGATGCATAGGTGAGTTTTCCCCATAGAAACCTTCTTGAATTAAAAAAAAAGACTAAATTTTCTTTAGTAACGGAGAGAGGAAGGGAGGGGCAGAATCATGAATCGTGAATACGCAATTACCGGGACGTTACCCCTCGAAAATTCTCTCTCTTCTTACTCTATATAAATAAAACTCTACAGAATTATAACTTTTGTAGTGTACTGAATGAAAATTTAATTTTACACTTCCCAACATTGTTGAATATTTTTTATCAATTCATTTTATTTGTGATTCTTCGCTCATTCCACTGTCCCATCCAGCTTTTGTTTGTATATATACAGAGTTCTGCTGCCCTTATTCCTTCCGCTACTACTTTAGTAAAAAAATCTGACATTTTCAATAGAATAAACATATTACAAAAGATATGTAATCTATTGATAGTAAATATATGTAAATTTATAAATTGTAGTGGTGTAAAGTAGGGCAACGTCAACTCTGAATATGTTTGAATTGTCATAAAATTCTAATACATTATGAAGATTCAGAACAGAACTCTCCTATATATCACTTACTTTTTTTTTTTTTTTTTTTTTTTTTTTTTAGCACCAATAAAATAGCCTGATTTATATAACAGGGATGGAACACTGGCTCAGAATTCATGCCGGTATTTGTTCAAGAAATTTCTATGCCTATAATATAGTTGATTTACGAAGTAGAAAATTTTATTTCATTGATAGTGGTAGGAATTCTGCACCCGTGTTCCATCCCTGATATAATGGTCAACATTTAGTACGTTTTTGAATTGTGCTTTGATAAACTAAAACATAAACATACAGAAAGAAAATCAAACATATTTTTGAAACTTGCAACAATATAATACTTGTGGAAAAAAGTGTACACTTACGAATATATTATATATATTTAACAGAAAAAAAAAAAAAAAAAAAAAAGTACAATATGAAGTACAATATGAAATGCGAACTTTAAGTATTTTTTATTTTTCAAAATGGTGTTTTAGTTTTTAGAAATTTATAAATGTACGCTATTCATCCCTTTCTTTTTCTAGATTAAAGCGAAATGAAATGACGACCAAGAGTTGTGAACTATTTTCTTTCTCTGTATCAAGTCCGGTACATGAGATTAAAATTCTAAAAATATTGAGGGATTTCAATTTTATACATTTTATTGTGCTATTAAAATGTATTTTTAATTATAAAGTCTATGCAATGTCATTAATATGGAAATATAATTTTACACAAACTTAAATAACTTGAACTAATTAATTGCTAATTTCTTAACACCCAGAAATATTGAAACAGTAAATCTGTTATGTAAAACTATTAATAACACTGCTCTGAAAAAAAAAAAAATAATAATTCTGATACCATTCTTTCTGATTTTTATGTAAAATGACCTCCTGAATCCGAATATGACTCCCATTCTGTCCAGTCACCGTTTTCTAGAAATACCATTCCCTCCCTCAATTTCTTTCCCTCTTCAATAATTTTATGACCATGAATTTGATTTAAAGAATGAAAAATAATTAATTGAACACCTAAAAACAAAGAATATATATGTAAAGTTAAAAAAATAACATTAATAATAGATTAAAAAAAAAAAAAAAAAAAAATGTGATACATAATGCATAATTTCATTGGTGGTGGTGGTGGTGGGGGGGGGGTTACCAATGAAATTATGCATTATGTATCACATTTATAGCCATAAAATCACCGAAAAACGATAAAAATAGGGGGCCATTCCTAAACATCGGTGGGTGATAGGGTAAAATGGGCGTCATATTCGAATTCAGGAGGTCATTTTACATAAAAATATGTTGAAATGGTGTTAAAGGCTATTTTCATGCCAAGCAATGTAATCTTTAGATAATATTGTATCATCTTAAATTCTCATTTAAAATTACTAATTTTATATTAAGGATACAAGTAAAAGCGTGCGTGTTAATTTTTTAAGGAAGAAAAGATGACCTTAATGCAGTTTTTACTTCAAACAAAAGGAAATTTTTTCTTTAAGTTGACGTTAAAACCTATTCAAAGTGCAAAAATTACCTTGGATTGAGATATTGGCAAGAAAAGGGACATAGTAAGACAAAAATAACAAAATTGAGTTCCTTTAACTGAAAAATGTGTATGAGGTACCCCAATGGGCACGAAAAGCATCATATCTTTATCTCGCAATTTACCCACATGAGATACATTTATGTCAGTTTTATTGTAGGCTAATCAATGCTTTATTCTTATCCTTAGGCTGATTTTTCGATGCAACTTCTCCGATGTGCGATGTAATGTAATCCTGAGCAAATACAAATAATCTGATAGCCATTTTCCCTATGCAGGGCTCTCAGCAGTCACTATTTTGATTACCACTTTTTTTTTTTTTAAGTAATTATTATTAATCATTTGTATTAGGGGGATCGGAAAATAATGTCGTTTTGAATTAAAATACTGACATCGGAAATTTATCCTGGATAAAATTTAAGATATTCTTAGGTAACTTATAAGATGGTTATTTGTAAAGTATCATGTAAACACTGTTAAACAAAAATTTCCGGTTTCATTTTATTAATTCAAAACGACATAACTTTCCGGTACCCGTAATAGTATATATATCTTCGCATAGATTGCCTTATAGAAAAAAGGTATTCAAAATAGTGATTGCTGAGAACCCTGCTGTATGCTTCATTCATAGAAACTACGATTAGAATATCAACTAAAAGAGTAACACATGAATTACAAAAAAAAAAAAAAAAAAAAAAAGGATAGTAATTAAAAAACTAGTAAAGGTATGAATCCAGTAAAAATTATTATAAATACTAGCTAATTTGTCTTATAACTCCTGAAAAAATACAATATATACTACATATAATCCTTTTGATAATAAAAGGATATATTCAGTGATTTTGTTTCTGTTCCTCGGCTTTCACTATGTTTTAAAATCACAAACTGGTGTGCAACCAATATTTAAATTTTAAAACTTCTTCACACACTATAAATTTTAAGCCAGCACAACCGGTTTCGAAAGAATGTAGCATTTCTTCATCAGGTGCAAAAAAACACGTGCTACTGTTTTGGAGGCAAAAGCAACGGTTATTCTGGCTTAAAATTTATGGTGTGTGAAGAGGTTTTGAAATTTAAATATGTTTTAAAATATTATTTTTATATTGTATAGATATTTCTCGGCTTTTACTATTAATATATATATATATATATATATATATATATAATAAAGATGATCTATTAAGCATAGTAGAAGCCAAGCAACAGATACAAGGTCACTGAAAAACCAATGACCAATAAGATTTAAAAAAATTTATTAGTGGATGAAATACACTAATGTAAAGAAACCAGATCCACTAATCAACAGCCTGCAAAACATATGAATCAATAAAGTAACACAACAAATCCTATATATATATAGGGGAGAGTACGGACAGATGAGAGACTTTTGACAAACATAAATTTACAAATTTACTTTTACTGGTACAACACTATAAGTTTCCGTGAAACAAATTGAAACACTTTAACATATTTTAAAAATATAAATTTGATGATAATTATTATTTCATAAGCCAATTAACATAGTCAAAATTTTTCCATCCCTCCCTTATGGCAGGTTTATAAAGTTAAAATAAGTACATCATATACAGGCATACTATGAAAAATGACAAAAACAGTGGGTCACTATGTATGTAAGATTAATTAATTATTAATAACATCTATTTTATCCAACATTAGAATATAATGTACCACTTAAATAAAATTTTCAAATGCTCGATTAGGTCATCATTTTTTTTTTTTTTTTTTTTTTTTTTTTTTACTTCTAGCAGAGAAAGTATTGTTTTTAGTTCAAATACTCAAAATTAAGTTTTTGTTATATTTACATGTTTTGTGGTTCCCTGAACATTAACAAGGTTTTTAGTGGCCAGTCTGCGTGTGTTATCAGCATATCTCAAGAAGAAATATTACCAAGAAATCCTAACTGTAATTGATGAATGTAATTTCTTTTCTATGTTTTACCATATCCAGGAAAACTGCTCAGGAATGAAAATTAATTCCTCATACATATATGGTAAATAAAGTATTTTTAAAAGTTAAAAAGGTAGACAAAACTCGTGTGAGTGCCACACCAGTAATTTTCCATGATTTTGAATTTGTTTCGTTGCATTTTCTCTTCCATCTATTCATAAATTTGCCTATTGATATTCTCTGTTTATGGAGTATCAGAATCTTCATTCTTCTTCCTTTTCTTACATGTCCCATCCCTCCATGAACTGCTCTGTCCCATCACTCTCTTTTCATTATTAAAAAATATATATATATATATATTAGACACATGCAACTTTTAGGTTTAATTTGGCTACTAATTCATAAAATTTATATTATTAGGTATATAAAATATGAAAAGTAATTATGTTAACATCAGTGAGTGACGTTAAAAACTTTAATCTAGAAGTTCAACTTAAATTTATGTTGCCAGTCCAACTACTATGATAACTTCGACAATTTATGCAATAGGTTTTTAATGGATTTATCTAATTAAAATTTACGAGAATGAATAGCGTCTAGGTCCGGATTTGAATCTAAGACTTTTGCATTAACGATTCAAACGCTGTACCAACTGAAGAATCGTGAATGCATCCATGCGTGAATGAGAACTGACCTGCATGATTTCCTGATAAGACAGTTGATTTTATTTACTTATTTATTTTTCTACATTTGTTCTGCCAATACAAACACAGTACCATGATAGAAATTCATTTAATTTTAATTCCATAATTACTGGATAGTAATAAATAACACTGCTCTGAAAAAAAAAAAAAAAAAATCGAGATCTGATACCATTTTTGCTGATTCTTATGTAAAATGACCTCCTGAATCCGAATATGACCCCCATTTTGCCCAATCACCCACAGTTTTCTAAATACATGACTCTCCCCTCAATTTCTTTCCCTGTTCGATAATTTTATGACCATGAATTTGATTTGAAGAATGAAAAAGAATTAATTTAACACCTAAAAACGAAAAATATATAAAGTTTAAAAAATAACATTAATAACAGATTAAAAAAATATAAGATATGTAATACATAATTTCAGTGGCAACCCCCCCCCCCCCAAAAAAAAAAAAAAAAAAAAAAAAAATCCCTTGTCGCAAATGTCCATGTTTTAGAATTTTCCAAATCTGTAGCCCTTCAGAAGATATTTAACGGTTAAAATAATGCTCCCACCTCCTAAAAATCAAATTTATAGCCACAAAATCACCAAAAAATCATAAAAAATAGGGGTTCATCCCTAAAAAATTGTGGGTGATAGGGCAAAATGGGCGTCTTATTCTTATTCAGGAGGTCATTTTGCATAAGAATATGCTGAAATGGTGCCAGAGGCAATTTTCCTGCCGAGCAGTGTAATTAGAAAAATAACTTTGATCATTTATGCAATAAATTTTTAATATATTGGTCGATGTTTTACAACAACGAAAAGGGATTAGGCCAAGTTCAGACCTAGATCCTCTTAGTTAACGTCCTAACGCTGTCTCACTTTTCGCTCCTGTAAAAATTTATTTATTCAATACACCAAAAAATTGTTGTATAAGTGGTGGAAATTATTATCCTAAATACCTAATTGCCATCAAACAGCTATGGAGTTAAAATAAATAATTTTCTTCTAAGACTGAGTTCATATTCCCAGAACAGATAAATTGAAAATTTTTAACTTTCACAAGAACCAGCCATGTGAGTTATCATCCTAGAACTGAGTTGAAAGAGGGTTGGAAGTTAACATAAGTGCCCAAGTTCAAATTCTGGACAAAATGATTTTCTGTTCTTGTAAAAATTAATTTGGATAACTCACCAAAAATCTTCATAAAATGTGATTGATCGTCCCAGAAATAAGAATGTATTAAGTTATCTACATCAGGTTAAGAGCGTCGAATAACTATCTTCTCCGACAGCCAAAACCCATATTTTATGGGGAAATTTATTTATAGAATTAATCATTACTTTATGCATTTTTTTTTTTTTTTTAAATCCATTTTAATAGTGGAAAAATTCACAATATTTAAATTTGTATATGTTTTCTAAAAGTAGTTTCATAAAGTATTTATTTTTGATTTTAAAAATACGAAAAATTAAGCAATTGCATTTTTCGCTTCTTTTTTCTGTACGAGGAGTTATTGAAATTTAAAAGATAAATTTTTGGAAAACGAGAATGTATTTAACGGTTGTGTTTTTTACAAAAGTGAAAAATCGAATTTAAATAAATACATTAGGTTATGAGTCATTCTGTAACTAAATTTCTGTATAGAATAACATGAGCTTTAGCTGTCGGCGAGGAATGCATGCCATTAAAAGCATGCTTGATAAACAATATTTGCTTCATGTATGCTGTAGAGTAGAGAAGAGAATTATTTCTCCGCAGCTGGCTTCCGGCGACGATAAGTAGAAAGTTCCTTTGCGTTTGATGTACAGTCGGCTGTAAAAGTGTCCGAGCACTAACAAAAATTCCTATGTAAAAAAATGACACTTAATACAGTTTTGTTAAATAAATCCTTGTTGAGTTCTGTTCTTAGTCTGTCTATAAACATGATTCGACAAGAATTTATTTAACAAAACAGTATTAAGTGATTTTTTTTTTTTTTTACATAGGAATTTTTGCTAGTGCTCGGACACTTTTGCTGCCGACTGTATCATGTTAAAAACATGCTTGGCAAGTAAAATTTGATTCACTTTTGCTGCATCAAGTATAATTCATATTTGATGCAGCAAGTATAATTCATACTTTGTGCAGCAAGTATAATTCATACTTGATGTGTATTACTTGATTCGTATGAGCTGTGGCAAACTTAGTTCATGCTTGATACATATTACTTGATTCATGATTGAACTATCAAGTCTAAAGCAAGTGGGACAAGTGTAAACTAGGATTCTTGATCTTGACTTGCATTAAACTTACAGGCTTGAGATGTCAAGCTCAATGCAAGTTTCTTGACTTGACTTGTCAGTGTTGACGATAGCTTAATGCAAGTTCTTTGTGCTGTCTGGGAAGAAAGCAAGATACACACTACGGATTTCACAATGCCTTATTTTTCACTTAGTGTGATGACGTACGGTGTCTTACGATTAACAACGAAATTAAAACCCTTATTCAGTAGACCTACAGTCGGCTGCAAAATTATTCGAGCACTAGCAATAATCCTTGCCAAAAAAAAGTACACTTAATACAGCTTTGTTAAATAAATCCTTGTCGAGTCATGTTCTTAATCAGTCTAAGAACATGATTCGACAAGGATTTACTTAGCAAAACAGTCTTAAGTGTACTTTTTAAATATAGGAATTATTGGCTAGTGCTCGAATAATTTTGCAGCCGACTGTACATGAAATTAAGGATACCATGGTCTCTTCTTCTCATTTCGAAGCAGAATCAGTAGACTTTAGTGAGAGCCGAAGACTCAGTCAAAGAACGAAGAATCTCTAAACCGGAGATTCTTTGGACTCAGTGTGAAATGTGACGTCTTTAAGAAAATGAAAGTCGTGCTCTGGTAGGCACATCACAGTTGTTTTCTCTTTTTTTTTTCTTAGTGTGCCTAGCGTTGGTTATTTTCATGCTAAAGGTACCGTTCCAACGCTATTTATGGTTTTTGCTATGGAGATTCCAATAAAATATCTGGTGTGAAACAACCACACGACTTCCATTACCCACTATTACACATATAATATGCATTTTTTGGAGATAATGTGATCGGAAGGTATAAAAGTGACCTAAAGAAGTAGAAACCTAACATTTTTCTATTAAGATAAACTTTATACACATGTAAAGACATATAAAACGAAGCTTATACATAGCGAGGTAAAAAAAAAAAGGTAGAGTTATTTTTTGAAACACCAATTTTCGAGATCTACCTAAACTTCTTACCTACCTAAACAAGGTAGCTGTTAATTTTCATCTAATAACTACGTGATACATAAGAAAGAAATGGACTTACATAACAATTTTCAAGAAAATCGTTAGAGCCGTTTTTGAGATACCAACTTTTACCAAAACTCAATTATTGACAGGAAAACAATAATTACATACAAAAGCATATTTAAAAGTGAGTTAATATGGTGAGTTTGAAAAAAATCCGTACAGCCGTTTTTAAAGGAACGCCCTTGCGAGACCTGAAATTGAGCTATTTATTCAGGACACCTATCAATTTTCCTGAACTAACCAACTATATCATTCGAAAAGACATCTAATAGAGTGTTTATACAGCAAATTTGAAGAAAATCGTTAGAGCCTTTTTTGAGATACGGACTTATGATCCCACTTCCGGGTTTTCAATTTTCACTAAAATTTGGAAAATTCATCTGTACACCAGACTTGTTTCAATTCTAAAGTTTCGTAGTTCTATCTTTCTTAGTTTCCGAGATTTAATTGCCAGAAGATTCTCCACATACAAACACACACACACACACACACACACACACACACTGACCAATTGCCAAAAACCACTTTTTTGGACTCGGGGGACCTTAAATCGTGTAAATCAGGTGATATCTCGATATCGAATTTTCAGATTTTTCGAACTTTTGGTGAAAATTGGATAATAAGTGGAAATAAGTGTGACATATAGTTTTTTTAGTTTTTTCAGAATCAAAGAAAAATACAGCATATTAGCGCCACCTATCGGCCGATACACACAAAAGCTTAAACATAAGTAGGGAAAAATGGTGCACTTATACACAATAGATTTTGATGTGTAGTATTTCATAAGCAAGGAAAATTCAGAGAAAATTACAACATAAAAACGCCACCTTCCGACCGATAACAAACAACATTTCGTGTAATATTCACAGAATTTAAAAAAATGATGCAGTTATGACCATTAGATTTTGAGATAAACTTTTTCATAAGCAAAGAAAATGACAGCATATTAGCATCAGCGTTACCTTTCGGCCAGTATAAACACAAATTTAAACAAAATTTACAACGTAACTACACCACATTTCAGTCCATATACACACAATTTTAAAATTCAGTAAGGAAAACAATGGTGTTGTTATGCACATTAGATTTTGAGTCATGACTTTTTTAGAAACAAGGAAAATTAAAGCGTAGCAGAACCAACTTTTAGCGTAGCAGAACCAAATTTTAACGTGAGAAAGAAATTAAGCGACGGATAATTTTTTTTAAGTATATAATGTTCAATAGAAGCTGAGATATAGTCTCAGTCTAAATGGTGGAATAAGCAGAAGAGTAGCGCCACCTTCCGGAGGATAAACACCAAAATACAATCAAGATAATTTATTTTATACACACAAAGTTTAAAAAGTTTTTTTTTTTTTTGGTTGCTTAAAATTACACAAGATTAAATTATTTCAGAGGAGCACAACACTGACGTCTGCCGTCGATGTACACATAAAGTTGAAGTGGTTGCTGATTAAATCATTTTTATCTTAAAGTAAAATTATGCAAATTTATTTATTTATTATTATTATTATTTTATTAACAAAGTGTAAAGTTATTTGGAGGATATATTAAGGGACAGTAGGCCCCAAGTGGGAGTTTACCACGACCTTAGAATAAATAAATTTAATCGCTGCATGAAAGCTCACCTGTTTGGCGATATATCACAAAAGTTCATCAGAAGAAATTTAACTCAAGACGAAAAAAATAAAATTTTTAGGTATATAAAAGAAAATAACAAATCCACATTTAAAAAAATAGTCATTTACAATTTACGAAAATACATTATGTTTTACATTAAATAATTACAAGATAAAAAGAACTTTTTGTGTACCATGTTTTTAAATTTTTCTGTTGAATCATATAAACACACCTGGTAACTTTTATAATTTATTTCGGAGTACTGTTAGCCTCGCCCTTTATTCACACCAGTATATTTTAAAAGCACTTTTCTTCTTATTTCATCGTAATTACATATTGGAGAAAATTTCTCTAAAACATACTGGTGTGAAAAAAGGCAGAGGCTAACAGTACTCCGGAATAAATTATAAAAGTTACCAGGTATGTATAAACGCTACCGAAGGCAGCGGGGACCCATGATAATTGGCTGAGTGTAATAAAAAAAAAAAAAAAATGCATTGTCATCGTGTTCTGAGCTTTTCTAAAAGTTTCAAATTTCTAGCTAGTCAGTATAGAGGTCTGCACGGGCCGAAATTTTGAGGCCCAAGCCCCTCTCGGCCCGTTTCAAAAATATGTAAAATAGCAAAAAAATACATGCCTTTCTATGAAAAAGATTTTTAGTATGTGTTTTGTAAAGATTTTATGTAGCCGAGTAATAGAATGCCCTTTAACAAAGCTGCTGAACTTTTACAAGATAATTATATATAAACAGAAATTCATTATTACAGACGTACAAAAGGCGCAAAGAACGACAGAAAATCAAATCGAAAATATTAGCATTCATCAAACAATATAGGAAGGTATTTAAAGTAATTAATACCACTAAAAATGTACTTTCAACCATTTCCTCTTATATACCGTAATGTATATGAATCTTTCATGTGATCCGAAAAACAAAACTTTAATGCTAATCCAGCCATATTCAATAGAAAAGATGCTTTTGCACATGCTAGAAATGATGCTACTTTTATCGAGTGCACAGAAGAAAAGAAAAAGGAGCTTTCGCGAAAAAGTTAGTGTGGAATGATTTTTATTGCCTTTATACCACCTAAACTCTTCAAACCATAGGAAACAAAGCCTTATACACAATAAAGTATCTAATTTCTTTTGTTTGTACATGTGTGCAAACTAGTAATGAAATGCATACTATTTTGAGTAAGAAACTATCTAATATTGCATTAAATGAAATACATTAATTTCAAGACATTCTAAAAATGTTTGCGGAAAATCAAATCTCAAACAGGCACACTGATATTCATTTTAATTGAAGTTACAGACATTTTTTAACAAAATAAAATTTTATGTGATATACAAGCCTGTGAAATTATGTAAAATAAATGACTGAAGAAATATTTTATCATTTTCCTTGATTAACGAGGAAACTAAAAAAAGATTCGGGCCGACACGGCCCGGAAGAAATGTCATCCAGGCCCGGCCCAGTCCAAGTATACACAAAATAACTGAAGCCGAGTCCGGCACGGCCCAACCCGGGAGCAAATTGAAAAATTCGGCCCGAACCCGGCCCGTGAAGACCTTTAAGTCGGGATGATATATGATTATTGAATCATAAAAATGCTACCGAAGGCAGCGTGGACCCGAAAAAATTGGCTAAAAGTATTTTATTGGCTAAATTGTATTGGTATTGTATTGGCTAAAAGTATTGTCATCGTATTTTGAGCTATTCTAAAAGTTTTAAATGTCTAGCTAGTCGAGAAGTTAATTAAATAAATTTTCTGTTAAATCATATAAATGCTTCCGGGCTATTTTGTTGGGGCTATTTTGTCGGGGCAATTTTGTCGAGGCTGTTTTGTCGGGGCTATTTTCTCTGGGGCTATAGTTTTGGGCTATTCTGTCTTGGGCTATTTTGTCGGGGCTGTTTTGTCTGGGGCTATTTTTTTCTGGGGCTATTTTGTCTTGAACTATTTTGACGGGGTACCGATTCGAGAAGTTATGTTGAATAAAGAGCATTCATCGACTAAAACCTGCCTGTTTCTATACGAACTACTTTCTCACACAAGAAAGTTGACATGCGTTTCGTAACATTTGCTATCCAAAGAGGGGCAGTTGCAGTGAATTCATTTACTAGAGGTGTGTCTGACGCAATGTAGAAACTTCTGGAATCTTTAGCTGGACAGTTATACAGGATGAAATCCAAACAGGACGAATTGATAGCCTGAGAAGACGAACTGATAAAAGATATGAAAGCCTGGAGAGAAGAGTTGAGAGCCGGACGAGAGGAGATGAAACCCAACTATTCAAAATGGAAGCCGGACATGATCAGTTGAGAGAAGAAACGAAAGCAGGATAAGATTAGCCGAGAGAGGAGACGCAAGTCGAACAACATCAGCTCAGAGAGAAGATGAAAGCCTGAGAAGAGATGACAGCCGGACGAGAGGAGATGAAAAGATGGAAAATGAAAAAATGTATAGATGGAAGAGAAAAGATGAAAGTTGGACTAGACATGATGGAATGACAACCGGACAAGAAGTCTTGAAATAAGTTCATGATAGCCTAAGTGCAGAGGACACTTCGGTGTTTTGGAAACCTTGAACAAGATTGAAGAACGCTTTCTTTAGGATCGACTTCGATAAAAAGAAGTCCAGGGAATATCATGCATATGGAGCATGAAAGGGACCAAAAACTAACTAAAGGACGTAAACAGATCTGTAATGTTGGCATTACTTTCAAGAGAATTGCTATGGACTTATTAGAACCGCCACCTGACACTTCTAAAGGTAACCCACACGTCTTTGGGAAAATGAACTACTTCAGAAGATGGTTGAAGCTATTCGCACACAGAAAAAGAAGCGTCGACTGTTCAGATATTTTGGAATACAGAAGACTCGGACGACGATTTTACATTCTGAATCCGGTGACATGACCTGTTTGATCTGTATCTGTTCATTCCCAAGAATTAAACTGATTGGGATTTACTATACACCTTCCGATTTCTCTGCCTGCCTATAGAACTGACCTACATCCTGTAATGGACATCAACCGAAATTTGTTTGGGTGACTACTTTTCTTGCCTACGACATTCTGTTTGGGCGACCATGCGATATGCCTTCCAAACCTATCGATTTCCTACAAGGCTTAGAGGTACGTTTGAATTGGAAAGCATACATGAGTTCCCCAGAGAAAGAATTAACCTCGTCAGTAATCGTACGAAGACACGCTACGAGGTACAGCCGGCAGCAAAAGTTTCCGAGCACTAGCAATAATCCCTGTCTAAAAAAAGTACACTTAATACTGCTTTGTTAAATAAATCCTTGTCAAATCCTTAGTCAGTTTAAGAACATGATTCGACAAGGATTTATTTAACAAAACGTATTACGTGTACTTTTTTGATATCGGAATTATTGGCTAGTCCTGGGATACTTTTGCTGCCGACTGTAAAGGCAATTGGGAATCATCAGAAAGAAGGTGACTTGACTGTGTGCAGTTCTACAGTCCAGAGCGCCGAAAGGGACAAAGCCCAAATTTATTGGTGAAAAATAGTAATTTAAGATTAGAAGAATAGTAGTTAGTTTTCGAGGCTCTACTATGCACGGGGAGAGCCTTCCATGAGTATCAGAGCCTTCCATGGTGTTCCGGATGGGATTATCGCCAAAAAGGAGTGAGTTGACTTCTACGAGAATGCATAGTCATTGCGATTCAGAGTTGCTCAGTGACATATTCTGAGAGATTGCACTTTAGAAATTTTGCTCTAAGCGACTGAACTTTGTTCGTAAACTAGGGGAGATTTTTGCTCTGGAGTATTTGATGTTATTTGCTTTACTCCTGTTGAACAAGCGACTGTTCCAGAATATTCGTCGAATTTATAATTATATTACTAGTATTTTTATTAATTCAAAGAAGTACATATGCTAAAAATTATAGTTGTTTATTAAAATTAGGTTATTTATGATTTACAGATTCTATTAAAAGTAAGTAGCATATTTTAGACGGAAAATTCGAATTGATTTTAATTAGAGCGGAGAGTAAGCAGGCCAGGAATCAGGAATCGAACCTCGGCCTTTGACATCATGGATGAATTTATTAATATTTTAAACTATAATACTGCTGGATAATAAGGATTAACTTAGAATGCAGATTTTCGACTACGCGTAAATAACATATTTTAGAATAAAAGGCAGAAATATTCTTATCAAGAGCGAAAAGAAACTAGGATGGATTACAGTCGAACATGGATCCCTGGTATAACGCGTCAATCAGAACTCTGCCACCGATCAAACCTGATTGACATCTGATCAGCAATATAGTGTTCGCTCATTTGAAAGTTGAAAATATTCACCTATTCTATTAATTACGACACAGTCAGTACAGCAGCCGTATGAACTTAGTGGCAATGGCAAAAAATTGGTACAGTCGGGGGGGGGGGGGGGGAAACGCAACACACGCTGTAATTTCGTTATTAATTGACTCAGTAACATCTAATAGACATAATTCAACAGAAAATTAAAAGCACTTTCTGAATATGTCGTCTAATTTTGAATTACTGGTCATCTACATATTGAAATGAGCGCCAACTTTGATTTTTTCAATAGCAGCACCCAATTTTGACTTCATTTTCGAATTTCTGAGAGTCTGGCAGTGCGGAAAAGTATACTGTTTGTATACTTTATCTTTAATATTTATAGAGTTATAATCAAAAATGTGTTAGGGGGTTATCTGTAAATATAGAAAATAAAATTAAGATCCTATAAGAAACGGACAAAATTTTAATGTTTCACACCCGAAATATTTCAGGAAAAAAATAATTATAAAAATTAATAGAACGTTACCTCTTTTCCTGTTCCTTAATTATCCTGAATTGTATTTTTTAGATTTGTATACACTTCAGTATTTTTTTAGATAATTTTAGGTCTATTTAAATACATTACACTTGCGATTAGTCCATAAAGTACTCTTTGAAAAAAATGCAATATTTTTCAAGTAAAAGTGTATATTATGGCTGTACTGATCACCAATAAAGCTTAAATTTTCTTTCGTAGGTATAACATAATATACGAAATGAAATAATATAGATATAAATATATATATATCTATACAACAACGCATAAACAAAATCTTTTCGGATAAATTATTGTAAGGGTTCATGAAATAAATATTAAACAATTTTTATCGCACTTACTAGTTTTGGGTCAGTTGAACTCTTTGGAACTGTACGATTCATTTTATAATTTCGATGAAAATATAATATCTTAACCCTTTCGCGACTGTTGACGTAAATTCACGCCATTTGAAAATCTGTAATTCTGTCATTGGGCGTTTATTTCGTAATTTGTGTGTTACATTTTCTTATAAGTGTGTACCCAGTGCTCATAATTTTGCAATAATATATACTATGTATAGAAATATATTGATTAGAAAGAATATAATTATAATGCATATCCATTTGTAATATAATTGCAGGGATGGAACACGGGCGCAGAATTCATACCGGAATCCGTTTAAGAAATTTCTCTACTTATAATATCGTTGATTTAAGAAGTAGAAATTTTCTTACATCGATAGTGGTATGAATTCTGCGCCCGTGTTCCATCCCTGTAATTGTGAATGCAGAAATTTTTTTCTGAAATATTTTATTTTGAGAGTAAAACGCCCATAGGCGGGTCTTACTGTCAAAAGACAAAATCCTGCGGTCGCAAAAAAGGTTAAAATATATTTACAAAAGATAAAGTATGTTTTTAAAAATGTATAAAGTTCAAATATATTAATAAAATTTTAAAGACTAAAGTGCCCTTAAAATAATAACCCCCCCCCCCTACAAAATAAATAAATAAATAAAATAAAACAAAGCAATATATGAAGCAAATGATTAAGCCTTTTTTTAACTATGACGGTAGTTAAGAAACGATTTTACAAGTCTGTCTTGCATTCCAATTCCATTCGTTTTTTATAGTTGACAATTTCACATTAAACCTATTTTTCTATTTAAAACAGTAAACCCCGCCTATTTAATTAATTTTTTTTTCTTCTAGTGTTCGTTTAAAAGATTCAAAATTTATCATCAATTAATCGATGAAGTAAATACCACTTGTGCATAATTTTGTCAACATAAAATAAGGGGTTTAACACAAATACTCAATGTCACATTTACTTTTCCTTTTCTGTATTGTTTTGTTTTGAAGAACGATGAAGCCTTCTTTAGAAAACAGGAATTCTTGATGCTAACAGTAATGTCTAAAAATCATCATTTTTGTGTCATTTCTTTGCGTTTGACGTTGTTGTTATATAATCTGACCCGTAAATAAAAAATAAAAATATTTTGTTTAATTTTCTTTGTTATTTTTAAAGATTTGATTCGTTATCTCATGCAAAACTTTATAAGAGACGGCCCCCTAAACTACTCCAAAAGAAAAAATTATTTATATCTCGAAAACTAATAACTGGAATGAGCTGCAAATTTGCACACCCATATTTTTATTAACCGACTTCAAAAAAAGAAGGAAGGTTCTCAATTCAAACCGTATGTTTTTTTTATGTTTGTTAGCTCATAACTTCTGAACGGATGCTCCGATTTTGATAATTTTTGTTTTGTTGAAGAGGTCTTGGTCTGCAATAGGTCCCATTGTAATATCTTAACGATCGAAAGAAAATACAGGGTGCCCAAAAAAATCAGTCCCAACTCTTTTAACTGCTAAACGGCTGCAGCTATAATGATAAAAATGGTATGTAAGTATAGCAAAGTGGTCCATGCAGCACAAGGTTTAACCGCTGCGCCACCTGGTGTAAAACAGCGGAGTTAGTTTTCCTATCTCGAAAACGGTTCTAAAGGAAAAAGTGAATTATAAAGTTGAAAAGTAGCATCGATTTAGTACAAAAAGATAGTTTAGACATTCATGCTAGCTTTCCTATTTCGGAAACGGTTCAAGACAGGGGGGAAAAGTGAATTATAAAATTGCAGAGCATCATCGATTTAGTAGGAAAAGATAGTTTAGACATTGATGCTAAAAATATAATGCTAAAAACGTGCATTTGCTTGTTCGCAATTTCTTACAATATGCACACTTGAGCTACATCGCACACGTTGTAGCGTAGCTGGTGAGACATACGCTATATAGTTCAAAATACGGTTACTTGATACTTTTTGTTTTGTTGTAAAGATCTTGGTCTGATGTAGATCCCATTGTAATATTTTCGCAATCTAAAGAAAGTAAAACGCCATCTGGTGAAAAACAGCGGAATTAGCGCTCATATCTCAAAAACGGTTCAAGATGGGAGAAAAGTTAATTACAAAGTTGTAGAGCATCATCGATTTACTACAAAAAGATAGAATTTAGACATTATTGCTAAAAATAGAACGCTTAAAACATGCAGTTGTCTGTTCGCAATTTCCTACATTGTGCACACTTGAACTACGTTGCACACTTTGCAGCGTAGCGGATGGCACGTATACTCTGTGGTTCAAAGTACTGTTACTGTAAGCGGTCACATGCTGGTGGAAAACAGTGGAGTTAGAGTTCCTATCTCGGAAACGGTTCAAGACAAGGTAAAAAAAGTGAATTATAAAATTGCAGACCATCATCGATTTATTACGAAAAGATAGTTTAGACATTTATGCTAAAAACAGAACGCCTAAAACGTGCATTTGTTTGTTCACAATTTCCTATTTTGTGCACACTTAAACGACATTTGTTGTAGCGTATGGGTATATGTTGTAGCGTAGCGGGTGACATTTATGCTAGGTAAAATTCAAAGTATGGTTATTGTAAGCGGTCACATCGATTAACGCATAGACGTTTTAAACCGACTTCATAAAGGAAGAGGTTCACAAAACAAACCATGTTTCTGATTGTTGTTGTTGTTGAAATTTGTTAGCTTTTAACTTCGTAAGAGATGATTTAATTTTAATACTTTTTTGTTGTATTGATCTTAGCCTAAAATAGGTTTCATTATGATTTCATTAAGATATAAACAAATTACAGGATACTCACAAAAGTGTGTTCTCACTCTAGCTGCTGAGAGCATGCAGCTACACTGGTAAAAGCAGTATGTAAGTATCGATGTTGAAACTTCTGTCCGTCAGCTGCAATGCATATTTTGCTCTTTGTTTGAACTTTAGGCTGCGCAATTTCCAGCACAGCGGGTGACACGTATTCAGTGTAAAGTTCAATATATATGCCTAACAGAATTTTTGGTCACTAATACAGCGTAACCGTCCTTTACATTTCTAAAGACTTTTTAACTTAACGTATGTTCATTCAATAGATAGTTTTTTGCTCATATCCGATAAAGGCAAGAAAAGTGACACAACTTAAAAATGCAGCATTTGAGAAAAATCAACTTAAAAATAACTTGACTGGAATAAAACTGGCACAACTGTCTCTCGAGTGGATAACTTTCTAGATGGATATGTAACTTTTTTGTTCACATTGGGTGCATTTCATGTATTTTTCAGTGGCATAAACCATTTTTTGAGTTATGTCACTTTTCTTGGAAGTTGTGATTTGTGAAGCTGCCGTCGAACGTCTTCTGATGTTCTGCTACATGAATAAATTTTCACTGAAAAGAGAAAAATAAAATCTTTTTGTAAAAAAAATAGAACCGACTCCAAGAAATGGGAATGAAATGAAATAGTAAATTGCGCCTAAAAGTATAAAATAATTTCCTTCGCCAAACAACCTATAACACTACAATTAATCATAACTTTTGATGTCGGCGCAAAATTAAATAAAAATTGATAACTTTATTCAATACAAAAATCAAATCCTATTCAATATACACATCTCACATTGTCACCTGCAAAACGCAGCCGAAAACAACTTTGATTCAAGAAAACAAATAAGATTTCGTAAGCAGCAAAAGTTGGCGAAGATCCTGGTATCCGACGTCCTTGGTGAAAGAAAAATCGCAAAATTTTCTGGCAAACATATTTAATTTCTTTAGGATATCATGATTAGTTTGATAAGGTATATTAAGAGAGTAATCAAGAATATGAAACAATACATCGTACAATATATATTATGAAAATATACATCTTGCGTGCATGTTTTGATCGCCAAATCCAAAAGCCACCAAGTATGATAGTTATCAAAGTTATACCAAATTTGCAAAGGAAACTCTAACTTCGTAGAAACATAAATACCGCCTTGTAAGGAATGTTCACTGTTCTATGTAGATGCTACTAATAAACCAATTGTATACAGTGATAAAATAATAAAAAAAACATGAAAATGGATCATTCGAGACAACAGCATTTGTTGCTACCGATCTAAAAACTGACCTTTAAAAACTAATTAAATTTTATTTAATTTTGCGCCGACTTCAAAAGTTATGATTAATTGTAGTGTTATAGGTTGTTTGGCGAAGGAAATTATTTTATACTTTTAGGCGCAATTTACTATTTCATTTCATTCCCATTTCTTGGAGTCGGTTCTATTTTTTTTACAAAAAGATTTTATTCAGTATTACACACAGAAAAATAAATTGGTCACAGTGACCTGGCAAAATGCTCAAGTGACAATACAGAATTGACTAACCAAAATAGCTGACTAGCCAAAAAGTGTACTTGCTGAACTAGTCTCCAAAACTGAAAAGTGTACTTGCTGAACTAGACACCAAAACTGAAAAGTGTACTTGCTGAACTAGTCTCCAAAACTAAAAAGTGTACTTGCTGAACTAGTCACCAAAACACTACTCCAGACTAGGAAGGTTAATATTATCAGACAAAGAAGGCTAGTCGACAATCATAATTATCTGACCAGGAAGGTTAGTCAACAACCGCAGTTTCAAAGACAAGGCATGTTAGTCAGAATCTACACTTGATTAAGAAAGTTAGTCAACAGATCTCAGGTATCTGACTAAGAAAGGTAGTCAATTTTCAAAGAATATTTGAAGAGGCAGGATAGTCAAGATTATTTGCCTGACTAACCTGTCTGGTAATATCTGAAGAGGAAAACGAGTCTCTATTTGATTAAGCTGCCTCATAATATTTGTGGAGGAAGATTAGTTAGGAAAAAAAAAAAAACAATGACTATCATGTCTCATAATATTTGAGATAGATTCATACTTGCCAACATATCAGTTTTAAAAATCAGTAGATTTTATCGGGGAAAAAAAAACAACAACAAAAAAAACAGTAGAGATTTTGTAAATTGACATTTTTAACGATAGAGACTGAATTTATATAAATATATAGTAGACAAAAAGAAAAATATATTTATATTTACAAAATATTTTCCATAAATAAAAAATTTCTTTAAATAAAAATCACTCATCTTTCAAACGAAAACAAATAAAATATTGAGATTATGTGTATTAAAGAATTAATTTCAAATCCTAAAAATTAGGGAAAAAAAATATTGTCTATGATATTTACTTAAACACAAATTTTTACATTTATAGCACATTTTGCTTCATTAAGAAAATAACAATTAAATTGTTATTCATAGAATTGTTAAACTAAATTTTCACTGCATTTAGAAATTAAAATGTTCTCCAGATTTTTATAAGATAATGAGGATCAAAATTCAGTTTTTAATTATCTTATCTGACTGAAAATACACTCACAATGACTATGTAAATATACTATTTAATTACAAAGCATTATTTACAAATCTGGTGTGAAAAACCACACGACTTCCATTACCCACTATTTCACGAATTATATGCATTTTTACTTTCATTACCCCACTACCGTAGGTAATGGAAGTATTGTATTCGGTCCAAAAATTCAATGTCGAGTTTTCGCTTGATTTACACGTTTTAAGGTCTCCTGAGTCCAAATCAGTAGTTTTTGACAATAGTGCATGTGTATGTGTGTGTATGTATGTATGTACGAACGAAATCTTCTGGTTATGATATCTCCTAAACTAATAGAGATAAAACTACGAAACTTCAGCATTGAGGCAGGTCTGGTGTACAGATGAAATTCTGGTGTACAGGCGCCCTGTATAAATAGCTTAATTTCAGGTCTCGCAAGTCGTGCCTTTAAAAACGGCTGTACGGATTATTTTCTAACTCGCTATAGTAACTCACTTTTAAATATGCTTTTGTATGTAATTATTGTTTTCCGTTCAATAATTGAGTACGCCAAGTTTTGGTAAAAGTTGGTATCTCAAAAACGGCTCTAACGATTTTCTTGAAAATTGTTGCATAAATCCATTTTAGATATCCTTTCTCATGTATTAAGTGTTGTTACAGGAAAAATAACAGTCATCCTGATAAGGTAGGTCAGTTTTAGATCTCGGAAATTGGTGTTTGAAAAATAACTCATTCCCCCCCCCCCCCTTATTTTTTAACTCGCTATATAAATTCTGTTTTACATGTTTACATATGTATATATATATATATATATATTTATACATACATGCATGCACACACACATACACGCACACATATATATATTAGCTTTCATTATAGGAAATTTGTTTGGTGTCTACTTCGTTAGGTCAATTTTACGTGTTCGCTGACCACATTATTTCTAAAAAATGCATATAATACGTGTAATAGTGGGCAATGGAAGCCGTGTGGTTGTTTCACACCAGACTTTTTTTTTTTTTTGAGAAAATTGTGTTAAAATGGCGAGTTTGAAAAAAATCCGTAAAGATGTTTTTAAAGGAACGCGCTTGCGAGACCTGAAATTGAGTTATTTATACAGGACGCCTATCGATTTTCCTGAACTAACCAACTATATCATTCGAAAGGACTTCTAATAGAATGTTTATATAGCAAATTTGAAGAAAATCGTTAGAGCCGGTTTTGAGATACGGACTTACGGTCCCACTTCTGGTTTCTGATGTCCCACTTCCGGTTTTTCAATTTTTATCAACATTTGGAAAATGCATCTGTACACCAGACCTGTCTTAATTCTGAAGTTTTGTAGTTCTATCTTTATTAGTTTCGGAGATATAATAGCCTGGAGATTCCACACACACACACACACACACTTACCAATTGCCAAAATCACTTTTTTGGACTCAGGGGACCTTAAAACGTGGAAATCAGGTGAAATCTCGATATCGAATTTTTGGACCGAATACAATACTTCCAGAGCTGCCAACCTAATCCGGCAAATTGTTAGTACCGCCCCTTTTTCTACACCACTTAATTTTTAAAGCAATTTTCTTCAAATGTATTTACGATGAATTAAGAAGAAAAAACTCTAAGAAATGACTGGTGTAGAAAAAGGGGCGGTACTAACAATTTGCCGGATTAGGTTGTCAGCTCTGTACTTCCATTACTTACGGTAGTAGGGTGATGGAAGTAAAAAATCTGGAGTGACTCCACTCGACTTTCCGAACATTGAGTAACTAACAGTTTTGTAGATAAAATAAAGAAAGAGGAGTTGCTAAACAAGCAAAAAAGAGAAAACCATAACAGAGTGTTTGAGTATTTTTCTCCATATATCACACGAGGTTTTATTTAACGCAACTCAACTTTGAGCCCTTAGATCAAAAGGATAAAGAATTTTTCGTTGTGTCCCTGTAAAAATCTATAAATGCTAGATTCACCAAAATGCTTATAGTTAGTGCAACAGTGATTTATAATATTCATACAAATTTTCAGCTCAATTGAATAAGGCGTTTAGATGCTATCGCTGGTCTCAAAGGCCATAAAGATAAAGAATTTTTCTTTGTGTCCCTGTAAAAAAACTGTAAGTGCTAGATTCCCCAAAATCTATACAGTTGGTTCAAATGTGACCTATAACATGTGTACAAATTCTTTGCTGAGATTAATAAGGCGTTTAGACGCTATCACACTTTTAAAAATTTGGCAAAGAATTTTTCTTTGTGTCCCTGTAAAAAAACTATAAGTGCTAGATTCTCCAAAATCTATACAGATTTAGTATCTGTGACCTATAATATGTGTATAAAGTTTTTGCTCAATTGAATAAGGCGTTTAGATGCTATCGCACTTTTAAGATTTTGGTCCCTTGGTCATAATGATAAAGAATTTTTCTTTGTGTCCCTGTAAAAAAGGTGTAAGTGCTAGATTCACCAAAATCTATAGGGTGCGTACTATGGTGACTTACAATATACGTACCAACTTTCAGCTTATTCGAACAAAGCGTTTAGACGCTAGCGTGTTCACTCACAGACATACACACATACATACACACACACATACATACATCATCGTAAAAATAGTGAAAACGGACTCGTTGGACCTCGAAACGTATAGAAACATCAAAATCTCGAATTCGGATTTTTGACATGATTACAATACTTTCCTCACTATAGTGTTCGGAAAGTAAAAATCCAAAAATTTAAGTTTGTTTTGAGTTAATTAAAATCAATATTGTAATTTTTACACATACATTTAATAAGCCTCATTTCATTATTATATGTATTCTCTGTATATTTTGCTCTATATATTTTCCAGTAAAATTGCTCAATTTTACATTTTTTCTTGTAAGTTCCTAAAAACAGCAGACCAGTAGAAATAGCTAAAAAAAAACGGTAGTCTACTGGTAAAAACAGTGGAGTTGGCAAGTAAGCAGATTAATCAAAATTTTAATTGGTTAAAATCCTTCTTATTTTTTGAAGAATAAGAGATTCGTGCTTGTTTGCAGGGGTTTTTGTAAAAGCATTGTTATTGGACGTAATAGCTTTGAACTACAGACATCTAAAGAATATTTATACTCACATGGGAATATAATTAGGGGATTAAATATAAATTGGAGAGAAGCAAAAACACTTTGGATAACCCTGTATCATAAAAATGTTACAAATGTCTTGTAATTTTAATACATTGTTGTACTTATTATGTTCAATATTTGCATGGAATTTTTGTGTGGAATTGCACAAATTTTTATGCAGGTTAATTTATAATTAACGTTTTAAAAATTCTAAACAGAAAAACTTACCGAAAAAAATAACAAGAAGGAATTTAAACAAAATTTTAGAAAAGATGCTGAAAACTTGACAAAACATTAGAGATACATTGCTATGAAACATAAAATTCACATGTTTGATATTCGCTGATATATGAACATTTATATATACATATATATATTTACTGCGCATGTTCCAAAAGAATATCTGTAATTTGTACTTAAGAATTCTTGCATACATAAAAAAAAAAAAAAATCTGTACTTTTTAATTAAATTCTCATACACACCTAAAAATTAAAAAAAAAAAAAAAAAATACGGCAAAGAATTATTTATTTATTTTTAATTGATGTGATAAAAAAAATTCATTTTCTTTCCCCAATATAATATTCTGATTTACATTATACATAATGTAAACAAAATGTTTATATTTGAATATTTATATTTTTAGTTATTTCAAGCTAAAAATAAACTCTTTTTTTTTTTTTTACTTTTTTCAGATTTATTACAAAGTTTTACAAACAAGAAAAACGACTATTAAATGATACATCTTGCTAATGAAAAATAAATTTTTTGAAGCATGTATTATTTCATATTTTCACATATTGACAACTATACTTATTTTTAATTTAAATATTTTGCTTTTCTAAATTTGCAAAGAAAGAAAAATAGGAAAATATATAGATGTCATTAAAATGTAATTTTTCCTGTAGCATTATATATAAAAATAATTATTAGAATATAAAATCATTTTAATAGTTAAATTTATTATAACGATTTTATTTCAGTTAATGCCACTTAATGTATTTTCACTTAATGTCTGAGAGAAAGTTTCGATGTATAGTTTCTTAAAAGAAAAAATATGTTTTATCAAGATGTGTATCAGCAATTAAAAGAGAAGTATTCATTTCAAATGGCAATAGCAAAGTAAATTAATTTTTCACTTATAACTATACTACAAAGTAATTTTCTTAACCTATCGCTTTATTAACGACAGAATTTTTTATGTTATATACACATTAATAACAGTTACATATAAGACACAAAAAATAATTAATTTCCTTATAAATTTTAAAATTTAGGAATTAGTTTAAAATATTTTTAATCTTTAATAATGTAACATAAAAATAAATAAAATAAAATAAATATAGAACAGTATCTTTGTCAGTAGGGTAGGGGGGGGGGGGAGAAAGAAGTGGCCTTGTACAAGGCCTTCTAGGATATTTAAGAGGCCTAGACAGCATTTTCACAGCTAGGGGAAAGGAGAGAAGGTTGTTTACCGTGCAGTATACTATGCAGATATCATAAATGAATTATTGTATCTATATATATTTTTTTTTAGTTAGTTAATTTACAAGAAATAGTTGCTTATGTTTAATGTATGGATCTATGTTCTTCAAAATTGGAAAAAAAAAAAAAAAAAAAAAAAAAAAAAAATAACTTAAATTGTTCATTATAATCAAACTGCAGAAAATTTTCATTATAACATTATATAAATTTCGAGATAAAATATTAATTATATCTTATATTAATATTTATTTTTTTAAATATGAAGAAAACTTTCATTTGAGTAATTTAATTTGAAAGAATAGCTTAATTCAAATTGCATTTATAAATAATAACAGAGAGCGTAACACATTTAAATTCTTTATGAATTACAAAAAAAGAGGAAAATTTTTTTAACCAATTAGTATTTGTTTATAATAAAACTATACATAAAATATGGCAATCGAGATTTGGATGAAATAATATTTCAATGTTTAATTACGTTGTTCAAACAAAGAAAACTATTGTTTATTTATTATTATTATTTTTAATAAAACAAAGGGGCTAACTTCCATCAGGGGAAGAAAAAGATAGTAGATACTACCTTAAACTGATTTAAAAAAAAAAAAAAAAAAAAAAAAAAAAAAAACTGCAGATGTATATATATATATATATATATATATATTACATTAAAATATTAAGATGAAAATATTTCATTGCATCAATGTTTCAATTCTTTCTGTCTTTATTTTTTTAACATACGTAATTTTTTCATATCAGGAATGTAATTTAAAAAATAGGTTATTGCAAGATGTTTTTATAAATGCAAAGAGAATTTAACTCATTTAAGTACTTTCAAAATTAACTGTGTAGTTAAAAAAAAATCTAAAACAGTAAAATAAACATTAATTTGTTAGTATTTTTATAAGATAAAAATTCTGAATAAAATTGGCAGTCATGATTTGATGAAATAATTCAATGTTTAATGTTGCTCCAACAAACATACAAGGAAGGAGAGGAAAAAAAATTCTTTGTTTATCTGTAAGAAAAATAAAACAAAATAAAAAATAACTTTTAATTATTTATTACAAACTGCAAAATCTTCATTATAACATTATCTAAATTTCAAGACGCTTATTATTATTATTTCAATATTGAAATATTTTTTTTTTCTCCCCCTTCCCTTGCTCTGTATAAAGTTTTCTTATCAGCAAAATTTAAAAATAGCTTATTACAAATTGAAGTTATAATTAAAAAGATAGCTTCACACATTTGATTTTTCTTTTTCTTTTTTTTTTTTTTTTTGATTAGCAGAATAGAGGAAAAAATATCTACTAATTTCCTAGTATTTTTATAAGATGAAATTCTATAAAAATTATGACAATGAAGATATAATGAAGTAACAGCCTTTATTATTATTATTATTATTATTATAAATGTTTAATTACATGGCTAAAAAAAAAAAAAAAAAAATCTGCATTAGAAAAAGAAGTAGGATAGAAAAAATAATTTACTTTAGAAATTGTAAATCCATTCCTCAAAAAAAAAAAAAAAAAAAAAAAATCAAATCAAATCAAATCATTATAAATATATAAGGTATCATTTGAATATGATAATTGCGAATCTAATTAGAGTATATTTCCTTAACATATTATTGAATCAAAGTATATCAAATTGAAACAGAATAATTAAATGTAGGTAATGTCATTTAAAAATGTAGAGAAATTAAAATGATTCATTTAAAAATGCATTAATAAATAACGTCTTCACTTATTTATTTATTTATTGTTAAAGTTGATACAATAATAAATTATATGTAAATTATGTAAAAATAAAACAAGTTATTTTTTTTAATTACTGATTAATTATACATTAATCAGCATAATCTTAAATGAAATTAAAAATATATGCTTAATTACATTTTTTTTCCCCCATACACAAACGGAAATTTTTGAAAATGTTTGGCTTAATTTTATTTATTCATTTACTTTTTAATAAAATGTCAAATTGACTCATTTCAGTTATTTATACAAGTATTTATACAATTTATTTATACAAGTACTTGTATAAATAAGTTTATACAAGTTACTTTGATTTTTTTTTTTTTTCAAAAATGATTCAAAGTCTTTGGGAAAAAAAAAAAAAAAAGATAACAGTACAATTGTAAAAATACTTGAAATAATATTAAAATAAAAAGATGCGTTTCCAATTGCATGAAAAATAGTAGATATATTTCAGTTATTTTTTAATTTATTGTATTTTTTTAAATCTTGGAAGTAGAAACATTAAAATTCAAATCTAAGGAATCAAAAATAATACTTGTCTATATTTATTTATCTATATTATCTACCAGAATATTAAATAGTATCTTATAAGAGATACACATGCTTCTTATTACTAGTATTATTTTAAATGAAATCAAACGCTAGGTTAAACTAACAATAATAAACTGCTATAAATAAAAATTGATCTTTATTCTGTAATACTATTACATACCTGCCAAACCTTCAATTAAAAAAAAAAAAAAAGTAGGTTTTATAAATTGATATTTTTAACAATAAAGTCTGAATTTATATAAATATATAGTTGATGAAAAGAAAAAAATATGAATTTATAAAAGATTTTCTATAAATATTAATATTTTTTAAATAAATCGCTAATCTTTCAAATGAAAAGCAATAAAATATTGAGATTATGTATATTAAAAAATTAATTTTAAATCCCAAAAATAGATTTAAAAAAAAAAAAAAAAAAAATGTCAATAATACTTACTTAAACACAATTTTTTACATTGTTGTAGCATATTTTGCTTTGTTAAGAAAAGAATAATTAAATTGTTGTTCATTCAACTTTTATTGCATTTAGAAATTAAAATATTCTCCAGATTTTCATCAGATAATGAGGATCAAAATTCAGTTTTTAATTATCTCACATGAGTGAAAATACACTCACAATGACTATGTAAATATATTTAATTACAAAAGCATTATTTAAAACACTGAAAAATTTAAGATTATTTTGAAATAATTAAAATCAATATTTCAATTTTTACACATACATTTAATAAGCCTCATTATACTAATATATTTATTCTCTTATCCTCCATATATTTTTTACAGGAAAATTGCTCGATTTTACGATTTTTCTTGTAGGTTCCTAAAACACAGTAGATTTTTAACAAAAACTAGTAGACCAATAGAAATAGCTAAAAAATAGTAGTTTACTGGTAACAACACTAGACTTGGCTGGTATGCATACGAAACAATCTTTATAGGAAGAAAATCACACGAAATCCAGTAAACCATTTCTTTTCAAATGATAATCCTTCGAGAATATAAACGAAATTCTTGCCAATTTTGTATTGAATTTTCTGTCAGGAATACAGCATTGACTACCGATTTCTTGTTATTTATTACAAAATAAGTATATCCTTTACAATAATTACTAAATATAAAATAATTAAATCAATCCAGGAAGCACGTGCATCACCACAATCATAAGCATGCTAGCAGCTTTCGGTGAAACGAGATCGAGAAGTTCAAATGCTCCCTCCTTTGATCACATGACATATGCTTGTTTCCTCAGCTGTCTTTGCCTCGCCGCCAGTTCAGATATAGAACATCTGCTACAAACCGCAAAATTCCGTCTAAAGTCCAAAGGAAGTCACGTTGCTATTGGTTGCAAGCGGTAGAAATAAATTTTTACAAAATTGTTGCTGTACTTTTATTAGATAGTGCCAGTGCTTGGAAAAAAACAGCAGAAAGTGCAGGAAAAATTACAACATTTTTTTACAGTGTAGTCTTAACCTCTTTACTTTTGTAATTGTTTAATCTTTTCTCCCCTTTAAGGTGTTCAACCTTGAAAATACATTTAAAGAACTTTTCTGGAAAATATTACTTGTCTATCAATTAATATATATATATATATACTCATAGCTGCCAACTTCTTCAAATTATTCCGGAATGTTGTTAACATTCGCCCTTTTCTTCATACCATAATCTTTCTAGAATAATCTTCTTTAGCATGTAATTACAATTAAATATGAAGAAAATTACTATATAAAGAATATGATTTGAAAAAAGGGCATTACTAACAACATTCCGGAATCAATTAAAAAAGTTAGCAGCTATGAATACTGGAAATTTAACAAACCACTGAAACAAAGAATTCGCTAGTTTAAACATTCTTCCCTACATTTATTTATTATTAACGCAAGCATTTATCCAACACCTTCTTATCAAGACCTTCCAAATGGATTGTGGCGCCATTTTTTATGCACATCCTCATATATGGATTTAGAATTATTTTTAGAATTTATTATATTTAGAATTTATTTTTTTTTTTTTCTCCTCGGTGCTTTCGTTTTATACGCTGTGGTTACAAAAATAAATATAAACCTTTTTTTTTTTAAGTTCCTTTTTTTAATATTACCCATTTCATTCCCATTTTTTTCCCTCCATAATACAATAAATCTTATATTTAGTCATAAATTTATTTCAAAGGTAATATATATATATATATATATATTTTTTTTTTAATAGGAGTAATAGCAGAGTACGAATTAATATAGCTAATAAAGCAACTGAGCGGTGTTTATTTATGTTTAATATAACCACTGATGCCATTAATAATCACAACTTTTCAATAAATAAAAATATGAAAATTTTGGGAAACATACATGTTGTAATTAGTTAAAATACAAATTATAAACATTAAAAAATAAAATAAAAAATGTTTCAAACACTTAATTTACTTAACCCTTTACATACCAAATCACCTTATTTTTGGAAAAATAGTTTGAAACTTTTTTATTATATTTCTTAATTATTATTAATAATCACAACTTTTCAATAAAAAAAAATATGAAAATTTTGGGAAACATACATGTTGTAATTAGTTAAAATACAAATTATAAACATTAAAAAATAAAATAAAAAATGTTTCAAACACTTAATTTACTTAACCCTTTACATACCAAATCACCTTATTTTTGGAAAAATAGTTTGAAACTTTTTTATTATATTTCTTTTCTGAAAGAGAAACATCTCATATTAAATTTAGCTTCCTTTTGCTTAACAATAGAGAAAGTTTAAATTATAGGGACTTTGAAGTTCCAATGAAAGCCTGTAGTAAATTTAGGCTATATTGAGGAATTTTTTTGGTAGGACTTTAAAGACCCCGTGGGATACAAAGGGTTAAGCCACCTGAATATATGCATATATTTTTTAAATAATGGATTTTTTCACCAAATTAAAATTATAAACAGGTACGACGATACAATGTATTGATATAGACAATATTAACGATATATAAGGTATAGAAGTTACAATGTACTAAACTATAAATAACATCAAACTCCAAATTTCCGGTTATTTAAAGTTTTAAAATCATAAATATTAATGATACACCCCTTTTTTTTTTTTTTTTTTTTTTTTTTTTTTTTTTTTAAGGTGAGGGTGGACATAGAATTTGCATTAAAAACACCTTTTATCGTATATAATAAAAAAAAATTTTTTCCTTTAATCATCTCTGTAAATTTTATGCACAGATAAATTTTAATATATAGCAATAATTTACAAGTATTTGATCATCCAAAATAACTCTCACTTACCTGATAACATACTTTCAACATTCTTTATACCAACATTTTAAATAAGATTTTAAATCTCAAGATTTTAAATAGATTTATTTGCTTATTTAAATAAGAAACTAAGTAATTAAAATAAGACATAAAAGACAAAAATCAAGAAAAAAATAATTTTATTGAAAATTATAAATATGTTTCATATACATAAAGAAGATTTTTCTATCATTTGCATAAAAATTAATCATAATAATAATATAAAAGCACAAATATCATTAGGTTTAAAACGTAATTTTTTTGCCTTGGCTTTTGCAATACTTCTCAAATTTTTTTAGTCATTATTTGAGAACTTTTTCCAACTTAATTATTTACAAATCTAAATAGCTCTTAAACAAAAACGAAATATTTCCACAGGACTTTGTCTTCATGTACTTGGCTTTGATAGATATGATGGCAAATCACTGAAAATCGTAGGAATAGCACCATCTTTAACAATTGGTTTATTTCTTGGGACTTGATATAACTTTTCTTCTTTTTCATTAAAATATGTTACTGTTTGTATAATTTCACCAGGTTTAAAATGGAGCTCGCAAACCTTAAAATGAAAAAAAAAAAAAAGGTCATTAGGATGTCGCTAAGAAGTACGTTATATGAGGTGTAAATTTCACCTCATTGCATAGGTTGCATTTAGTTAGGAAGTTGCATATATCAAAACCTTTCTTAATCTATGCATAAATTATTATATACTCGTTTATAAATTTTTATGTGAAAACAGGGAACTTTGGAATCACCTAGGAGAGGCCTTCACCCTGCAGTGGATTGATAAAGGCTGAAATTGATAATGATGATACATATATATATTGTCATATTTCACTTACTTTATAATTCGTATGATTACTTTGGGTATGATTCGTATTCGTATGATTACTTACTACTTGATTACGCACGCACAAGCTTTTTTTTTTTTTAATCGATCTGGTTTTATAGATTTTTTTTTAAATGAATATATTGCTGTTAATACACTATTGTTAAACATATTTGGAAGCTGACAACCGTATTATAAATGCTATTTATATAATTTATGTATGTTCAAACAAATACGAAACGTCCAATACAGTACAGTCTATGGAAGGAATTTCTTTAAAGTGCCTTTTAACATATTTCCAGGGGTGCAGAATATGTCCGAACGCGCGAACGATGTTCGGGGGAAATTTTGAATATTTATTTTCTTAAAATAAAAATGAAAACGGAAATAAAAAAAATTTGGTGTGAAACAACCACACGACTTCCATTATCCACTATTACACGTGTTATATGCACTTTTTGGAGTTAATGTGATCAGAAGACATAGAATTGACCTAATGAAATAGACAACTAAAAATTTTCCAGTAAGAGAAAGTTAATACAGCATAAAGACATATAAAACAGAGTTTACATAGCGAGTTTAAAAAAAGAAGAAGAAAAAAGGTGGGGGGTAGTTTGTTTTAATTATTATTTTACTTTTTGAAACACCAGTTTCCATGATCTAAAACAGATCTAACTGATCAGGATGACTATTAATTGTCCTGTAATAACCACGTAAAGCATGAGAAAGGATACCTAAAATGGGTTTATGTAACAATTTTCAAGAAAATCGTTAGAGCCATTTTTGAGATAGCGACTTGGCATGTTCAGTTGTTGACCGGAAAACAACAATTACATACAAAAGTATATTTAAAAGAGGGTTAATATTGCAACTTTGAAAAAAATACATACAGTCGTTTTGGAAGGAACGCACTTGCGAAACCTGAAGGTCGCACTTGCGACCTTCATACAGGACGCCTATCAATTGTCCTGAACTAACCAACTATATCATTCGAAAGGACATCTAATAGAGTGTTTATACAGTAACTTTGAAGAAAATCGTTTGAGTCGTTTTTGAGATACGGGTTTACGAACTCACTTCCGGTTTCCAGTGCGAATGAACGCACTTGCGAAACCTGAAGGTCGCACTTACGACCTTCATACAGGACGCCTATCAATTGTCCTGAACTAACCAACTATATCATTCGAAAGGACATCTAATAGAGTGTTTATACAGTAACTTTGAAGAAAATCGTTGGAGTCGTTTTTGAGATACGGGTTTACGAACTCACTTCCGGTTTCGGATATCCCACTTCCTATTTTTCTAATTTTCACCAAACTTAAAAAATTCATATGTTCACCAGACCTGTCTCAATTCTGAAGTTTCGTGATTCTATTTTTATTAGTTTAGGAGATATCGTAGTCAGAGGACATCGCCAAAAAACACATTTTTGGACTCAGGGGACCTTAAAGCATGTAAATCAGGTGAAATCTTGATATCGATTTTTTGGACCGAATACAATACTTCCATTACCTACGGCAGTCGGGTAATGGAGTAAAAATATACTGAAAAAACAAAATTTCTAATATTAAACAACAAATTGGCAGCTGTTTTCTTCTGTTACAAGTGTTTTTTTTTTTTTTTTTTTTTTTTTTTTTTTGAAATACCTATTACATACATCCCCTGCCCCCCCCCCCCTAAAGTTAAGTGTTTGAAGTTCGGTGATATATATTTAGTGATTCATTCAAGCTAGAGAAAATACCAAATCTCCAACTCTTTTTTTTTTTTTTTTAATTGACTAAAAAATGCTACAAGAATAATAATCCAGTTCACATAAATAAACAAACACTTTAATGACCGCAGATGGGAAAAATTACGTATTTGTTTACTTTAGCCGATAAGAAAGGGGGGGGGGGGAAGAAGGGAAGATGGAAATAGGAAAAACATTTTTTTTTATTTTTTTTTTCATAGTTTTGAGTCTGATTCAGTTTCGATTGTGCAATCAATTGCCCCCCCCCCTTCCTCGCAACCAAATTCCGCGCGTACACACACAAAATAATAATAATATTAAGAATAATAAATAAAACAGAAGAACGAAAGAAAAAGCACTTGAGCAGTTAGCTGTGAGTGATAAAACATAAATTTTTGAATAAGTTGGTTCTTTTTGTGTCTTAAATTTTAGTTTTCACATAAGAATTTTAACACTTAGTTAAAACTTCTGTTGTTCTTTTATGGATGTTTATAGAAGCCCAATCATTTCATATTAATTGTTATTAATCTAAACTTATGCTTAATCTTTTTTATATTATTTTTTCAATTTAAAATTATTTTGCATTACAGTTAGACACATACTATTCTTTATTTTTATTTATTTATTTTTTTTTTTGTATTCAATAGAAGAAAGCATTGGATTCGTAAACATTTTCGATTTTCGGTTTTTGATGGATTTACGCGTTTTGAGAGCTCGAGAACATGTTTTGACAATAGAAAATGTTTGTATGTGACAAAAAGTTTTGTGGCGACTGTATCTCAGGAACTACTGCACAGAATTGCATATAAATTAATATACGGATGCACCTTGACATAAATTAGTGTCTATCAACTTTTGGTGCTAATCGCTCAACAGGTGAAGCTGCTATACAGCTATTTTTACAAATTAAGGGTTATATCTCAGGTTCTAATGCGTATAATTGAATAATATTTAATGTATAAAAAGGCCATTAAGAGACGTAATGTTTATTAAATTGGGTGTATATAGGCGATATGTGGCGCTGTTATACTGCAATTTTCCCCGTGATCATCTGTACGGTAAAAATTTACTTCCGTTGAACCTTTAGACTACCTCTGTGATATGAAAATCGTCTGCATTAATAATAGATAAAAATAAAAATAAAAAATAATTTCCATTGCATGATTTTATATAGGAAAATGTAGAAGAAAGTTAGTTTTGTGGTGGCATCAACGTGACATTTTTTTTCTTCTTTTTTTCTCCCCGGGAGAAAAAAGGCAGGCTTGAAACTCTTATACTTTTTACTTTCTTCTATCTTCAATAGAAGAAAGTATTGGATTCGTAAAAATTTTCGATTTCGGGTTTTTGATGGATTTACACGTTTTGAGAGCTGTAGAACACGATTTTACCATTTTTAGAAAATGTCTGTCTGTCTGTCTGTCTGTCTGTCTGTCTGTGTGTGTGTGTGTGACAAAATTTTGTGGCAACTGTATCTCTGGAACTACTGCACAGAATTTCATACAAATTGGTATTTAGTTGCACCTTGACATAAATTAGTGCCTATCAACTTTTGGTAAAAATCGTCTTACAGGTTGCGTTGCCATCCCGCTTTTTCTAAATTTTCAACAGGGTGATAAAGGCAAAAATTTTCAAGATGGGTATCTTTCGAAAGGTCTCGTCAGTACCTTTAAAACGAATGGTTGAACTATAAATCTGTGATAATTTAAAACAAAGTTATCGATTTTTTTTACTTTTTACGGAAAAAAAACTTAGAAAAAAAATCTTTTTTTTTTTCTCTCCCCTTAATTTTATCAAACTCCCACGGTTTCCGTGTTCTGACAAACTTAAACTAATTTTTGCTTTTTTCCCCTAATTTTGTCAAAGTCCTACGGTTTCCGTGTCTTGACAAACTTTAACATATTCTTGCATTTTCCCCCTAAATTTGTCAAAGTTCCACGGTTTCCGTGTTTTGACAAACTTTGACAAAATTTTGGGTAAAATGTGAAAATTATTCTAAATTTGTCAAAACACGGAAACCGTGGGACTTTGACAAAATTGGGGGGGAAATGTAAAAATTTGTTTAAGTTTGTCAGAACACGGAAACCGTGGGAGTTTGATAGAATTAAAGGGAGAGGGGAAAAAAAAAAAGTGGGACTTTGACAAAATTTTGGGTAAAATGTGAAAATTTGTTAAAGTCCCACTTTTTTTTTTTTTTTTCCCCTCTCCCTTTAATTCTATCAAACTCCCACGGTTTCCGTGTTCTGACAAACTTAAACAAATTTTTACATTTTCCCCCCAATTTTGTCAAAGTCCCACGGTTTCCGTGTTTTGACAAATTTAGAATAATTTTCACATTTTACCCAAAATTTTGTCAAAGTTTGTCACAACACGGAAACCGTGGAACTTTGACAAATTTAGGGGGAAAATGCAAGAATATGTTAAAGTTTCTCAAGACACGGAAACCGTAGGACTTTGACAAAATTGGGGGGAAAATGTAAAAATTTGTTTAAGTTTGTCAGAACACGGAAACCGTGGGAGTTTGATAGAATTAAAGGGAGAGGGAAAAAAAAAAAAAAAAAGTGGGACTTTGACAAAATTTTGGGTAAAATGTGAAAATTTGTTAAAGTCCCACTTTTTTTTTTTTTTTTTCATCTCCCCTTAATTCTATCAAACTCCCATGGTTTCCGTGTTCTGACAAACTTAAACTAATTTTTGCTTTTTTCCCCTAATTTTGTCAAAGTCCCACGGTTTCCGTGTTTTGACAAACTTAGAATAATTTTCATATTTTACCCAAAATTTTGTCAAAGTCCCACTTTTTTTTTTTTTTTTTTTTTTTTTAATTATTGTTGCTGAGTGAATTTGTATAGGAAAAGATAGAAGAAAGTCATGTGGTGGCCACAACATACTAGTTTTTTTTTTGTTGTAATGATACATATCAACAAATGTCTGATAGCTGCTGATTCTGTCATTCAGCTTTTGAGCACTATTTTCTCAGACTATATGACTCGTTTTGTCGAAGGTTAAAATCATTTTGTATCTTTATAGTAATTTGTCTCATTTTTATAGCATATAACTTATATTTTTTCAGTTTGTTCAGTGAAACAAATAACATGAAATTAAGTACATATTTTTAACAAGATACCTTTGTTTATAACGAATACTTAATAGTATCTAATAATTTAAACTCATATTATTTTTCATTAAATTTATTCTAAAGGAAAAAAAAAATATATATATATGATATCAAAATTTTAATAACTAAAAATATCAACCTTTAAAAAACAATCATCAATCATTTGAATGAAACAAGTAACATGAAGTTAAATCTATTTATATTTTAACTAAGACATCTATTATTTATCGCTAATAATTAATATTGTACACAAGAACAATTTAAAAATTGAGAAAAGAATATAGTATGTGATATTAAATTCATATCATTTTTGCTCAGATTTGTTCTGAAAAAATTGTCATCAAACATTTAATAATAAATGAAGACATTTCTTATTACATGCAATTATCAACCATTTCCAAAAAATATTTAAATTATAAAGATATATTTATTTATTTAGAACTGGGAATAAAATAAAATAAATAAATAAAAAATAGAACAAATAACAGATAAACGAGGAACCTTTTAATTTTCTTAATTCATCTCATTAAAAATTTTAAATATAAAAAAGTATGAATATTATTCTTGTTCGGAGATAAGATAGATAAAATGCAGCAAAAGATAATTAAAAAACATACCTTAGAATTCGGAGTTATTCAAAATCCTTATAAATAGCATTTTTCCATATCTTTTTTGAATTTTTATCTCTTGGAATCCAAATACCTTCTGAACCACCTTTAAGGGAAAATAAAGCGTTACTATTCTGTGTATAAAAAATATAAATATGAGCTTAATGTTAAAAATATATGTAAAAAACTATAGTTCAGACACATTAAAATACTTATTTTTATAATACAACGATACGCAAAACTAAGATTTATAATAACGTATTTTAAAATTTATACGTTTTAAACAACTTTATAAATTAAAACAAATTCTAAATACCATTGATATTGTTAGAAGATTGCTAAAGCTTAGAATTTTACAATTTACTATTCTAACAAAGCTTTACAATAAATATATATATATATATATACACACACAATAAATAAAGTATTTAGCACTTACTTTTGACCGTAAACTCGATTCGCAGATAATTAAAATCTCTCGGTCTATTTCTAAAATGAAAATTATCACAAATATGGAAATGGAACCGAAACAACATCAACGGATCCACGATTTCAGACTTCTAAGTATTTGGATTTCGAATTCTGCGATTGCATTATCCCGCCAAATTTGATAGGTTAAATTATTCGATTTCGGTTGACTAACCCAAGTTGTCAGAAGGAGACAAAAAAAATTAAAACAAAATAAACAAAAAAATAAAAAATAAAAAAATAATAATGCTGAGCTTTTGGACTAGCCAAACAAATTTTTCTTAGTCAATTGACAAAACAGGAACAATTTATTTTTATTCTCTCATCTGACTAACCGGTCAAATTTGAGGAAAATGAAAACTGTACCTGGGAAATTAGTCATCTGACAAGTTTTAGAGGCAAAACGGATCATCAGACGAAACACATTAAAGATACATGGTAAAATAAAACGACTTTTGTGTCTCATGACTAAATGGGATTGTCAGGTAGTGGTTTGATTGTTTAAAATGTTGCGTAATTTTGTGCAAATTTGTCAATATACTAGGAAAACGTGTACTATGACAAAGATAACACGTTTCTTGACAAGTTTCGATTTTCCATTTTTCTGTGTGTAGGATTCATTTTATGTAAAACTTAATATAGGTCATAATTCATATTTTTTATGAATATGAATTTATTAATATTTTTCAGAATTAAAAATATTTTTCAGAATGAAAAGTAATGATGGATTATGTTTGGATTTCTTCACTGTATCTCGTAAAAAAAAAAAAAAAAAAAAAAAAAAATTATATCGATCAAGTTATTTTTTGTGAAGATATTAATAAAAGTTTGAAATATGAATTTAACATTAGCACCTTCAAACTTTGAACGTTTATAATTCTGTGAAAAAATAAGTAAAATATACAACCAATATACTTTTTCGCGTTGTCGCAATCCCAGTAATTCAAATATAAAATAAAAATAGGGTGTTATCATTGAAAAAATCAAAGTTGGTGCGCGTTTAAATATGTAGACGAGCCCCAATTTAAAATTTCAGTTCATTTCCTGAAACTACTCACAATTCCCCGTCGAATGATACCTATTACATTTTTCTACATCGATTAGCAACGAAGTTACGTTGTGTGTTACGTTTGTTTTTCCCGATTGTACATTATGCCAGGGACATAGATTCGATTTCTGAGCTAATCATTTTCCCCTTCTGTACTTTTGTTAGAATTAATTCTGTTTTCACATCCAAATATGTTATTTACATTTGGTCGAAGTTATAAATCCTAACTATTTTTTTGTCATCTAACAATGCTGGGTTTTAAAGATATTAATAAAGTCATCCGTAAAGTTTTTCGTTATTCACAAAATAAATGAATAGTTTCAAAATTAGCTTTCAAATAAGTATATTCTACTTCCTTTTGTTTTACAGTCAGGTGATTTTTCACCTCTTCCAAAGTGATAAAGTTTTTACCTTCTAAACTATTTTGAAGCGATATAAATAAGTGATAGTTGGAAAGCGTAAAATTGGGAAAGTATGCTGTAAGGATCAAAGCATTTCAGCCATCGCTAGCCAGGCCAATGACAGGTATGTTATACACTCCTGCTCAAAAATGTAGCAAGATTTGCAAACGATCAGTGTTTTTCAATTTAAAAACTTATCTCTCGATGAAATGTTTTCAAACACAGGGTGTGTGAAGAACTGGGTCTTCCCATTGGTTTAAGACAACATTTAGGGGCTCACTAAAAAATTGAGAAAAATCAATAATGTTTGTGATCACCGTGTATCGTTAAATGAACTAAATGATCTGTAACTTCAGGATATGTTAATATAAACCCAGTACAATTTGTGAATAAATTTATGTGACGATAGCATGTTAAATAACGGAGATATAAGCATTTATTATAAAAAAAAGAAAAAAAAAAAAATCAACATTTTTTTTTTTTTTTTTTTTTTAATAATGTACAGAGTTTTAAACGAAGATTATTCTCTCTTTCAGATAAATTGAAAAAACACTTTAAAACAATATACTGCAATCGGATTACAAACATCTTATTATATCACTATTTCTGAGAAATACTATTCACAATTAACTGACTTAAAGCTAGCAGTTAACTAGAAGCTGTCTGAATTAGACAATAGTTAGAGATTTGTGCTTCACAAAGACAATGCTACACTCCTGCTCTAAATTTTAGCAAGATTTGTAAACGAGCTCGTAGTAAACCATTGCCATTGACATTGACATAAAGAACACAGCAGAGTGCCTAAAGCAAGAAAAAAAAAAAAAAAAAAAATCCTTAACTTTGATATAATTATTATTATTATTAAATCCATAATTAAAAACCGTTAAATTAGCAACAGGAAAAACTTCTCTGATTAATAAAATGGGAGGGGGGAGCTAAGAAGCAACGAAAAATAGGATACATTTCGAAATTTTTTAAAAGCTAGTGTAAAAATTATTTAGTAAAAATGCTCATATTTCGTAAGATATTTAACACTTTTGCATTCTGACTGCAGTATGCTATGTCTAATGTAGTATGCCAAGTTTTCTAAAAATGCCTTTGCACTGGGTGTAATACCCTACGTGTTATAATTAAAAGAGTGGATCCCTCCCCCCTTTTTTCCCTTAAAAAAAAAAAAAAAAAAAAGTTATATCTCCATGAATATATGTGGTAGCGTCATTCATACAGATAATGAGAAAAACCCTCATAATCACATGCCATTGAAAAAACGGATTTTAAACATTATTTTTTACAGGGTGATGCAAAACATTTTGAATTTTGTTTAATTTTTTACACTGGTCCCCTTTTCCTCTTAAGGACATTTTTGTTGAAATATAAATGAGGTATAACATGCTCTTTACGCTACCAAAGTTTCAAAATGTTTCCTAAAGAACTTTTCTAGATATTTGACAAAATGTCTAAATTTGAAAGTGTCCAAATACTTATTGGTATGTGTATGTGTGTGTGTTTATGTATATGTATGTATGTTTAGTTCAATGTAATAAAAATTGAAAATTTTTATTGTAAAATCTATTGTTAAGGAAAAAAAAAAAAAAAAAAAGATATATATATTCTTTCCGTATTAGTATTATCTTATTAGTACTACTTTTATCTGCGTAGCAGTTTATATCGCGTATAATATTGCCTAGGAAGATCGATGCTTTTTCATCGCCATGGAGTACCCAATTTTAATTCATATCTCCTCTAATTACGGTCCCATCTTTTAGCTTGTTAGAGAACGCCCGTCTGCGAGAAATACTCCACCCTACAGTTTCGGTCCGAAGTAGGCGTGACAATTAATGCCGGAGTTTATTTAATTCAGTGAGAGTGTGACAGAGGGAAAAAAAAACAGACAAACAAACTCTCACATATTTTGATAATAGTAGCTAGCGAGCTTCGCCCGCTGTCGGGTCATTATTTTGAAATGAATCACTATGATTAATGAATGATTTATTAATTTTTACAAGCAAAAAAAAATAAATAAAATAATAATAATAATAATAATAATAATAATAAAATAATAATAATAATAATAAGTGAAAAGAAGAATAATTTTGATAGGGGGAAAAATCGCTCTGGTTCTCACACGGGTCGCCCTGCCTTCGGCAGCGCATGCCCCTTGCGGCGTATTTACAAAGGCCGTGAAATAAGCAGATTGGCAAGAAATCAGTATACAATGAGTAATAAATACCACTAACAAAGGAAGTATGAATCAGTAAAATTGCTATTGAAACCAAACCACGCTTAAATTAAAGAGCATGGTCGAAAACATTGGGTACTGTACAAATTTGTTGCAACAACTTCCATGGGGGTGAGATATGCCCTCTATTAGTTTTAGTTATTTCTATAAAAGCCAACAAAACACACAGCGTAGTGTGAACAGATGGTGCAGTGCTAGCGTGCATGACTTCGGATACGTAGATAGTGGGATCGAGTCCCCACAAGGGCGTTTTGTATTTTATTTTTTTATTTCAACTGAAATATTTATTTTTGACATTTTTAATTAAATTAAATCATTATTGTTAGAGAAAATATATTAATTATATTAAAACAAGTTTTTTTTTTTTTTTTCAGCGCGGACAGTTTAATATTTTTTTTTTTTTTTGTATATTTTTTAACCAATTTATTTATTTATTTATTAAATTTAAAGAAATTAATAATTTAACGGGAAATGCTTTTATATTATATTTAGGTAAGATTTTGTTAATGACTACATTCAGATAAAATTTTGTTAATGATTGTTTTATATAAATTATTAATTACTATTTTTTAACAATGACATTAATAGCAAGAGTTAATCGTCTGCTCTCAATTGTATTATTTATTAATGCTATTTTTTTACATGAAAAATTCTGAATGATGAATAGCTGTTGCTTAACTATTCGACGTCGCATTTAACTTTTATTTCAAATATTTCATTAAACGAGTGTCAATTTTCGTGGTGTTGGAAGAACTGACAATAATATTGAAGACAATGACAGATTTTCTCAAAATGATTTTACTAATTTATAATTAATTTACATCTAAATAAAAATTCAAAATCTGGGTAAATATGAATTTTACAAATCGAGTAATCTCGACGAAAAGCCAAATATTTGACAAAATGTTCGTGATTAACAATAATTGACGGTGAACAAAATTGAAATTCAAATAATTGTGATCAATCTTTTTATATTTCTTGCTCTAATTGTGAAAAATACTTATGGTTCCATGATTTTTCTACTTTTAATCCTAATTGTTATAAATTAGAAACTATATTTGTAGCTTTAAACATGGTTTTCTTTTTTATAAATAAAAAAATAAAAAAATGCATTTCTTAAATTCATTCTCAATTCTTTATTAATTGGAATACTCAAAAAAAAAAAAAAAAAAAAAATCTTCTTAATGTAATAAATATTTTCTCTTAAATTAATGATTTAATTTAATTAAAAACGTAAAGAAAAAAAATTAAAAAAATTAAAATACAAAACACCCTTGCGGGGACTCGATCCCACGACCTACGTATCCGAAGTCAAGCACGCTAGCACTGCACCATCTGCTCACACTACCCTACCCTACCTGTTTTGTTGGCTTTTATAGAAATAACTAAAACTAATAGAGGTCATATTTCACCCCCGTGGGAGTTGTTGCAGCAAATTTGTACAGTACCCAATGTTTTCGACTATGCTCTTTAATTTAAGCTTGGTTTGGTTTCAATAGCAATTTTACTGATTCATACTTCCCTTGTAAGTGTGATAAATGCAACACGCAAATCTATTCTGTTCGATCACTAAAGATCAACGAATATATATATATTTTTTTATATCAAAAACAGAATATAAAACCCATATAGATAATTTGACGTACAATAAAAATATTTCTTTTTTGTTTTAAACATACTCGTACCCTGGAACATTGTATTTAAATAACTATAAAATATAAAAAATATATGTGTTCTTAGAACAACTTTTAAATTATACAATATATATTTTTTCGAATGACCTTTTCTAATTTATCGAATGTAAATAAAGGCATCACATAAATAAATAAATAAATAAATTTTTTTGAATGAATATAGTTGAAATTTGCTGTGTAGTTCTTTTCTTTCTTTCTTTTCTTTTTTTTTTTTTTTTTTTCCCTGAGATTTTTAATGATTGCATTTTTATAATTAGAATTTAACTTTACTACGTACATTAAAAAAAATATATGTATATAAGCTAGAGGACAGCACATTCTTATATAAATGCATCATAACTTGCATAAATATTTACTTTTACTCATAATTTAGGGAAAAGAAATCTATAATATGAAAATTTAAACAAGAATATCAGTGCTAATAAAAACAATTTTTTTTTTTTTTTTTTTTTTTTTTGTCAATATATATACGACTTTATTTCTTTTTTGGTTTGATTTGGATGGTCTTTGTTTTTCATCATATTAATTGTTTAAATACTGATATTAAATCCTCTTTAAATTCCAACTGTATGTGCTGATAATAATTTTCTGGGTAAAGCTATTTCAAGAAATTAAATATCACTTTTAAATTAAAGCTTACATTTTTTTTTTTTTTTTTTAATTCAGTTCAATGAATATCAATATATATACTTAAAAAAAAAAAAAAAAAAAAACTTCTCTATTTCACTTACACATTTCAGTATGCATTATTTATTTATTTATTAATATATATACACACACACATATATATATATATATGAATTGAGTAATTTAATACCATTATAATACTCAGCAATGAAAAGATAAATGAAAATACCAACATTACAAAATTAAAAGAGATTGTAGTTCATTTTAAATGTTTTCACAATTTTTTATAATTTAATTACAAAACCAATCAATAGTTAAATCACTTTAAATTACTTACGCATAAGTGAACTTCTATAACCATAACACTAGGCCTATCAATGAGATAATAATAATAAGATATATTTTACACATTGCTTGAAAATGTTTGATTCAATTTAACTTCATCTGGTAAAGAAACAAAACTTGTTACTTTAAATATGAACCTATACTTTTATAACTAAAACATTAATTTATTATACTATCAATAGCAAAATTTAACAAACTTTAGGAATAGGCCTAGGTGTAAGATTTCAAAAATCATGGAAGGGGCTCAAAAAATTTTATTTTAAAACTGACAAATCTGTTTTCAAGAAAATCAACTGATTAATTGAAAGTTAAATGGAAAAATTCACCAATTATTAATATTAATTTAAAAAAAAACACTAATAATAAATATTTATGAAACTTAAATTATAGTTTTTAAAAGGATTTTTCATTTGAATGAAAAAGAAATTTTGCGCTACCCAGTGGAGGGGGAGCATGAACCTCCTAAGCCACTCCTTTTCTTACGCCCCCTGATCCAAAAGTATTTCAATAAAAACAAAGATAAATATAGCATATGATTTTGCTGACCTGTTTAATAATATTAATGTAACAGATCTTCATCAAATCATCTTTAATCTTTTTGAAAGATTTAAAAGTCAAATATCTTTACCTAAATACTTTTCTGTAACATCATTTAAGATACTTTTAAACTTTATTAGTCATAATAATTACATTCTACATAATAATAAAATTTATATTCAAAAGGTCGGTATTCCACAAGGAGGATGTAGCTCGAGTTTGTTAGCAGACTTATTTTTACCTTTACCATTGTGAACAGGGATTGTGTAATGAAAATGTCTATTTTTACCGGTGCATAGATGACACCCCATGCGTTGTTGACGTTGGCCACTGTTGCAGCCACCGAATGTCCAAGCCAGAACTCGTGCTGAATCACGATTCGCACGTCACGTTGCTCCATGACGTCCTTAAATGTTTCCAGTGCTCCAACTGGCATTTATATAGTTTGTAGGCTCTTCGACTTCACGTTGTAGGGGTAGTTGGTGGTGCATCACTACTGTACAGATCGGAACGATCACAGACTAAGGAATCACTAGGCCCGGCAAGGCGGTTCTAAAAGTGAAGCCTCAACTGTAACCGAGCTGCCATATTAGTACAAGCAAAACCACAGACTAGGAATCACTGCGACAGAATATTTTTAAGTTTTCTGCGTCAAACTTTGTTTGGGTAAATCTTTTCAATAAGAAAATATTGACATATTTTCTTATTTACACATAATATGCACATATAATTATACAGAAATCGATATTATTAGTAAACTGTTGGCGAAATCTTAAATATAAGACAGGAGTTTCCATTTTCTGCTGAAATTTAGAAATATCTTATTTTTATGGGCAAACCTTTCTGCAAATGACAATTTCTTTTTTCTGCGACAATGTTACTATGCCACATAAATTCTGCTAGAAGGTGTATATATTGAATGATTATGCATTAAAAGGAACAATGAGGGTGTAATGAGTCTTCAGTTTTTGTGTGTTTTATAGGTCTTATCAAGGTTGTATTTGAAAGGGGTTGGGGATTTGCAAATTTTTCAAAATTTTTTGAATTATACAGTAAATAATTTACTAAATTAAAGTATTTATATTAATATACTTGTTTAAATACCTGACCAGTGACTATGAGATTTATTTTGTATAAGCTTTATTGAGTTTGCTACTGAATAACATAATCAAGATGCATATAAAACAAATTTTTCAGATACCTGCAATGGTAATAAGTTCTTTTACACTGTATTGTAAAAAAACTTTGAATGCTACATATTGCATTTTCAATTGTGCATTACAATAACACTTTCAAATTTCATGACAACTTTGTTTTTTTTATAAAAGTTAGAGCTTGGCGAAATGCGGGAATAAAGATTTTATGAAAAGGTAGAGCGCTATGCAAACAATTAAAAAATTAATAACTGATTAAGTTTTTTAAATTCTGCTTCCATCTTTTGAGATCTTTTTCATTTTATTAAGATCTATGTACCAAAAAAAAAAAAAATATTTATATCTAAAAGATTTTGAGGTATAAAATGTTTTGTGAAAAGATAGATGTTTCCTAAAATATAAAAACATGCATCGCTAATCCGTATTTTGTTAAAATTTTTATATGGTTGGAAAGAGACTTAAATGACCTTTCAAAATATACCAGTTGTTAAGAAATTGGACAATTACTCTTTTGTAGACGGCGATTCGAAAAAAACGATCGAAAAAATGAGAAATTTTGGACCCTTTTTTAAACATTTTTTAAAGGGTCTGCATTTAATCCGCATTTTTCAAAAAAAGTTCCACCGTAAAAATCGGTAATACACCGTGTCCCAAAAGGTTAGACAATCAATAAAATTTGCATTAACATAAAAAGTAATAAGGTACAATTAAAATTCGTGAGATAGGTAATAAATAAAAAGAGTTTTGCTGATATACACATATAAATTATGATCAAAGGTTTGAAATTATAAAATGTACATTAAATTATATAAAAAGGGGCTGTCCCAAAAGTACAGACACAATACAGCATTACATGTTTTCTTTTACATTTTTGCTCACAGAATAAAATATTCTTATTGTCATCTATTTCTATAAATGCAGAATAATTTTTCTCTTTAATTGAAATATCGTGTGCTATATTTTTAGCATAATAATTTAATGAGTTTAATGTATTGTTTTGTTTGTGATTCGGAAAAGACATTTCCTGCGTATTCTGATATAAATGCCACGTTCTAACGAAATTTCTAAAGATGAAATTATTAAGACTTTACAGTTAAACGCGCAAGGACAAAATCCTGTACAAATATCGAGAAGAATAAAGAGATCCTTGAGCAGTATTTATAGAGTTTTGAGATCAGGTGGAACGTGGAATACTCGAAAGCCAGTCGGAAGACCACAGAAAACAACATTATGTGATGATATGTTAAAATGGCTTCAGTTAATAACACTGGTCTACAGTGGTTCGGTAACAACGGTTAAATTATTATTATTATTATTAATTCCAATTTTTATTTAAATATGTGCAAGCAAAAAAGTCCCACCACGTCGCATTTTTCTGTTAGAGTATCAGAAAATGGCAATTTTCACGAATTTTTATCATTTTCACAGTATCACAGGTTGTAACCCTTCCTGCTGGCAATGCAGAGTCCTGGCAAATAAGAGTCTCGGCAACCATGTTTGTTCCATTTTTTTTGTTTAAATATCAGAAAATGGCAAATTTCATTATTATTTTTACAATACAGTCGACAGCAAAAGTATCCGAGCACTAGCAAATAATTCCGATATTAAAAAAGTACATTTAATACTATTTTGTTAAATAAATCCTTATCGAATCATTTTCGTAGACTAACTAAGAACATGACCTGACAAGGATTTATTTAACAAAGCAGTATTAAGTGTACTTTTTTTAGACAGGGATTATTGCTTCTAGTACAGATTAAATAATCGTAACAAAAAATCTGTACGTGTTACACATTTTTCGCTATTATTTTTGAATTCTGCACTACAAAATTAGTTGAAAATAGCTAATTTCATTTTTGTTACCCTCCAAAAAATTTTTTTTGTCGACTTGTGTAATTTATCTGGAAGCATTTGCATCAATTTCAAAAAGTACTGCACACAGAAGAATTAAAGCTTCAAAACACATTGTTTACAGGAGAATGAAAGCAAAACCTTGCTTAAAACAGAGACATAGATGCACATCTAAAGTGAGCTAGAAAGCATATGTCATACGGTGAAAAGTGGCTTTCTGTGATCTTCAGTGACGAAGAGAAATGGAATTTGGACGGCTATAAATTTTACTGGTATGACCTAAGAAAAGAACCAAAGAACTGTTTCAGCAGGAAATAAGGCGGGGAATCCGTAATGACCTGGGGAGGGTTTTGTTTAAACGGGCAAACATTTCTAGGATTTATGGACAGAAAAATGAAATCAGAGGATTATCAGGATATTCTACGTACCAATTTACAGTCAATTATGGATTTGCTAGCAGGACCGGACTGTGTTTAATAACAACACCATCCATACCACCAGATCAACGGAAACGTAATTTATGTAAAACAATATCACAGTATTAGACTGGCCAGCACTTAGTCCGGATTTGAATCCCATGGAGACCATATGGGGGATCTTATCTCATAAAATATATGAAAATGGAAAGCAATATACATGTGTAATTGACTTAAAAACTGCAATTGACAAAGCGTGGTATGAAATATCTCCTTCTGTAGTGCAATGCTTAATTAATTCTATGGAACAACGTGTATTTGATGTTATAAAGTGTCATGGCAATACAATTCAATATTAAAAGTAAGTTTTTAGTTACTTTTATAAATGTAAAACCAAAAACAATTACAGGTGTCTATGCTTTTGGGACAGCACATTTTTATATAATTTAATGTACATTTTATAATTTCAAACCTTCGATCATAATTTATATGTGCATAACAGTAAAACTGCTTTTATTTATTACCTATCTCACGAATTTTAATTGTACCTTATTACTTTTTATGTTAATGCAAATTTTATTGATTGTCTAAATAATTTTACAATTTTGAAACTATCCTCATTCGACTTGTAGGCCCCTAAAACCTATATATATAAATTTTGAACGGTCTAATTAAATTTCAAATATTTTGCCCTCCTTCCACCCCCCCCCCCTAATTATGTTACACTTTCGAAAATATAGTCATTCGACATGTAAGCCCCTTAAACCTCTATATACCAAGTTTGAATGGTCCAACTAAATTTCAAATTTTTTGCCCCCCCTGCCCCTCCCGTGATAAATTTACACTTTCGAAAATATTTTCATTTGACTTGTAGGCCTTAAAAACCTAAATATACCAACTCTGAACGGTCTAACTCAATTTCTAATTCCTCCCCCCCCCCCCAATAATTTTACAATTTCGAAAGTATCCTCACTCGACTTGTAGGCCCCTAAAGCCTATATATACAAATTTTGAACGGTTTAACTCAACTTCTAATATTTTGCTCCACCTGATAATTTTACACTTTCGAAAATATCGTCATTCGACTTGTAGGCCCCATAAACCTCTATATACCAATTTTGAATGGTCTAACTCAATTTCTAATTTTTTGCCCCCTACCCGCCTAATAATTTTACAATTTTGAAACTATCCTCATTTAACTTGTAGGCCTCTAAAAACCTGTATATGCAAATTGTGAATGGTTTAACTGAATTTCTAATTTTTTGCCCCCTAATAATTTTAATATTTCGAAACTATCCTCATTCGACTTGTAGGCCCCTGAAACCTATATATACAAATATTGAACTCAATTTCTAATATTTTGCCCCCCCCCCCCAATAATTTTACACTTTAAAAAATATAGTCATTCGACTTGAAAGCCCCAACCTCTATAATACCAGTTTTGAATGGTCTAACTCAATTTCTAATTTTTTGCCCCCCCTGCCCCCCTTCCATCCCCTAATAATTTTACAATTTTGAAGCTATCTTCATTCGACTTGTAGGCCCTTAAAACCTATATATACCGATATTGAATGGTCTAACTCAATATCTAATATTTTGCCCCCCTCCCCCCCCCCTGATAATTTTACACTTTTGAAAATATCTTCATTCGACTTGTAGGCCCCATAAACCTCTATATACCAATTTTGAATGGTCTAACTTAATTTCTAATTTTTTGCCCCCCATTTTTTTTATTCAGAACACCTTAAAACATGTAAATCAGGTGAAATTGCGATATCGAATTTTTGGACCGAATACAATACTTCCATTACCTATGGTAGTCGGTTAATGGAAGTAAAAAGAAAAAGAATTATTTTTACCTTTAAGTGTATTTGTTGCTATGGAAACTGGCATCCTCTTTCAAGATAGATTACGTGTTTTAGAATAAAAATTAATTTGCAATTAAATTGTAAATTTTTTGTTTATTAACCAAAATTGATGAAATTTGAACTGCAAGTTGGTCTTGTGTTCTATAGGCTATATATTAAGTTTTGTGTGCGTGAGAGAAAATTTGAAGAACTTTGAAATATGCATTTTTTAACCCAAGTTCAAGAACAGGTAACCCTAATTAGTTGCAGATTTTTTCTTTCTGCTTGCTGGGCTGAGATAATCATCTGTTGAATTTAGATTCTTGTTATTTGTTGCCACCAAATTTTTATACTTTAGTTAATTTTAAAAAATCTAATTGTCAGATCGATAAGCTGTTTAAGCCCTCGGATTCAGAAAAATCGGCCCTTTCATTTGATACCGTATTTGTAAAGATAGAATATATATTTCTAATTTATTTCCCCCTTTTTTCCATCAGAATATCTCTTTTTAAGCAATTAGTCTTGGATTCTTGGTCATTTTTTGATCGACATGGGCTGGTGTTTTAATTAATATCTCCGTTAATTAGGGTAGCATCGTTTAGCGGATGGTCATTTCGTCGAGATGAAGAAATTCTGCGTCTATCAACACCAATTTCAAGGCTCTGCGACTAATAATTGCAGAGCTTTAGCTGTTATAACGCGTTATCAATTCCTTATAAGGTTTTTTTTTAAACTATATAATACCAATTTGATACTTCTGTAAATTTTATATATAATAGCTAACATATAAATAAACTATATTTTTTTGGTAGGTGCCCCTTCAAGGGTTGATATAAGAAATCATTCCCCCAAAACGTACTTCTTGTTTTTCATAATTCTTAATCAAGAGAAAAGTCTGAAAATAAATGTATAAAATATGTAATTTCCAGAGATTTAAAAATAGTTTCCAACTCCTTAAAATATCTCATATAATTAAAAAAAAAGTTATAGGTTGCTACTCCCGTTATTCCTAATCATTGGGGGTAGATGCCTGAAATTAAGTATTAAGATGTTTTAGATAAAGAACAATAAATACAAGATAAGAACTTTTCATTAGATGCTCGTACAGTTTTCATATGCTTAATTGGCTATGCTCTTTATAATGTATGGTCATATCCCTCAGATAAATTTTAATTCTACACTAATTCAAATGGAATAAAACTTCTAAATAACATCAGGAGTGGTGTTTATTTACTATTTGGAAGTGTTTGCTATTTGGGCAAACTGATTATCAGAAGGATTTACAAATTGAGTATGGAGTTTGAGGAATTGTCCATTGAATAGACTTCTTTACTGCCTGGAGTGTCCAATATAGAAGTTTACTTCATGATAATAATTTGGATATGTGTATATTTTATAGGTATGCAGTGAACTTCCAATCTATGGAACTGAATGGCTCAACAAATGCAGAAAACAAATTTTGTGGGTAGCCCATGAAATAGACATAAGGAATAAATCAACAAAAATGCTTTTCAGCAAATTCCAGATACAGTAAGAGAGCTATATATAAAATTATGATGAAAAAAAAAGTTTTTATTTTCTTACATATATGTTTTGTGTATCGCACACTAAGCAAGAAGTAGCAAGCCCTGTTTGGGATTCCAGAAACCTTATGGCCATATCACACAAGAGATTTTCGCTCAACGTTTTACTAAACACAGCATTATACCCAACATACTCAGCCTGATCTTGTTCAAGGACAGCACATTTTTGGATGATCAGCTTTTCCGAAGCCGTTTACAAAAAGCTGACTGAGTTGAGCGTACTGATCAAAATTGACCAATAGGAGGAATAGACAGGATTTTTTCCTGGAATACCTTTAGAGAAGAGCTACATCACGCTATCAGTTCGGGAGAACCCTACGGACAGCTGATCGGTTTCTCATTCATTCAGCTTCCCCAACTTCGAACCGCGCTGAGTGAACATGTTGCATATAATGTTATGTTGAGTACATATGCTCCCGTGTGATATGGCCATTAGTCCATCCTTTCCACTTTTTAGTTTTTTTTTTTTTCCTTTAACTATTTTTCCTGCCCTTTCTGACTTGTATTAGTGGAATTGTTTTTCACACTTGTGATTACACATGTTTTTATGCTTTTTTTCTTGAATTTCTTATTTCTTTTACCATTCTAAATTGTGGCCTTACTTATTAAAAAATAAATAAACAAATAAAATAAAATAGATTTTTTTTTTTTTTTGGTTTTATCAAAGCATCTTTTTTCGTTTATGATGAATTTTTTAAAATCATTTTATCACAAAATACATCATTTTATTTCTCTAATAATTGAATGAGCCCATCAATATATGTCAGAGCAGCATAATGGTTCACTTGCTTCTCAGACTTATCTTCCACTTCTTCCTCACTCACCATACAATGCACCACATTTGATTTGAAAAAAAAATAAAATTCAAAGACTAGATCAAAGCTTTACAAATTAAGCTCGTTCACATAATGTTAAAAAATGTCGCAAAGTAAATTCGACGTTAGCGCTTCTCCTCGTGCAGTGACTGCGGTACCCAAATAAAAGCTATGAAAAATTGGCCCCTATTGTGCTTTTTTTAAAAATGCTATCTCTTATGGTTTTAATATAAACAAGAATTAATTCTAGCCCTAAATGAACATTATAGATGTGATTATTTACTTGAAGTTATTAGCGTACATTTGACTTTAAATACAAAATATGTTAGATGTTAGCTAATAAACAATCACATTATTAGTTAACATCTAACATATTTTGTATTTAAAGTCAAATGTACGCTAATAACTTCAAGTAAATAATCACATTTATAGTGTTCACTTAGAGCTAGAATTAATTAGTGTAAAATATAATTGTTTAAATCGATCTTTTAATGTTGTAAATTGTATTGTAAATACGAAAAAATTCATGTATTAGTAATTTAAGAAGAAGTGTTAATGTGTGCAATTTTCAAAATTAAAATTTTGGAAAAGAAATCGCTTATAAAAGACGACTGTATCATTATCTCTTTTATTAAAAAAAGCATTATGTCATGTTCCATAAAATCAATCAGACGCAGACGAAACCATTCGCAAAAATTTTATCTTCTAAACAAAATATATTTGTAATTGCTTTATTTACAACTAAAACAACATTTAGGAATGAACAAATATAATAAAAACTAACTTTTTCTAACCTCATAACAAATCAAACAACTGAATTCAAAATTCCATAGATTATCTCTTGATCCGTAATGAATGAAAATTCAAGAGATTAAGATTTCAATAATTTTATAAATTGTAAGAAGTATTAAAAAAATAATTTTTAAGAATTGATTTAAAATATATTACTTATCTTAAAATAAGGGAAAACATGCAAAATATGAATATTCTAAAAATACATGAATTTTTTCGTTTAGATGTGCATTCGTTCAAACACAGTTCTATTCAAATTTTAAATATGGAGCATCACGCGAGTAAACAAATTCTATTCGAGCATGCACAGTTTCAGCCTGAGTAGTTCAGGTACCTCCAACACAAGATGGCTTTGTCATCGATCAGTGACGTAACTATGACGTAACCATCATGCAACCATGACATAATACGCTACCCATTGCTCCATTGTGGTGAATACGCTTACTTTGTAAAGCTTTGGACTAGATTATCAGCATCATAAAATTAATATACATGCTTTATCTTCTTCAACATTATCTTCTCTAGTAACAAATTTTGCTAACATAACTAAATCATTTCAAGAAATAACAGCTGAAGATTTTTTAACCATAATGTAATTTTATCATTGTGGGTGTGGGAAAAAAAAAAGGAATGTGGATAATCAAGAACTTATTGTATTTAGTATGCTTAAGGTGACAAACTACTTTTAAAAATAAGAAAATAAAGACAATTTTCAATTAACTAACAGAATTAAAAAAAAAAAAAAAAAGAACGAATGCAATTTTTTTTTTTTTTTTTGTTTTTTTTTTTGTTAACTAGTATGACATTACTCTATTTATTAAAAATATTATTTTGGTTTACTTTAAAATAGAAAATTATTTTTATTGCAGATTATTTTTGTTAAAAATTCAAGGGTGCTTTCACACTGCATGCGGGATATCTCAATTACAATATCCTTTATCCTTATAATTTTTATATTAAATGAAACAGAACATTCAAACTAAGAATCTGAACTAAAATGTTTTAATTATTTTAATAATATGGAGCTTAATTAAAAATTAAATTTGAAGTATGAAATTACAATTAAAATTTTTATATTTCTATAATCATGATGTTTTTCTGTTGAACAGAACTTCTTATCTTTAGTTCATTTTATTTAATATGCCAAGATGTATACTTGAGAAAAATTTTAAGTTCATATCTGAAATACTTTTGGAAATAATCATGGCCACAGTGAAAAGCACCCTTGAATTTTTAAAAAAAATAATCTGCAGTAAAAATAATTTTCTATTTTAAACTAAACCAAAATATGAGGGAAAGTTATTAAGTAAGTCACAAAAGATAATAAAAAAATAATTTACCATGATAATCACTTGAAAACAATTTTTATTTTTCCACATAATCTCCAGCAATGTTGATGCACTTATCCTATCATTTTATCAGAGTCCCAATTCCAGCTGCATAAAATTCTTTGGGTTGCTGTCGCATCCACAGTAGGACTTCATGTTGAATGTGGTCGTCATCTGCAAATTGTTTGCCTCCAAGATATTGTTTCAGTGGACCAAACAGATGACTACGCTTGGGGCTAAGTTTGGGCTGTAAGGTGGATGCCGTAGCATCCATAAACAGGCAACATTTCTTTATGAATATTTTTTTATTCAAGTCTTTTTGCCCACAAAAATCGGACCACAGCATGCTTCTATTCTATCGTACAATCATTCAGCACCATCGCCATTTTTGAAACTGCATTACGCCTGCGTGTGCATGTTACCTACTCAATATGAATTGAATATCATACAGCTGTATGTTGCTGCCATCTATCACCATTCTTTGTGGATATCTGTTACTACTTTAAATCATGCCACATGCATTTGTGACTTACTTAATGACTTACCCTGATAATATTTTTAAATCAATAGAATACATTTATATTAATTAACACTTTTTTTTTTTTTGTTTGTACATACATTCATTCTTTTTTTTTTTTTTCATTCTGAAAGTTGATGAAAAATTTTCTTTCTTTTCTTATTTTTAAAAGTAATTTGTCCTCTTAATATGAATAATGCTATTAAATTTTCACAAACAAATTTCTGCTTATTATAACTTTTTATTTATTTATTTTTTTAACATGCCCTAATTTAACCCAACTTGACACAAAAAAAAAAAAAAATAAATAAATAAATAAATAAATAAATAAATAAAATAAAAATTTTATTTATTTATTTTTTTATTAATAAATAAATAAAACAGATGTGGTGAAAAAAAAAAAAAAAAAAAAAAAAAGAATTTCAGTCAATCCGACCTGCATTTAAAGAAATGCAGGTATAGACTATCACTGTATGTTTCCCTGTGTCTAACATATACTACACTCCTTCTCAAAAGTTTAGCAAGAGTTATAACGAACATTTTTTATCAATTTATAAACTGTCCATTTGATAAAATGTTCTTAAACTTTGAAGATGTAAAGATTAAGATCATTCTCACTTTTTTTAAGTAACGATTGAGTGACAACAATAATTAGAGGGCATACAACAAATGGAGTAAAAACAAAGTAATTTTTGTAATCATCTTGTATAAAAGAGTGAAATTATCTGTAGCTATATTAGGGTTGCCTTATAAGTTTCTACAAAAAGTAGGAAGAAAAAGAATTTTTTTGGAGCAAACTGTTTTATTGTTTTTTAAATATTCACCTTTAAGATTTATACACTTTTCCATCCATTCAAACCAATTCTTGAAACAGTTTTTCCACTCTAAAGTTGATATCTCAGAAACATGGTTTTGGAAGGCATCAACAGATGAAAATTGCTGCCCACACATTTTTCATTTGACATAAGGGAACAAGAAAAAGTCATTATGTGACAAATCAGAAGAATATGGGCAATGAGACATTAATTCAATATTTTTATCCTTCAAATAATCAATTGTTTCACGTGCTGTGTGGGAGCTAGTGTTGTTGTGATAAAGAATGATGTGGCAATTTTTGTTGTTTTTCCTGATTTCGTTGATGACTTTTGGCAAACAAATTTCTGTATACCATTTAGCGTTAACAGTTTTTCGATCCTCTAAAGGAATGGTTGCGATATTTCCTGCAAGGCCAAAAAAACAAGCAATAATTTTCTTGGAAGTGTTTTGTGAGCGAACAACTTTCATAGGATTCGGTTCATCCGGAAACACCCAAACAGTGGATTGTTGTTTAGTTTTCGGCTCATACGAAGATATCCAAGTTTCGTCACCTGTAACAATGTGTGTGTGTGTGTCGTATACGGATTTTGCTGCCGTATACAGTTTTGCAAAAAAATAAAAGAAATAAATAGAAAGAACTTTTTTTTTATACATCTAAATAGTTAGCAAAGAATGTTTAGATAATTACAACACCGTTTAGATGATCCATTAAGATGCATTCTAACTGTGCTCTATCTTTTAGGCATATTTTATTTAAGCAGGTGAAAAATACTAAAACTTGTGATTTGATTTTCATGGTTATCTTTAAAAATTAAAAGGAAATCTTTTCAACTGTCACACTGTGTACAATTCTTGTCAAATTTGTGCAAAATGTAAAAAGATGCTTCATATTTCAAATTATGCTGCACTCCAATGAATAAAAACTTAAGAATTGGCAAAGTGTGGATGTCAAATGTCTTGCTTGTAACTCAAATTAAGGTTGACTAGATTTAATGTCCCAATAGAGTTACGCTTTAACTAATTAGCAATAATCTGGGATTCACACATAGAGGCATTTCACCACAATATGGATCTTCCTCAGAAAGGATGGCTACACTGCTTTGTATGCAACTCAGCCTAGGAAAGTGAAGATTTGTTAAACATTCACAACTGATAAACTTGCTTAACAGTAAACTTTTTCTCCCACAAATTATGTATTAAACATTTCAGTTTTTTTTCCTTGAAAAGAGAATTACACACATTCATATATCTCGAAGTCCTACAAAATTTATTGTATTTTCTTTAGACACTTAGCTTTTATTGATTTGAAATTAACTAGTTTTATATTGTATCAAAGCTGCATAGTAAGTAGTTAGCAATGGTTAGGGATTCAGCTCAGGGATGGTTTGGAGAAATGCCATTAAATTTTTTAACATTTGTGAAGAGAATTGCCATTATTTTGAAGACTTCAAGGCAACAGAGCCAACTCATCTATTCGATATATTAAGAGTTTGGCTAGACAGATAGTATACATTTGTCTAGGTATAGATGTATCTGTTGCACAACAGATGCAGTCATAGTAAATCACTTCTAAAATTCAGAAAACATAAAATTCAAATTTTTTGCAATATTTAATGAAGAATTAAAAACACTTTTTTAAGAAAACAAATTTAAGTTTGAAAGACTGGAATATTTAATCTATCTAATAGTAACTTAAATTAGCATTCAACTGTACTGAATAGATGTACCGTAATTTCCAGCGTATAATCCGCAGGTAAGATATGTCATTTCTCCAATAGAAATTTTATTTAACAGAAAATTCTACATTTTTTTGAAGAAAAAGCACATACATGCATAACTTTACCTGCAAATTAAAATTTCTGGGGGCAAAACTGATTTATCTGACTGTGGATTATACACCACAAATTATGGTAAATAAAAAATAGAAAATATTTTAAGACTCCAAAATTATTACATACTTTAGAAAATAGTACAAATGATTCTTATGAGTTTAGTGAAGAACTATTGTGTGTAAGTGTGTATATTCACTCTACAGTTTAAAGGATTAAATCATTATAATACAATATTTTAAAATGATGAAAAGATATTAAAAAAGCAGTATATAAAAAGAAATGAAATTTTTATCAAAAATATTTATTTATGAATGAAATTTTCTATGATATTTTTACAGAACAAGTTTTAAATATAACTTCCTTTCTATTGACATTATCATTACATTCAAGATTTTCATAGAAATTCCATTGGAGACCATCACCTGGGGGTTTTTCAGCAAATGGTATCAGAATATGCCACCATGGCCTGTAAACAAAACACATAAAAAATATATTAATAACTATTTAAACAACAAAATCAGTATAATTGTTTCTCTTAGACATTAAAGGTTAAAAAATGAGAATTTGAAACTGAAGTTTAAAGAAAACAGTTTAATTTTACATCTAATTTTACTTTAACATCATGTATATTTAAGCATTTTCCTTTAACATAAAAAAAAAAAAAAAATATATATATATATATATTTATTTACACACAAATAACTAATAAAATTGAAATAAAACTTTATCAAAAATTCAACATCTTGTAAAACTGAAGTATTTATTATTATTATTATTATTACATTTTATGCAATTAATAGTTAAAGAGTTTATAGTAAAATCAAATAATTTTTCTTATATTTGTAAGTTTTCTATTGATTTTATTTAATTAATAAATAAGTAGTGATGATTACAGAAATCCCCCCCTCCCCCCCCCAACAATGCACACATTTCTTACTTCAGAGTAAATTCATCTGATCTTTTACCAAAATAATTTTACATGTTTGCTTTAGTGTAACACTTATTTATGCAACAAAGCCTGTGAACTGGTTCTTTTTGAAGCAAACAAATCTCAAACCAAATTTCAAAAGGAGACCTCCAAATACAATAAGTAGTTATTTAAAATCAATTTTCAGAAGATAAGGATAATTCCTTGTTATAAGTTATAATTAATATAATATTATATAGGATTAATAATTCATGTACAAGAACACAAAAAAATAATTCAAATATATTATAGGTAGAATTGAAAAAAAAAAAAACAAAAAAAAACCTATATTTTTAAAATTCACAAAAGAATGACTTCTAAAGAAAATAGTATGAACTACATTAATACACTCTAGGACAAAAAAAAAAAAAAAAAAAAAAGTTGCACCAAGAAGGAGTAATGCAAATTGGAAGCAAATTCACATGCATACAGGTTTTGATGGGAAATGCAAAATTTTAAAGTTTGGCTGCCATAGAATGAGCATGTCATGCTGCAGCACATCTTAACTGCACAGATGGCAGAATATTTAAGTGAAGAAAATTTGATACCAAGTTATAAATTCTTTGAGAATTTCATTCCATCTACTCAGATAGACTGTAACTATGCCTGGTATACAGGTGTGCAAACAATATGCACAGATATCAGCATTTTAGAGAGGAGTGTAGTTGGACTCACAGAAGCTGGTTCATCTAATCTGCGAATTGTTTGAAAATTGGATAGGAGCGATGCCCTTATTAGATAATGTTGGCAGGAATGAGTGAACCATGGCCAAACATAGTGCTAAGTAGAAAGCAGTCGGCCTAGAGATAGGACAGAACATAAGAACTGATCAATCATCAGGGCAGTACTCAAAGCCCCAAATTCATCATTATCATCGATCCTACGTGCAACTGGTACCTCAGTGACTTCAAATACCATTAGCAGGCAGCTCAGAGAAATGGGGTTGAACTCACTGAGCCCCTTGTGTCGACCACTATTCAACTTTGTACACTGACAAGCCAGTTTACAGTGATATCAGGTGCATTTGACTTAAAATGTTACTGAATGGAGTAGAATTATCTTCAGTAATGAGTCCAGCTCTAATCTGAGCTCCAATGATCAGCAAAGACGAGTCTGTGGATGCCTCGAAAAAAAGGAGATTCCAACTTGACTGTTGCTGGCCATATGGCTGACAACCAGGAGTAATGGTCTTGGGTGCCATTTTACTTCATAGTAGGACCCCTTTGGTTGCCATCCGCAGCATCTTTAAACAGAGCGGTATGTCAGCAGAATTCTACGTCCGGTTTTGTTGTTTTTCATATCACACAATTTTGAGTGTCTATATAAGCATGATAATGCCCGCCTGTGCACGAAGATAGTTTTTACTGCTTGTTTTCTTCCTTGTCCAACATTATTTTGATGAAGAAAATGGCCAGATCACTCTACCACTGAGGAGACATTGGAGCATCATGAAAAGGGTCCTACAACCACCTCAGGATTTTGCCAATCTAACACACCAATTGGACAGAATTTAGCATGATATCTCGCAGGAGGACATCTGCCAACTCTATCAATTAATGCCAAGTCGAATAAATGCTTACATAAGGGCCAGAAGTGGACCAAAGCTTTATTGACTCGTTTACTTTGTGAGACTCTTTCTCTTGATTAAATCATCCAAATTTTCTGAAACTATAATCATTTGTTTTTCTCCACATGTACATCACACCCACCAATTTTTGTCCCATTCGGATAAATCCTTCTTGGTGCATCTTTTTTTTTTTTTTGTCTAAGAGTGTATTTTGTGCACTGGGCCACACAAATAATTCACTCAGATACATTATGTAAAGGTGCACAACCTGCGGCCCGGGGGCACATGCGGCCTGCAGAAGGACAGACATTTTAGGTCGCATTCATCAACAGCAGAAGAGAAAAAAAAAATTGTTGCACTTGCAAACTGGCATTTCCAAACCACTTTTTTTTGGGGGGGGGGGGGTGCAAGGTAGGGAATGAAAATGTTAGTTTTTATAAGTGTATCTGTTTGAGATCTACGTAAATTTTCCATTCTATTTCTCAATAATGTAACCCACAGTATATTCCTTATTTTTTTGTTAGAAAAATCATGAAATAATCTATTAGTAAGTGGTTATAGCTTTATCTATCTGAAGATTAAAAGCTGAAAAATGTAACAATCAATAAGTAAATGCTCCTCCTTCCCCCCTTTTTTAAAAGAAAAATATCTGCCCCCAAAATGTAATAATGTGTGTTAAAATTAATGATGAAGCATAAATTTATAGCAGTAGTTAATTTCCATCAAAAAAAAAAAAAAAAAAAAACTTTAGATGTGCAGTCAGTCGAATTTATTTGTGTCTGGTGACATAAAGGATGAAAAAAGACCGATTGATGCCTATTTATTTTGTAGAACTGGTAAAAACTGCCCATGATACTGATGGTGATCATTTATGATTTATGGGGGTTGATCTGGGGTTTATGAAATCTTGCTAAAATCATCCAATATTACAAAATGGTATTTTCATACTCACTTACCTACACTAAAATTACTTATTTTTGTACCCTCTATCTACCTTTACATTTGTGCTAATTGTTTTTGAGACTCCTAATACAAATTTTTTTCTCTCTCTTCAAAAGCATACTTTTATTTATTAGGTCATTGCAAAAGTTTGTGCAGATGCGGATCATTTTATTGCCTCCAAAGACGAGAGCTTCTATCGCCGTGGTATACATTTGTTACCCGAAAAATGGGCAAAGGTTGTAGAAAGCAGTGGCGTAGCGTGACATTTGAATCTGGGCATGCTCTGAAGTCAACTATGGAAAGAACACTACTCATCAAGGCGATATCATTTCATCAAATTTAAGCTCGGATTTTTCCATTTTCTTGGTTGGTTGATTGTAGGATTCAAGTCCGATTGACTGTACTTGGATCCCAGGCCAATGGGTGGAATGCCGTCCGTGGGAGTGTTTGTAAGAGGTTCTAGCCAGTTTTACGCGAGTTTCGTAGAAAACCACGGAAATCTCTGAACGGCTCGGTTGATGAGTGCGACCTTGGATCGATCCCGACACTTCCCATCTACCAACTTTGAGCGCAAACCCGCTCAGTCGCTGGTGGGCTTCAATTTCTCGGAATCTTATATAAAATTTTACATACAAATTTTGTCCCTTTAACTTTAAATCATACATCTAAAGGACTCTTATATAAACTTATTGAAGGCCGCTTCACTAATAGCTGTATTTAAATGAATTTTCAAAAAAATTTAATCACAATTTTTTATATCACTTTAGAAATAAAAAAATTAAAAGAAAATAAAGACAAAAGGAATAGTGGGAACCCGAAAGAAAAAATCAATTAAAATCGCTGAAAACTTGGCTTTAGACTCTCGCTGTGTTCTGCTGTGTCTTCCACGACCGCACAATGTCGGACTGAAGACCCCACTGCTAGTAGCAGAGCCTTAAGGGAGCGCTTAAATGTAGGTGCTTATCTGACCTCTGATAGTTCTTATACAAGAAGTTAATTGTTACAATTTTTAATAAAGTTAAATATTTTATAAGTTTAATTCTTTCTATTATATTACCATTTGATTTCGTGAAAAACAATGCATTAAAAATAATAAGTGTTACTCTTCAAAAGGAGGTATTGCGCCTTTACATAAACAAATATTTTTGAAAACGCAACTATTATGTGTATTTTTTTTTTTTTTTAAAGAAAAAAGAAAGTTTCGCTCAGGAAAAGATATAACCAAATTAAGAAAGTGTTTCTTGTTCAAAACTAACGTTAAAAAAAAAAAAAAAAAAAGAAGAAGAAGAAGTAGCAGTATTAAAATTTTATTATATAAAAACTATTTAATGGCATGGCTTAATGTGAAAGAATGAAAAATAAATAGAATAGCGATCTTTACTAAGGAATGCAGATGAAAAGAAAAACACACAAATTAGATAAAATTTAATAAAATAAAGCAGAAAAATTAACGGAACATTCCAAAATAAATAAATAAATAAATAAAATAATTAATTTAAGAAATTCAGATTCGAAAATTAAGAAAAGAAAAGAAGCAAAAAAAGAAAAGGAAAAAAAAAAAAAAAAAAAATCTATGCACACCTGCAAGATCAAAGCTACGCATCTGCCAATTTTTTATAGATCTGCGATCAGTGACCATCATAGCGCATACAGGCATACATAAAAAAGGCATTAGGGAAAAAAAAAAAAAAAAAAACTTTTTCTGGCACATAAAACAATTTTTGGAAATTTATCAAAATTTTATTTTGCAATTTAATCATCATTTTCAAATCAACTTTTTTTTTTTTTTTTTTTTTAAGTTTTTTTATTACATCATTGTAAAATGAAGTATAAGTTTTAATTTATCAATCAGTTGGAGTAATTTATCAATCAGTTGGAGAAACCAACTCTCTATGCGAACATCTCTACCGAAGGTAACAAAATCCCTAATAACGCTATAAAAATACCTAAAACTCCAGAATATGCTCTCCAAGGATCGCATGCCTTGAATCGTTTACACAGCGGAACTCCCCTTGTACTTAGTACGAGAGAAAATTAGAGGGACGTTGAATATTCCCTCAAATAGCAAAAAATCCCTATATCAGGGCATGCTTTACAAAGGCAGCATGACCTAAGCAATAACCGGTCAGCAGGAGAAGAGGGTGACGGTATCTCTGGGATGATATTGGTCAGCAGATGACGCCTAAACAAAGCCGGAGGGTACTAACGATAATAGTAAGAAAGAAAAAAAAGCACTCGGATTTATCCAGGAATAATTTAACAAAAGAAATTTCCTTTCACTATAATTTTTCAAAACTGAATGACGAATAATGTATAAATGGAAGCGAGTATTTAACAAAATTAGTTGAAATAATTTACTTTTAAATAAATTCTGTTCAAAGTTTAGATTGTTTTTAGTGGGTATGCGGCGCATGCCTAGCATACCCAGAGAATACGCCACTGGTAGAAAGTAATGGAGAATATTTCGATAAAAAATTGTCATTTGATTTGATGTATTTTTATGAAATGAAGCAATAAAAAACTGCACGAATTTATGCAAAGACCTAATATTTTAGTTATCCTTTTTGTACTATATACGATACTTTAATTTTTTTGCCTACTATTCAATAATTTTATGATTATAATGCATTGAGATTAACTTGACTTGCTAATTGAAAAATTACTATAAAGGGATACATATATATATATATATATTATGTATATTTATATATTAAGTAACATGTGATACAAATTAAAGTTCTGCATACAGGCACTTGACAATGATAATGTGCCCCTTTATATATGTGTGTGTATGTATATATTACACGGCAAATATATCTGCTTAGATTAATTATTTTATATTATCTTGTCTGTGGCCCTTCATGTCCCATTCAACAACGAGAGTGGGCCCTCCAGCCAAAATGATTGTGCACCCCTACATTACAGGTTCACAAAAGAATATTTAAAAATGCATTTTCAGTTGTATTACAGTCCGTTAAGAAATTATAAGACCACTTTAATTTTATAAATTATAAGAAAAATAAAGATTCTAATCATAATTTAAATACATAAAATAACATATTGCTCTATATTTTTTATAATTAGTTTGCAATAACTTGGTATAATGCAATACATGTTTAATTAAAATATATATTAGAAATAAGTGAAAAATAACATGTTAAGAAAATATAAGACCACTTGTCAAAAAACAAAATTGTATAAAAAATTAATATGATATTGGTCCTCCATTTTTCCCGATGACTTCAAACACTCTGTTTTTCATTGAAGTAACCAGGTGATTAAGTTCAGTTATAGAAATATTGTACCATTCTTTTACAATGGCTACTTCCAGTTCATTGGCAGATGAAAATTGTTTATTATTAGCATAAACTTTGCGAGATAATATACCCCATAGGTTTTCCATGGGGTTCAAGTCTGGACTTCGACTTGGCCATGGCAAAACATTAATTTTTTCTTTTTTAAACCACTCCTGTGTGGATTTAGATGTATGACAAGCAGCACTGTCCTGGTGAAACATCCAGTTAGCACCACCTAATAAAGGTCCAAACGGTATCATATGATCATATAGCATAGACTGATATTGTGTTGAGTTCATATGACCCAAAATCCTCTGTAAATCACACAACCCCTCATAACCGAAAGCTCCCTAAATCATTACTGATCCTCCACCCATTTGTCGACTGAAGCATTCTTTTGGTTCCTTCCTCAAGTCATGCCAATAGTGTTTGTAATCATCAGGACTATCAAGGTTAAATTTCTTTTCATCAGAAAATATAATTTGTTTCCACTCATCATTCCATGACATGACATTTTTAGTCCATTTTAATCTTTCTTCTCGATGGCATTTCAATAACTTTGGTTTTTCCTTCAATTTCATAAATTTCGTATTAATATTTAATTTAAGACTCTTCCAGACTGTTGCATGTGAAGTTTTCTTGCTGAAATGTTTCGAAATTTCACAAGTTGAAAGACCTTTTTTAGTTGACAGTCAAAAAATTTGTCTATTACCACGTGCTGTCAAAATATTTTTTCTACCAGATCATTTTATTTTGTTTGAATTATCTTTTCTAATTATGACATTATGAATGGCAGTTTTAGAATGGTTCATTATCCTCACAATATCTCTTTCAGATTTACCAGAACCTTTATAAAATAAAATTTTTCTCACTTCGCACTCCGATAATTCTTTACCTCGAGGCATCGTCAAATTAATCGTCTATAACACATTCAAAACCTAAGCCTTTGCTTCTTAGGTAATGCTTTTACGAAATACTGACGCATGCGCTTCATATTCAGTTTGACGTCATGTATAATATGCTAATTTTCTCAGGTGGTCTTATAATTTCTTAACAGTCACTGTCTTTAATTTTTAGAAAAATGAATAAGTTTTAATGAAATTTAATTTAATTTTAAAAGTTGGAATTAGTATAGGATGTGTTTTCTTATCAAGTTTAAATACGCAACTAAAAATTTGCATATTATGCTCTCTTCTTCAGAAATGCACCAATACGCTTGTGGTCTTATAATTTTTTAACGCACTGTATGCCATTTTTAAAATTCATAAAACTTTAGTGTACTGTATGGTTCATATACAAATATATATAGACAGTTATAGAGCAACATAAAAATAGTTGAATTCATTGCTTCCTATTTGATATAATTGATAGGAATGCATTTTTAATTATATTATTCATGTCACTATAGAAATTTACACTTTGGTTGTACAGTCGTAAGCACACACAAATATATGATATGATAAAAGTATAATACAAACTTTGCAAGCAAGTCAATTTATTCTGACTATGTGAAAATATTTCTTAATATGGGTCTTGAAAAACTTTAATGAATTATTAGCAACCATTAATGCAAAAATTTCAGATATTCCAAATTCTAGCTTAAAAAATTTACTTATTAACCTTAGTTGCATCATGTTAATTAATATGCTCTAATAGTGCTAACATATTAAAACACTACTCTCATATTTTAGAGCTTCTTTCAATGCTTACAAGTGATTTTTTTAATATTCCACATCTTATATACATATCATTTTGGTAAGGCAGCCTGAGAATAAAAAAGAAGATTGTGTTAGGTTATACAGTTTAAGGCCGATTGACTATGCTGAGGGCTAGGCCTGTAGGTGAAATGCTCGTTGTGGGGTCTTTCTAAGGGGTCGTAACCCATATTTACATGAGTTTGAGAGAAAACCACAGAAATTTTCAAACAGCTAGGTTGATGAGCACGACCTGGGATTGAACATGCTACTTCCCATCTACCAGCTTTGAGCGCAAAACCGCTGGGCTGCTGGTGGGCATGAAAAAGAATTGCATTAGTAAAGCAAAATCTTCAGTTAAAAACTTTTACATATTAAATAAATAAAAATAATATAATAAAGAAAATAATTAAAAATAAAATAATAAAGTAATAATGATTCTTTACACTTTAGTTGTAATACAGAAAGTCTTTTGTATCTATAAATAAACTTAACTATAAAATAAATAAATAAAAAAAATAATAATGATTCTTTACACTTTAATTGTAATACAGAAAGTCATTTTTATTTTAACATTTAAATTTAAATTTGTATTTTGGTTTCTCATTAGTATTTTTAGTTAAAGATTTGCCTTTATCAGTAATAATCACATGTTACATTACAGTTTTGTTTTGATTGGAATGTAGAATAAATGATTTACTTTGAAAATGGCTCCTAAAATTAATATGTGACTTGAAGATTATTGAAAATGATCTTTCTTAGAAATATACTCATATTGGCAAATTATAAATCAGTGTAAAAATCAAAGTTATTGTATTTCAAAGAAAGGTACTTACTAATACCATAAACATTAAAAAAATAGCTCCGTATAACTCTTACAATTACGCCTTAAAAAGGGAGGCCATAGAAATTATCAATAACCCATTAACTGTTAATGACCGAGAACACTATCTAGTTCCACTAGAATGGCAACAGCTCATGAGGGAAAATGAAGAGAAGCGAAGATATCGCAGCAACAACAAAACAACGCCGGGAAAATAGAAGAAACGTTTAGATTGTGTTTCAGCACTGAAGATGGCCACGACGGTGGTCGAAATTAATATGCTGTCTCCATGTTTAAGGATATTTTTAAGGTATTTTTAAATGCTAAATATATATTTAGTCCTTAAATTTAAATAATTTAATAAAAAGGTACTTTTATTAAATCTATAAGGAAAAACATGTAAAAATGAAAACATTTCTACAAAATCCCATCCTAAGATTATGTAAATGCAAATGTGTATAAAGAAAACAAAGTCTGTGATCATAAAAGAAAATCCACCAACTCAAAGATCCATAAAATAAAAATTTGGAATGTCTTCTGACATAATTAATGAATATGTAAAATAAAGTGATATCTAGCACAGCGGTCGTTGGGCACCCCTCTCCCAAAATGAATGGCCAACCAGTCAATCACAAACAAAATAGCACAAACTGGAGAGATCCAAAAGTTCAATGCTATATATTCTGTTTTGAACCTCTTTTTGATGTTGAACTTGCCCCCAACGCATTAAAAAAAAAAGAAAAAGAAAAAAGAAAAAAAAAAAAAAAAAAGTATGTTTTCTATCAAAATAGTGTGACTTTAACTTTAGGGTTTTCACGCTCTTTAAAATAAGATCTGAATGAAGTTTCTAAGATGAAAACTTGCTTTAAAACATCAAAATCATTTAACTGCTGATAAATGGAAACTTATAAATTTATATAATACTCAATGTGATGTGTATTCAAGTGACTGTGATTTAAAAAAAAAAATCTATTGTTGATTTACGAAAATAACCATGCAAAATACTCCATCAATGTACAGAAAATTTCTCAATCAAATTCTCCCTGAAAGTTCAGAATTTTTATGACAGTAAATTAAAGTTAAAATGTCTCAACTTAAATAAATGTTAAAATTATTTTGCTCTACTATTAGAAGAACATTTTATCATCAATTTTAGAAGAAAAATTTCCAGTCTAACATAAATAAATTTGAGATTTGTATGAACCAAGCAATATTTAAAAAACTTCACAGCATTTGTCTAGTGCATAGTTTATTTTTTCTCCTGTGGCTACAGAATAAGAGAAAGACATGTTAGGGCATAAAACACTGCTTTACAGAAATCAGTTTTATATTTGAAATAATGTAATAGTTCTAACACACACACATACACATATATAAAGAATTTACCTGTGTTCACCAAGACGTAAAAAGATTTTCCAATTCTTCACAGGGCCAAAATCATAAGGATTTTTGTATACCTATAATAATAGCAATAAAAACCATTTTAAGAAATGAATAGACTTGAAGAGTGTGTTTTAAGTAAGTGAAAAGTGGCAATCAAATTTGAATCATTTTGATTGTAATTAAAATCAAATGCAGAGTAAGATTAAAAAATAAATAAATAAATAAATCTAAGTTTGACATAGCAATAGTAAAAATTCTATTTTTACTGGATTATTTTGTTAAATTTATCCCCCGTCACCCTCTGAATCACATGTCAAAAAAGATATTTTCTGATTAAAAATTCTTCTCATTTTTAGCGTACTATTTCAATTAATAAAATTTAAAATGTACATTATTTCCTAAATGAGATAAACATAAAATTGAAAAAGGAAACAATATTTATCAAAACTTCAAATAGTACAAATTCTGAAAATAACAATTTAATATTAAATGTCAATAAAATATTATATTATATAATCTTATTTTAAAGAACAGGATAACTGATATGAAAACAAACATTTAAAATACCTTATGAAATCCTTTCTAATTACTAGCTTATTAATTTCGGACACGCCGTGTCCATCATCAGAGCCAAGTAATCTTTCTCGACATCGTTCTTCTGGAGGAAACCTCGTTGTTTACTTTGCCGGGGAACTCTTGCGGTCGTTGTTTCGCTTCACTTCATTATTCAGTATTAGTTGTTGCCAGGCGGTAGGGTTGAGATAGTGCTCTCGGTCATTCACAGTGTTGCTGTTGGTTATAATTTCGAGGGCTTCCCGTTCCTCCAGAAGAACGACGTCGAGAAAGATTACTTGGCTCTGATGATGGACACAGCGTGTCCAAAATTAATAAGCTAGTAATTAGAAAGGATTTTATAAGGTATTTTAAATGTTTGTTTTCATATTATATTATAATTTGTAAAGAATAAAATATTTCTTATAAGAAATGTTTTCTTTTATTTTAAAGCAGACATAATTATAATATCACATAAATAAAAGTTTTCTTTAATTTTAAACTATTATTTTATATATATATATATATATTAATTTTAGCATTTAATTGCTGAATATAAAGATATTTGGTTGTATTCTGTATCATCTATTTAATATTAAATGAATATTTGGTGTAATTTTTATATATATATAAGGCAATGTCTGAGAAACTGCAGACAGTAAAGTGCAAAGACGATAGTTTAGACAGTCATGAGATTCAACACAAAGAGGAGAATTCTTAATCTAATTAGTAGAATACATAAATTGCAACTAATATAATGGTCTGTTATACTTTTTAATAGCAACTGATGCTTTGAATCTAAATTAATATGGAATAATTATAAAGTTGTCCAGAAAGCTTAAAGTAAGCAGCTGTTATTATCAGCCAGGTGTTATGAGATGTTTAACCTTAAAGCGTAAAGCTCAATTTGACTCTAAAAAGATATTTTTTGAGATATATAAATCATTTATATTTACTTAAAATAAATATATTTCTTCAGTAAACCATTTTTATTGAAGTTAAGGGGTGGCCACTGTAAAGTAACTGAAATATTATCAATGCTAGTAAATGACAAAGTTGTTCAATTCTCGAATTTCTGTTTTTTTTTTTTTTTTTTTTTTTTCTTTTCAATTGACCAATGTAGTTATTTACTAAATTTATGAGACTCATTTAAATCTGATAGTTTAAATATTTTAAGAAACAGGTACAGTTAAATTTGGACAAAAGTGTCAAAGATAGAGTTAGTTTGCTTCAAGTATGGAAAAAAATTAACTATTTGATAAATATTGTTGCACTCTTTTGCTCGCTTCTGAAGAACAACAAAACAATGAATTTTAACATATGTTTCTTCCATACACATATCTTACATAAAGTAGCACTTCATGAGTGGCCCAGAGGTTCTGCTCTCAAAGTTGGTCTATGGTAAGTGCCAGGTTCGAGCCTAGGTCCTGCTCATCAGTCTTGATGTTTAGAGTTTTCTTCAAAACTTACATAAATACTGCTAGGACCCCTCAGAAAGACCCCTACAGAGGACAATCTATCCAGGTCTAGGATCAGGCCTAGTCAGTTGGTCTTAATCACTACACAAACACCACTTTACATAAAGTAACAATTGAAATCAATTATTATTATTATTATTTATTTTTTTTTTTTTTTGTGAGTGAAATCTAAATTGCAAATTTTGGACTGATCTTAAGACCAATAATAAGTTGCTCGAATTACAAATGATTTTAAGTTCCTTTAAAAATTTCAGATATTCTGGAAACAGTATCCTTAGATAAATGAATTTCATGAAGTTCCTCTCCATATTTTCCCAGGAACTATTTTTAACACTTTTATTGCACCAGGCAGTACAAAATTGTCTCCTATTGTAAAGTTTTTTTTTTTTTTGGTAGTAATGTAATTCTCAAAATTATGAATTTCTTTATTTGAGGATTTCAGAAATAAATCAAAATATCCCGTATTCTTATTTTACAGTGCATTGTATGCTGTGCTAAATTGTTGTTTCAATTGGAACTTTGTTCAGCATATTTAGAATTTCAAATTGTATCAATAATAAAGATATAAAATAATTTTTTCTTTCAAAAATATAAAATTTGCATACTTTAAAATTTTTTACTTTTCTAAATATTTTGCGACCTCATTTCAGGTTGTGACTCCCACTTTGAGAAGTCTTGATTTAATCGAACAATGATTCATGAAATTCTATAAAAATCATTTTTACTTATTGATTTTTATGTTTAATTTATTTTGTTTGAAACTGAATAAAAGTTACTCAGCAGCACTGCAGTTTTTAAATTGGTGACTTTGTTTTTCATTTAACACATTGAGCGCCATGTCAGCCATTCTACATTCTAGACATTTTGTCATATATCTCTAAGTACTGAAGGAATCACTTGAAACTTTAGGAGTGTGCAGAACATGTTATACTTCAAACATTTCAGTGAAAGTTTTACCCCGAAAGTAAAAGCAGTACCAATAAAAAATTAAAACGTTAAGTGCCATGCCAGCCATCGATAGTTGACAGTGTCAAATAGGATATAAAGCCACGTCAACCATCGGTGGCAGATATAAAACTAAAAATATTACATTTAATGATTGAAAATTTATTAAATATTTGCTTAATTTTTATTTATTACAGGAGAAATCATTATGGAATTTTAATGGATTTTAAGAATTTGCGTGGTGCTCAATGTGTTAATTTCCTTGTTTTAGTATTATGCTAAGCATAAGAAAAAGAAATCATTATCTAAAATTTCTTTTATGAAAATTATATTTTACTTATTTGTTATCATTATTATCCTGCACCAAAAATATACATTAAAATATGGAATGCATTGTATAAGTTTTTCTTTTTGAAATCTGTTATAAATTGTTTATTTTAATTTCAGAACAATGCAAAAAATAATAAAAACTTACATATGGTTTTCAAAACTGAGGATGTCACAAAATCCCGTTAGTAGTAAAGTAATAAATAGATGATATGTGCAAATGAACGTTCATTTATAATAAATTAAAAATTTATAATATTTATTCAGCCTCAGAATAGCAAATCTAAGAAATAACATTAAATTAAAACAATGAATGAAAAGTTTATATGAAAACACCATTAAAAAAAAAAAAAAGCATTTTTTTTTTTTTTTTTTTTTTTTTTTTTTTTGAGTTGAAATAATTAAGCATTACCCTTAATCAGGCAAAAATAGATAAATAAATAAAGTACTCCACTTAGGCCTAACTTTTTCACGTAGTAAAAATTTGTGCTTAATTATTTTAATCTGAAATGCAAATTTTTACTAGTGCTTGTTTACAGAGTTCATAGTCTTAGTTTTTTGTGAACACGCTCTTTTCCTCTGAATATGCTCAAGGTGATGTTGCAAGTATCTTACTTTTAATGGTGCTTGTTTACAAAGTTCATTTTCTCAGATTTTTGTGAACATGCTTTTTTGTTCCAGGTAATGTTCTAAATATGATGCACTGCTGCGTTCATTCTGCCCTGTTCCTACACATTTCTGCCTTATAAAAGGTCCTGCTCAATTATTTAATCTCAAAATGATTATTGTAATTTGTTAGAATTTTGTGTGGTTTGCAAAGTTTTTATTTATTACCTTTCAAGACCAATATTTCAGTGTATTTTGCTGCACTAGTATACAGTAACCCTTCGAAAGTCTCTTAAACACTAGTACTGAGCTAAGATGTAGTTATCAGGGGTTAATACAGGTCGAGTTTACTACCGTTTATGGGTACCTTCACAAAAATCGACCTGGCAAAAAAGGTATCTTCACAAAAATCATACAGCTAAAATCGGTACTTTCACAAAAATCTTAGTCCTCCCAGCAAAATCTAACATTTTTAATTAGCACATTTTCAAAGGAAAGTAATTCGTGCATTTCTGTTGATGCGATTTGCGAAGTAAGAATCATACAGAATGTTGGTTTTAATCTACACACAAGCGTTTGTTATGGGCGAGAAACAGTGCAGCATATGTAAACAAAACGATCCTTGTGTGTATCGGTACAGACACGCTCTGAAATTGTGGCCATAGTGTACTGTTTGCTGATTCGTCAGGTGGTTTAACATTTTGGTGACTGTATGGTGATGTGTTTATCCTCCCTGGTACAATTCATGTATACTGCAGTGATACTAACACAAATAAAAACAACTTCTACTTACACTATCTCTACTGAACTGTTTACTTCAGAGTGAAGTAAGTTTTGGATTTTGGTTCCTGTTCTGCTATAAGCCTCACACTAGCTGCTGAGAGTTAATTTTATTATTCTACTTTGTTCAAACTCCCCCCCCCCCCCATACACACAGAGAGAAAGAAAAAGAGTGCACTACAATTTTTCACAAAAATAAAATATAGTTAAGATTTTTCACAAAAATAGGTATTAAGTTTGAAATCTTAGATTGGCCCCTGGTTATATTAAATTGTTTTTCTTAAAATAAGTGATGTTTGATTAAATTATTAAACCGACTGTAGAAGAATAAAGTGTAATTAATTATTATATAATTAGTAGTGCTCTTGTTAATTAATTTCTAGTAATAAAAAATTTATTTTTAATAATTTTCTTGGAATTCTTCTTCTCCTTTAAGTTAAGCCAGTTGTAAATAATAAATCTCGTCCTTGTAGTGAAAACCAACAGTCAGCACCTACATCATTATTGTAAGTGCTAGAGTAATTTACAGTGAAAGCAAAAATGAAATGTTATTAGTTAAATTGGTTGTACAATGTGAGACATAAAAACAAAACTTCATTAATTTTTACTTAAAATGACCTACCTTTTAAAACTTTAAGAAATATTTTTGAAAAATATTGTTATTTTCTTTATTTTTATAGTACATTTAAACTAGTAATGTATATATTTAATCAAAATTCTGTGTTAAAAAAAATAAAAAGTCGACCAAACATAGACACCTTAAAGACGAAAAAAAAAATGTAATATGGCATGACTAGAAAAAGATTAGAAAATTTATGCAAATTGGATATTTTATATTTAATAAAAGTCATATTACGTTATTGCATTAGCTTTGGAATGCTATTTAGGTAACCAAACTTCATAAGTTCATATATAATTAGTTAAAAATTAGCATAAACATAAAATGTGCATATATTTATAAATGTAAATAGATTTCTTAAATCTTATAATAAACCATTCTGTATTTAAAATGAAATGTCTATGAGTGATAAAAAATCTATCTAATAAAAAAATATAAATCAAACAGCTCAATCCATTTAATTACAACTTACAAACTAAAAATATGAAAAAATGAACATTAAAAAACATTTTGTTTTAAAATTTCAAAGCAATTACTTTATTCATTTTCTTAAATCGTTCTCTTTCTTTTTTGTTGATATGGGATTCTATACTAGTTTCTCCATTTGTAATCAACCGAGCGTGCCAAGCAATAAGTCCACCTAAGACGAAAAATACAGCCAAACAGAGAAGAGAACAATATACAATACATGAGTGGTACAAACTCTTTGACCATTTATTGTCTTCATTATTTGCTGTTGTGTTCTGGTGAATGTGATATTCCTAGCAAGAGAAAATAAATTTAATTAATTTTTTTTAAATCATTACATATACAAAAATTACAGGTCATAAATAAAAACACTGAATACTTAAATAAAATATGTTGACATTTTTAATATCAGGAATACATCACAATACATTTAAAAAACATGATAAACTTTTTTCGTAATTAAAGTAGCTTCATGAATTTCATATATAAATATACAAAAAATGCAACATATAAAACATATTATTTTTAATAGCATAGAAAAATTCCATTGAATTTGAAAAACAAAAGAAAATGTAGCATTGTTTAGAAATACTTAAATATAAAAGAATATTTGATAAATAATTCTTTTTTTTACCTGGCCTTCAATAATTTAATAACCATTTTCATTTTCAAAAGATTTATATTAATAAAATTTTGATAATTTAAAAATTGTTTTATAAGGCCAGATTTGGGCATAAGACTATTGGAAATTTCAAAGTTTATACCTAATTTTGAAAAACAATAAAATTTGTACATATTTTTGTAGATTATTTCAGATAGAATAATTTTGCTTTTTTCTTCCAAAATTTGGTAATAATCTTCTCTTTTTCTCATTTTTGGCTGAAATGGATATTAAAAAGGAAAAAGTTGATGACATAAGGCTTAAACTTGTACACCTAAAATTACTTTAAAAAAAATGAAAGGGAGGAAAATAATAATAATATATGATTAGCCTTATTCTGTTAAATATAATTTTATATTGTTTCTTGACAATATACTGTGGATAATTTCTTTAAAAAATTCTATTTCTTTATAAAAGATATAATACAACAGCAAACTATTTTATATTTTACTATATTTGTATTCTTCTTCATGCATTGAATCATTCATTGTGCATTTATCAAAATAATATCACAGTGGGATTCTAAAATATGCTACTTATTAAATAAATTTTAAAATGAATGCTGAAATTAGAAACATGTTCTTTCATCAAAGCAAACTCACCAGTAACATTATACAACTGAAGGTAAGTTTACATGTTTTCATTTTTAAAATTAATATGAATTTTAATTATAAGTGTACAGTTATCAGTAATGCTATGCTTTTAATATCTTAGTTATTTGTAATTTATAAACAATACTATAGAATTACAGACATATCAGATAAAAATGATTTAATATTAACTTTAAAAACGTACAGAACATTAATAATTTTTGTTTGTTAAAAAAAAAAAAAAAAGTTAGTTGAATTCAAAGAGAGTTTATAATTTTTAAATTTGAGATAACTTCATTGAAAGATATTAAAAATAAAAAAAATAATAATAAAAGGAACATCAGTATTATGAGAAAGAAAATAACAAAAAAAAAAAAAAAGCAAAATGGTTAGCTTTGACAAGAAACTTACAATCAAATTCTAGTGCTTCTGAGAGATTAAAAGTTAAGGGTGGGTGGCTTGGCATTTTAAATAACATTGTAAATTAACAGAAAGTAAAAACAAAATATATCTTTTATTTTTAGATTAAAAGCATGTTTTTTTTTGTAAATGAAGGGAAAAAAAAAAAAAATATATATATATATATATATATATATTTGAAGATTCAGAAGAGTAGCGATATCTTATATTTATTTAAATATATATATATTTTGTGTTAAATAAAAAAGAAAAAATAATTTGGATGTAAATGAAAATATTTACTGATACTTACTTGTAATATGTGTGTTTTGAAAAGAGCAAGGTTTAGCATACTTTTAACAAAATCAATAAATGCAGGAGATATTTCATTGTGCTGCAATAAAAGGAAACTGAACTCATGATTGAGCAAACCAATATTTTGTAAGTTTTTTATGTAACTGATCAGAAATTATTGAAGTATTGAGTGAAGTATGAAATGATAAATTGAAGAAAATACATATATTTATTTCACATATATAGGCTTGCATTATTTACAAACAACTTCACTAAGGATGGACGTGCAACAGTTCAAAATAGCCATTTCATTTTTCATTATAAAGAAACAATTTTTATTTAAATTATTTTTCATACATTTCAGACTTTTTGAAATGATAAACAGATATATTTACAATTTAGAAATTTTTATTTATGAATTTATCAACCGTGAATTTTATTTAAATTAAATTGGAGTGTACAGGTTGAAATTTTTTATTTATTACCAACTACGTGAAAAATACCAGAGCCGGGAATCGAACCCGGGCCCTCCGCTTAACGCACGGATGCTCTACCACTGAGCTACCCTGGCCGACAACCAGCTAGGCATTTCTCACATAATATACGTTGGCAAAGTCACCGAGTCTGCAAACGCAGATATATCAGGTGAGACAATAATAATCGTAGCACAACTCCATAGACCACGAAATTCCAATTTAGAAATTTTTATTTATGAATTTATCAACCGTGAATTTTATTTAAATTAAATTGGAGTGTACAGGTTGATATTTTTTATTTATTACCAACTACGTGAAAAATACCAGAGCCGGGAATCGAACCCAGGCCCTCCGCTTAACGCACGGATGCTCTACCACTGAGCTACCCTGGCCGACAACCAGCTAGGCATTTCTCACATAATATACGTTGGCAAAGTCACCGAGTCTGCAAACGCAGATATATCAGGTGAGACAATAATAATCGTAGCACAACTCCATAGACCACGAAATTCCAATTTAGAAATTTTTATTTATGAATTTATCAACCGTGAATTTTATTTAAATTAAATTGGAGTGTACAGGTTGATATTTTTTATTTATTACCAACTACGGTGACTTTGCCAACGTATATTATGTGAGAAATGCCTAGCTGGTTGTCGGCCAGGGTAGCTCAGTGGTAGAGCATCCGTGCGTTAAGCGGAGGGCCCGGGTTCGATTCCCGGCTCTGGTATTTTTCACGTAGTTGGTAATAAATAAAAAATATCAACCTGTACACTCCAATTTAATTTAAATAAAAAGATATATTTACATTTAAACAATTTAAATGCACATATTTCAATATGAATATTTTTTTTTTTTTTTTTTTTTTAAACTCATCAATATCTTTAAAACAAATAGTTGAACCATAGATCTTTGATGACTTAAAATAAATTTATATATATATTTTTTTCATTAAAAGAAAGAAAGAAAAAAGCCCTTTCTCAGATGTCATCTATAAGGCACAAAACTGACTTCCTTTTGACATTTAGTCTTCTTTGAGATAAAAACCATCTTCATTTATTATGAAAGATAATTATAATAAATTAATAACAGGGCAAAATTTTGTATAGGAAAATATACAAAAAAAAAAAAAAAATGTGATGGTCAAAACATAGTTATTTCAAAAATGAACATTAAATGTCAAAATAGCAGTTTTACCGAAAATAAAAAATACTTTAAGTGAATATTTACTAAGAAAGGTAACTTTTCATAAAAAAGTAAAAGTGACTTTAAGTGAAAAAGCAACTTCCTCATCTTTAGTTGAAGCTCTGGAGAGGAGAAGGGATAAAGAAGAAAAACTGCTTCACTTCTTCACTGAAGCAATATATATAAAAGATAGGAACTAGTGCCAGTCCACCATTCCAGAGCCCTAAGAAATACCCTTACTGCTCCTTAGTTTTTTTTTTCTCTCTTGACTAATTCTCGTGCATTTACAGACCAAAGTTAATAAGATTTTCTTTCATTCTTTCTTTTTTGTCCTCTGCACTTATGATTGTACTTTCTCCCCTCAATTATTTTCTATGCAAAAGTGCAGTTGTCCAGTAAAAAATAGATGAGCTTTTACAATACAGTTAATTTTTTACTTTTCAAATATACATATGTAAGGAAAGTATTGTAATCATGTCAAAAATTCACCTTTGAGATTTTGGTGTTTCTATACGTTTTAAGGTCCCCTGAGTTTATTTTTACTATGATGTGTGTTTGCATGTATGTATGTGTGTGAGTGAACACGATAACACCTAAACACTCTGTTTGAATAAGCTCAAAGATGGTAAGTATGTTATAGGTCACCATAGCATGAACCCTATTGATTTTGGTGAATCTGGGACTTACAGTTTTTTTACAGGGACACAAAGAAAATTTTTTTATCATTATGACATATGGGACCAAATTTTTTAAAGTGCAATAGCATCTAAATGCCTTATTCGACTGAGCTGAAAATTTATATACGTGTTATAAGTCACTAGTGCACAAACTGTATAGATTCTGATGAATCTAGCAATTCTAGTTTTTTTACAGGGACACAAAAAAATTCTTTACCCTTATGGTCTATGGGCCAAATTTTTAAAGTGCAATAGCGTCTAAATGTCTCATTCGATTAAGCTGAAAATTTATACACATATTATAGATCATAGTCACACGAACTCTATAGATTTTGGTGAATCTAGCGCTTATAGTTTTTTTAAGGGACACAAAGAAATGTTCTATATCATTATCCTTAAGAGCCCAAATTTTAAGTGCAATAAATGCCTTATTAGATAGAGCTGAAAATTGATACCATGTTATAAGTCACCGTCTCAGAAATTGTGCACATTTTGGTGAATATAGCCCCTATAGATTTTTACAGGCACATAACGAAAAATTCTTTTTCATTATGATCTATGGGCTCAAATTATTTAAGGTGCAATAGCATAAAATTAAACAATGGAGAAAAATACACAAACACCCTATTATTATAATGTTCACTTTTGTTTATTTAACAACTTGTCTTATTTTAATTTATTTATACAGCCATTAATTACTCAATGTTCGGAAAGTCAAGTAGAGTCACTCCAGATTTTTTTTTTTTTTTTCATCATGAAAGTTATAACAAGATGGAGGAAAAAATACAATACTGTAAAAGCACTTATTTTCACGAGGCTTTAATTTTCGCGAGCCCATCGTAACCGCAAAAATTTAAGCCTCGCGAAATACTTTTTTTTTTTTTTTTTTTTTTTTTTTGTAGCAAATAATAATAATAATAATAAAAAAAACAGAAATTTTTCAATTACCAAAATTCACATGCATTGACAGTCCGAATTCGAGAAAAGTGAAGGGGGTGGGGTGATTACATTTTCGGTGCAAAAGGGGGGTTCGGGGTTCAGAAGTCCCTAGATTGATAAACAGCGTGAGAGAAAAGGGATTAAGAAAAGAAAATTATTTGGGGTGGAATGTGCATGTTGAGCCAAAGCCAAAGTTGATGTATAAGCACCGTTGAAAGCATAAATTGCTTTTAGAGCGATGGGGACGTGGGGACGAACTTTTCGGAGAAAGGGAAATTTCTTAAAGTGCCTAATGCAAAAGGGGTTCTATATTTAGGTACATTTCAACATTAGGATTTTTCAACTTTCGGTTCTGTTCATATAAAATTTGCGAAACTTTCAGCATGCGAAATCACCGATATTTTCATTTCACGAAAATTACGGCTCGCGAAAATAAGTGCTTTTACAGTAAATAAATTTTCTGGCATTTTTCTGTTTTTTAAGAAAAAAAATTAAATTTCTCTGCATTTTTCCTGTTTTTAGGGAAATTCTAGCATTACTTGTGTTCTTCAGGGGGTATAAAAAATTCAAAATTATAGTCCAAAGAAAATAATCATTGGTAAAGAAAGATTTTAACAAAACTGGATAAGAAAATTGAAATACTATACCCTTTTTGAACTGTTAGTATTTGGAAAGTAGGAGGGAGAAAAAGAATTACTATTACATAGATTTTCAAATTCAATGAAATTTTAACATGCAAATTTCTCTACAGAAAACCTGATTTTATGTTAAAATACAGAAATAATACCATTTAATAAAATACTTCATGATTGATTTTATTTGTGTAACAGAATGTTTAAAGTTTCTAAATGAGATCAAACGTATATATTTTTCCCCCCAGAAAAAATGAAAATATTAGCAACTTTCTAAGAAAAATTAGAATTTTAAGATATCTCTAATTGTAACTTATTTTTTAATTAACATGTGAAATTCTCTAAAAGCTAGCTGTAGCATTTCAATATTATTCCATTTATATACACATAAATAAAAGAGATAAAACAAATTACCTCTGCCATTCCAAAAAAGTGATCATATGCAACAGGAATCCCAAATACCATGACAAATACTACACCACACCATGCATAAATACAGAACATAAAAAAATATCTGTGATTGAAGTGGCCAACACAATTGTTTAACCATGCTAGAGAAAAAGTTCAGGAAAATATGACTTATCCAAAATTTTGTTTATTTCAATGAGACAATAAATATATAAATAAAAAGTTTATTTAATGGAATTGAGATTGCACAGTATACAGAGTAAGAAATTCAGACTCAACCCTTTCACTAATTCACAGAAATATCTTTATATATATATATATATATATATGATTAGCAGCAAAATTATCGAAGTGTCATCAATAATTTGTACTTAAAAGAAATGCACCTAATAATGTTTTGTAAAGCAAATATTTGTTGAGTCATGATCTTACTATTTATGCTGTTTATAAAAAAGTAACTTGATGATAAAAATTAGCAATCAAACTAAAAAAAAAAATTAATACAAATTCACTAATTTAAGTAAACTTAATAAATAAAAATTCTGTCAAAGAAAGAATAGAGTTTAGTATGGAGGACTATTAATTTCAATTTATAAAATTTTTATTTTTATTTTTTAATTTATCTCACTTTTTGATCATAAAACTGGCCAAAATACTTTTTAAAATGACTGAAATGAATTAAAATGAAGTGTTGCTACCTAAATTTCATACTTTAGTTAATTTTTAAAATCTAATTGTTGTGTTGAAAAACTGTTTGCCCCCCTGGATTAAAAAAAAAAATCACCCTTTTCATTTGGTACTGAATTTGTAACGATAGGACAGATACTTCTATTTTATTTTGGTGTTATACAAAACTGGTCTACAAAAACTCCAGATTGAAATCGATAAGTCCTCCATCCTAAAAAAAAATCCAAATAATATCTGATATTTATGCAATAGCATTTTTACCCTAGGTTATGTTCATTTTCATATATGATATATCACTGGCTGTAGCTCCTTAGAATATAATATGAATGTATATATATATATTGGTAACAAGTTAAGAATCACTGACCCTGGGGTCTGCATGGAGCCCTAGACTTACAGAGATGTGATAAGGTTAAATACATGCAATAATATAAAGAAATTCAATTAATCCAGAAAAACAATGCCATTTGTAGCATTAAAAAAAGTGGAACAATTCTGGGCCTAACCATTCTTGAATGAAGTTGGGCAGGCTTGAAAAAAATCCACTCATTATTCACCAACGTGAAATGGCAGTAGTGCACAAAAATATGATATATTTTGTAAATTGGATCAAAAAGAACTTGTTAATTTGCAATGAAATTGTGACTTATTTTGGAAATCAGTTTTAAAAAAATATAATCAGTATTTTCTGCATTAAATGATCCACTATTTCTGCAATTATAGGTAAAAAAATATTGTGTATTTCAGCAATCAACTGTGTTTAGGTAATTTTTTTTAAAAAAAATCAGTGATAACTAGCTTAGCATTTTGGAATCAGCCATAAAATTTTCGCATTTTGTAAATAAGTGATTAAAAAAAAAAAAAAAAAAAAAAAAAAAAAATCATTGACTATGAAAACATGGCTTTTTCTAAAATCTTGTAAAAATTCAGGTTTGAAAACTGACCTTTCATAAAAATTGATGATCTTAAAATGAACTCTTCACAATATCAGCAAAATTGAAACATGTGGAAATAAACACTAAAAATCAAGAAAATTATTTCTCTAATCAGTTAAAAATTGGGATAAAAGTGGTGAGCAAATTTTAAGGATCTACTGCACACTGGCAAGTAACTTAAAATTCCAATATTTAGGTTTAAATGTGGGGGTTTCTTTAATAAAAACTTCATTTTTTTTATATATTTTTAATTAATGTACAGATATTATTTAAAAAATAATCCTCAAAAATGTTTTTTTTTTTTTTTTTTTATGAATTCTGTACACATCAAGTTATTAATTTTGAAGATTGAAAGTAAGAGTACATTTCCAATTAATGGGAATTAAATAAATAAAAATAAATACATTTTAATAAGTTTAATCATTTATACTATATTAAATTTTTTTCCAACAACTACATAAATTAAACAAAAAAAAAAAAAAAAAAAAAAAGAGAGAGAGAGATTTTCCTTTTAAAGGATTTAACTAAATAAATAAAAAATAAAAAATTGTTATATTATAAACATTTTACATAAACATAGCTGTTATAAATATTTACTTAAAATTTAATATGTTTATTTTTTTCTACTGTATAATTACCATTTGATTGCAGTAAATATAGTAAATAAAAAAAATAAAAAAAAAAAAAAAAGATTTTTGCCTTCAAATAAATGAATTAAATAAATAATAAATAGTGTAATAGCCATTGCTGAGGTATGCAGATGATTAAAATGGAAAAATAAATTTTATAAAAATGAAACAGAGAAGTTTAAATAAAAAAAAAAAAAAAAAAAAAAAAAAATTAGAAAAATTCAAATTAAAAAAATCTTTATGAGGTGCACACCTGTAGGGCCCCAGCTAAACATCTGCCAAATTTTGTAGCTCTGTAATCAGTAGTGTGAGCACTAGATCACAGTCAGACACACCCACACAGATGCTTCTCTTTATTTATATAGATAAAATTTATTATATTGACTATTTCATGCTTTCTTTTATGATGATTTGTTTTTTAAATTTCATGTATTTACTAAAAAATTGGCTTTAGATGCATCTAAAATATATATATTTGTGTGTGTTTCATAGGTAATACTGGATTGAAAGTCAAACAGCTTAAATATTACAAAAGTTAAGAATGTGGGGATAGTAGGATCACGTAATAAATTCTCACCAAAATGTTTTTTCTGCTAGAACTACCTCTGTATGAAACACAACATACATAAATTGTATCTACAGCCCTGTCAATGGATTAAGTATTTGTTTATGAAAGGATATAGAACATAACTCATCATGAAAATTTTCTTTCTATTTATCTATAGCAGTGTAAACAGCAGTTTTCAAATCTATTAGCCAAGGCCTTTTGACTGCAGGATAATTTTAAAAATAAAGTAGAACTAAGCAGTTTACAAGTCTGCAAGATTGTTTGAATTTCATAACCCTAGATTAAAATTTTTATTTAATCAAAATACAGTAGACTCCTAGAAATCCACACTCCTAAAATCAGCAAACTCCAGAAATTTGGACATTGAAATCAATGTAAACAGTGAAACTTATAGTAATGTTTTCAAGGAAAAAATCAAGATAGCACCTATTTTAATGATGATATTTTAGAAACTGGGTTTTAAGGAAAAGTAATTTTAATTGAAGTCTAGGTCTTGGAGATAAGTACCTAATTTTTTTAAAACAACATTTGTGTTTGGAAAAAATAAATAAATAAAAAATTAATCAAAGACTGCAAGAAAAAATTTCTAAGGAAAAAAAAAAGTTTATGCTTTTTTCTATATTTTTAAATTGTAATAAAATTTATAATACGCAAGTGTTTTACATCAAATGTTTATACACACAAATTTTGTATTTTATTTTATGGGACAAATTTTAATTTGTTAATTGAAATTATATATATAAAACTTTATATCGTTTACTGCATTTATTACTCATTAATTGCCTATTATTATTATTATTTTTTTTTTCATTGAAATATCTCACATATTTCACATACTTATTTACATCATTAACATTTTTAATGCATTAAATTTCTAGTTCATAGATACAAACGGAATAATATCTAAAATCCACAAAATTCTAAAATCTGCACACTCTCTGGTCCCAAACTGTGAGGATTTTTGGGAGTGTACTGCAGTATGTAGTTATTTTAAATTACCTTTCTTTATATTTCTAGTAGCTGTAAAACATATTTTTTACGTGCATAAAATAATGTTAATGACAGAAGAATTTTTCCGAATACCAAATACATTTTTGCAATAGTTATATATTTTTATTATAGCAGTGAACATGAAAATGTTCTAGTTTTACTACAGCCCCTTTTCTTTTATACAAAAACTTAATATTTTGCCAAACATGGAATAATTCTATAAATCCTTTTTGAATAATTTGTGGGGCATTTAGGCTTTTTGTTTAACCAGTAGATTTTCTGTATTTAAAAAAAAAAAAAAAAAAAAATAGTAAAGATTAGCAGTTTATATAAGCCCTTGAGAAGAGTTTATGGAAAAAATTTAGTCGTCCTCAATTTATTTCCGGTTTTGATTATGGTGCTGAAAAAGATAAAATATTGATCTTTGTAAGATAAAATAGAAAAGAATTAATTACTGTTCCCGCTTTTAAGTACACAATGAAACTAAATAAATAAATAAAGAGAAATAAATTCTCAAATACCTGATAGAACCAGTTTATTTTTCAAGAATTTACAAAGTCTTTGATAAAGATTTAGTTGAACTTAATTTATCACATTCTACTGCCCCTTTTTTAAAGCACAGCTCAAATCTTTAGAGTACTTAAATATTGCGTATATATTTGGACAATGGCATATAAATTATTAAATAAGTCCATTAAAATATTCTAAAAGCAGTCATCTAGATGATAAATAAGGATCTTTTTGAAATCTTTCTTCCCAGCTTACTATGCCTTTGCATCAGTCGTTTTGATGCAAAATATGGCACACAGACTTACAAATTTTACATTATTACTAGATTTCCCAAAATATTTGGAAAAATTCATAAACATTTATATTTAGATAAATTTGAAAATTTTAACATGGTTTCCAGTTTCAAAACTATATGTTTAGTATTACTGCTTTTCTTTTACTTAATCACACAGATGCCCCCAAGAATTTTTTTTTTTTTTTTTATAAAGATATAATTCAAAATTGGAAATTTATTTTTAATATATACTGTATATATATTCCAGTGATAATTTCGTAAAAAAATAGTGTAGAGTAAAATTGTACTTTTATTTATTTATTTTTGTTGATTAAACATTGAAAACAAATACAATTTTTATCAAGTAATTTTTACAAATATCTAATTTATTACTTAATTTAATTATAGCAGAAATCTTAAATATTAAACATCTTGCACATTCTCCGTGGGAAAATTACTAAAAGGTTTCAGTCCACATTCATGTGAGTTTAGGAGAAAATCACAGAAAACTCGGAACACTAACGAAGTATCCATTGGAGAAAGAAAAAGAATATTTTCAATAACATTTGTTGAGATAATTGAAAACATGATAACTAAATTTTTATAATGCAGGGGTAATTCTAAGAAAATTTTTGGATCTGAAAACTAGTTTTTCACAAAAATTGGCAGCTTTAAAATAATTCTTCACGAAAATTGCATGATAAAATTTCGTATTTTGAAGCCAAACTCAAAATATGATATATTTCAGTAATCAAAAAAAAAAAAAAAAAATATATATATATATATATATATATATATATATATATATATATAAACTTTAAAAACATTAAAAATCCGTTTAAAAGATTACCTTCGCTAGCGCTTTCGGCTGCATCACGCAGCCTTCTTCTGGCGTTTTCGCTCCTGTTTAAAATTTTTTTTTTAAATATATATATATATATTGGTGAATTATGAGGTTTAAGTAATTACATGTTTTTAGCAAAATAATACCTATTTTAGAAATTAATTTCAATTACATACTTTTTTTTTATAATTAGCAATAAAATAATTCCATATTTCAGTAAATGGCCACAAAATTGTTGCATATCAGCTTTGAAAAAAAACAAGAATTTCTCAGTTTAGCATCAAAATAAAGGCTATTTCAACAATGAATTCTTATTAAATATAAACTTTGTTAATTAGAAGAGAATTGATTACATATTTCTATTTCCACTATCTGCTACAAAAATATCCCAACTTATGAACATCAGCTTTGAAAAAATCGCGATCTTCATCGACTAGCAAATAAATAATAGCACATTAAATGTAAAGGTTTTACTAGTGGTGAAACGATCCCGTATTTCTAAAATTTACTGTACAATTATTCTGTATTGAGAGATTCAGCTTTGAAAATAAAAGTGCAAATTTCGTTGTTTAGCAGCAAAATAACTGAGTATGTGAGATTTAGCTTTCGAATGCGATTTTCATGTATTAGTAGCTGAATATTAACGTGTTTCTGCAATCGTAAAAATGCATATTTTGAGAATAAGCTTTGAAAAAAGCATGATTATTATCTATTAGCTGGGAAAATAGATTAGTTGCAGCTTTGCATGCATTTTTGACAATTAGGGATGAAATTATTAGGTATTTTTTTTATCTCAGTTGCAAAAAGTATTGCATAATTTGAGACTATTCAGTTTTGGAAAAAGTGTAAATTTCATCGATTAACGGCAAAGATTTTCAGTATTTAGGAATTCAGCTTTGAAAAGGGCACGGATTTTATTGATTAGCATCCAAATAATTGCATATTTTGGTAATTGACTGCAAAAATATTGCGAATTTCAGGAATCGACTTTTGAAAAATAAATAAAATTAATATGAATTACATGCAAAATTATGGTGTATATTACCAATTATTCATGATTAAATGAAGATTTTGTAAATTTGCAGTGAAATGATTACGTATTTCAGCAACCGGCCGAAAAATTTTTGTGAATTTTTATTAGTTTATTAATTAGCCAGTTGCAAAAATAACGTAGTTAATGGTAATTAAGAGTAAAATTTATCCATATTTAACACATGTGAACTTAACATATATTTCATTAGTCAACTTTAAAAAAAGATGCAATCTGCGTAGATTAGCAGCTAAATAATAGCCTTTTACAGCAGTTAATTGCAATTAAACAAATTTTTTCAGTTAGTAGTGAAATTGTAGCTCTCAGGATCTATATTTTGTTTGAGCTTATTTATTTTTTCATACATAAAAAAAAAAAAAAAAAAAAATATTCCTGTATTTTTTCTCTTATATTTTCCCATATATATGCATATTGTTTTTTTACTTTTAGCTCCTATTTTTCCTTCCCATTATTTTTTGTCTTAAGTTCCCTTTAGTCCCCGAATTAATAAAACAAATTCAAAATTTATTTTTTCTTAAATGTTCCCTTTTAACTAATGTTTAATTTTTCTCTTGATTTCATATTATTATAGTTTCACAATATATTCTAAAAAACTCATTTGGCTATTATTTTGTGGATTCATTGATAAGTTATTGTGAAAAAAAAATTTATGTTTGGATAATAAAAAATTGTATTAAATAATAATAATAATAAAAAATATATTGTTAATTAAAACATTTCATACCTTAAAACTTTTATTTATTTATTTATTTATTTTATTATTTATTTTTTTTAACAATAATAATTAAAATAAGGTCAGGGTGTTTCATTAACTTTGTAAACTAGTACTTTAAAATATGATTTACTTTTTCATATTATTGTTTTATCTAGTTAAAGCATCACAAATTATAACAAAATTAAATAGAGCAAATAGCTCTTCACTATTTCTTCAGAAATTTTAGCTGGAGGTAAGTAACATTTTCATGTGTTACTGTTTTAATTTCTGTCTTCTTATGAAACATTTTATTTATTTGGTTAATTTTAATTTTTTTACAATTGTTTCAGAAAAATTGTAATCCTTTTTTTTTTTTTTTTTTTTTTTTCCGTTCTTTAATTTGAAAAAAATTCTGAACCCCAGAGGTAAAAGATACCATGTTAATTTCATGAAAAGAGCACCATGTCCTTTATGTGTATTTTTATATTTATACAGAGGAATTAAGCATTAATATACAGTTACTATAAAGGATAGACAGTGGGGGAAAAAAATAATTTTCTTTATTTATGACAAATATATGTCATTGCAGCACATCAAATACATGGTAATAAAAATTCTTTTCACAAAATGGACATTGTGCCCTTTACCTCTACGGTACAGAATTACTTCTTACCAAAATTTAATATGGGATAATAAAGTTTTTTAAAAAGTTCATACAGATTTGATATTAATATAAAAAATTTTAGAAACATAAAAGCTAGTCTTATTGGTAGTTAGTAATGCATATATTTTTTATTGAATAATATCGTCTTGAAGAAAGAAATTAGCTCTAGTGCGGTTTGTCGCAGAAAGCCAGAAAAAATTCTGCCACAGGGGTTATGAGAATTGTAATATGCTATTTTTTAGCTATTTATAATATTTAAATTAATTGGGCTGATATGTGGATACTAGAGAATGTGGTAGATTATTTTATTTAGCTTGAGGTCAACATAGTTGAGAATATTACGCTCATTGTAAACAGAAATGAAGATACCTACATAGGAATGACCAAAAGAAAAATCAAAAAGAATATTTAACTGACCTCAAACTAAATAAACAATCCACAGCATTGAGTGTAAAATCCATGCAACCCTCCTTCCCCCTTAATTTAAAATCCATGAATAACCAAAATTAGTAAACTATAATTATTATAAGTATGACCTGAGGAGAGAAACATTTGAAATTTTAACTAACAATATAGCATTGAACAATAGAGAGCACAGTACAATAGAAAATCTGTCCAGAAAGTAATGAGGCTGAATTTTTTGCACCAAGCAGAATGTTAAAGGGGCAAAGTTAGCAGGTGGTATAGGTGGCGGGGATTGTCAACTACAGAGTTTGGCAGAAGTCAGTTAGCCTTGAGCCTTTGTAGTGCACAGATCACTTATGAAGTAAACACATTTTTTAAAGTGGTGTTAGGTTTTTTAGAATGCAGCAGAGTATCGAGCAGTGACAAAACACAGTGTCGAAACGCTGCCCCAACCACCATACTGCCACGATCTGTCATTGCTGGACATTGTTCTATTCCCCTGGTTAAAATTCAGCTTAAAAAGTTTTTTTTACTTGTTTTGAGAATTTAAAGAACTTACAGAGAAACCAGTGGCAGATCTCCCAGCTACTGACATTCACAATTGAATATCACAATTGTAAACTTTTTATTGATCTGGAATAACATCTTGAAAAATCTTAGCCCCCGTCCCCCCAAAGTTAAGTTCTGGATCTGCACTGCACAGTATTCCAGTTAAAGACTTCTAAATGGGCATCAATGTGTGTCAGTCGTTAACAACGGTGTATTAATGCAGGAGGAGGTTATTTTGAAGAATTTTAAGAGTCTGTAAAATTATCTTAAAAAAAAAAAAAAAAAAAGAATTTTACAGAATCTCATTACTTTCTAGACAGACCACGTATAGCAGGTTGGAATTGGGTCAAGAAAAGAACTGAAAAAAAGACACAGGAACAGGGGAAAAATAATGTTACCACTAAGATCTGAAGATGATCATGTGCATGATCGAAAATATTATGCTCATAATTAAAAGCTTTTTATTAGCTACAGTCGGCAACAAAAGTCTCCAAACGCTAGTAAAAATTCCTATATAAAAAAGGTACACTTAATACAGTTTTGTTAAATAAATCCTTGTCGAATTCTGTTTTTAGACTGACTAAGAACAGGATTCAACAAGGATTTATTTAACAAAACTGTATTAAGTGTCCTTTTTTATACAGGAATTTTTGCTAGTGTTCGGAGTCTTTTGTTACCCACTGCATGTTATCTTTAAGTAATTAATTAAGCCTTTTAATCTTGTATTACTATGAAAAGTATTTATTTTCAAAAGGAGACAACAGCAAAAAGGAAAAAAAAAAAAAAAACAATACCAATTGATACAAAGCATTTAATAATGATAATAAAAAAAGCAATTTAAAAGGATACGACAGTGATGATCCATTTTTAATATACATCTATTACAGACAATACAATGATGTGTCCTAGGAGGTTTTGGAGCAATACAACGCTTGCATATTGAAGCAGCTTCAGTGATCATAGCACCCTGTAAATTATAAACAACATGAAATAGTTACTTAAGAAATATTTTAAATAAATTGTATGATATTTAAAAAAATAAAATAAAAAATAAGTAAGTACAATCACATCTTATTGAAACAAATATTTATTTTATTTAGGTATATATTTTATATATATATATAATTATATATTTTTTTCTCAAATTGATAAATTAAACAATTACTCATTAAACTAAATAAAATAAAATAAAATAAATCTAAACTAAACTAAACTAAATTACTCATACTTTTAACCAATCAACTATAATTCATTCAAATGTATAGTTTATTACATAGTTTCCTCATTCTTACTCTTTCATCTTATGTATATATTTTTATTTTCATTATCTCATTTACCTCTAGTATAGATTAATAATTTACTAGTCATCTACTTTCATTATTTATCTGCTTAATTTTCAATTAAATCATTATTGTTTCTTTGTTTTGTAATTATACTTAATTTTACATTTAATAGATTCTTAAAATATTTGGACAAAATTTACCTACTCTTTGAATTTTCTTTAAAAATGTAAGAAAAACTATATTATTTTTAAATTTATTCAAATTAAGTAGTCTGTTCCTTTTCTTAAAATTCTTATTTTAAAGACTTGTATTCAAAATGTAATCGCTTCAGAAATTGAAGAGTTCTTTGACTGTTATCTGTTCCATAAATATTTAACTTATCTAATTTTGTAAATAATTATTTATTTATTTACTTTAATGGATAATCCTATTCACCTTTATAATACTGATTTTTTTTTTACTAGGGGGCCCTGCCCCTTGCTCACTCTGCTTACCAACCCCCCAACTTGCTTTGCTTATTAACCCCTGCTGGGCTCTACTCACTTATTCACTGCTTTTCCTTTCACTGAATAGTAATATTAACAGTGTAAAACACAAGACAAAAGAAGAACAATATTATAGAAATACCTATATTCAATGTCAAATTGAAATACATAATATTTAATTATCACTTTTTTTAATGAAATATTATGCAAAAAATACATTTTTCTTTTTTTTTAATAATAGAAAGAAATTCATAATATCTAGACTATTTAGTGTTACAGCTTTAGTGCATGATCCCTTTGGCTTTTTAATTTTTGTCATTATTTGGCAATGAAAGCTTTAGTATAATTGCTCGTTAAGAAAAAAAAAAAAAAAAAATCTGTTACCTAAATGTTGTAATCTTTTTGAGGACCGTAATTATTCTGCTATCCATTACAGGCAAGCGTTTAATTTGGTGACATTTTTTATATCCTACATTTGTATTATAACAAGTTTTTTTAAAAAAAGTAACTGAATTTACACTTGGAAGTTTTATATCCAAAATAGCATTGCTTATGATTCGGATTATTTATTTTTTTTTTTAAATTATCATAAGTGTAAGCACTCATAGCTTTATTTCACAGGAATATCAAACACAAATTTATATGAAACTTTTTCTTGAGAAAAAGTTTCTAACACAGTAGACTCCCAGAAATCTGCACTCCTAAAATCCGCACACCGTGGTGTCGCTAGAAAATTTTTCAGGAGGGGGCAAACTTAAAAGTGCAAAATTTCAGAATATATATATATCTTTAAATTTCATAAGCTATAAATGCAAGTCGGGTTGGTTTATTTGGCTAATCATCTCAAATCTAATGACATAATTTTAAAGCATTAAATGTAATTTTTTTAAATAATTTTTTACTTATTAGAATTTTTCAGGAGGGGGCAAGTGCCCCCCCTTGCCCCTATGTGCCGACGCCCATGTCCGCACATCACAACCAATGTAAACAATGAAATTTAGTGTGACGTTTTTAATAAAAAAATCAAGATAGAACTTATTTTAATGGTGATTCTTTAGAAACTGAATCTAATGAGATAAGGAAAGTTAATTTTAAGCAAAGGCCAGGTCTTGGGGATATGTACCTACCTAAATTCTTTAACCCAACAGTATTTGTGCCTGAACAAAGAATGAATAAATACAATTATTTGTCTTTTATCTATATTTCTAAATTGTAGTAAAAATTGTAAATTTATAAAACAAGTTATTATTTTATAAAATGTTTATATCGTTAATTTCAGTATTTTGCTTTATAGGACAAATTTTAACTTGTTAATACTTACATAAAACTTTGATACATGCATAGGGAAACTTAATCATTGAATATACCAATTTTGTATTCATATGAAATAAATGTAGATATCTTCCAAAATAAGTTTTTTGTCTGGCATTTGGAAAAACTTCAAAACGTTTTACAGGATGCCTTAGGTATTAAATTAAAATCTGTAAAAGATTTATTAGGATGAGAAGGCTACTTATTTCAGAAAAAAAAAAAAAAATGTTCATTACCCTTTTGCGGTCTTGCATGAAACTGGATATCCGACAAAACCAAGTTTAAAAGCAAATAAATAAATAGGCCTCTCATTAAAAATTAAACTTTATGTAGCGTAGAATTTAAATTTTATACCTTCTTTCTTTTTTTCTTCCTTTACGTTTGAATTTATATGTTATTTTATTAAAAAATGCTCGTTTTAAACTGCTTAATGTTCTTTTTCAGAATTAAAAATTGATACCTTATCTTTTTCAAATTAATAGAGGTAATTTAAGCCACTGCTTTAAATAATAATAATAATAAATAAAAATTTAAAAAGTTGTTGTTGTTAGTTTGGGAGGAAATATTTATTATAAATATAATGGCCATCTTTAAAAAAGGAATATTTCGAAATTTATTACAAATGTGTTACATTTCATATTTAAATACAACACATCTTCAAACTAATATTGACAGAATTAATAAAAATAAATAAATTTAAACTAATATAAATTTGCATTAAATTTTTGTTTATCATTTCATTTCATTCAAAAAAACCTTGAAAGAAACTAAAAGTTTTAACTGTATTTCAATCTGATTAGCATATCTATGTCATGTCAAATATTAGTGTTAGAGAAAAATGTAAAAAAAAAAAAAAAAAAAAAAAAAGTATAAAACACTTGAAAATTTTTTACATCATATGTAATTACTTCTTTTATAGCACACAGTGATTAAATAATTTTATAACTTTTTGCTGAAACGTCAGTGGAGGCCTTCCTGTGGAGACTCAAAAAGATTTTGGGTTCCGTCTTTGTCTGTTTATCTGTCTGTGACATGATAGCAGCCGCAAAAATCCTGCAGTTAAAGGCCCTCTTCACTCACTGCCGCTGGAAGCCGAAGCTAATGTTATTCTATGGGAGATTTTTCTTTACAAATAACTTATTGACTAATACATATTTTTAAATTCTGTCTTCACATTCTGAAAATTCCTATCTGTTAAATTCGCGGACCTTTTTAAAAAATTAAAATTTTTTTTTTTATATTTTATTTTGAAGAGGCAAAATACGAATTTTCAATATGTGAATTTTTTTCATTTTGCAATTTCAAAATAAAATATTAAAAATTAAAAAAATACATTTTTAAAAAAGGTCCGTCAATTTAACAGATGGAAATTTTCAGAATGTGAAAACAGAATTAAAAAATATGTCTTAGTTAATAAGTTATTTGTAAAGAAAAATCTCCCATAGAATATAACATTGACTCGGGCTTCTGGCGACGGTAAGTGAAGAGGGCTGTTAACTTGCAATTTGGTACACATGTTGATGAGCCACATAGAATTTGCTGTATAGTTTTGGGTGTGTATTCTATTTGTAGTTTGTGTTCAGGGGCACTCCAAAGTTTTTCTTATGATTACGGCCTATGGACAGATTTTGTATGTGCCGCAATAGTGGCTGCAAAAATCTGCCGATTGACTTGCAAATTGGTACACATGCTCAGACTCTGTATAAAAATAGCTGTATATTTTTTCATGTCTATTTTGAATATGGATTGTGTATGCCAAAGTTTTTATTATCATTATGGCCTATGGGGGTGAATTTCACTTAAATGCATTTTAACATCATTACTCTGCATCCAATGAAATTAGTGTACATTACTGAGATTCTTAAATTCATGTTTTCTGGAGAAAATATGTGTTCTTAGGCTTCATAATTAATATACAGAGCCTTACAAAAGTGTTCCGACAACGTCTCATATCCAAATTATGTCAAATTTTGAACAATTATTCATGAAAAAAGGAGCATAGGTTGAATAATTTTTACTGGTGTATACAATGTTTATGGTTCATTTGCAGAAACACACAAAATAATTTCATGATATTAGAGACTATGGGCAAATTTTTATTGAAGTGTATTTTAACACGTTTATGCTGTATTCGACAAAATGGAATTAACATGCATCATAAAGATGCTTAAAAGAATGTTTTCTCTCTAAAAAAAAATAAAGGTATGTATAGACTAATTTATTTACAGAACCACCCGAAAGAATTAATATAAGGTTAACAGTAAGTAGTAATATATATATATATATATATATATATATATATACATATATATATATATGCAGATAAATATTATAGAAAGAGAAATACAGTGGGGCTTGAGGGGGTGGCAGCCCCCCCTCATCTACACAAACACAACTGTTTGTATAGAGAGCCAATCGAGTCAATACGTATATTATATAAAAAGGAATAAATAAAAATGATCTGTTGAGTAACGTGTGATGCAAATAAGACATTGAGGCTCCTGATCTGCAGATACACTAGTTTTACAGTGTATGGTTTTTAAAAATAATTGAGAACAGTTCTATCTTAGTCAGGACAGAAGTTTTATTGAAGAAATATTTGTATCTAAATTTTATTAGACATCGTCTTTCCATTTTAATGTCTATTTATGCATTAATAATAATAACTGAATTTATATCTGCAAAAGAAAAATGTAAGCAAAGACAATGACATCTAATGCATAAATTCCTATAATCTGCACAACATTTGGACAAAACTTTTGCAGATAAGAGGGAATTGACTGCACTACTCAATTTAAAGTATTTTAAGCAAATGAAGAAATACTTTCAAGTGGACTTCCAGTTGCAAGTTATGAAACCATTTATTTCACCTATTTCATTTTACTAGATTTTGTTCAAACTTGAGCTGTTTATTTATTTTGGTAATTAATAGTATTTCCCGTTTTTTGTATAAAAAACATAATATTAGTTAAAAAAAAAAAAAAAAAAAAAAAAGTCGTGTTTTTACATAAGGATTTTATCTAGAATTTCAATAATGTTAATTTTGTGATAACAGAAATATTTTTTAAGGTTTTGCTCTGATTATATGTAATTATTTCAATTATTCATGCAAGGCTCTTATTTTGTGAAAAAATAATCTTTTTCATTTAAAGTTAAATAATTTAGTCAAAGTTTTTGCTTTGCTAATAATCCTTTTTTATTGCATTTGTTTTATGTAAATTTACAATATCTTTTACTACTAACACTTCTGTGCTTTTATTTTTTTTTATCTTAAATGTTTCGGTAAACTATCATTCAAGCAGTTAATGATGATTAACGTTGTCTTTGTTATTTATATACCGGGTGATCCAAAAGTCAGGAACAAATTTAAAAATGAATAATTCGAAAACGGATCAAGATACAAAGATGCGGTTTGCACCAAACGGATGAAAAAGAAACCGGGTTTTGTGTGGCAAAGGAAAAAAATTATTTCTGTTGGCGACCAACAGATGGCGCTATAGTGTTTTATTTCACCAAAAGATGATTTATAAATGAAAAAAAAATTTTGACAACTTACAAGTGAGCTTAATTACAGTTAATTAGTACTACTACAGTAACTGTTCAATGTCCATCATTCAGAAGTCATACCTGCCAACATTTGAAAATGACAATTAGTAGCACACCAATATTAAAAATGGATTGGATGGTTGGTTGGTTCACTTTTATCATGAAGCACACGAATCCTAAATAAATAAATGTATGTATGTTACTTTATTTTCTTGTGTATAATTCACGGAGTACAATTTTCAGCCCTGATGAAAATTTTCTGCAGATAATGCGCACTGCTAGATGCCAGACATCTGGCTTTTATTTGCCACAGAAATCTGGCCACATTATGTTAAATTTTTTTACCCCCCCCCCCCCTGAGATTAAATATTTTTAAAGTTATTTTTATCAAAATAATTTGCATTAGTGTTCATATATAATGAAAGACTGTACTGTTTAAGAAACAAACACGTTTTATGAAACCAGATGTAAAATAATTTTATTCAAAATTACTCTTTTTACACTATATTCAACCAGTTATTAAAATTCAGCAAAATTCACCAATCAATAAATATTTTTGTGTGTTTAATTATGTGTTAATTTAAAAAAATATAAATTATAATTATTGCAAAAAATTATAATCTTAGCATTGGGATAATTATTTTAAAAATGTAAAATATAAATTTTAAACACATCCAAAGGCCCATTCATCGATTGTTGGGGGGTAAAAGAAAAGTGAGAAATATTGAACAATTTTACTTCTTTATAGGTTCTAGCATCTAATAAAGTAAATTTAAAAAGAACATTGACATTTATGTTCTAGATGGAAAAAGATTAGGAAGGCGTTTGTTTGCCGATTTTTAGGGGGTGGTGTGGGGCGCGAGGGGGACACAAAAAAATACACGAATGAGAAATATTTAACAATTCTATCTCTTTATACATTCTAGATTCTAATAAAGTAAGTTTTAAATGAAAATTGACATTTACGGCGTGGATGGAGAAAGATTGAAAATCGCAAAGCAAAACTTGTCAGAAATGTTGCAGTTTTGGTGCTAGATAAAAATTCGTAATTTTGAGCCGATTTTCGTAGCATCGTAGTTTACGGCCCGAATTTGTAGCAACTACGAATTATTCGTAGCAGTTGGCAGGTCTGAGAAGTACAGCTGTGAGATGATTCACCCCATTGTTCACAGCATTTAGTAGCATTTCTTGCGTTATGGCAGACACATTTTGGCGGATGGCATCTTTCAGTGCTGCTAGTGATGCTGGTTGGTCGCGGTACACTTTTGACTTCCAAAAATCCCCACAGCCAAAAGTCACAGGGTGTCAGATTGGGAGATCTTGGAGGCCATGCGTGATTAAAGTAACGACTGAGAATGCGATATTTCGATGCATATAAGCTTTGACTACCATTACCTGCTGTAGTTGTTCCTTTTTATATCGTTTGTTGCTTCGCATAATCCTACATCAGAAATACGACAGCGCCATCTGTTGGTCGCCAACAAAACTAATTTTTTGTCACTTGCCACACAAAACCCGGCTTCTTTTCCATCCGTTTGGTGCAAACCGTATCTTTGTATCTTGATTCGTTTTCGAATTATTCATTTTTAAAGTTTGTCCTGACTTTTGGATCACCCTGTATATATATATATATATATATATATTTATTTACAGTCAATCTACAGTATTTATTAGACAATCTGTAGTGTGACAAGGGAAAACACTATTTCTTTTTAAGAATCAAATTTAAATACTGTTTTATCTGATAATTATAATTAGCTTTATATATATATATATTACAAATGGTACAGACAGATGAATTTTGGCTGGTGAATTAAAATATCACTCATAAAATATTTTATTTATTACCTTAATCTACAAATATTAAAAAAAAAAAAAAAAAAAAAAAAAAAGAAAAGAAAAGAAAGAAAAATGTAAACTAACTGTTGCTCCATTAAAAATGAAATAATAAATAAATATATATTTTTTTTTTCACTTTTGCCTAGATATATAAGAAGAAAGTATTGGATTTGTAAAAACATTTGAACTCCAGTTTTCAATGGATTTACACATTACCAGATGTTCTGAATATGATTTGACTGTTTCTAGAAAATGTCTGTCCGTGTGTGACTCACAAATTTTGTGGACACTGTATCTCATGAACCAATGAATGAAATTTAACTAAACTTAGTATTTAGTTGGACCCTGACCTAAACTGGTGTTGATTAGATTTGGGGATCAATCGGCCAACAGGTGGTGATTCCATATTTTCTGAATTTGATGTGATTCCATATTTTCTGAACTTTTAAGTTGGCAGTATAGGACAAAATTTAGTATAAATATATATAATGAGAGTTATTTTCAACATGTAACTGTAAAATTAATTAATATAAATTTTTTGTAATAGTAGTAGTAAACTTGGAAAAGAAAATTGTGTATGTAGGAAAATCGTTGCTCCACTTGGAGACGGGGGAGGATTGGGGGGGGGGAAGGAGGAGAGTAAAATTTCAATATGGGGATCTTTTGAAGAGGACTTGTCAATACATTTACAACAAATGGTTGAACCACATCTGTGATAATTTAAAACAAAGTTACCAACTTATTTTATTTTTAATGAAAGAAAAAAAAAACTGCATATTTTTTCTGATGTTCGCACAAAATTTACTTTATTTTGGCATTTAGTGTTATAATTTTGTGAGATAAAAATCGTCTGCATTCATCATGGAAAATAATTTTAATAAATAATAACTTAATAAATAATTTGTACAACATGAATTGGTGTAAAATTATATAGAAGAAAGTCTTGTGGTGTTTACAACATACCAGTTTTTAATTACGCTGTCACATTACATTAACAAAATTTAATTGCAATAAAATATAGTAAAAATTGAAACAAATGACCTAAGATTATATTTAAAGCTTTATGTAAAAAATACGGGGAATAAAAAAAAGGCAATTTTGTAATTACGGAATCACGAAGATTATGGCCAAACTTTTTCAGTCACTCCACACTCTATGAAGTGACCTAAATCAGAATTGCTGTCTGTGTTTGAAAATATCACAGTGTCATTATTATTGATAGATTCTTCTTTTTTTATGCTGCCGAATGCTTTATAATTGTGTTCGCACAAATTTGTAGGTAAAGTAACATTAAAAATTCTGATTAGCAATCACAGATCTCTCGCAATACATTAATCATCTCCTTCTCAAGCAAATTGCTGAAAAATATACAGCTGGTAGCTTTCTAAATGATACAAATATCAAAGATAATAATAAAAATATCATTTCTAAATGACTGAAACATCAGAGAAATAGTTTGCCCTCAGTGGAAAAAGATTCGAGTCTCTTAACAAATAGTCTAGCTAGTGGCCTGTGGCAAATTAAAAACAGATTTATTTATCGTTAATAATGAAATAATTAAATATAGATGACTGTTTAATTTAAACATGATGAATTTTAAGAAAAACTTAACAATTATCTAATCAGTGTTAAGAAATAACTACAATATTTCAATAATTTAAAACAGATGTATTTTTATAATCTAAATATTTCAATATTTCAGCTTTAGCAACAAATTTGTTTGTATAAAAGATAAATTTAAACAATATAATATAAAATAAATAAAATATTAACTCTGAAAATAATTTAAAACTTAAAATAAAAATTGCCCTGCATTTTCAAATGCTCAAATTTGCTCTGAGTTTATGAACAAATTCAGAAAAATTTCATGGTAAGTACATTAAAATAATTAAAACATCATTTTATAAAATATCAGAATATGTAAACAGAAAATAAGAATTTTAAAAAACCAATTGTTTTGATACTATTCTAAAATTGAACATACAAAGAAAAACAACCAACAAATACTATGTTGATTCATACAGCTTTCATATTGCATAAAATTTGGGTATGCAGCACTCACTATTATATACAGATGTATGTTTAGCATACTCAAAAACAAACAAATAATCACTGAGTACTACTACCCCATTGCACATGAATAACAAAATGCACAAAATTTCCTACCACAGCAATCAGCATTATATATATATATATATATATATATATATATATATGTATAATTTATGTACAAGGGGGAAAAAAAAAACAAAAAAAAACACTGCTACCCAATGGCAGATTAAGAACTTGACTTTTTTTTTTTTTTTTTCAGGGGGGGGGGGGGGCTAAGATTTTTAAAAGTGTTATTCTAGACCAATAAAAAGTTTACAATTGCAATATTCAATTGTGAATGCCAGTGTTTTACGGGGGGGGGGGGGGGAAGGCTTTAAATCTGCCACTGCTGCTACCTTAATGTGCAAGAATCTCAAAAAGCACAAAATTACGTAACACATATAGGTACACTTCATGTTCATGAAAAAAAAAGAAAAAAAATTAATGAGTATTACTATCATAATATAAATGAAATTAAAATATGCAGTAATTAGTATCATACAAGGAAAAAAAAAAGATATTTAAAATAATAATAATAATAATAAGGAAATAAATAAAGAGAAGCCAAATTGTTAAAACACACATTCATTAAGTTATTTTTTTAAGCTAATCTTAATTAAAAAATAAAAAAACATTTTCTTAGAAACCAGATGATTCAGAAACCCATTTAAACTAATTAAATAATCTTTACAATCATTACTGTAGAGCATTATCATAGAGTATGTAAAAGTATGGTTGCAAGAATTGTAAATTTTATAAGAGTTATTCAGATTTTGGGAGTTTCACCAAATACATTCGGGTCATTCAGGGCCAGTGTTTCACGAATAAGTCAAAATAATTATTAAACTGATAAAACAACAGATCATAATTTTGATTAACACATACAACACAATATTTTTTGATAGTTGAAATTATGATCTGTAGGTATTTTTACATAGAAGATGGAGAACAAATAATGCACACAAAATAAAAATAATTAGCCAGAAATATTAATGCAAGAGCACATGAAGAAACATAATATATATATTTATACAGTGGTGGACATAATTATAAGACACCTATCTAATTTGACAAATAGTGAAAGAAAAGATTCAGAGCTTAAAAATGTTTTATCAAATACGTCAGTGACATAAATTTATTCTGTTATCATATATAATTATTTTATAATAATGATATTTTCATACAATTTAATGAAAAAACTTAAAAACATAATGGAAAAAATTATAAGACACCAAACGTTTTTTCCAAATACAGTGGTCAACATAATTAGCAGACACTAATGGTCCAAAAGAAAATCCTCTAACATGGTTATTCAATATTTGGTGGAGACGCCATTGTTTTTTATAACATGAAAGATGCGATTTGGCATCGAATCTATCAATTCTAACAAAATATCACAAGACAGTTCTTCCAAAACACATTTTATAGCATTCTTTAGGTTTTCGACACATATAAACTGCCTCCCATTTCGGTAAATCACACAAGCTAAGATCCCCACAAGTTTTCGATGGGATTTAAGTCTGGAGAGCGAGAAGGCCACGGGAGAACATTGATACTTTGTTCTGAAAGCCACTTTTTTGTTTCGTGTGATACATGAATCGGCACGTTATCGTGCTGGAAAGTGTAGTTTTCGCCACAAAGAAGTTCACCATATATGGCTAGTTGATCTTTAAGAAGATTCTTATACTTTTCGGAATTCATTCTTGAATGCACAAAGACAATATCCATTTTCCCTTGAGCCGAAAAACCAGCCCAAACCATTACTGAGCCTCCACCCATTTGTCGGCTCATTAGTACAAGAGGAGACTTCCGTAAATCATGCCAATAATATTGAAACCCATTAGTACCATCCAGGTTAAACTCTTTTCATCAGAAAATAACACAGAGTACCATTTGGAGGTCCAGGCCATAGTTTGTTTAGCAAAGTTTAGACGCTTCATTTTGTGCCGGCTTAGAAGCAGTGTTTTTTTCTTCAACTTTTTATATTTCATATAGGAAGCATTATGCAACACCTTGCGAATGGTTCTCCTTGAAGAATTCAGTTTCAAAGCATTTTTAATGCCTGTAGTGGTCATCTTATTCTGTGTAGCAAGTGAAAGCACATGGAGTCTGTCTCTCGAGGACAAGCAAGGAGTACGTCCAGATCTTTTAATCACCGATCCATTAATTCCTCTTTTAAAAACATTTCTAATTGCACATCTAGAGTGTTTAATAACTTTTGAAATATTATTAATTGAAGCACCAGTTCCATTTAATCTCCAAATTTCACGAATTTCACTTTCTTTTAATTCAGTACCTCATGGCATGTTTGTAAATGCGTGAAGTCAGTTATTGTCTGCTCTAGTTAACTGCTGGTGTCATAACAGCGTGCAGAAAATTTGCATATTGCACATTATTTTCGAAAAAAAAAGCAGGTGTTTTAATTAAAATGTTAGGGTGTCTTATAATTTTGTCCATGGTATTTTTTATTTATTTTTTATTAAACTCTATAAAAATATCATTTCTGTAAAACAATTATGTGTGATAACAGAATAAATTTATGTTTTTGACGTATTTGATAAAACATTTTTAAGCTCTGAATCTTTTCTTTCACTTTTTGTCAAATTAGATAGGTGTCTTACCACTGTTTCTAAAGCATAAATACAAAAAATCTTAAACAACACAAATCATAAAAAAAAAAAAAAAAAAAAAGTACTTAAAAAGTGAAACTAAATCATATAAAAAAGTATCAACCACTTTTAAGCAAAAGATAAATATATATATATATAAACAGTCTAAACAGGATGAATTATTTTTCATATCCTTCAAAATTTTTTCTTGCAATTTAAGTTTTTTATCATTAAATGTGTTAATTACCTGAGGTGGATATCCTGGCTCAGTTGTATATGCCATGTAGTAATAAAAAATGCAATTGATGAGTAGCCAGTGACCAATAGTGAGAGCAAGTGATAACAAATATGAATCCCATCTAAGATAAAAAGGGAGACCTATGATGTAACTTATAACAATAACTGATGATGCCAGGATTAGAACTCCTACAACACATATCTAGAATCGGAAAAATAGGTAAAGATTATTAATTAATATTTTTTAAGCAATGACTAATGAAAATAAAACTTAAATACAATAATGACCTTTAAGTATTTTACATAAATGTACTTAAAATATGTACACAACATTTATGGACTATTCCACCAAATGTCACAAAATTAAAAAAATTAAGTTTACAAAATTAATAAGTAGTAGAATTGTTTTACTATTGCTTTAGTATAATATCTTAGCTGAGATAGATTGGTGGCATCTCATAAATAATGTTTTGGGCAATCTCAATACAGATGGCAAAAACAGTATATTATAATGGAATATTCATTCATATTTTGGTTGTTTCTCTGATTTTGAAAAACAAAGTAGATATGATGACATTTCAACAATCAATCATATGAATGAGCTCTTTATGATAATACACTATTTCTATCCACACATAAGGAATAGAGATAACCCAAAACGTTATTCATGAGATGCTAATAATACACAAACTAAAAAATATAAATTTACATAATTAATTAATGCGCATGAAAATGCAGCAAAATGAAAAATATGTAAACAGAATATTAAAATAAAAATTAAAAATGAATATATTAAAAAAAAAAAAAAAGGCAAATATTATAATTAACACAATAAATATTGAGGCAATAATCTTTTTAATATTTATTTCAGTAATTATTAGGTTTTTAACCTTTTAAATAATATTCCTATTAATTAGCAATGAAGTGGTATTTGGAAATAGAATTCTTTACAGAATTTCATAAAATATTAATACATAGTTTGATTTCTGGTTTTTTCCAAAATATAATTTTTCTGCCAGTCAATTTTAAACAGCTTTTACAAAAGTGGTATAATTATATTTAACTGTTCTTGTATATATACTGAACTTATTTTATTTTGAAATACAGTGTCATCTCACATTGAATTTTAGGATGTTTTAAAAGGCATCCATTGAACTAAATTTGACTAACTCATTACATGCCTTCTACTGGATGAAATATGACTCGTTTTGGTAGAATTTTTACAAAGAAATTTGTCTGTTATTTCCTGCATATTCTAAAGATAAAAAACTACTAAAATTTTTAAGTTAAATTTTTCATGTACTTATCGAATGATATAAATACTGTATGTACTATATTGCACATAAGAATATATAATGCTGTACTTATCAAATGATGTAAATACAGATTATTTTTATATACAAATTTACACAACTAAGTTGAACTACAAGGATTTATTTTAGTAACATTCTTCTGTTTTTCTGCCAGCTGAATTTTAAATTTCTGTACAGTAGTTTCCATATTTATACTAGCAGCTAAATTAGTCCTTTTTGACACTTTGTATTTGACAGATGTTTCATAAGTATAGTTATTTAAATTAATTACATATTATACATAAATCAAATGTACTGTATTTTTAACAACATTTTTATTTTTTCCTAAAATATACTTGAAACTTTCCCCTTAGAAACAAAAGGAAAAAAAAAAAAAAAAATTTTGGATACTACAGGTTTCTCTGAAAAAACAATTATCTATTCAACTGAATACAATCTGTATCCCAAAACAGTTTTTTCAGCTTCTTTATTATTTTGTATGAAGAATGTTAGCATAAAATATTTTTACTGGACAATTTTTTATTGAAGTCACCAAAAACAACCCTGCATTTTGTGGTAGTTATGCCATGTGATTCTAGCCTTAAATATTATTATGATGACAAAGATATTTTCCTTAATTTATTTCTTGTGGATTTTTAATTCCCATCAAAATTTGAATTGAAAATTTAACTACTGTAATTTTTGGTGTACAGTCAGTCCACATCTGTTATTTTTGAAAAACTTATAAAAAAAATATCTACAATATTAAAACACAAAGCATTTTCTGTAAGACCAAAATCGTACGATCTGGGCATGCATGTGAAAATTTTGAACGAATTCGAAATGGGAATATTCATTTCTCTTTATGCGGCGTAATACGAATACTGATGATAAAGATCGAGCAGATGACATTAATATTTCATATGTCTATTCTATGGCAGATGCCTAATTAAAGCTCAACCATAAAAATAATTCACATGATTAATTCATGGATTCATACTTTCTAAGGAAGTATATTAAAAACAAAGCAATTTGTGAATACTTATCGGTTACATTTATCTATGATCGGTGTACATTTTTGCAGAAAATTTCTTTATACAAGATGTGACGCCATCTGTTGCCCTGTAAATATATTATACAGGGTTGGGTTTTTGCCGGCAAAAATGCATTTTTGCCAGGACAGTGGCAAAAAGTGGAAAAAACCAGGCAAAAACCGGCAAAAATGGAAAAAATTGGCAAAAATGGAAAAAATTAGGAAAAGTGGAAAAATAAAATTAGAACAACACAATCCCTTTCAATTTTCACCCTTTACACTTTGGCACCTCAATGAAAAAAATGTGTGAAGATTTTTTAATTTAAAAAGTAATTATAATTAATTAATTAATATAATATATATAACCAGTATCCGACAAATTTCGGGTGCCAGGGTGAATATAAATATCCATTGGTGACCAGTTAGGGCAGACTGACAAAAATTTTTTTATGCATTTACATTTACAATATTTTTTATGTATATTTTTGTTTTTCCTCCTACCTTCTTGTCTTGGTATAAAAGATGACATTGCTGATGTATTGAATGAATAGTATGAGTTTAATGTTTTCTCAAAAATTTAACAATTATTTCTGTTTTTGAAAGATGTTTTTTCATGAAAGATAAATTCCCATATTTGATAAATCGTCTTACTACTATACTGGTACTTTCCATGCCAACACCTTTGTGTTAAACAAGATTCAATATCATAAACACTATCTAAAGCAAACTATGTTCGAATTTACAACGAGAAAGTTTAAATAGTATGATATTTATCAAATGGATTCTCTTTAAAAGAATTCTGACCTGAAAAATTAATAGACAAATAGTATTTTAAAGCCAAAACTTAAACATTCTCAATTTATTTGATGATTATATTAAAGGTAAAAATAATATTTATTTCTGAAGATTTTTTTCCGCCAATAGTTTGTTTTTATCTTTGTAAATAAAAAATAGCTATTTTCTTAAAAATTTCCTTAGTTCACATTTTTAACTGAATAGTTCATTTATTCAATGTAAAATAATATGTGAATGGCCTGCATTAATTATACAATTATGAGATATTATTAAGTTTTGCTGTGAGTATTGTCATAGAAATAATTCGCTATTTCTGGCTCCTAAGATATTGAAACTTTGTCAGTCCCTGAACATAACCATAAAAATAAAACTACAAAATTATATTTTTATTTTATTGAAGTAAAGAAATCTTAAGTAAGACATATTCAGAGAGAGAGAGTTTACTTGCAATTTACAATTCCAAAAAATGCATGATCAGTGACTGACTGGCAAATTTTACTGACTGGCAACAGCTGAGTCAATAATTGACTCAATATTTGACTTTTCCCCACTGTAAACAAAAATATGTAATACATTGAAAAACAAATATTCTAGCAATTAATTATTGAAGAATATTTTTTAGATAGGTAATTTAAATATTTTTGAAAATGAAAAAAATTATGTTAATTGTTGATGTTAAAAATTTTATTTTAAAGAAATTTTAGAATGCATTATTTTAATGATTTACATAAGAATCAGTTGATCAAGAGTGTATTTAAATCTCTTGTTTTAATTTGTTAAAATTATGATTTAAACATTAAAATTGTGTAATTAAAATCCTTAAAACCCTGTTTGAAATACTGGTAATTTTTGCCACTGGCAAAAATTGTGGCAAAAACTATTTTTGCCGGGGTGGTTTTTTCCGCGGTTTTTACCATGGTTTTTTCCACTTCGGCAAAAATTGGCCAACCCTGATATTATACTACTTAAAAAAAAAAAAAAAAAAAAAGTCTTTTAAAATTAATAAATTGTCAGAGTTTATTGTTCTTTAAAAGTTAACTTTTATCAGTTGAACACTTTGTTTAGAAAAGATGGAGATAGATATTTAAAATCAAGGATTTTTTTTTTTACTCTAATTATTATAATCTCTATCTCTGATACTTCATTTCGATACCATATTACAGTAAAAATAATTAAAAAAGAATAACATTAAAATATTGATATTTTATACAAGTAAAAATTTACATAGTATAATTTATTATTAAAAATTTAATGAGCAAATTAATTTACTAAAGTATTAAATTCATTCTTATTTATTTATTTATTTTCAACAGTATACTTTTGTTAAAATATACTATTTTGATAGAATAAAGTGTTATAATACTATTCCAGTAAAAAAAAATTTTAACTTTATTCCAATTTGCAGTTTATTTTTAGACTACAATGAATTAATATTTTGGATTATATCCAAGTGGTTTTACAAATATGGGAAGGAAAAATCAGAATCAAAACTATTATTTTACACTTAAAATGCACTTATTGTCTTGTCAAACTAGAATTAATGATATATTTTACAAGTGAATGAAATCTTTGTCTTTCATGTATGTCTTTTATTAAAAAACTGACCTGTTGTTATTGATATTAAGTTAATATAATTATAATCTGGTAAAAAAATCTTTTTATTCATTCATTTTGCGTGAAAAGCAACGAATAAATGTCACAGTAAATATTAAAGGAGTGCAGTTCTATAGATTACACTAGTTGACAAAAAAACATTTTCTGGGGGTAACAGAAATGAAATTAGCTATTTTCAACTAATTCTGCAGTGCAGAATTAAAAAATAATAGTGAAAAATCTGTAACAGGTACAGTTATTTTGTTACGATTATTTAATCTGTACTGGAAGCAATGTAAAAAAGTCTTTAGAAGACATGCATTATTACTATCAATATTATTAATTTAGCATGGAATACTGTACTGTTAATATGGAGATAATATACATATTGTAGACTAAGTAGAACATAAAAACATGGAAAATATACTAAATGATTAAATTGTTATTATTTATTATTTTAAAACCAAAATACAAAAAATAGGCTTTTTTAACGTCTTGTGTTAAATGTCTACCTTGTGATTTTAATATGAATAGTTCACAAATGCAGCAAAACTTATTCGGTATGGTTTTACAAGTTCTACACTGAAAATTTGCCATTTTGAACATGAAACTTTAACTATAAAACAGCACATAAAACAAAGAATATGTGTTAACTAAAATACCAGGAAAAAAAAAAAAAAAAACAGATAAGGTACGAATACAGGGTTGCCAAACAGGAGTTACCAGCAGAGAGGATGGCCAGGAGGCAGGGTTGATAGCACGGAAGGTGATGTGTGATACAGTCGACAGCAAAAGTACCTGAGCACTAGCAATAATCCCTGTCTAAAAAAAGTACCCTTAATACTGCTTTGTTAAATAAATCCTTGTTGAGTCATGTTCTTAGTCAGTCTAAGGACATGATTCAACAAGGATTTATTTAACAAAATAGTATTAAATGTACTTTTTTGATATTGGAATTACTGGCTAGTGCTTGGATACTTTTGCTGTCAACTGTATTGTAAAAATCATTAAAAAAAATAGTGAAATTTGCCATTTTTTTATACTTTAACAAAAAAAATGGAACAAACATGGTTGCCGGGACTTTGAGTTGCTAGGACTATGGGTTGCCACCTGTGATACTGTGAAAATTGTAAAAATTGCCCTTTTCTGATACTCTAACAGAAAAATGTGACGTGGTGGGACATTTTTACTAGCAGATATTTAAATAAAAATTGGAATTAATAATAAAAATATTAATTTGACCGTTGTTACCGAACCACTGTAGACCAGTGTTATTAGTCGATTTGGTGTGACAGGGAGGAATTCTATTGTGGGATTAATTTACATGCTTGATGCTTTGATAAGTATTATCACAAATATTGATACTATCTCATTAAGAAATATTGATTCTTTCGATAATTTATACCAATTCTGCCTTTCTTTTAATTACTCTTAACATTCTTTTGGTCATATTTAGAGTAAAATTTGGAAAACCTCGGGATTTTATTTTTATTATATGGAGTATGCTTAAATTTTGTATATTGAAATTTCATGAAATTTATCCCTCCTCTCTCCAACCAAAAGATAATTGATTAAAGCAGAGGGTTTTAAACCGGTTAAGAGCAATGTGAAATATTAAAGCAAGGGTGTTTTAAACTTTATGCTGTGAGAAGATTTTAGTTGCACATCATCCATCAAATTTTGACGGGTATTAACTAGTTTACAAATAATTTGCATCGGCAGATTATCTGCGGATAATCTATTAAATGGAAAAATGATGAAAGATGAAAGCCAAATGAAACATAAATGAAAGCCAAATTTAGTCAATAGGTATCTTTGCTATAAAAAGTAAAATTACTAACATTAAAGTCTGCAAAAATGTTAAAATAAGTAGCCTTTATGATTTTTAATATTAAGATTATTTGAGATAGCTATGTATGTCCTGGTTCAAAAACATATTTTTTGAGATAAAACTGCCTTTGTAACATAGCATAAGTCTAAATTTCCCCCCTACCTACTAATCTATCTAAAAAGGCACCTTTTCAGCTTTGTTTTTCATCTTTATCAGATAGCTCTTTTCTATTTTAGTATAAAAAATATTACAATGTCTGATGGCACTATCTGCAGAGTGAAAAATCAAACTCCCATTTTTTTTTTTTTTTTTTTTTTTAGAATAAAAAATGAAAGTTACAATTATCGTTCATGTAAATAACCAACAGATAATACCCATCAGCATATAATATGCACCTCGTGCGTTTTCGCCTTTATTATAAGATAATCCACGGGTAATACGCTGAAAATTACAGTAATTAGCTATATTGTAATGAACCTGGATTTTTGCACAGTTACACTTCTGAAAATAACAATCATGCATTAAAAACCAGATTTATAGATCATACATAAATTATGAAACAATTTCCTACATAATGAAAAGCATGTATACACCCACCTCTTATTTTTTAATAACTAAATTTTAGCAGTGCATCCTAATTATGTATATTAGAAGAATAAAATGTATTCATGGTATCAATACAACCAACTAAAAATACAACATCTTCTTCTTCCTTTGCACAACTCAGTTAAAAACTATGATTACTATGCACTTCAATTTTAATGCACAGTAGAACCTTGATTATTTAACCCTCGTTTAACTGGAACTCACCGTTAACTAACATTGATTTCTAGACTTTTTCTTCACTTTTAGAAAAAAAAACTAAAACTAAAATTCTTCTTCACTATTTATTATCTGAAACCCTTTTAAACAAAACTTTCTGTTAACCAATATTCATTTTCAAAGCTTTTTTTTTTTTTTTTTTCTTTGGCGAAAACACCTGGCACAGAAGAAAATGTTATAGACATTGCGGAAGATGGTGCTATTGAATTTTCAAAAATGTTTCTCATGATGCCAGGTTTTGAAAATGTGGGATAGAAAAAAAAAAAATCACAGACTGTTTGAATTGTGACATGGACGATGCAGGCTTCCAGTTGCTTAATGATGAGGAAATTACCTCAGAAGTCCGACATTCTAGCACAAAACAAGGTTTTAATCAACAGATATTTAATGAATAGTATTATCATTTTATGGGAATGTTGACTCTCAAATGCTAAAAATTATTAATAAATTTAAATATGAAAAATACTTACAGGTCCCAATATTTTTGTAAAATGGTCCACAAACCAAAATAATGGTTCCATAAGAGTATCTCCAATATAGTATAAGTCAGCAAAATCATTATGGAATAAGGATAAAAATAGAAATTTTAGAAGATGGAATTGATGAATGATAAATCTCACAAAATGACTACTATATTTACAGATTTTCCAGTTTAATCTAGCCATAGCTGTATTGTTAAGTGACCAAATATTGAGAAGTAGCCAATAATGTTGATTATTCCAGTAAGCAGATCCATTTTTCTTTGGCTATCTGAAAGAAAAGGTACAAAATAGATAAAATTACATTCACTCATTTAGGGAAAAAAAAAAAAAAAAAATGTAACTTTGAAGAATAGAAAAAATAATAATAATAATGCAAGTTGTAACAAAATGCAACAAGAAAAAAAAAAAGAAAGAAACTTTATTTAAAGCTATAAAATATCTATAACCAATTGATTCATACAATCAACTCAGGAGTGTAGGAAATAGAGGGGCTCAGGGGGCTCAACCCCCCCCCCTCCTCCCTCCATTGATTATTACGAAATTTTCTTTTGATACCAAAAAAGAATCTCCAAATAAAAACCAAAATTAATGTGTTATAAATGCTCATAATTGGTAATATGTTAAAATTAATACTAATTAACATCTAATTATTAATTGATTTTGTTGATTAAATTTGAGTAATTTTTAAAATAAAATTTTTTGAGCCCCTCCCATGATTTTTGAATTGCTATGCCCTTGAATCAACTCTCTCTAATTTGCAAAAGTTTTGTCTGAAGATTGTACAGATTATTGGTGTCTACATTCTTCTTTTGCACATACAAAGTGAATTACAATTAAGGCATAATTAGACATTAAAATGAAATGATGATTTCTAATAAATTTCAGAATAAAATATTTTTTCCACATTAATAAAATTAATCATCGATATTTTCATATGTTTTCTTGATGTTCTTTGGCCTGATCCAATGTTAGTGCATACACATTACAGGATAATAAATACACTAGCGGCTAGTGAATGATGATTTGGAGATGCTGCATCAAAATGCCAAGAAAATGTACTACATGGATGATATAGAATCCTCATTACCTTATTGGCTCATTCGTTTATTATTATTTTGAGAACCAACATAAAATGTTGACATTTCAACAGCCAATCAGAAGAAAAAGCTTTCCATGCCAACAGACTGCTTATAGTCATTAACACCCTACCAAAACACCACTCAAAAACTGCCACTGAATAAATATGAGAATTTTACTTCCCCCCCCCCAAGTGTTTCACTTCAGAGGGGGGAGGCAGTGATGTTCCTATGTGTAGGATATATACATGATTTTTTTTCAAGTTGACTCTTAGTACTATAAGCATTTCTTTTTCATTTCACAATGATTTATTAAAAATAATTCTCTTTGTGCATATTTATATGAAATTTTTATCCTATACTGTCATATTAATTATGAAAAAACAAGATGACAACACCACCTGACAAGTGGTTTTCATCAAAAGTTCACAGGCACGAATTTGTATCAAAGTGCAACTGCATATAAATATATGTGGAATTCTGTGCATTGCACCCAATTTCTGAGATATAGTTGCACAAAATTTTTGTCACACACACCCCTTACACAGATATTGTTTATAAAAATGGTCAAATTATGTTCCAGACCTCTCAAAATGTGTAAATCCATCAAAAAACCGAAGTAAAAAAAAAATTTATGAATTCAATATTTTCTACTTTTTAATAAACAAAACCATGCAGTAAAACTATTTAAATTAAATAATAAAAAAAAAAAAAAAAAAAACTTTATTCTTCATGTTGATTTGCCGGACTAGTTTCGCGTGGGGCACACCAACTTTTTTACCGGAGAAACGGTGTTTGAACTTTGACGAAACTGACATTTCTCTTTAGCTTCTCCACTTTTAAAGACCCGGCGCACCTGACGATCGAGTAGTGTGTCATCATTGCCATTGCAATTATTAAGATGAGATAAAATTTCAATTGACTCCCTAACCGTGGCATAATTGTGGTTTTGATAATTTGCTATTTTTCTTACATGTTCAAATTTAATATTTATATATTCGTCTCTATTTACTTACGTTAAAAGCAGTGGTTATTTTTCCAATTGCAATGTCATGACTATGTTCTTTTATGCGTGTTTTAATTTTTCTTTTAATTTTGCCAATATATAATTCCTTATAATGACAGTTATATGGTGGAAAAGTCTGTTTCGTATACCAGCCTTCCAGGAAAATTCTTGAATGATAATTTGAACAGTTAGATGTGATTATTTTAGTATAGTTAAAATCATGTAGATGGTCGGCTTCTATGACATGATGCACTATTTTAGAACGAATATCATGGTTTTTAAAATTTCTTTTGTGTTCGAAAATTCGAGTATGAAGGGAACGGCCAGTTTCACCAATATAAACAGAACTGCAAGATTTACAAGGAATATTATAAATAACTCCTGTGCGCAAAAAAAAAAAGGGGGGGGGGGATAACAGATTTAAAATTAGAAAGGAAATTACAAATCAAAATTGAGGCTTACAGAATACAGATATATTAACAGTGTGTAAAATTCTAGCTATAGATTCAGAAATTTTTCTATAGTATGGAATAGTAATGAAAGATTTAGGTGATTTGGAAGAATCAATATCGTGATTACCAATATTAAAGTCATATTTATTCAATTCTCTTTTAAGCCAGCGAAGGGGACAATTATTACGTGTAATTCAGTGAACCCCTCTTCACATAAGTCTGCTGTTTTCCATTTCCCCGTACTAAATCATATTGCTGTACTGAAGAGCTTTTCCAGTTACAATTAAAAAGAATTTTTTTGGACTTAAAATGCAATAATTATCCCTCTCGTTGGCTTAAAAGAAAATTAATTGAATATGACTTTAACATTGATAATCACAATATTAATTCCTCCAAATTACCTACGTCTTTCATTACCATTCCATACTACAGAAAATTTTTTGAATATATAGCTAGTTTTATGCACTGTTAATATATCTGGATCATATAAACCTCAATTTCTGATTCGTAATTTCCTTTCTAATTTTAAACCTGTTATACCCCCCCCCCCTTTTTCCTGTACAGGAGTTATTTATAAATATCCCTTGTAAATGTTGCAGCTCTATATTGGTGAAACTGGTTGTTCCCTTCATACTTGAATTCTCAAACATAAAAGAAATTTCAAATATCGTTAAATTCATTCTAAAATAGTGCAGCATGCCATAGAAACTGACCATCTACTTGATTTTAACAATACTAAAATAATCATACCTAACTGTACAAATTATCACTCAAGAATTTTCTGAAACAGCATTTTTCACTGCTTAATAAGGCATGAGCAGTCCCTGCTGAATATGCTGTACTTTCGTAAAGGAAATCTATTGTTCTTCACAGCGTTTACTTTTACTTTTGATGTGTTTTACTGATGAGGAGCCTAAAATAAGTCTTGAAATGTTTAAATTTATGTTATGTGTATTTTAATAGTTTAAATTGAATATTTTAATGTATAATTGTCTTGATTTTTATCGTAATTAAAATATAGTAATTTATAATGAAATTAGAAAATATGTCAAATTTGTCAGTTTTTAAATTTTTTTTTTAACTTCAGTAGTCACCCTTAAAACTTATTTTGAAATTTTTGTGGAAGTCATTATTTTACACATAGAACAAAAGAAGTGGGTGCCCCATACAAAAATTTAAATGTTAATTTTTAAGGACCACCCTAATGCTCAATATGCTACCAAAGTGATGACGTCGGTAACTTAAAATTTCATCTGCTCAATACAAGCGAAACTATTTATTATGGAAATTTAACTTATTCCTTATTAGCTTCAGAGTTCAACCATACTGAGCAGATGAATTTTCGTGCTAAATAACAAACCTCAACCCAGCCTGTCCTACACAACTGCTGGGTTGTAATGACACATGACACAAAGAAGCAGAAGTAAACAGAAAGCCCACAATGTCAGGTGATGTAGCGTGCTTGGCGTAATTGGACAGTTAAGTAAAATTCACCCAAATTTATTACTAAATTATTTTTAGGACGTACAAAAATTCTTAGAGTATATCAAGTAAAGTATCATACAACTATTATAATTTACACATTATTACTTTCTAATTCATTGCCTTTCTTTTTTAAGGGAGAGAGGGACAAAAAAAAAAAATCTCTGAACTTTCCATAAGTTACACTACTGATCATGTCAAAAGATAATATTTGCTAAGGCAGATTTCCCCTTTTTATTTGCTTTTTGAAATTTTCAGTTTTTTTTTTTTTTTTTTTCATACTCTAATCCTTCGTATCACTCGTCCTTCTGCTATCTGATAGCTCAAATTTCTTCCTTCAATTGACAAAAATATACTGTATAAAAAAGTCTGTTGATTAATGCACTAGCAGTGATAAAAGGCTCGTAAGATCTTCAATATAGAAGGTCCTTAGGATTTAAAAGGCTCCTAATAGGGGACTATATAGAGGGATTGTTTGCAAGTAAAAAATATTCTTATAAGCAAATATGCAGAAATTTTTTACTGTTATATTTTATTGAGCCAGCAATGATGAGTTCAAAATAAAAATGTCGGAGTAGCTGCAATTGACCTCCAATACATCTTTTTACAGATTACTACCCGCTTGTATCACTTTATTTAGGTAAAACTTATAGCAAATCTACCTTTCCCAAATTACTAGATAGCAACTTGTAACAAGGTGATTAGCATTTGAGCTTTTTGATTTTTTATTACTTTTCCAGGTTATTTAAGTCTACTTTAACATGTAACACTTTAAAAATCAATATATTCATTTTTTAACTTTTTAAGTTTAATCACAGTTCCATGCTTTTACAAGATTTAACAAAAATTTCCTGACTTTTACAAATTTCAATCAAATTCCCTAACTTTTTCATGCTTTCAAGATTCTTGTAATCAGTGCTGATTGTGACCCTACTTTTAAAATTTTGAAATTACATTAAAAAAAAAAAAGAAAAAAAAAAGGCAATGCAATTAATTTTTTTTTTTTTTTTTTTTAATTGTTGCAACCAATGAAATACATGTAAGGCGTTTGTAAAATTAATACTAGAAAATTAATGAATACAGTTCTAAATTTTCATTATACATACAACAGTTTTCTCTTAACAGTCACTGTGAAGAAAAAAATAATTTCAAAATTCCTATACTACACAATCACTCCTGTTGTACACAACTTTTTTTTTCTTTAATTCGCATGAGCTGAAAGCAATATGCCCATTAGTAAACGATAAATTGTCTAGATTATACTTTATCTTTTCTTTACTCACTAGAAGATGAAATTGTGCCCATCTGTCGAGTAAAAGCAAACATGAAAGAAAATACATTGAGATTGTTGCGTTAAAAAAAAAAAAAAAAAAAAAAAAAGATAGGCCAGTTCACTGAAACAGGCAATAAATGGAAACTTTGGATGTAAGATAGCTAACCAGACAGACTTTTTTCCTACCAACTTTTTAGGCACGTATGTGTTTTATCGTTTAAAGAATGCCATTTTTTAAATAATACATATCGAACATAGTCTCAGCTTTTCTAAACTAATATAAACATACATTAAAGGAATAAGCATTAATATGTTTTAGGAAAACAAATAAACAAAACATAAAGACAATGTGAACATACATGCATATTGATTGCCTCTTATAACTACATAAATTTAGAAAAAAATTATTAATGTATAATTATCCTTTATCATGTATATTTTTCTCTAAGTAAAGAGTATGGTGACGATATTCTAAACTCAGTTCTGTTCGTTAGAGGCACCATTTTAGGCTACGGGGAAGAAAATAAACTAATAAAAAATTTTAACCACTCCACCGCGTCTACTGCTGTCGATCGCCGATGTAAACAACCCTACATATTGCCATTTCTAGAATGGAAAAACTTAACTGCACAAGCCACTGAGCTAGTCCTTGATTTTTAGGGGGAGTCCAGCCTCTGGATCACTTCGACCGATCCAACTGATCCCTGAGACATTTGAGCCACGACCGGTCGAAAGCAGAGACTGAACAACTGAGATCTCAATACCTTTATTGGATCAAAATTAGTGCTGCCATCTGTATGCTTAGTTTGAAATTAGCTATGAAATAAAGAAAAATTTTATGCATTAACTAAAAATTTAATTTAACTATGAATAAAAAAAAGATAGATGCATATTTATTTTTTTCTATTCTGCATATTTTTGTACATGTGCACTGAAATACAATGATATATAAAAAGATAATAAAATTTTAGTTTTAGAAATTTTTCCAGCAAAAAAAAATTTAACCTTTAACGACAAGGGTGCAATCGAAACCGAGTTGGGAAGTGACGTCACCCGGGAAGTTCAGGAAATGAAATGACCGATCCACGGAAGAAGAGTCTCTTTTAATCCGTGGACCGATCAAAGAAAGTTTCTCTGGACCGATATTACTTCCGATTCCGAACATCTCGGGAAACAAAAATATAAATGATAAATTCACCACATGAAGGCAGAAAGAGTACAGTCGGCTGCAAAATTATTCGAGCACTAGCCAATAATTCCTATATTTAAAAAGTACACTTAAGACTGTTTTGCTAAGTAAATCCTTGTCGAATCATGTTCTTAGACTGATTAAGAACATGACTCGACAAGGATTTATTTAACAAAGCTGTATTAAGTGTACTTTTTTTTGGCAAGGATTATTGCTAGTGCTCGAATAATATTGCAGCCGACTGTATTACCATGATTCACCATAGTTTTATTTTTGAAGTAAACTTCGGACTTTGATAAATTTTCGTTTCAAAGAGAAATAGAAAAATTATCTCATTATATAATAATTTAATAAATTTTATACAAGAACAAATAACAAAATTATAAAACGCTAAACTTATTTATAATATAGAGCATGAATATTTATTCTACAATATAATTCACATTATCAGTTATTTTAGACAAACCTCATTGTTTTACCAGTAGAAATAAGCGATATATCAAAAATTTCCTTTACAATCTGTGAGATAGCTAATCAACGACGTTTCACAAGATGCAATTGTCTGATAATTAGAAGAAAATATTTTGTTTTATTCTCATTTGTAAATCGCTTACAAGATGGTAAATTTTTTTAAAATATTTATTTTAAATTATAAAATATAGCCAGAACACATTGAGATAATTTCGTTATTACCAGTGCATTAATTTTTTTCTAATAATTATAAATGCTTTTATTTATTTATTTTATACTAAATCACATTTTACAATTAAACAACATTTAAAAATTTAATTGTTCCTCCTTATAATTTAAGTAGTATTTTTAAAAGACAAGAACAATTATGAAAATACATTAAAGTGTTAATAATTTTTGTTATGCTTTTCATTTTCAAAGTAATTAAATATTAGACTTTTTTTTCCTTTCCTTTCCTTTATTTATTTATTTATTTATTTTTATTTTATTTTATTTTTTATTTTTTTTGAAAATACAACATATTGGTATCAAACATCAGTTTTATATATATATATATATCAGAGTTCTCATCATAGGATTTGGTGAGAATTTCTCAACCTTATTCAGAAACAAAGATTTCTAATAATAATTATAGTTTTAAAAAATTAAAGAACACGCTTTTATAGAAATGTGAACTAAAAAGCACAAAATATCAATCTTAGTATTAAAATGCAGGGTAAGAGAAAATCGTGTGAGTGACACACCATAATATTTATATACATTTAAATCTTTAATTAAAATAATTTAGAATTAAACAAAAGCCATTTTTAAAAAATGTCCCCTGACTGGGCTCGAACGCTAGACCTTTAGGTTCATAGCGCATAGCTTTACCTCACAACCACAGCGTTTGTGTAGTGATTTTTTTTTTTTTTTTCAATATATATTTTTTGTTTGCTCCCAGAGCGGTTACAAACATACATTATACATGCAAACATACATACAGGTGAAGCTAATAAAAGCATGTTAAAAAGAATGTGAGAATGGAAATATAGCCTTTTCTTTGAATTGTTGTAAATAACTAATAATGTCTAATTTTACAGCTCATTGATATAATTTGAGTTTAAACACATTTAATTGCTTAAATGTATGTATTTTTATCACTGTTGATCGCTGACTGCATTGCTAATTGAAGAAACTTTACTTTTATAACTAAAATACAAACTAATTTTCCTAAATTTTGAAAATTTTCCCATTTTTCAAATGTGTTATAGTAGAATTAATCTATATATCTGCAGCTGATCAGCAAAATATGTAATTTTTAACATGCTTTTATTAGCTTCACCTGTATGTATGTTTGCATGTATAATGTATGTTTGTATGTATAATGTATGTTTGTAATCACTCTGGAAGCAAAGAAAAAATCTATATTGTAAAAAAAAAATTCCCTACATGAACGCTGTGGCTGTGAGGTAAAGCTCTGCGCTACAAACCTAAAGGTCTAGCGTTCGAGCCCAGGCAGGGGGGATTTTTTAAAAATGGCTTTTGTTTAATTCTAAATTATTTTAATTAAAGATTTAAATGTATATAAATATTATGGTGTGTCACTCACACGATTTTCTCTTACCCTGCATTTTAATACTAAGATAGATATTTTGTGCTTTTTAGTTCACATTTCTATAAAAGCGTGTTCTTTAATTTTTTAAAACTATAATATTATTTTATCCAGGTTTTCCGAAAAAAATTTTTAATCATTCAATCTTGAAGGGTCTTTCTACAATTTCTAATTTTTGTGGCAGCTCCATTTCAAGATTGTTGATCTTTTGTAAATGATGTTTTCAGGTTTAAAAAAAAAAAAAAAAAAATTAAATTCACCCCAGATGAAATGTTAAAAATTTATGTGAGAAAATAAAAGAAACATGAGAAATTCTCACACTGTAATAGGAACCTTACATATAAATTTATTGTCAATAGATATTAAGAATTTTATCAATAATAAGCAGTCCTAATTTTTAACTTAATCATCGCAGGATTTTGTGTATCTGTAAACAAGAAAACTCCTAACAGAACCTTAAATTGTACTTGCATATTAATGTGATGTTTAAATAACTTTCATACCAAGCATACTATTTATATAAAAAAAAATCTGAGATTTTTTTAACCCCTTGAACAGAAATGACGAGTCCAGCTCGTCATGAACTTTCTTGAGCAAACTGATCATGACAAGCTGCACTCGTGATGTGTGAAACAAATATTATTTTTAATAATAACAAATTATTTGAGCAACAAAACCGCAAGTTTCTATATCAATCCCTCCTCTTAAAACTAAGAAAATGAAATTGTCTGCATGAGCAGTGCTGACTGAAAATAAAATGCAGTTCAAGGGGTTAAAGAAGGATACCATACAAAATTTAGAATAAATATACTGAGAGCTTTTAAATTAAGTATTCTTTTCCATTTGAAGCAGCCCCATCAGTTGCCAAGAGGTTCAGCTCTCTAAATTGGTAGACAAGTGCCAGATTCGATCACAGGTCACACTTGTCAATCTAGCCATTAGAGCTTTCCATGGTTTTCTTTGAAACTTGGATAAATACAGGCTAGGAGAACACCCCCCTCCCCTAATATACATATATATGTATATATAGATACTCATGCTGAGCATTCCACCCAGGCGGTGTCACCATTTACTGTATTACATCTTGAATTAATGTGCAAATATTTTTGTTTTTATTTAAAAAATATAAAGCTGAAAATTTGTCATTGCAAATGTCCAAAATATTAGATTTTATCAGAAACCGGTGTAGACTTACCAATAAGTCAATGCTGTATTTCTCAGTTCAATTACGTAATTGATTAAAAAAATAATTAGAACAACTTTAAAATTATTTAAAGGGGAAAAAAAATGATGCCAGAAAATAAATAAATATATAAGTGAATATATATGTATATTATGTCAAAAAAAGAAAAGAAAGTGCAAATATATATATATATATTTTTAATGAAAATAAAATTGAGAAAAATCATACTAAAGATATAGAACGGCTTCAGTATAAAATCCCGTTATGAAATTTGAAATTTGGCACTGAATTAGCTCGGACGTTTCTTGCCACGGTTATCATTCATGCAATTGTGATACCCACCCATTTTTATTCATTACTTAAATGGCGATAGAAATTTAAAAGCCGCTAAGGGCCCCCTAAGCTAAAGCTATACCAAAGCAATTTTAAGAAATGAATATAGTAACCAATGCTAGGGAATGAGATACAGTGACAGCATGTGTCTATATGGAAGAATAGATTAAAATAAGTCCTGTTGTACTAAATTGAATTCTATTTGTAATGAATGTAAACAGAATTTACTTATACTTATTATTTTTAGAGGGGCAGAGGGTGGTCGACCAAAAATGACAGTAATTTCAAGACAAATATAGTATTACAAATAATTTACTAAACTAGTACAATACTGGTTGTATATATTTCGAATTTAAAATATTAGTTTCTTTATTAAAATATTAATTTAACAATTTGAATGTTCTAACACACACATATATATATATTTTTTTCTATATTCAATTGATGAAAGAATTCATAAAAATTTTCGACGGATTTTCTCGTTTTCAGAAGTCACATGATTTGACTATTTTTAGAAAAATTTTTTGAAAAAAAATTTTTTGGCAGTACTAACACATAGAATTCCATACAAATTTGTACATAGTTGTACCTTAGCATGAATTGTTGCCTATCAACTTCTGATAAGAATACCCAACAGGTAGCACAGCAATCCAGTTTCTTCTCAAAATTTTTAATACGGTAGTATAGGATAAAATTTTGTGTAAATGTGCACAGTGAAAATTACCTTTAACTAACCATTGTTAAATTTAAAAGAATTACTAGTAATGGTGAAAGTCATCTCTCTCTCTCTCTATATATATAGGGGAAAGTTGGACAAAACGGGACACCATTCTTGTTTCTTTTTACTACGGAAAATATGTTGAAGAAAACCACACACATTTTTTTTTAACTACAACATTTATTGAAGCACACAAAAAATATATTTTAAACTAATTGTAATGATTTTAAATTAGTAAAAAACAGTATTTACCAAACTCTTACACGTCCCGTTTTAGCATACCTGGGTTTGATAAAACAGGATAGGGATTACAATGTTTAATTTTTTGTGTAAAACTAACTGAAAAGCATAATTAACTGACAGAAAACTGTAAAGCGAAATTTCCACTTGAAAGAACAAGCCTGGCCGCGGTAGCCTGGTCGGTAAGAGCAGCAAGTTCGTGATCGAAAGATTGCGGGTTCGGTCCTCGAGCTCGCCGAAGACCGTCATATACGCTAATGGCGACTGGTGCACGTTAAATTCCGTCGTGGTCGCAAAGTCCTCCAAGTTCCCATCAAAAATTATACCTCTGGGGGTACCGGAACATGGGTTTAACTCGCTCTGATCCAGATCAAAGTTCGAGTTCCTGTTGTCTGGCTGGTGCTGCCATCTTTCACCAGCTTCTGGAGCTAAAGTCGTACTTCCTCCCTTTGAGGCGCTCCTAATAACGGAAGACGCACCCCTCATGCCTTAAAATATATCCGGATAGTTCCACTTCCGGGGCTCGGAATTTCCGAGTGGCACACGACAACAACAAGAACAATGTCATCAGTAATCAGAGATTTAAAATAAGAGTTTTTTATGTTTTTATTTACAAAATGGGAAAGAAGTCGCTTTATTTAGGTCTATAGCAGAACAAAAGTCGAATAAAAAGGCACTAAAACACGCTTCGTGAGCCCATTCTTGGCATCCAGAACATTGTAACCAACCTTCACCAGCCTTAGAATTGACGTACAGTGAATAACAATATATGCAGGTTTCTCCTCCGTCTGTTTCATCTTCAGACAATGACGACATGCATTCTTGGCTGCTTGCTGAAGGTTTATTAAACTTTTTTATGTTTTGACTTTTAACATCAGGATTAGGCGTTCTTTTGGATTCTTTTATAGGCCTACTTTCAGGTTTGGCTGGACCTGGTAGCTCTTTTTCTTCCTCTTTTCCATTTCCTTTTCTTATAAACTTTTTTTTGGAATTGTTAGAAGGATTTCTTAGCAGCCTTTCCTTTAATTTTCTTGGTTCTTTCTTGTAGTTTTATCATTCTTTCTATTTCTTCCATTTCTAACTCCCTCTTATATGGAGCTGATGTTATTACTACAGTTTCTTTTTTATCTTATCAGCCTTGTTTTCTGGGCGAGGTTTTTTTTACATGAGGTACAGGTGGAATAAACTTTGGAGAGATGGAAAAGGGTAGCTTAGGTCGATAACAAGATAGTTCTAATCCTTTCGGTCTGTCCGTAGGCTGTCTCCTGACAGGTTTGTTGGCTGGTGTACTCCTACGATGTCCCTTGAGAAAAGTATCTAAAAAACTGTATCCCGTTTTATCCAACTCATAAGTGTCCCGTTTTATCCAACTCCGACACTTTTCAAAATAAACATGGCTGCTGCCTAAATGTGAAAGGAAAATTAGATAGACTACACATGAAAATATTCGTTAATAAATGCTTAATCAAATGTAATATTCACCGGAATTGTATTCCCATATATGTAGGCAGAATAATGTAAAAAACAACGCATGTAAATGCAGAAAGTACCAAGAAAACAGAATAAAAAAGTTCTGAGAACTACAACTTTCCATCAACTAGTAGTCTCGAGACGGGACGAACTGAGAATGTTGTAATGATGGCCGAGAACAAGTTTCTGTCTTCATCCGCTCGATAACAGTACTAGCCGGGTCCCTAGGCGACGTATCCCGTTTTATCCAACTTTCCCCTAGCTATTTTAAAAGAAAGGTATGGAAAGCAAGACCTCTTAGTGAATGTACATTTGAATAAATTACTAAATATTGCCCCACTAAAACATTCAAGTGATATTAAATCGCTCAGAAAAATTTACGATGAAATCCAAACTGACATTAGAAGTTTAGAGTCATTAGATGTATCTTTGGATAGCTACGGCAGTTTATTGTCACCGATCTTACTAAAAATATTACCTTAAAATTTAGCATTACAATTTAAGATGGAATTTCATGGTGTTAACTATGGCGTGAAAGATATATTATCTTTCTTAAATAAACAACACGTATCGCGAGAATGCTTAATAACTACCAGACAAGATGACAGCGGCGCTAGCACCAGTCATTTCTCCCCCTGAGCTCAAAGATTAGATAATCAAAATCGTAGAGATGTCCCCCCCCCGCGTTAATAAATTTGATACTCAGAACCGGAAATTACCTACTGCTTGTGATTTATTAAATGAGAATAAAAGTGATAGGTGTAATTTTTGCTCAGAATCGCATTTAAGTAACAAATGTGTTAAACTCGTAATTTACCATTTGATGAAAGAGTTAATCTATTGCGTAAGAAAGGACTGTGTTATTTATGTCTTCAGCCTTCGCATTTAGCTAGACACTGTGTATCAAAAACTTTATGCAAGTTATGTAATCGTAGACATTCAGAAATAATGTGTAATGGAAATAAAGATTTGAAACAGGAAATAAGTAATTACGAAAGAAATGATCAATCTAAATTGGCGTTATCGAATCTTAATTTACAAGCGAATGTTTATTTGCAGACGTTAATAGTAGCAATTTCTAACAGAGATGATAGTAAATCATCATATATTCGGTTAATTATTGACTCCGGATCTCATAATAGTTACATCAGTAAGTTAAAATTACTGATAAGCTGTTAAGCTGATAAGTTAAAATTAAGAAGAATGAATAAAGAAAAACAATCAGACATGGTCTTTTTGGGGGCATGGAAATGTCAGCTGAACATAATCGTTATGAATTTACGATCGGGAGTTTAGATAATAAGTTTAAGTGTAAAATACAAGCACTAGATCAAGAAAAAATATGCACAGGCGTGAATTTATGTCGCGATGATAAATTAGTAAAACTCTTAGAAAAGGAAGGTGTATATTTATCAGATGTCCCTAGAAATAATAAATCTTGTTTATACCAGAAAAATCCAGACGAAGTACATATACTTTTAGGAGATGATATGTCCGTTACACTGTTCACAGATGACATAAAATATTTTCCGAAATTGAGATTAACTACATTTATAACTAAATTGGGTTGGACCATTTTGGGCAAGACAGGGGGTCACAAGAGTGAGCCGGACAATTCTTCGGCGGGTCTATCGTTGTCATTACACGTGTCAAACGCCAGTTTATCAGATTTATGGCGCCTTGACACTCTAGGAATTACTAATGAAGATAATAAATCGAAACAGGATTTAGAACAAGAAACCAAGAATTATTTTCTAGAAACTGTTAAACGAGATAAAAGCGGTCGATATAAAATCAATTTACCATGGACAGTTGACCATTCGATTTTATTAGATAATTACTCGTTGGCAGAAAAGTGCCTGTACAAGACGGAAAATAAATTAATCAAATCTGATAGGAAAAAGGAATATGGGGAAATTTTTGATTTCTGGGAAAACAATCAGATTATAGAAGAGGCATTGGACCAGAAAAGTGACAAGGTACATTATTTAGCACACAGACCTGTGGTTAAAGAATCTAGTGAAACCACTAAAATTCGTCCAGTATTCAATGCCTCAGCACATACTAGAAACAGTCCCTCCCTTAATGATTGTTTAACAAAAGGACCTAACCTTGTAGAAATTATACCTAGCATTTTGAATAGATTTCGCAGATACAAGATAGGAATTTCGTCCGATATAGAGAAAGCATTCCTGCAAATTAAAATAACAGAGAAAGATCGTGACTTTTTGAGATTTTTTTGGTTTAATAGTGAAAATAAATTAAAAATTTATAGACATTGTCGTGTGGTTTTCGGCCTAACTTCAAGCCCTTTTTTGCTTATGGCAACATTAAATCACCTTTTAGAAAATGTTCCCGAACAATGGCGAGAGACAGCTAGGCTCTTAAGAGATTCCTTCTATTTAGATAATTCCCTCCTCAGCCTGAACTCAATTCAAGAAACAGAAAAATTCATATCAGAATCTCAAGGAATTTTGGCTTCGGCACGTTTCAATTTGAGATGTTGGCGATCGAATTGACCCCAGGCTATGATCGACAAAACTGAAGATGAACCGAGGTTTGCTCCCGTGTTAGGATTACTCTGGGATTTGAAAAATGACCGTTTAGTTTGTAAAATTGAAGAACCCCTAAAGATAAGTGAACCCCTTACAAAACTAAAACTCTTATCAGTTACCCAAAGAATTTTTGATCCTGTGGGATTCACAGCACCTGTCAGTTTAGTTCCCAGACTAATCCTTCAAGAAACGTGGATTCAGAAGGCGAAGTGGGACGAAGGGCTTTCTGAAACTTTAAAACAACAGACTGCTAATTGGCTGAAAGGAATAAATTTTTTTATCCCAAATTAAAACACCTCGGTGGCTTAACATTTGCCCAGAGAAAGAAAAGAAAACATCATTACATGTTTTTTCTGATGCAAGCAAGCGAGCATATGCCACTTGCGTATTCATAAGAGTAGAGACCTCAGAAGGAATCAAGATCCAGTTAATCAATGCTAAAAGTCGAGTTGCACCTATTAAGGAATTAGCCATACCCAGCCTTGAACTGTTATCTTGTCTTATTGGCGCTAGGTTGGCCAAAAATGTGCAAAACGATTTAAATTTACATGTAAATACCATATTTTGGTCAGATTCAACCACTGCTTTAGGTTGGGTAAGAAGAAAACAAGAATGGGGTACATTTGTACACAATAGAGTATTAGAAATCCGAAATCTGACCGAAGTTTGCAATTGGAGACATGTACCCGGAAATTTGAATCCTGCGGACCTCCCGTCTAGAGGATGTTCCTTTGAACAACTACAGAAATCGAGATGGTGGGAGGGTCCGAGTTGGCTTTATTTACATGAAAATGAATGGCCTCAAATAGAAGAAGACCCAAACGAAGAACTCATAAACAGCGAAAAAAGGAAGACAATCCTAAATCTTTTAGATAAAAAAGAAGATAATTTCAATCGATTTTATCAGTATTTTTCCTCTTACAAGAAAACAGTTAGAACCATTGCCTGGATATATAGATTTTATCATAATTCGATGACTACTGAGTTTAAGGCCTGTCGAAGATAAAGCTGGTCTCTTAAGAGTAAGGACCAATATAATTCAAAGAAATGACAGTGAAAACTTCAGATATCCTGTGATCTTTCCTTACAAGCATCCCGTCGTCCAAAGATTGGTATTCGAGAAGCATTTAGAAAATCAGTACGCTGGGGTCAGCACTCTAATGACACTACTAAGAGAAGATTTTTAGATAATGAAGTCTAGAAAATGGATTCGAAATTCAATAAGAAAATGCGTGATTCGCAGAAAACTTCAGACTTCCAAAATAGATGTTGAATCTGGAGTACCACCCGAAGACAGAGTACGAGAAGCAGCCATCTTTGAAGTGGTGGGCGTAGATCTAGCCGGTCCTCTTCATCTTTCTGATGGATCGAAAGCGTGGATAGCCTTATTTACTTACGCTGTCTACCGAGCCATACATCTTGAAGTCATTACGTCTCTGTCTACAGAAAGTTTTATCCAGTCTCTGAGAAGGTTCATAGCAAGGCGAGGCAGACCCTACATCATCTATTCAGACAACGGGAAGAACTTCCTTGGAGCAAGAAATGCTCTCTCGAGTGTAGACTGGGAAACCATCTGCAAGGTAGCTTCCACCCAGAAGATCAGATGGAAATTCAACCCTTCTGCAGCACCGTGGTGGGGAGGTTGGTGGGAGAGGCTTGTTGGAATGGTTAAAGGAATCCTGAAAAGAAACTTAGGTCGTGCATCTTAGAATTACGAAGAACTTTACACCATGCTATGTGACTGTGAACAAGTGATTAATTCACGTCCTATAACCTACGTTTCCGAAGATAACACAGATCCCTTTCCTTTAACCCCAATGATGTTCCTAAGAGAACTATCAACATCAGGAGTACCTGACCTAGATGCTTTAGATTCTAAAGATCTTAACCGCAGAGCCAGATATAGGCAAATAATCAGAGAAAATTTAAGAAACAGATTCAGAGCTGAATATTTAGGACAATTACGTCAACATGCATCTAAGACCAAAAGATTCAACCAATTGAAAGTCGGCGATGTTGTACTAATAGAAGATTTCAATAAGAAACGTGTTCACTGGCCTCTGGCAAGAGTGATCGAAATTTACCCAGGCAAGGATAATGTCATACGTCTAGCTAAGGTGAAGACCGAAAATGGACTTTTTCTGCGTCCATTACAAAGATTGTTTCCTTTAGAAATTGACAGTACCGAACTTAAGAATCAGCCCACTTTGTATGAATCTCTCCAAGAAAATTTAAGTCCTTCGACTTCCGAACAACAAGAACCTCTCACAGAAACCGATACTCAACCCCAGAGAAAAGGAACCTGTGAAAGACCCTCCAGAACCTACCAGTTCCAGAACCAGTAACAAGAAGTCCACAACCGATGATCCCACTTCCAGTCCCCCGGTGGTCTCCCGAACTGGCCGTGTGGTGAAACCCCCTCAACGACTTCAACTTGGATTGTTGAGTTCCTCCGATTAGTCGCAACTCAAGGTGGGACGATGTCGGGAATTCCCGTTCATTCTTCTGCTTTCAGAACAAAATGATTTTCCAGACAGACTGGCGCGTGCCTCTTTTTAATGATTGCGCCACTCTTTCGATTTGAAATGAGAAGTATTCGAAAAAGGTGCTTTTTAGAATTAGAATCAGAACAGAACAGGACTTTGAATAGAGAAGGGGCTACGTGAAGATCGCTTTTGTTTTCAGACGCCCCGGTCCTAGAAAAGTACTATTAAAACTTTTAGAACTTAAAACTAATAATGAACATTTATCAGAACAATTAGAATTTAAGAACTTTAATATTAAGATTTAGTTTAATTACCTATCTGTAAATAGTTTTTGTTTCTGTTTTCGTTTCGTTTTACGTGTATGCTAAAAAAAGCATTAAATTTCGTTTTTCCATCTAAGCAGTGCTAGTTTCATAGAGTTTGTGAGAATGGATAATAGCTGCCACCTTCCACATCCGGACCTTTGTGATAGAAGATTTCAGGTGAGACCCATCCATATTTAATTATTTAAGAAGTGAATATTATTTAGAAGAATTATATTTTTATTAGAAAATTTAAGAATGTAAGAAAAGTTAAGATGAAAAATATGCTGTATCGGGTCTGTAAGAAGAATAATTAAGTTTTAGATCAGAAGATCTGGTACAGTACTAGCTACCATTATTATTTAAAAAATATATACTTCTCTCCAACTGTGTAAGCTTAAATTCTAAGAAAAATTGCTACATAAACTTACCGGTACTCAAATCATAACCTCCTAAACTAAATGCCTTCCGTGTGTCTCAGAAACTTGGTAACAGTTCAAGCGATAGAAAGCGCCACCTTGTACTGATTGCACTATCTTTTTATTCCACTGACACCAATAATTTTAAGAAGCGATATATGATATATATAATTGACGTTTCTTTGATTTTATTCGCCTTTTGTGTATTTCAAATGCCAGTTTTTAAAGTTTTAGTGGCTGTCAAATAAAATAGTCACACAATCTGTACCAGGTTGCGCTATCTACCGCTTCAACTGTTGCCAAGTTTTCGAGGAACGCTACAGGTACCTATAATAATAACAGAAGACTTGGCATTGGAATATTAAAACCCGAATAAACTACTACGTCAGAAACGCCAAAGAAAAATATTGGAAATGCATACAGGTACCTAGTTTAGGAGGCTCTGGTTAGTCCCGTCACTTTTCATCTTTTTTTTACAATAGTATTTTTTTAGAGTACTTTTCTTCTTATTTAATCGTAAATATATTTTAAGAGAATTACTCAAAAAATTAAGAGGTGTACAAAAAATGGCGTGAACTAAAAATTTTAGTTGGGTTGGCAAGTATGATGTGGTTTTATAATTTTGTAAAAAAAAAAATTAATTTCATTTATATTAATTGCTTCATTTCACTAAAAACTTGATATACTGGCATAAAGTGTTTTTGATTTTCATTGAAATATTTCTTTTATTGCGAAATATTGTTGTGGTCTTTCCATGCTTCGGAGAATTTTATAATTATTGAAATCAGGAAAAACCTGCATTTTTTTACTTTATAATAAACTATCCAGTAGTTCATCTTGTAAGTATTAATCCTATTTTATTATTAATTGTGCCTTTTGTTGCATGTTCTCGGTGGAAAGAGAAATTGATTTACTACTTTGTAAAAAAAAAAGGAAAAGATATCTCTTTTATGTGTCAATTATAAAGTAATGTTCTGTTTTCTTACTTTTAGTAAAATAGTTTGTAATAATTATATGCATTATACACCGACATATTTTTCCAACCCTTTTTCCTATACATATACTTCAAAATGTAGCCTAAAATGTAAAAAAAAAAAAAAAAAAAAAAAAAAAAAGAAAAGAAAAGAAAGATTTAAGTTTCAAAGATTGGTTCACGATTTCAGCTTAGCAGCAAGTTTAACTATGTCGAAATAGGAAGAAAAAAACCTCTAGTGAAGTGAATGAATAGTTCGGTAGCATTTCCAATGTGACTGTGAAAGCTCCGCCTTTTTGCATAGTTGCCAATATAAATTATTCTGGAACATTTTAGCCCTGTCTTTATTTCGCACCACTTTAACCCACCAGTACACGGGTTGGGTCTCTGAGACCCATTTTATTTACTAGAATGCAATGTAAGAGAAACATTTTATATATTCTGTGAAAAAAAAAAAAAAAAAAAAACTTATAATAAACGTACTAAAGGGGAAGCACACATTATCTTCGCTCTCACCGGAATTTTTTTACAATTATTTTTTACTTCATGTCATAGGAATTCCACGCTTTGACGAGGAAATATTTTTTTATAAAAAATGAACGGTGTAAAACAACCGTTATTAGACACCAGAATTCTTTTAAAATAATTTTTCATGAGAAATTTCTGTTTATTATAGGAGTATAGTATTTGTTAAAAAATAACGGTGTAAGTATAAATAATGTGTGCTTCCCCCTTAATCAGGCTCTGGTACTTTTATGGTGTTTTTATTGTGCGATTTTATTAACCATTCAAATATTGAAAGAGAATTGTGTCTTTTCTCCGCCCGTGTACTGGCCAGTTAATTTTAGAATTTTTTTTTTCCAACCTATAACTACAATAAAACAAGAAAAATTTGCTCTTTAAATAAAAAAAACAAGGTTGTATGAAACAAAGGCAGGGCTAAAAATGCTCCGAAATAAATTAAAATGTTGACAATTCTACCTTTAGGTGTAAATCCTGCCCTTTTATTTATTCAAATAGAGGCTTACTATTTGTCTAATCAACGTTTCCTACTGCAAGCTTATTTCGGATGTACCCAGCTTTTTTGTTGCCTCGGTATACACAGCTTTTGGCACCCGTACTCGTTTTAAAATGTCGAAAGAGGAAGAAAAAACATCTAGTGAAGTTAATGAAAAGTGAGGTAGCATTTCCTATGTGGCTGTAAAACGCTACCCTTTTTTAGACATAATCCTACCCTTTTTTTGTTGAGATAGAGGCTCCCTACTTGAATTGGAGAGAACCTCCAAAAATTGGACGTGATAGAAACATATCCATAGCTGCCAATATTTTAATTTATTCCGGAGTATTTTTAGCCCCGCCTTTATTTCGCACCACTTATTTTTCAAAAGTAACTTTTTCTTATTTTATTGAAGCTAAATATTGGAGATATTTTTTTTATTAATAAAGTGGTGCGAAATAAAGGCGTGGCTAAAAGTACTCCGGATTAAATTAAAATATTAGCAGCTATGCATATCTAATTCCTGCATACTATAACTAATAGAATCTATTATAGCTATCTGTTTCGAAAGTTCTGATATCGTGCCACATAGTGTAATTATCGCAGTTTTCATACATCGATGTTGACATATCTTTATATCACTAAAATATCCGGATTTCATTGTTGACAATATTTTAATTTATTCCGAAACACTTTTAGCCGCGCCCATAACACTTTTTTTTTTTTAAGAGTTAATTTTCCTTTTTTTATTGTAGTTATATATCTAAGAAAAATATTCTAAAAATAAAGTGATGCTAAACAATGGCGGGTCTAAAAATGCTTCGAATAAATTAAAATGTTGACAAATATGCGATTTATATGAAAGTTATCGGAAAAATAGCCCGATGCGAATGTGTTAAAACCGTTTGTAAAAACGTTTTATAGTTACACCAAAAGGCGGAGCTAATTGGATAATCTACCGTTCGAAAAAGGTTACGATTTCTTTTTTGTATTTATTTCTTTTTTTATTTATTTATTTTTTATATCCAGGATAACCATAAAATATATTTTTCCTCTTTTTTAGAATATACAACTCATTATAAAACTTATGGCATAAAAAAAGTTTTAAATTCTCAAAAAGGTTTTTTAAATTAGAGTATAATGCTAATGATAATAACTTAAAAGGTAGTCCGCTAATATGATAATTTTGCCACCCAGTCCGTACATTAACATATGATAGTAGAAATAATCTTTTCAGGTCATTAAAATTGAAAACTTTTCGTTACAGTAGATTTTAAAATTCACTTTAATGTTTTTTTTTTTATTTATTTTTTTTTTTATTTTTTTATTTATTTATTTAAAGTAAATTTAATTCTTTATTTTATTATATATACATATATATATATATAGTGTGTGTGTGTGTGTGTACATATATAATACTATGAAATGATAAAAATTCGTAGTATATTTTATTCACATGTATAAAACGATTATTCAAGAAGCAAGTATGTGAAAAATAAAATTACTTGAGCATGTAGTTTTTATTCGCGTCATTAAATTTTAAACAGTGTTTATGTCAAGAACTATTAAAGGTATAATCATAAAATTTTTACATATAAATTTCCATTAATGTCATAAGTTGTTGACGACATTTTCAAAGAAGTTCATTTATAACTAAAAACAATAACTTTAAGTTTGTACTGAACTTTTTAAATTCCTACACCAGAAAATTTAACCGTAAAATGTTTATCTTATTTTGCATTCGTTTGCTTTCGGGAGGGAAGTAATATGTATGAATCATAGTGCTTTAAAAATAAACGCTGGACTCCCATCAGCGTCGTGTTCGTGCTACAGATTGAGTGCTACACCACACATACACGCCTGCATGCGTATGCACTGATCACTTTCAAAAAGACACGTTTCTTGATTTAGGAGAAGACGACTCTGAAATATGTTAATTTGATAAAAATACGATATCGAAATTTTTGACCTTGTATTTCCATATTAACAATAAAGGCAACTAGTGTTAATGTGCAAATTTCTAATTTTTAGGCTGAAATTTTTTTTTTTTTTTAAATCATCAGTTCACGCTCCTGAAAAGATATATTCATTATGGCATTTAATTTTAATTTTTTAGGAAAATGTAAAAAAACAATCAATTTTTAACATGGACATTTGAACATTGCAAAAATATATAAATTGATGTGTTTTTGTGATATTCAAACGTTAACAGCTTAAACTGTAAACATTTTATTAGCATAAAATATAAATAAAAGCCTTCGGAGTTTACACTTTACTTAACATTATTACTTAATATTTATCTGCAATCAAAATAGACAAATTAAACAATTCCTTTTAACATTATTACTTAATATTTATCTACAATCAAAATAGACAAATTAAACAATTCCTTTTAACACAATTAATTAATATTAGTTACATTCCTATTTATTTATTTATTTTTTTTTTAAATGTAACAGGTCATTTATTTACAGTATGGTTAAATTAAAATATATTTGGGATGAAAATATATTTAAGAAAAGAAATCCATTTAGCTTATTAGTAAAACGAATTTGACTTTTAATCCTTCTTATGACTGGGAGAAACATACTTGCCATCTTACTCATTAATTTTATATAACAAAGGCGTGGTAAACTACTTTTCCACTCGTACTGTTGTCAGTGTGTATATAAGGATAAGCACATATTTTATGGAAAAATTATTTACCATGGCTTTAGACAAAATATTTCGGTAAGAAAGTAATCAACACAGAGTGTGACACTTTGTTCTTTTATTCATTTTTTTCTTTCACGTATTTTAGTAAAGCAAAAACAGCAGGCGTAGTAAAGTAGCCTTGCACGCTTTCCATTTATTCAAATTGATGATTTCGGTATTAGGAATATTTACCAGTAGGTATATTTACCGTTTAAAAGGCTAACTAAACATATGTACCATTGTTAAAACCGACTGAAGCGATCGAAAATCAACTGAAATTGCATGAATTTTTAATTAATAAATATTTTTTTTCTTCTTCTTTTTATTATTATTATTATTATTTTAATATATTAAAAACATTATGCATCATACATGTCTCACAAAAATGCGATGAGAAACTTTCTTTTTTTCAGTCCTCCTTTTACTTCACTAGAAAATGCGCGGACTAGTACTTTTATCAATAAAAAGAGAGGAAGCAGAGTTGCCTACCCTCCGGATTTTTGTACACCAATAAGTTCTTAGAAGAAAAATAGCTTTCATTAATAACAAAATTTTGTAATTAAAAAAGCAATGATAACTTAAAAAACTAGTAGTGTAAAAAAACCATGCATTGTTGGTAGTACAGGGAAAGTTAGATATGCAATTTTCGAATGCGTTTTCCTGTTCCGACAATTTTATTACCTATTTTTCTCTGACTATTAATTAAATGCATAACCCATTGTTCCGAGAGCCCGTCCTTTTTTTCAAGGGCTCTGCTACCATTATTATTTAAAAATAAGCTTCTCTCCAAATGTATAAGCTTAATTTGTAAGAAAAATTGCTACATAAACTTACTGGTACTCAAATCATAACCTCCAAAACTAGATGCCTTCCGTGTGTCTCAGCATGGCCGCCTGCGATGTAATAACGGCTGTCCGGACAACGCGAAAAGACCGTACAGCGAGAACTTACATTTTGTACCGCTACCCAACAATTGGCGCTGTATACAAGTCTCGATTTTCGCTGATTAAAAGGTCCAGTCATAAGAATAACGTTATTCATTAACATTTGCAATTAACGCTGTAAACTCATTAAAATGCCGATTTTTTTTTTTTTTTTTTTTTTTTTTTTTTTGAATATGCATAATAATTTATATCAATGCATGTAGAATTATATGTTTGTTTGTCAAAATGTTTTCACCACAAAAAATATAATAAAAATGATTGTTTATTCATCGCTAATTTAAAGGTCCGATCATAAGAATAACATTATATACATTCATTTGCAATTCACGCTAGAATCTCATTAAAATGTAGACATTTTTTTTGAATGGGCATAATAATTATATCAATGCATGTAGAATTATATATGTTTGTTAAAATGTTTTCCTCATAAAAAATACAATAAAAAGATTGTTTATTCATCGTGATATTCGCGTTCTTTAATGATGATTTGAAATACTAATGCCTAATAATAAACTTTTAGAACCATTTCTTTATCAAAAACGAATTAAATTTGAAAGTAATATATATATATATAATAAAATAGAGTGCATTTTAATATTTTTCTGTAAGGGCATTTTTTTTTTTTTTCGTATCAAAATATGAGCATCTTGAAACATCTGATACCATTTTACGGTGATAGTAAATGTTTTAAATATATATATTTGTTATTTATTGCATTAGAGTTATGAAAATTTGCATAAGGATACGAACATTTCTTGAAAACTATCTAAATAAAAAACTAAATATATATATTATTTTTTTTTGAATGCTCTCTGCTTATTAATTATTATTATTATTATTTTTTTTTTTACTGGATTTTATTACAGTTTTTAACAATATATTCTAAACATATTTCGATATTACTTTTTGGATTCTTTGATTTTTTATTTTTTTAAAAAATATATTTGAATGTTTGAATGCTGAAATTTAATTCAAATTTTGAACATTCAAACATAAAAAAAAAAAAAAAAAAATGCTTATTAATGAATACACCATACTTAGATTATATTATTAAACTGTGGTAGATAGGATGTGCCGGGTTCAACCCCAGGTCGCACTCATTGACCTAACCATTAGGGGTTTTCTGTGGTTTTCTCCAAAACTAACAAAAATAGAGGCGGGAACACCCCCCCCCCTTACAAAGAGCTCCACGGAGGGCATTACATCTGTAGGCCTAGGACTCTACTGTAATAATCACCCTTAAGACACACAACCATATAATTTTAAATTGTAATACTCTAAAATCGAGGGAAGTAAAGAAAAATTCGTTAGCAGGAAATATTTTTAAAATATTAAAAAAATTGAACTTTATTTAATTTAAATAGTCCTAGTAAAATTTTAATATACGTAATATTGTTTCATTGAAATGCCTATGCATGCAGATTTTTTATAATTCTGAGATTATGTAAAAAAAAAAAAATCTACAATGACTGAAAATGAACTCAGGGCACCTCAAAACATATAGAAGCATTAAAATTTCAAAGTCGGATTTTTGACATGATTACAATATTTTCCTTAAATAGGTATGTACGGAAAGTAAAAATTATTGTAATGTCCAGAATTTTCCTTTTTCAATTGTGTACTATTTTAGAGTTGTTATTCCCAAATAAAGATTTATCAATTTAGTATATGTTGAGAAGTTAAAAAATTTATATAAAACTATGTTAGAAAATACTTTTAATTTTGAAGAAAATCGAACTATGAGAATTTAGTATATCTATACGTTTTAAGGTCTCCTGAATTCATTTTTTACTTTTCAAGCATATACTATGTAAGGTAAATATTGCACCCATGAAAAAAAAAATAATAATCCAGTGTGGGTTTTTTGGTATATTTATACGTTTTGTAGTCTCCTGAATTCATTTTTCTGTTTTTATAAAGGTATGTGTATGTGTCTGATTGAACACAATAGCATTTAAAAACTTTATCAGTAGATAAGAAACACCGGTTCTGGCGCAGGAGGAGGTGGCACTGCGGCACCGGCAAGCCGTGCGGATGTCACACCACCCCCTGAGGGGTCTAGATGGGTTGACATTGACCTTGAGACATCCTCTAACTTGATCGTGAAAGATGACGAGGGTATTAATGAAGAAAATTAATTAAAAAATTTAATGAGTGGTTTATTGTAAAAGGTGACGATGGTTTTAAAGCGATGTTTGCGGTATAAGGTAAAAAGTATGCTATTGTTTGTGAGTCATTAGAAAATTAATTAGAAAATTAATTAGGAGGTTAATTAAGAGGTTAATTAGGAGGTTAATTAAGAAATTAATTAAGAAAAAAAATTGGGAAATAAATAAGAAATCGATTGAATTTAAGGATGTGAATATACTATGAAAGAAATAGAGAGGTTTGACGGGGGTTCGAACCCGGCACCTGGCAGTAAAAATATTTCCATAAGACAGTAGTTTTCGCATATGTGTGAGTAATTTTTATAGTATATGTATGCACTGTTCTTTTAAAACTATGAATGCTAGTGTCCGAAAAGAATTCAATCGTTTTAATGATATTAATTAGAGAATAATAATTAAGAAAAATATTAATTAAGGATCTTCTTGTAAAAAATCATCAAATATTTTCCGAAAAAAAGGTAATGAAAGCAAAAATTAAGTATAAAGAATGAAAGAAAGTTTAGAAACATAGATTTTGACTGAGATTCGAACCTGCTACCTTACAGTAAAAAAATATTTCAGTAGTTTTCGCGTATGTGTGAGTGTTCTTTAGAAATATGCCTATGCAGATCTTTTTTAACCTAAGAATACTATTGTCTGAAAATTAATCAACCATAAAAATGATATTAATTACAGAATAATAATTAAAATAAATTAATAATTGAAGATCTTGTAAAAATTCACCAGATGTTTTTCGAAAACTGAGAGTAAAAATTAAGCTAAAAGATGATTAAAATCTCAAATGTGTAAGTGAAATTAGATTAGGATGAAAGACGAGAATTGTTTTTTGATAGATAACTAAAAAAGAGTGATTAAAATTTCTTATTAATTACTTAATTGAAGAAAGTTCGTTAAAAAAATACTTTTCATCACAAAGATTTTTTAATTGTAAATATCTAGTATCTATTTTAAACTGTATCTATTCTTTTTCGTTATAAATATAATAATATCTTAACATAAAATATAGACTTCATTCGCCAATGGTGACGTCACAATGTTTTGAGGGAAAGGAGGGGACCATTCTTTAGGGCATTTTCTTAGAATCGGGTTAGGTACGGTATTGTCAAAAGATAGGGGGAGAAAATTCCAGTTTTGCCTCAACTTTTCACGTGTTTAAATATGTTTACTGTTGGATGTATTAAAAATTATCTGCTATTTTGAATTATGTTCAGTTCACCTCTTTATAAGAAAAATGTATATAATGTGAAATTAAAAGTAAATAAAAAACTTTAAAAATTCATCTTTTAAAAATAAATTAATAAAAATAAGTTGATCAATGTAAAAAACTGAAAAATTCGCTGTTTGAAAAGAAGTCTTCATAAGTTTAAGAAAATATCGTAACATATTGTATTATATTTTACATAAGAGAGTGAATCTATCATTTTTCAGAAGTTACTTTAGTGCAAAATAATAACTGATGTTGAAAATTTCTCTACCTTAAACAGTTATACTTCAGATATAACTTTTTTTGGGATCTTCTTATCACTGTCATCGAACATACATGTATAATCACTCCCACATAAATTCTTTCATATATATTTAAAAAAATTTACAATGTTGTATTTAATTATAAATTATCTTTAAATTTCCTTACGCTCATTAAAATATTGTATCTATTTTTATTTCAAGTTTTGTATTATAGTACTAGAAATCTTCCAGCATTCTTAAAATAAAATAAGTTTCTGAACAGAGTGATAATTAGAAATTCAATGTATTTTTTATCTATAGTTTAACCATTCTTTGTAACTCCCTCACATTTCTTTAGTGTAAAGCCGTGAAATTTTACCAATAAAATCAGAAATAGAGTCGTAAAAATAAGAATTTGGCATGATTTTTAATAAATTTTAGAATATATCTACAAAAAATTTTAGAGTATTTGGCGATAATTCAGATTTGGTGAGAAACACCTAGTATTAATTCCGAGTGAAGAAAAAATTTATTACTTGTCAAATTTATTTTGAGAAGTGAGGTTGCTTATTTTTTAACCTGAATTCAGTACTACATAATAATAGTTTTTTCAAGATGGATGTCAGAACAGATATCATTTTGTTAAACGCATTTACTCATATATTCAATAGATCACACATTCGCAATTCAGAACTAGAGATTATAAACCACCTTAAATTTCGAATGAATGAATTTATCAATTCAGAAATTAGCAATCAACTTTATGAAAATGTTGATATGTTATCTGAGGAAAATTTTCACATCTGTTTAGATATTGTCTTAAAAGAAATGATAAAAAATGAAATAAATTGGGACAAAGTTGTAATTTACTTAGTATTTTCAAGTGAGCTTATGGCGAAGCGCTTTAAGAGATCTGGTGACTTTATCATACCCTGGATAAAATTTTTTAATATCTTCCAGAAGTATTTAGGTAATTGGATTATTGATCATCAAGAATGTATAAAAGTCAAAGGAGAAAAGAAATCAATTTTTCAAAGAATGTGGAGTTTTATCACTCGATCATAATATGAAAATTGTGAAAATATTATCTGCTATGTTGAATTATGTTCAGTTCAATCTGTATAAGAACAATGTTCAAGAAAAATGTATGTAATGTGAAATTCAAAGTAAATAAAGAACTTTCAATGAAAATTTTGTTTAAGAAAAAATTATTTGAAGTAACATTCATCTTTAAAAAAAAAAATAAATAAAAATAAAAATAAGTTGATCAATGTAAAAAACTGAAAAATTCACCGTTTGAAAAGAAGTCTTAATAAGTTTAAGAAAATATCGTAACATATTGTATCATATTTTACCTCTATCATTTTTCAGAAGTGACTTTTCTGCAAAAATAGCTGATGTCAAAAATTTCTCTACCTAAAACAGTTATACTTTAGATATAACTTTTTGGAATCTTATCACTATCATTGAACATACGTGTATGCTTAAAAATTTTTACAAAGTGGTATTTAATTATAAATTTTCTTTAAATTTCCTTATACTCGTTAAAATATTGTAAGGTTTTTTTTTTTTTTTTTTTTTTTCAAGTTTTGTATTACAGTACTAGAAATTTTGCAACATTCTTAAAATAATATAAGTTTCTGAACATAGTGATAATTAGAAATTACCATTTTTGAGTTTTTAACGCGATTTGGAATCGAACCTGACACTTCCCTAATGACAACGTTAGAATTTTTTGTAATTCATCATAGTGAAATTCCTCACATCATATGCTACATTCACTCAGTTTTTCTTTACAGATAGCAAGTTTGTAAATGATGAAAGCTAACTTTGAAAAATTCAGAGTTGAAAAAATATTAATATATGTTTTATTAAATACATTCACCTTCACAGATGCATACTTAAGTTTTCTAAGTGTATGTAAACATACTTAAAAAATATTATAACCAAGTATTGTAGATTACAAATATATGTATACTTTAAAAATTTTACAAAGCTTTTAGAAATTAAGATAACTTATTCTTGAATAAAAATATAAGAAACCCATTTTCACAATAATAAGATTGAAAATGTAAGATGAAATCACAAAATTACCAACATAAGGTACTGCAAGTATTTAAAAAATTATGAAGTATTAAATTTTAATGTTTCACATGTGTTAATAACGCATCTTATTTTACAAAGTACTAAGTTTTTTAACCATTTTAGTTTGAAGTTTTTCAAACATATGCTTATAAACCGAAATTTTTGAGAATGAAAAATTTTTCACACAAAGTATTTTAGAAAAAATATCATCTCAGAAATTAATTAACTTATTTTTAGAATAAAAATATAGGAAACTTGTTTTTTCTAATGATAAGAATGAAAATGTAAGATAAAATCTCATTCTTACCAACATAAGAGACTGCAAGTATTTAAAAAATTATGAAGTATGTAATTTTAATGTTTCACATGTGTTAGTACTTTGTAAAATAAGACGCGTTATTAAGTTTTTTAAAGTCATTTAGTTTGAAGTTTTTCACGCATATGCTTATAAACGAAATTTTTTGTAAATGAAAAATTTTCACACAAATTATTTTAATACAAATACTATCTCAGAAAAATTAACTTTTTCTTTTTAGATTGAAAATGTAAGATAAAAATCTAACACTTATCAAATTTAGAAGCTGCTGATGTATAATGAAATCATGAACTTGAAACTTTAAGTATTAACAACCTACATTCTTTGAAAATACTAAACCACAAGTTTCGACAAATCTATAAACAACTGTTAAAAAACATAGATATTAGAGTATTTTTTACCCTAAAATGTTTAACGTAGATGGTACATCCATAAAAATACAGAATTAAAGTGTACAAATTATCTGTTTAGACATGCCGATAAACTAGAATTTTCCACAAGATTCGACTATTATAGCAAGGTATGGGATAATATTTGGCTAAATTTCCACTAATATTGGCGATAGTTATAAAAATTTGGCATGAAATAAAAGAATTTGGCGTAAATTCTTAAGTAAAACTGATGAACGAAGAAAAAATTTGAATTAGTTACAATCTTTTCTCGCTGTAGAGTTGTCTAAGTTCTCATACTTAGTAGTTTTTAAAGTCTTACTTTTAGAGTGATTTTTTATACTTTGCTAAACTGAAGTACAATATGGATAATACTTTAGCGTCTGAGGAGACTCACGTTTCTGTTCAACAACCCCCTTCATCAAGTTTTGAGGATGAGAAGTTATCTAAACTTTTTATTTGTCCAACTTGTAAGAAGCCATTTTTAAAAAAATCCTATCTTACTAGACATGTGAAGGTTCACAGTGACATTAAACCTAATATTTGTTACTTGTGTGAGAAAGGATTTGTTACTTTACATCGTTTAAAAAGACATATGGAAACCCATAGAAAAATTTCCATAAGGTACAAATGTGAATATTGTATTGAAAATTTCAATCGCAAGTGTGATTTATCGAAACATAAGAGATTATTTCATCAAAAAGTCTTACCTGAACATCTATGTATTATTTGTAAAGATGCTTTTAAACACAAGTATGAATTGGAAAAACACAAGAGGGTGCATTATCGTAAGCCTGAGTATCTATGTGAGGAATGTTCTATAACCTTTACAACAAAACATGCTTTTTCAAACCATAAGCGAAAAAGTCATAAAAAGACTTTACATACATACTGTTGTAACGAATGTACTGATACTTTTTCAAACAAACGACATTTTTTAAAACATAAAAGAAATATGCATAAAAAATCTTCAATGCAAACTAGATGTGATGAATGCAGTGAAACTTTTCAGTGTAAGTACGAATTATTGCTACATAAGAGAAAGAATCATCTTAAAGACTTTAACATACGTAGAAATTGTAATGAACGAAGTACTAACAATGAATTACCAACAGTTAATAATAACAGTGAGAATCTGGACTTGTTAAATTTTTTGGATAATTTTCACATTGAATGTGTGAATGGTGTTTTTGACTTACCTTCCAACAACTTTCAGAATGAAAATATAGACTTAGACTTCAAAAATTTTTTGAACAATTCGAATGTGGAATATACAAGTGGAAATAATATCGATGATTTATCTACCAAAGATGAAAATAAGGACTTAAATAATTTTAACCTGATACAAACTGATTTACCTCTAGTAAACTATGATAATGAAAGTCTGAACTTGTTAAATTTTTCGTATAACTTTAATCCCAATTGCTTGAATGTTTTTTCTGCTAACAACGAAAATATGAATTCGAATAATTTTAGTGCGAAGGAAAATGAGTTAGTGACAGATAACTTTAACAATGAAAATCTAGACTTGCTAAATTTTTTGAATAACTTTAATACTGAATGCATGAACGATATCCCAACATTATAGATTTGCTGTCTTGTATTATTGCGAATGATTTTCAAATAAAAAGATTTTTAATGAAAATGCTTTGTTTTAATTTTTATAACAAAAACACCTTTTATATAATATTTTCTATTAGAATACAAACTTAAGCGTTAACTTTTTGAAATAAAGCATGTAAAAAGTTTACTTGGATATTAGAGATATACTTTTTAATTACTGTAGAAGTATTGTTTGAGTATAATATTTAAACACTAAGTAAAATTTATGCACAATACTAGTTTTATAAACTATCAAACTTACATCGAAGAAGAAAAAACTTGTAAAATTGTTTTACCACTCAATTGTAAAGTACTTGTAAAAATCCTAAATGAATTTATCTTATTAACAATTTTCTGAAAAACTAACTTATAAAAATTTTAGATATAATTATGAAGTTAGTATTTTCCTAAGTATCACGTTTGAATCTTACTTTGAATATGCATCATCAAAGTGTTTTGTACTTTAACTAAAATCACAATCTCTATTCCAAAGAGTGTAAAAATAATGTTATAGTAACAACTTAAACTTTTATATATAGATACTTTCACGATTGTATTTTAACTTTTTTATTTTTAGAATACAGAAAATATTTTGTAAGAATTGTGAAAGCTTAATTTTAGAAGTTTGTGAAATTTCACAAAATTTTTTAAACATTTTTATCAAATGTTTTCTTTATGTCACATCACTTAGAAAAATTTAACTGTTTTTTAACAGAATTACTATCACAAAACATTAAGTTAGAAAATTTCTAGATAAAACTTATAAGATACGAAAAACCATATGTGAAGTAATAACAAAAGGTGTATATGCTTTCAAGTTTAGACATGGTTCAACAAGCTTGAGGAGACACTAACACCTGTAGCTGACGTCATAACCCCTGTGGCGTAACTTTTTCCCTACCACTACGTCACAAATGTATAATTTAACAAAAAGTACTTATGTCAACCCACAGTTCCTATCTTGTATTATTTTACTTTGTGTATAAAATGAATGATCTGTAAAAAAAAAAAAAAAACTTTGTCGTTTTTATACACTTTGAAGTAAAAATTTTCTCCATAAACATCAAATTATATTTTACAAGTATGAATTGATATGTATTTGTTTTAAATACCACTAAGTTACATTATACCAAAGTATAATTTCTAATATTTAAACAATTCCCACTTTACAAAAATTAACTTGTATGCATTTCTAAGTCTTTAATAAAAATCTTTAACTTTTTTATCTCAAAGACTTTAAACTATTCGAGATATCTGCAGCTTAAGTGCAATCCAATACTATTTGCATAACAATGTGGAATATCATATGTTAAGAAAATCTTAAATTTTGACTAAGTTGCTCTCAGTGAAAGTATATTAAGATTACTTTGCTAAAATTTACTAAGTATTATAATATTTTTCAGTTATTAAACGAAAAATTGTGTAAAATGTACTAAGTGTTTCACTAAAGAAGAGAATTACACTAAAAAGTTTTGACAAGAAATACTAAATTCAAAATGTGTAAACAGACAATATAAGAGAAATCATTAAAACATTATTGCAAAAACAAATTTAAAAAAATAAAAAATTGTTAATTTTAGATTGTAAAAAAATATTATAATACTTAGTAAATTTTAGCAAAGTAATCTTAATATACTTTCACTGAGAGCAACTTAGTCAAAATTTAAGATTTTCTTAACATATGATATTCCACATTGTTATGCAAATAGTATTGGATTGCACTTAAGCTGCAGATATCTCGAATAGTTTAAAGTCTTTGAGATAAAAAAGTTAAAGATTTTTATTAAAGACTTAGAAATGCATACAAGTTAATTTTTGTAAAGTGGGAATTGTTTAAATATTAGAAATTATACTTTGGTATAATGTAACTTAGTGGTATTTAAAACAAATACATATCAATTAATACTTGTAAAATATAATTTGATGTTTATGGAGAAAATTTTTACTTCAAAGTGTATAAAAACGACAAAGTTTTTTTTTTTTTTTTTTACAGATCATTCATTTTATACACAAAGTAAAATAATACAAGATAGGAACTGTGGGTTGACATAAGTACTTTTTGTTAAATTATACATTTGTGACGTAGTGGTAGGGAAAAAGTTACGCCACAGGGGTTATGACGTCAGCTACAGGTGTTAGTGTCTCCTCAAGCTTGTTGAACCATGTCTAAACTTGAAAGCATATACACCTTTTGTTATTACTTCACATATGGTTTTTCGTATCTTATAAGTTTTATCTAGAAATTTTCTAACTTAATGTTTTGTGATAGTAATTCTGTTAAAAAACAGTTAAATTTTTCTAAGTGATGTGACATAAAGAAAACATTTGATAAAAATGTTTAAAAAATTTTGTGAAATTTCACAAACTTCTAAAATTAAGCTTTCACAATTCTTACAAAATATTTTCTGTATTCTAAAAATAAAAAAGTTAAAATACAATCGTGAAAGTATCTATATATAAAAGTTTAAGTTGTTACTATAACATTATTTTTACACTCTTTGGAATAGAGATTGTGATTTTAGTTAAAGTACAAAACACTTTGATGATGCATATTCAAAGTAAGATTCAAACGTGATACTTAGGAAAATACTAACTTCATAATTATATCTAAAATTTTTATAAGTTAGTTTTTCAGAAAATTGTTAATAAGATAAATTCATTTAGGATTTTTACAAGTACTTTACAATTGAGTGGTAAAACAATTTTACAAGTTTTTTCTTCTTCGATGTAAGTTTGATAGTTTATAAAACTAGTATTGTGCATAAATTTTACTTAGTGTTTAAATATTATACTCAAACAATACTTCTACAGTAATTAAAAAGTATATCTCTAATATCCAAGTAAACTTTTTACATGCTTTATTTCAAAAAGTTAACGCTTAAGTTTGTATTCTAATAGAAAATATTATATAAAAGGTGTTTTTGTTATAAAAATTAAAACAAAGCATTTTCATTAAAAATCTTTTTATTTGAAAATCATTCGCAATAATACAAGACAGCAAATCTATAACGTTGGGATATCGTTCATGCATTCAGTATTAAAGTTATTCAAAAAATTTAGCAAGTCTAGATTTTCATTGTTAAAGTTATCTGTCACTAACTCATTTTCCTTCGCACTAAAATTATTCGAATTCATATTTTCGTTGTTAGCAGAAAAAACATTCAAGCAATTGGGATTAAAGTTATACGAAAAATTTAACAAGTTCAGACTTTCATTATCATAGTTTACTAGAGGTAAATCAGTTTGTATCAGGTTAAAATTATTTAAGTCCTTATTTTCATCTTTGGTAGATAAATCATCGATATTATTTCCACTTGTATATTCCACATTCGAATTGTTCAAAAAATTTTTGAAGTCTAAGTCTATATTTTCATTCTGAAAGTTGTTGGAAGGTAAGTCAAAAACACCATTCACACATTCAATGTGAAAATTATCCAAAAAATTTAACAAGTCCAGATTCTCACTGTTATTATTAACTGTTGGTAATTCATTGTTAGTACTTCGTTCATTACAATTTCTACGTATGTTAAAGTCTTTAAGATGATTCTTTCTCTTATGTAGCAATAATTCATACTTACACTGAAAAGTTTCACTGCATTCATCACATCTAGTTTGCATTGAAGATTTTTTATGCATATTTCTTTTATGTTTTAAAAAATGTCGTTTGTTTGAAAAAGTATCAGTACATTCGTTACAACAGTATGCATGTAAAGTCTTTTTATGACTTTTTCGCTTATGGTTTGAAAAAGCATGTTTTGTTGTAAAGGTTATAGAACATTCCTCACATAGATACTCAGGCTTACGATAATGCACCCTCTTGTGTTTTTCCAATTCATACTTGTGTTTAAAAGCATCTTTACAAATAATACATAGATGTTCAGGTAAGACTTTTTGATGAAATAATCTCTTATGTTTCGATAAATCACACTTGCGATTGAAATTTTCAATACAATATTCACATTTGTACCTTATGGAAATTTTTCTATGGGTTTCCATATGTCTTTTTAAACGATGTAAAGTAACAAATCCTTTCTCACACACGTAACAAATATTAGGTTTAATGTCACTGTGAACCTTCACATGTCTAGTAAGATAGGATTTTTTTAAAAATGGCTTCTTACAAGTTGGACAAATAAAAAGTTTAGATAACTTCTCATCCTCAAAACTTGATGAAGGGGGTTGTTGAACAGAAACGTGAGTCTCCTCAGACGCTAAAGTATTATCCATATTGTACTTCAGTTTAGCAAAGTATAAAAAATCACTCTAAAAGTAAGACTTTAAAAACTACTAAGTATGAGAACTTAGACAACTCTACAGCGAGAAAAGATTGTAACTAATTCAAATTTTTTCTTCGTTCATCAGTTTTACTTAAGAATTTACGCCAAATTCTCTTATTTCATGCCAAATTTTTATAACTATCGCCAATATTAGTGGAAATTTAGCCAAATATTATCCCATACCTTGCTATAATAGTCGAATCTTGTGGAAAATTCTAGTTTATCGGCATGTCTAAACAGATAATTTGTACACTTTAATTCTGTATTTTTATGGATGTACCATCTACGTTAAACATTTTAGGGTAAAAAATACTCTAATATCTATGTTTTTTAACAGTTGTTTATAGATTTGTCGAAACTTGTGGTTTAGTATTTTCAAAGAATGTAGGTTGTTAATACTTAAAGTTTCAAGTTCATGATTTCATTATACATCAGCAGCTTCTAAATTTGATAAGTGTTAGATTTTTATCTTACATTTTCAATCTAAAAAGAAAAAGTTAATTTTTCTGAGATAGTATTTGTATTAAAATAATTTGTGTGAAAATTTTTCATTTACAAAAAATTTCGTTTATAAGCATATGCGTGAAAAACTTCAAACTAAATGACTTTAAAAAACTTAATAACGCGTCTTATTTTACAAAGTACTAACACATGTGAAACATTAAAATTACATACTTCATAATTTTTTAAATACTTGCAGTCTCTTATGTTGGTAAGAATGAGATTTTATCTTACATTTTCATTCTTATCATTAGAAAAAACAAGTTTCCTATATTTTTATTCTAAAAATAAGTTAATTAATTTCTGAGATGATATTTTTTCTAAAATACTTTGTGTGAAAAATTTTTCATTCTCAAAAATTTCGGTTTATAAGCATATGTTTGAAAAACTTCAAACTAAAATGGTTAAAAAACTTAGTACTTTGTAAAATAAGATGCGTTATTAACACATGTGAAACATTAAAATTTAATACTTCATAATTTTTTAAATACTTGCAGTATCTTATGTTGGTAATTTTGTGATTTCATCTTACATTTTCAATCTTATTATTGTGAAAATGGGTTTCTTATATTTTTATTCAAGAATAAGTTATCTTAATTTCTAAAAGCTTTGTAAAATTTTTAAAGTATACATATATTTGTAATCTACAATACTTGGTTATAATATTTTTTAAGTATGTTTACATACACTTAGAAAACTTAAGTATGCATCTGTGAAGGTGAATGTATTTAATAAAACATATATTAATATTTTTTCAACTCTGAATTTTTCAAAGTTAGCTTTCATCATTTACAAACTTGCTATCTGTAAAGAAAAACTGAGTGAATGTAGCATATGATGTGAGGAATTTCACTATGATGAATTACAAAAAATTCTAACGTTGTCATTAGGGAAGTGTCAGGTTCGATTCCAAATCGCGTTAAAAACTCAAAAATGGTAATTTCTAATTATCACTATGTTCAGAAACTTATATTATTTTAAGAATGTTGCAAAATTTCTAGTACTGTAATACAAAACTTGAAAAAAAAAAAAAAAAAAAAAAAAACCTTACAATATTTTAACGAGTATAAGGAAATTTAAAGAAAATTTATAATTAAATACCACTTTGTAAAAATTTTTAAGCATACACGTATGTTCAATGATAGTGATAAGAAGATTCCAAAAAGTTATATCTAAAGTATAACTGTTTTAGGTAGAGAAATTTTTGACATCAGCTATTTTTGCAGAAAAGTCACTTCTGAAAAATGATAGAGGTAAAATATGATACAATATGTTACGATATTTTCTTAAACTTATTAAGACTTCTTTTCAAACGGTGAATTTTTCAGTTTTTTACATTGATCAACTTATTTTTATTTTTATTTATTTATTTTTTTAAAGATGAATGTTACTTCAAATAATTTTTTCTTAAACAAAATTTTCATTGAAAGTTCTTTATTTACTTTGAATTTCACATTACATACATTTTTCTTGAACATTGTTCTTATACAGATTGAACTGAACATAATTCAACATAGCAGATAATATTTTCACAATTTTCATATTATGATCGAGTGATAAAACTCCACATTCTTTGAAAAATTGATTTCTTTTCTCCTTTGACTTTTATACATTCTTGATGATCAATAATCCAATTACCTAAATACTTCTGGAAGATATTAAAAAATTTTATCCAGGGTATGATAAAGTCACCAGATCTCTTAAAGCGCTTCGCCATAAGCTCACTTGAAAATACTAAGTAAATTACAACTTTGTCCCAATTTATTTCATTTTTTATCATTTCTTTTAAGACAATATCTAAACAGATGTGAAAATTTTCCTCAGATAACATATCAACATTTTCATAAAGTTGATTGCTAATTTCTGAATTGATAAATTCATTCATTCGAAATTTAAGGTGGTTTATAATCTCTAGTTCTGAATTGCGAATGTGTGATCTATTGAATATATGAGTAAATGCGTTTAACAAAATGATATCTGTTCTGACATCCATCTTGAAAAAACTATTATTATGTAGTACTGAATTCAGGTTAAAAAATAAGCAACCTCACTTCTCAAAATAAATTTGACAAGTAATAAATTTTTTCTTCACTCGGAATTAATACTAGGTGTTTCTCACCAAATCTGAATTATCGCCAAATACTCTAAAATTTTTTGTAGATATATTCTAAAATTTATTAAAAATCATGCCAAATTCTTATTTTTACGACTCTATTTCTGATTTTATTGGTAAAATTTCACGGCTTTACACTAAAGAAATGTGAGGGAGTTACAAAGAATGGTTAAACTATAGATAAAAAATACATTGAATTTCTAATTATCACTCTGTTCAGAAACTTATTTTATTTTAAGAATGCTGGAAGATTTCTAGTACTATAATACAAAACTTGAAATAAAAATAGATACAATATTTTAATGAGCGTAAGGAAATTTAAAGATAATTTATAATTAAATACAACATTGTAAATTTTTTTAAATATATATGAAAGAATTTATGTGGGAGTGATTATACATGTATGTTCGATGACAGTGATAAGAAGATCCCAAAAAAAGTTATATCTGAAGTATAACTGTTTAAGGTAGAGAAATTTTCAACATCAGTTATTATTTTGCACTAAAGTAACTTCTGAAAAATGATAGATTCACTCTCTTATGTAAAATATAATACAATATGTTACGATATTTTCTTAAACTTATGAAGACTTCTTTTCAAACAGCGAATTTTTCAGTTTTTTACATTGATCAACTTATTTTTATTAATTTATTTTTAAAAGATGAATTTTTAAAGTTTTTTATTTACTTTTAATTTCACATTATATACATTTTTCTTATAAAGAGGTGAACTGAACATAATTCAAAATAGCAGATAATTTTTAATACATCCAACAGTAAACATATTTAAACACGTGAAAAGTTGAGGCAAAACTGGAATTTTCTCCCCCTATCTTTTGACAATACCGTACCTAACCCGATTCTAAGAAAATGCCCTAAAGAATGGTCCCCTCCTTTCCCTCAAAACATTGTGACGTCACCATTGGCGAATGAAGTCTATATTTTATGTTAAGATATTATTATATTTATAACGAAAAAGAATAGATACAGTTTAAAATAGATACTAGATATTTACAATTAAAAAATCTTTGTGATGAAAAGTATTTTTTTAACGAACTTTCTTCAATTAAGTAATTAATAAGAAATTTTAATCACTCTTTTTTAGTTATCTATCAAAAAACAATTCTCGTCTTTCATCCTAATCTAATTTCACTTACACATTTGAGATTTTAATCATCTTTTAGCTTAATTTTTACTCTCAGTTTTCGAAAAACATCTGGTGAATTTTTACAAGATCTTCAATTATTAATTTATTTTAATTATTATTCTGTAATTAATATCATTTTTATGGTTGATTAATTTTCAGACAATAGTATTCTTAGGTTAAAAAAGATCTGCATAGGCATATTTCTAAAGAACACTCACACATACGCGAAAACTACTGAAATATTTTTTTACTGTAAGGTAGCAGGTTCGAATCTCAGTCAAAATCTATGTTTCTAAACTTTCTTTCATTCTTTATACTTAATTTTTGCTTTCATTACCTTTTTTTCGGAAAATATTTGATGATTTTTTACAAGAAGATCCTTAATTAATATTTTTCTTAATTATTATTCTCTAATTAATATCATTAAAACGATTGAATTCTTTTCGGACACTAGCATTCATAGTTTTAAAAGAACAGTGCATACATATACTATAAAAATTACTCACACATATGCGAAAACTACTGTCTTATGGAAATATTTTTACTGCCAGGTGCCGGGTTCGAACCCCCGTCAAACCTCTCTATTTCTTTCATAGTATATTCACATCCTTAAATTCAATCGATTTCTTATTTATTTCCCAATTTTTTTTCTTAATTAATTTCTTAATTAACCTCCTAATTAACCTCTTAATTAACCTCCTAATTAATTTTCTAATTAATTTTCTAATGACTCACAAACAATAGCATACTTTTTACCTTATACCGCAAACATCGCTTTAAAACCATCGTCACCTTTTACAATAAACCACTCATTAAATTTTTTAATTAATTTTCTTCATTAATACCCTCGTCATCTTTCACGATCAAGTTAGAGGATGTCTCAAGGTCAATGTCAACCCATCTAGACCCCTCAGGGGGTGGTGTGACATCCGCACGGCTTGCCGGTGCCGCAGTGCCACCTCCTCCTGCGCCAGAACCGGTGTTTCTTATCTACTTTTATCTAATTACTATATTTCACTGCATATGTATAGTGATTATATATATGTGTGTGCAAAACAGTAATTAAAAAGCAAAATAATAATAATAATAATAATAATAATAATAATAATAAATAAAGGAATTTTTTGATATGAGTACAAGAAGTAGATATTATTAAATAACAAACTGTTTTTCTACTAGGGATAATGTAAATATAATTTTTTTTTCTATCCCACATTTCAGCAAGTATTGGAAAAGATTGCGAATAAATCAAAATGGCTGGATCGACGAGGGAAAATTAAGAACTAATTAGCAGGAAGCATTAGAACTTCTTTTCCCAAAACTTTTTTAAATATTTATTTATTTATTTTTGGAATAATTTTCAAGAAATGTCAGTATAATAATTATTAATGCGTTTCATTGCATATGTATAATAAAAATATCTAAGACAATTACATAAAGAAAAATTTTTAATGTGCGTTCAAAATGTAGATATTATTAAAAAAATAAAATAAATAAAAAATATTTCAGATGCTAATGTAATACATACTTAAAATGATTTCGAATATGGATTTGTTTTTTCAAGCACAATTATTAAATATTCTTTATATACAGTTTCCTCTTATCTTTATTATTATTATTTGGCTTATTTCTAACAGATTTTTATTTTTATAATTAGTGACTTTTTTTTTTGTTTAATTTAACATATATATATATATATATATATATATATACACAAAATCAATGTTATTATTTATTTTATTTTTTAATTTTAAATTTTGTTAAAACATTTTTAGCAGAAAATTTTTAAATAGCTGAACTTTCCGGAATAAATGCAGAAATAAATAATTATTTATCTACAAATGATCTTCTTAAAACATTCTGCATTTGTAACAAACAGTTTTGTGCATTAAAAGATAGTTTTAATAAAAATAATTCGTTAAATTGTCAAAAAGTTTCTTGCGCAAGTAAGTACAGTCGGGGAAAAAAAAAAAAAAAAAAAAAAAACGCAACACTCAACGTAACTTCGTTGCTAATCGATGTAGGAAAATGTAATAGGTATCATTCGACGGGGAATTGTTAGTAGTTTCAGAAAATGAAGTGAAATTTTGAATTGGGGGTCGTCTACATATTAAAACGCGCACCAACTTTGATTTTTTTCAATGGTAATGCCCCATTTTTATTTTATATTTGAATTCCTGGGATCGCGACAACGCGAAAAAGTATATTGGTTGTATATTTTACTTATTTTTTCACAGAGTTATAAGCGTTCAAAGTTTGAAGGTGCTAATGTTAAATTCATATTTCGAACTTTTATTAATATCTTCACAAAAAATAACTTGATCGATATAATTGTTTTTTTACGAGATACAGTGAAGAAACCCAAACATAATCCATCATTACTTTTGATTCTGAAAAATATTTTTTATTCTGAAAAATATTAATAAATTCATATTCATAAAAACTATGAATTACGACCTATATTAATTTTTACATAAAATGAATCCTAATGCTGAAAAATATGGGTGTGCAAATTTGCAGCTCATTCCAGTTATTAGTTTTCGAGATATAAATAAATCTTTCTTTTCGAGTGGTTTAGGGGCCGTCTCTTATAAAGTTTTGCTTGAGATAACGAATCAAATCTTAAAAAATAACAAAGAAAATTAATCACAATATTTTTATTTTTTACTTTCGGGTCAAATTATATAACAACAACGTCAAACGCAAAGAAATGAAACAAAAATGATGATTTTTAGTTAATAGTCATCAAGAATTCCTGTTTTCTAAAGCAGACAAGCCCCGCCTTCATCGTTCTTCAAAACAAAACAATACAGAAAATAAAATAAAAGTAAATGTGACATCGAGTATTTGTGTTAAACCCCTTATTTTATGTTAACAGAAATATGCACAAGTGGTATTTACTTCATTGATTACAGGGGATAAATTTTGAATCTTTTAAACGAACACCAGAAGAAAAAAAATGAACTAAATAGGCGGTGTTTACTGTTTTAAATAGAAAAATAGGCTTAATATATCAGAACAAATTTTCTGTATTCACAATTATATTACAACTGGATATACATTATAATTATATTCTTTCTAATCAATGTATTTCTATCCATAGTATATTTTATTTCAAAAATATGAACAATGGGTATACACTTAAGAAATAAGTAACACACAAATTGCGAAAGAAACGCCCACTGACAGAGTTACAGATTTTCATATGTCAGCAGTCGCGAAAAGATTAATTAATAAAATATATTTTCATAGAAATTATAAAACGAATCGTACTGTTCCAAAGAGTTTAAGTGACCCAAGACTGGTAAGTGCGATTAAAATTTTTTAATATTTAATTCATGAACCCTTACAATAATTTATACGAAAAGATTTAGTTTATGCGTTGTTGTATATATATCTATCTATATTATTTCATTTCGTATATTATGTTACACCTACGAAAGAAAATTTAAGCTTTATTGGTGATCAGTACAGCCATAGTAGACACTTTTACTTGAAAAATATTACACTTTTTCCAAAGAGTACTGTCTGGACCAGTCGCATGTTTAATGTATTTAAATAGACCTAAAATTATCTAAAAAAGTACTGAAGTATAAAAATATGAAAAACTGAAGTCTGGTTAATTAAAAAACTGGAAAATGCAAATGTTTTTATTAATTTATATAAGTCTTTTATTCCTGAAAGATTTTCGGTGTGAAAGATTAAAATTTTGTCTATTTATTATAGGATCTTAATTTTATTTTTGTACATTTAGAGATAACCCCCTAACACATTTTTGATTATAACTCTATAAATACCAAAGATAAAGTATACATATAGTATACTTTTCTGCACTGCCGGACTCTCAGAAATTCGAATATGAAGTCAAAATTGGGTGTTGCTATTGAAAAAATGAAATCTGGCGTTCATTTCAATATGTAGATGACCCCTAATTCAAACTTCGACGACATTCTCAGAAAGTGCATTTAATTTCCTGTTAAATTATATCTATTAGATGTTCCTGCGTCAATAAATAACGAAATTACAGCGGGTGTTGCGTTTTTTTTTTTTTTTTTTTTTCCCGACTGTACATAACTATTATATTACGATTAAAAAGTTATATTTCCTTTTAAAAATACTGTAATATATAGATTTTGTATAATAAATATGCTTAATCAAACACACATTACAAAATAGTACAAAACGTAAAAAATGTATTGTTTGAGAAGTAAAAATCGCTAATAATAAAATATCGAGTGATAATAAGAATTCAAGACAGGAAATACATAACCTCCAAGCACATATTTTCAATAAAAATTATTTCCTGTCATCTGTCATTTGCCATCCTCCGTATATCTAAGGCTAAAATATTCTTTGCTGCTGTGATCCATCTGATAAAATTTTATCCTTTGTATTTTCAGGGTTGCCATGAACCAGATTTTTTTTTTTCCCTTCCCATAATTTTTCCGACAGAAGATTAATACAGTATTTTTCAGCTTAATTTATCAGGAAAGTATTGAAGATTACAAAAAAAAAATAAATAAATAAATAAAATAAATAAATAAAATAAACTGGTTAAAGAGTTAGGGAAAAAACACAGCCCAAGGCAACCCTATAGGTTTTTAAAATTTTTGAATAAAATTTAATATAATATATATAAGGCATAGGTGCCAAGTCCCCGTTCTCTCAACGGAGACTTCATACTGGAAAGTTTTATAAAAGATTTTAGTTTATTTATTCGCCGAAAATATATATGACGGACTCCTTTTTATATATACTGGTGTTAAATCTGATTTAAAAATTAAAAATGTTGGCAGCTATGATAAGGTAACGACCCCAGTGCTCGCCAGTCTTGAGGCCTTATTTTCATGATATTTGTTCTTTTCGCGTGATATTCATGTGTCACTGCCGTCTATTTTATACAATGAACTTCTTCTTCTCGACAGACACTTTCAATCTTTCGATACATTAACATAGCTGCCAATATTTTAATTTATTTCGGAGTACTTTTAGCCACGCTTTTATTTCGCACCACTTTATTTATAAAAAGAAATTCTCCAATATATAGCTTCAATAAAATAAGAAAAAGTTACTTTTAAAAAATAAGTGGTGCGAAATAAAGGCGGGGCTTAAAATACTCCGGAATAAATAAAAATATTGGCAGCTAAAAAATAAATAATAAGTAAAATAAATTGAACCTATAAAACTGCACCAGTATTCGCCATTTAAAAAAAATGGATTTCACCAGTCCAGTAGTGGCCCGTTGCTTGCACCAGTAATCGCCATATCAATAAAACGTAAAAATTTGTTAAATAATTCGATTTTAAATGTATTTTCACAAAATTTTGTCAAACAAAATATCTTTAGCACATACTTAATACCTAAATTTACTCTTAGGCTTTAAAACACAGGGCATTTAGTGGTCCCTTAATTGAATACATTTTTTTAAATAGAAAAATTCAGTAATTTTTTTTTCTTTTTTAATTCTTTGCTTTCCCTCTCTCTATTTTCTTTTCGTTGCATTATTTTTGTGATACTCTCTCCAAGGATTTGATATGATCACACTCAATAAAAATTCTTAGCTCTTTCTTTTATTGAAAAGTGTAGATCCAGGGAAAAACAAGATATTTTTGAAAGGACTTTGTTAGTACGCTAAACTGAGGATAGTGCACCAATCTAGGGGGTATTAAAAGAGACGTGGTTGGTGGTTAACTCTGGAGCTGGCAGAACTGACTTTGATGTTGTCAAGATAGCCTAAGTCAATTTTTTTAAACTATTGTCTCCAGACATGAGTCTCTAGTGTACCGAATTTTCAATGTTTCTTGTGACACTTCCGTCTTTTTTTTTTTTTTTTTAAGTGAATTCGGTAGTATCTGTAAGGGATTCCCTTCCAATGATTGCAGCTGTAAAATCTATATCAATTTTTCAACCACTTATTGTAACAATGGGGGAAAGTACAAAAGGAATTTCGGTCCTGAGTCTTGTTTAGTTACAAAACTCGCACTTTGATTTTTTTTTTTTTTTTTCAAATACTGATGCATCTTCTACATTACATTTTCAAAAATTAAATGTTGTTGTTGTTTCTCATCCCCACCGGTCTAGCAGAGCTAGACAAGGTCCACGAGTCCATTCACCCTCAGAAAATTAAAGAACAAGACCGGATCGCGCAGGAAATCCTCCCTTGAAATATCCACACAACTGAGCAGGTGGGCTGGAGTAGCTGCACTGTAAGAACATTTTTTGCAAGTGGGATAGACTTTTCGGTGCTGCTCAAATTTCATGCACTTAAGGTAGTCACTGATAAATCTGGTGAACACAGTCCGATCACCTCTAACACCCCTGTAGGACAGAGCGACTACTAAGACGACCCTTAGAAAGACGACCCTTCGTCAGGCGAACAAGTAGGCACGAGTGCCGCTTTGTTTGCAGCACTCTTACCTATTTTGTTCGTCTGACTAAGGGTCGTGTTTTCTTTCAATCCGAAAAAATTGTTGCCAGTTCTTTCATTTTATGGTTCTTATTTAAAGCTTTGTACTTATTCCTGATTGACAGTAATTAAACTGGTTAAAGAAAAATTACAAGTGCAATACAGCTAACGTTTATTGGGTTGTTTATAATATTCATGTATATAATTGTCATTCGATATGTTTGTTTACATTTACGAATACCCCTGTCGACTACTGGTTTCGGCAGTCCGGTTGAAGTCAAAATCATAACATTACAAATTCTAAAAGAAAATATAGTATTTTTTAACAAAAAAGTTACCCAGTTAAAAAAAAAAAAAAAAAAAAAAAAAAAAAAAAACGAAAAAAAAAAAAAAAGCAAAAAAAAAAAAATCTTAAAACTCCCGTACTCGCCAGAGATGACGAACATTAGTAAAATAAACGAAATAGGAACCAGTAGCCGCTATACCTTAACCATCACTATATTATGATAAATTTTAAAAAATCTCACCTAAATCGTATTCTATATTTTATAAACATTACATGCAATGCTTCAGAAGTAATGTCAAACACAACAAACAAAACGTATCAGCAAATGCATAGGAGCGTCCTTAATCATTTTCTTTACTCTGATTCCGTGCAACTGTTGCTTGGTGTACAGGTTATTTATTTTGCTTCCCTCACGCTTCCCCAAATATTTGAAAGGGATTTACATGATAAGGAACAGAAAGCTTTGAAGAATCTAGTGCGGGCGGATTCATAGATGTTATTAACAGGGATGGAACACGGGCGCAGAATTCATACCACTATCAATGTAAGAAAATTTTCTACTTCTTAAATCGACGATATTATAGGTAGAGAAATTTCTTAAACGGATTCCGGTATGAATTCTGCGCCCGTGTTCCATCCCTGTATTAAATGCTTATTTTAACACTTCTTTTAGGACGGTGGCAACTACTGGTGTACAGCTGCTAATCTAATCAGGAGAATTGTTAGTACCCGCCCCTTTTTCCACACCAGTCTTTTTTTAGAGTGTTTTTCTCCTTAATTCTTTGTAAATACATTTGAAAAGAATTATTCTAAAAGTTAAGTGGTGTGGACAAAGGGGAGGTACTATCAATTCTCCAGATTAGGTTGGCAGCTTTGCTGGTGCAAATTTTAGGGGTGGCGAACACTGGTGTCTTTACCTTATATATGTATAAAGAAGCAAAACTGTTTTTCGACGGCGCAATTCAATATTATATTTTCTTCGGAGAGCTAGTAATGATCTTTATTTTATTATATTTTTTACGACTTTAAACCATTGCAGCAAAAACAGAAACAGCGCTTATTGATTAAACTGATTGCGTACATTCAAAAAATAGAGAATTCCTAAGCCAAATTATTTTTTTTTAAATAAAAGAACATTAAGTGGCCCCGTGGGGGCCCCCTTAGAACTTGGGGCCCTAAGCGCGCGCTTATTGAGTTTACGGGTAAATTTGCCGCTGCTGGTGTTGATACCAATGAAAATTTTTGCGATACTAACCGGTACTAACAAAGTACTTTTGATTCGAATCATTGAAATTTAATATTTCAAAGATGCGTGGGCTACCGTTTCAGCAGTCAGATTTTTTATATTCTTCAGTACTTGATACTGCCACTGGCATCGTTACTGACGAAGAGTACTAACCAGTGTTAACGCAGTACTTTAGCTTGATTATTTATTGGCCGATTTAGCTTCTGTTATGTTGTTAAGGGCAAAAGCCCTGTTGCGTTTTTAAGACTGGAAATTATATATACATGAAAGTGTCAAAATAAGCTTAATAAAACTTATTGAAATAGAAAAAAAAATTAGCTAAGTTTCATCCACAAACTCGATTCCAAAAAAAAAAAAAAAAATAGGCGTGGATTAAGAAATTGTACGAGTAATTAAAATCATGAAAAAGGTAAAAGCGTTTCTTTCATTTCTGTACAAAAAAAAAAAGTTGAATTAATTTGATGATCCTAATATTGTTTAAAGCATTTGAGTTTCATCCCATTAAAAAAGAAAATATCTTTGTAGATACCTATAACCAGAATTGCCAACATTTTAGTTTATTCCGGAACATTTTTAGCCCCGCCTATATTCTATACTACACTTTCTTTTTTTAAATTATTATTATTGTTTTTTTATTGAATGATATATGATTTTTTTTTTTTTTTTAATCGCAGTTATATATTGAAGAAAAATATTCTAAAAATAAAGTGGTGCGAAATAAAGGCGGGGCTAAAATTGCTCCAGAATAAATTAAAATATTGACAATTATGCTATAACTGACACAAACCACAGAATTACGAACCTAATCTGAGGATTGTTAGTACCACCCCTTTTTCTACACCAATAGCTACCAATATTTTAATTTATTCCGGAGTACTTTTAGCCACACCTTTATTTCGCACCACTTTGTTTATAAAAAGAAATTCTCCAATATATGGCTTCAATAAAATAAGAAAAAGTTACTTTTAAAAATAAGTGGTGCGAAATAAAGGCGGGGCTAAAAATACTCTGGAATAAATTAAAATATTGGCAGCTATGCACACCAGTCTTTTTTGGAGTATTTTTCTTCTTAACCGTTTGCTCTCGAAGCTTTTTTCGCACGGGTAGGGTAAAGTACCCCAAAACGGGATAGCTTATCTATTCTTCGCTTTATTTCTTATTGTGTACAAGGTACATTCCAAAGCTAGACGTCATTTAAAAGTATACACCTTTTCAACTACTTAAAATACCTTTGTCACATTTGTTCAATAATATTTATGTGAAAAATACTGGATTCACAAAGTCTTACACGATCCCGTTTTACCCTACCAAGGGTGGGTAAAAAGGGATAGGGATTTTTATGTTTTTAGGTTTTTGCTGATTTTATTTTTGATTTAGTTTTTAGAACAAAAATAGGCTACGTTTTTATAGGAAGAAACTTTTTAATTGTAAATTTGAAAAAATACATAACACAGAAATCGCATAAAAATGTGCCGTCTTCTTCTTCTGCTCTGGAATAGGCTTCGTGGGCCCATCCCTGGCAGCTCGAGCATTGTATCCAGCCTTCTCCAGATTTCGATTCAAGATACAGAGCGTTGCAGAAAATACATGCTTCATCTTTTTCAGCTTCATCTTCTGAAGACGACAACGTCCAACCTTGGCTAACTGATGACTTTTTTTTATGTTTTCTTATGTTAGGTCCATTTTCTTCGATTTTTGCAAGTGATGATTGTGGTTTTTTTTCAGGTTCAGAGTAACATTTTTTAACTTTATCTGCCTGTTTTGCATCTCCACTTGGTTTTCTTTTACGCCTCGTTTGTTTTCTCTTCGGATTATTCAAGAGACTTGTTTTGGCAGTCCTTTTTTTCAGCTTTTGAGTTCTTTCTCGTTCTTTTTTTTACGCTCTTCTTTTTCCAACTCAAGTTTATATGGGCTTCCTGTTATAATTGCTGTTTTCTCTCTTCTCCTATCGTGCTTATTTTGTGGTCTTGGTCCAATCACTCGTGGTGGAGATAGAATTTCTTTGGGTGATATAGAAAATGGCAGTGAAGGACGATAGTATAGCCCAAGTCCTTTGTTTCCTGTTGAAGTGGACGATTGGATAAGTCCCGCGTTTGTGCTAGTGTTATCGGTGCCCCCATCACTAGGTGATTCATTCAATACTGTCTCTAGTGGTTGTGATGACTGCAAACTCTTAGATGCTATGACTGAACTTGAAGATCATTCGGATCTGGCCTAGTTTTGTTGCAGATTTAATGGTTGTTGGGACGTCCTGTTCTGAGCATCCGTCAACGGGTGATCTGTTGGAAGAGAAGGAGCGAAGAGATATTCAGGAAAGACATCTGAGCTATATGGAAAAATGCCTGTTTTCCTGAACCCATTCACAGCAGTTTGGACAAGAGCTGCTCGTTGAAATGCTGAATTGAACATCTTTCCTACTTCGTAGATAGTAATCCCTCTGCCAGGATGGTTGAACATCCACTTGCGAACTTCTTGCTCGTAGAAGGTGCTCAATGGAGACATAACTATAACACTAATGGCTGAAGCCGATGAGTAGTGTGGGGAGGGAAAGTCATCATGATAACATTTTTTTTCTCTTGCCAGATTTATTATTTCGATACTTTTAGTGTGGCTGCAGTGACCATCAAGCAACAGCAGAACAGGTCTTTCATGGGAAGGATTTGCTATCTGAACGAATTTCTTGAACCACACAATGAATGATTCCTTGTTTATCCAGCCTGTCTTGTTGTATGCCGCGAAAGAGCCTGGTGGAGTATCATCCATTAGCCTTGGGTTTTCCCTTTGCCTGGGGAAGACAAACATGGGAGGAAGATAATTCTCTGCAGCACTTACACAGGTTTCTAATGTGACCAAGACTCTTCGCTCACCTGATGTAAAACTTCCCACTTGCTTTTTACCTCGCAATGCAAGAACTTTAGAAGGTTTGTTAGGAACTGTGAGAATCCCAGTCTCATCAACATTGTAAATGTCATTGGGAGCAAACTTATACTTTTCATAGAGAGAGGCCAATAGGTCATAAAACTTTTTCACGGCAACGCGATTGAAACCTTTTGCTCTAGCCATCGATGTAGCTTCAGGGTTTCTCAGACTAAGGGTTTTATTTCTTCCAAGAAAATTGTACAACCAGTGCTTACCCGCCATTTTTTTAACGGTGTTAAAACAGTGCTGAATATTGTTAATTTCAGCTAACTCAAAAGCTAGGATTCTCAAGTCAGTTAGGGTAATTCCAAAGAGCCTTTCTTCTAATATCAGTACATGTTGAGCTAGCTTTTTTTCCTGATCTGCAGTAAAGACGTTTTCAAACCTGCCCAGCTTTTATACAGCAGCCACTTCTGGTGTCAAAGCATTTAAGCGAGCTTTTTTCACTTTTCTCTCCAGTGTAGATTTGGGGACATTAAATGAATGGGCAGCTTTCAGAAAAATAATCCTCCCTTCTAAAACTTCTCGAACAGCCTCTGCCATGCTCAGCTACTCCCAGCTTTTTCTAGATGAAGTTCGCTGATAATTGCGAGGCAACTTGTATTCTGAAACCAAAATAAATTATTAGCTTTTTAAAAATTGCCAAAGAAAATATGGTCAAAGTTTAGTTGTGATTAGCTTATGTTTTTATAATATTATAGTGCGCACAACGTGTGGTTTTCTGGTTTTCTTTGTATAAGCCACCCCCCTAAAGAAGATTTAAAAAAAAAAACTCAACTTTTTTTTATTTAAAACTTAAATTTTTGGTCAAAACATCTTTCTGACTTACAGTTTTAACCTATAACTAAATTTTGTACGTAACTCAGGCCAATTATTTGTACCCCAAAAGTAAAGTAAATTATTTTATTTCGAAAATATAATTATTTAAAATTAAAATAAATTGTTGTAATTGATTATACATATTTTAATTCATTACTTATTTCAATTAAAATAATTTAAACACATTGCCAAAACATTAATCGAAATGGTCGGGTAAAACGGGACACATCAAAATTGTATCCCGTTTTGGGCACCCCAAAAGTGTCCCGTCCCGTTTTGCCCGACCGTGATGCTTTTGACAACATAAATGGCTGACCTCTGAACCGTCACTCACTAGAAATATTTAAATACATGAAATTGTTGTTAAAAGAGCTATGAACAAAACACAGTAGGACCGAAGGACGGAGAAGCACAAGGATAGTTGTTCTGCAGTCGAAAAAAGTACAAAGTAAGTAAAAATCTCACTTGAAAACTAAGAAAAAATATTTCTTTGCGAAACACGTGGCTAGCGTTGAGAGATCAACTGAGAATGCTGTCATGGCGGTCGGGAACCAGTTTAGCCTTTCTCCCGCGAGGTATTACCACCAGTCAAGATCCGAGGCTCAATATCCCGTTTTGCCCGCCTATCCCGTTTTGGGGAACTCTCCCCTAAACCAACAACTGGAACTTATTTCCCAGATACTTGTTGATGTGCATATAAAACTTCCTAATTTTTCTTACTAGGAAATGCTTTTTAAAAGGGTGTGTTTTGAGAACAGAATTAGAATTGTGTAAGAGATCTCTTCAAAAGTATAGAAGTACAGCAGGGCAGGGCCTGATTATGGGGGAAGCTCGCTCATACCGGAATATTTTTAGAATTATTTTTTACTTCATGTCATAAATATTCCACGCTTTGAAGAGGAAATATTTTTTATAAAAAATGAACGGTGTAAAACAATCCAATTTACTCACCGTTATTAGACACCAGAATTCTTTTACAATAATTTTTAATGAAAATTTTCTGTTTATTATAGGAAGAAAGTATTTGTTAAAAAATAACGGTGTAAGTATAAATAATGTGTGAAGAGCGAGCTTCCCCCTTAATCAGGCCCTATCTGGCTGTCCTTATGTTGTGCTGGCCGCGTAATAAAAGGCTAGCATAATGCAAAGTTATACCCCTTTTACGAAGGTCGCGCCTCCTTTTTTGTCAGTGGTCTCTTTTATGTCGACCACTTTGTATTTTTCAACTGTGCGGGCCTGAAGTGTGATGGAAAATTAACCTTTTGCATTCGAACCTTATAGTTTTAATTAAAAAATGCAAAATATAAAACATAAAAATTTTAAATATAAACATTTTATTTCCATATTTGATGTATATTTACGTATTACAAAAAATATATATGAATATTATGATTTATAATTTTCCATTGTGTGATATTTTGCAAAGCATTCTTGGCCATTTACCAATGGCCAAGACAAGTAACGCCCAAAGACACTTAATAAAAAATGTACGCGGAGTCTCTTTCTTAACGACGTATTACACCTGTTATAGCACTTTTAGTTGTAGAACATTATTGGTGGATATAAGATATATAGTAACTTAATTGGTCATTGGCGCCTGTCGAGCGACGTTCTAGTTGAAGTAATGACTAGAATGTCGTCTGAGAGGCGACGTTCGAGAGCAAACGGTTAATTCATCGTAAATGCAGAGCTGCCAACCTAATCCGGCAAATTGTTAGTACCGCCCATTTTTGAACACCACTTAATTTTTAGAGTATTTCTTTTCTTAATTCATCGTAAATATATTTGAAGAGAATTACTTTAAAAATTAAGTGGTGTAGAAAAAGGGGCGGTACTAACAATCCTCCGAATTAGGCTGACAGCTCTGAAATCATGAAAAGAGTAGTAAAACATAAACATAAATTTCACAACGTGCTTTTCTTTTCATAAACTATTCTATATTATAACAGTATAAAACAGATTTTCCTAAAACATAGCTAAGAAACACCCCGGTTAAATCAACATTCTAATTAAAAAAAAAAAAAAAAAAAAAAAAGTAGAAGTGAAATCGCTTTATTCGTCATCGAATTCGCTAAGAGCTACAGTGCCGCAGACACACACACAGATAAATAAAAACTTCAAAATTAAACACCCCTCTTTCTTTGACCGGGAATTAACCCTTTAATGGGCCGTTTATTTGTAGTAACGGTATATTAAAATATTTTTGGCACTGAGAGTGATAATAAGAAATGAATTCCATTTAGCTTATTAGGTAAAATTAATTTGATTTTTAATGTTTTATAACGCCGTGAGAAGTGTATTTACCGCCCAATAAATTAATTTTAAATGAGAAAGGCGTGGTAAGCTATCTTTCCACGCCTACTGTTTATTCTAAGTACCTATTTTTCTGGTAAAATTAATTAAAAGATTTTCAGAAAACGAAAAAAAAAAAAGGAATCAACACAGAGTGTAACCCTTGTTCTTTTATTTTGTTCCTTCATGAATTTTAGCAGAGTAAAAATGACAGGCGTAGAAAAATTAGCTTACCTTCTCCAGTTTAAAATTGATGACTTTGTGGTAGAATATTTACCACAGCCCGTTAAAGGGTTAAAAGAGAAAAAGTTTTCTATGGAAAGTTATTCAAGAATCCTAGACCTGGTGGAATTCCCTCCGTGCGAGTCATTCTAAGAAGTCCTAGTCGGTTTTCACGTGAGTTTTGGAGAAAAGCATGGAACGGCTAGGCCGACGAGCATGGCCTGAGTTCAAATCTGGCAGTTCCCGTCAGCGAATTTTGAGAGTCTTCAATCTGGTCTTTGAGAGTCTTCGGTTAAACTTTTCGGACACTAGTGAGGTCACACAGTTTTGTCCAAACTTGCATACGTATTCGTATCTATTATACAGATTAAAAATTAAGAACAACTTATAGAAATAGGGCGACAATTTATGAAATTTATAGAGCAATATCTAAATATCTGTTTCACTTATTTTTAAATTTCTTTTTGAATACGTTTTGTAATTAGCATATAATATATTATAATAATGGTTGTTCGTATTTTGCAGCGGAAATCTATAGCTGCCATTTCTACGATTTTTTAATGGAGCAGATAAATTATACCACTTTAATTAATCAGAAGTTTTTATTTTATTTAATCAGCGAAAACTGTTACAAAAATTTATAAAATATTTCTATTAAAAATTATCTGTAACCATAAAGGTTAAAAGTTGGTATTTATTGTTTAAAGTATCTATGACTGATATAAAAGATACATATGTGACGAAATAAATGAATACGAAGAAAAAATATCGAGAAATTACGATATGACTGTCGTATATATCAAATGGTATGAAAATATATCTAGATATAAACAAATATATACAGATATGAACAAACGAAATCAAATATAGCACTTAATAAGGTGACAGTTGAGGATCAGAGAAAAACTATTTAATTCTATTAATATTTATTTTGAAGGCCTACGGCTCCACAGGTGCAACAGATCCTTTCACAGGTGCAACTATCGATATTGTTTCACTGGTTCTGTCAATCCCGTTTACATTTATGCTGAAACAACTGATATTTCTAAGAGAAAATTTTATTTTTATGTCATTCATTTTTGTTGTCTTATAAAATGTCAGTTTTATCAAAAACAGTTGTTCTGAGAAATACATTTCAGAATTTTTTTAAGTATTGCCTTTTTTATTTTAACTCTTTCGTGTAAATCCAGAATTGCTTCTGGAAACCTTTTTGTTTTTATGGATTCTATTAATCTACAGAATTCAGTTCTTTAATTTTAAAATAATCTCATTAATAATAATAATAATAATAATAATAATAAATGATTAGTTTTATTAAAGTTTACATAGTTTGATTATGAAAAGAATTCTTAATATGAAATGTATGCTGATATAGCTATTTTATAAAATGTTTGGAATTATGTTTTAAAAGTATTATGAATTAAATTTCTACTGCTGAATATAGTTCAGTATTGAAGAAAAATAACCGACAAAATATTTGGCATTTTTTTTTGAAGAGGACATCTCTTGTAAGTTTTGAAGTAAGTTATTTGTTGCTATTTCAATAGTTTCTATATACTCTGGATATTGCATGTGCATGAAATATTTAAATCACAATTCCACATCTGCTCAGAATAAGCATTATATGGCACTTATTATTAAGGCAATTAAAAAAAACAAATGTAAATACCAAATACTATATTAAAGACGATTTTTAAAAAGCAATATAAATTAATTTCTCATGTGAAATCACTGCTAATATTTATTTTGAGAGCTAAAGGAGAATAAACTATTTTATTTTATAAAAAAATTATGTGGAGTAATAAACATTTATAGTATTTATGCAATTTTATTTTCATATGAAATATTTACATTTGTATTAATAATTTTTTTGTTGTACATATTTACACTCTTATCCGACACTGAGCTTTCAAAGCAAATCTATACTGCATAATTGAATCACCAGATTGAAGAAAGGAATAAGCGCCAAAAATAGAAAATTGAGTTTTTACCTTGTTTAAATTCGCTTTGAGCTGACACACATACCAGGCAAAAGAAGGGAACAAAAAACCACTTATTTGACTTAAACATTTGCCAGTGGTTAGTTATGTGGTTTAAAGCCGATTGACTAAACTAGGGTCCTAGTCCTATAGGGGGAATGCCCTCCATGAGGGCCTTTCTAAGGGGGTCCTAGCCCGATTTTATGCAAATTTCGGAGAAGACCACGGAAAATTCCGTACAGTCAGCTCGATGGGCGTGACTTGGAATCGAACCCAGCACTTCTCACCTACTACCTTTGAGCGCAGAAACGTTCGGCTATTGGTGGGGCAAAATAGGCATCGGAAATATTCATGAGTTTGATTTCTTCGATGCAAACGCAGTTTTGGAGTCGCAAAACGATAAGAGAGAGAGATCGAATTTATACTCCCAAACAATACATAGAAATGATTAAAACTTCAAAAAATCCGGATTCTACGCGCAGCGAATTTCCTCTTTTGACTTTACTACACTGAGAAAAAATTCTGTAATAGACATCTAGAATCTAAATTGTGGCTCTAGAAAAAATAGTTCTATGTTATCCTTATAAATTCTAGTCCCCTTCGAAGAAGGATTTCTAGTCCCCTTGGTTCTAGAAGCCTCTATTAGAATTCTAGAGTATCTGCCTATATTATCGAGGGCAAAGTTATTTTAAAATCTCTGCAAATAAATGAGACTGCAAGAGGCGGGTTTCAGCAACTATAATCTTGGTTTATAACCCAATTCTAGAAAATCAAGCGAGAATTTTTCGCAGTACAAAAAGTTCAGAATATTGTTTCACCATCTAGAAATGTGTAAACTAGAAATTCTCGATCATTTCGTCTATTGGCATGCGTAAGTTAATTGGCATGCCTTATGCGCATAGCTCGGAAATCTATGGGATTTAGAAAATGGCCACTTATTCATTCTAGAGGAAGGCGGTATATATTTTTTCTCAGTGTAAATTATGTTTTTCTAATTTTCACGAAAATTCTGATTTTAGACTTATTTCCTTCTTCAAACTGGCGATTCAATTGGACTAAGTAAATTATCACCATTCATCATTATCAGATTTAAACAGCAAGAATAATGATAAGGAATAAATTGTAAAATTTTCTTAATGAAACTAATTTAAATATTTTTTCTAGAACTGGCATCTTGTGTTTTGAAAGTTAGTAACTTTTTTTTATATTATGTTATATATACGTATAAAATAAAATGTTAAATGTTCCTGTAATATATTTATATATTTTAATATTCTAAATTTATCATATTAAAAAATTATAATAGCTTTTCAAATATACAGATTGCAGAGGTTTGATTCTTTTTTACATTGAAAATTTTTAATTAGCCGTTTGTTAATAATTATACCACCAGGGATGAAACAATGACAAAAAACCAATGTTGTCAGGTAAAATTTTTGATTACCCTACAAATTGCATACAAAATCCTTTTATGCGATCTGATAACGTTGATTTTATTTTATTTTATTTTTTTTAATTGTGTTATAAAAAAATAATAATAATAAAGTTTATAAGAAAAAAGAAAAGTTAAATTAAAATTTTTAAATTAAAAAATAATATTAAACTTAGATCTGTAATGCATAATTGGGCTATGTAAATTATCGCCATTCATTATTAATACATAATAATAATAATGAAGAATAAATTGTAGTATTTTTATAAATATGAAATTAATCCAAGAACTAGCATTCCAAAAACAATGTTGAGTGCCTCCGTATCATGCTTTGAAAATTCAAAGTTGCATGGTGTAATTTCTATTTTATTGTATTTATTTATTTATTTATTGATTGCTAATAAAATTATTAAATGTTACATGTCTAACATTTAATATATCTATATTTTTTACCATTCTAAATTATCAGATAAACAATTGTAGTTACTTTTTGAAAACATTAAGATTGGAGAGAAATCTTTTTTTTTTTTTTTTCGCTGAAGATGCGTTATTATTTCTTTTTACCTCAAAGGATCTTATTTGTATTATTTCTTTTCTTTTTCTTTTTCATTGACATTAGCATAAAAAAGAAGAAGGAGGAAAGGAAAAAAAAAAAAAAAAAAAAAAGAGAGGGAGACATATAAGAATGGACACATTTCACAAATATTAACTGTATGTTCAGCACATGATGCTTTATAACTTTTGCAAACCGAAAAAAAAAAAAAAAAAAGGAGAAAATTACAAAACAAGTTTAAATATTGCTAAAATTCTACAGACATTTAAATATGGTTTGAAATGATTAACAGTTTTAACCCTTTGCGCTCGGCATATTTTCCTATTTTGAACAGTAAGACACGCCTTTTGGCGTTCCTTTAATGCGTCACACGTACAGTTTCCTACTTATTACCTTTTGGCTAACGAAAAATTGTAATAATTTGTTTTATTTTACTTCATCATTAAATAAAATAAATCTTTCTGTTAAAATTTTCCGGTAGCCGAAAGGTAAGCCTATAGTTACACGTTTTAGAAAAATAACATTTCATTTGCAGAGGAACACCTTAAGGCGTGGCTCGATTTTTTAATGCCCCCTCAGAAAGGACATACGAGAGATAAGGGTTAATTACCAGAGTGCCCAGCAGCGTTCCCAACTTTTATAATTTATTCACAATCATTTTTAGCCCCGCCTCTTTTTCATACCGGAAATTTTGAAAAATGATTTTCTTCTTATTTAATCGTTGTCGCATATAAAAGATAAATAATCTACAAAATTTCTGGTGCGAAAAGAAGGCGGGGCTAAAAATTTTCATGAATAAATTATAAAAGTTGGGAACTCTGGTTTTACTGTACTAAAATGCATGGAAGGACAAAAAGAACAAAGTGTCATACTTTGTGTAGATTCCTTTTTTTCTGAAATGTACAGTCGGGAAAAAAAAAAACGCAGCACTCAACGTAACTTCGTTGCTAATAGATGTAGAAAAGTGAAAAAGGTATCATTCGACGGGGAATTGTGAGTAGTTTCATAAAAGGAACTGAAATTTTGAATTGGGGGTCGTCTACATATTAAAACGCGCACCAACTTTAATTTTTTCAATGGTAGCAACCCATTTTTATTTTATATTTGAATTCCTGGGATCGCGACAACGCGAAAAAGTATATTGGTTGTATATTTTACTTATTTTTTCACAGAGTTATAAGCGTTCAAAGTTTGAAGGTGCTAATGTTAAATTCATATTTCAAACTTTTATTAATATCTTCACAAAAAATAACTTGATCGATATAATTTTTGTTTTACGAGATGCAGTGAAGAAACCCAAACATAATCCATCGTTACTTTTGATTCTGAAAAATATTTTTAATTCTGAAAAATATTAATAAATTCATATTCATAAAAATTATGAATTATGACCTATATTAATTTTTTCATAAAATGAATCCTAATGATGAAAAATATGGGTGTGCAAATTTGCAGCTCATTCCAGTTATTAGTTTTCGAGATATAAATAAATCTTTCTTTTGGAGTGGTTTAGGGGGCCGTCTCCTATAAAGTTTTGCATGAGATAACGAATCAAATCTTAAAAAATAACAAAGAAAACTAAACAAAATATTTTTATTTTTTATTTACGGGTCAAATTATATAACATCAACGTCAAACGCAAAGAAATAAAATAAAATGATGGTTTTTAGGCATCAGTGTTAGCATCAAGAATTCCTGTTTTCTAAAGAAGACAAACCCCGCCTGCATCGTTCTTCAAAAAAAAAAAAAAAAAAAAAAAAAAAAATGCAGAAAAGAAAAGTAAATGTGACATTGAGTATTCGTGTTAAACCCCTTATTTTATGTTGACAAAAATTTGCATAAGTGGTATTTCCTTCATCGATTACTGGTGATAAATTTTGAATCTTTTAAACAAACACTAGAAGAAAAAAAATAACTAAATAGGCGGGGTTTACTGTTTTAAATAGAAAAATTGGTAAATGTAAAAATTGTCAATTTAAAAAAAAAAAAAAAAAAAAAAAAAAAAAAAAAAAAAACGAATGGAATTGGGATGCAAGACAGACTTGTAAAATCGTTTCTTAAGTTAAAGGCTTAATCATTTGCTTCATATATTGCTTTTTATTTATTTATTTTGTAGGGGGGAGGATTATTATTTTAAGGATACTTTAGTCTTTAAAATTTTAATAATATATTTTAACTTTATATATTTTTTAAATATTTTTTTAATTTTATAAATATATTTTAACACTTTTTGTGACCGCAAGATTTTGTAATTTTCACAGTAAAATCCGCCTAAGGGCGTTATTCTCTCAAAATAAAGTATTTCAGAACAAGTTTTCTGTATTCACAATTATATTACAAATGGATATGCAGTATAATTATATTCTTTCTAATCAATATATTTCTATCCATAGTATATTTTATTGCAAAAATATGAACACTGGTTACACACTTAAGAAATAAGCAACACACAAATTACGAAAGAAACGCTCAATAAGAGAGTTACAGATTTTCAAATGACGCGAATCTACGTCAGCAGTTGCGAAAGGGTTAATCAAGAAATTATATTTTCATAGAAATTATAAAACGAATCGTACAGTTCCAAAAAGTTCAACTGACCCAAAACTGGTAATTGCGATTAAAATTGTTTAATATTTACTTCATAAACCCTTACAATAATTTATCCGAAAAGATTTAGTTTATGCGTTGTTGTATATACATATTTATATTATTCCATTTCATATTTTATGTTACACCTACTAAAGAAAATTCACTCTTTATTGGTGATCACTACAGCCATAATAGACACTTTTACTTGAAAAATATTGCACTTTTTTCAATGAGTACAGTCTGGATAAATCGCAAGTGTAATGTATTTAAATAAACCTAAAATTATTTGAAAAAGTACTGAAGTATATACAAATCTAAGAAACTGAATTCAGGATAATTAAGAAACTGAAAAAGGTCAATCTTTTTATTAATTTTTATAATTATTTTTTTGCTGAAAGATTTCCGGTGTAAAACATTAACATTTTATCTGTTTCTTATAGGATCTTAATTTTATTTTTCTACATTTAGAGATAACCCCCTATCACATTTTTGATTATAGCTCTATAAATACTAAAGATAAAGTATACAAACAGTATACTTTTTCGCACTGCCAGACTCTCAGAAATTCGAATATGAAGTCCAAATTGGGTGTTGCTATTTCTATTGAAAATATCAAAGTTAGCGCTCATTTCAATATGTAGATAACCCCTAATTCAAAATTTCCTGTTGAATGGTGTCTATTATATTTTTCTGCGTTAATTAATAATGAAATTACATCGAGTGCTGCGATTTTTTTCCCCCGACTGTACTTTAACCCTGGAAGGCATACATGCCAGAGTTCCCAACTTTTGTAATTTATTTACAAGCATTTTTAGCCACGCCTTCTTTTTTGCACCAGAAATTTTGTAGATCATTTCTCTTTAATATGTGACAACGATTAAATAAGAAGAAAATAATTTTTCGAAATTTCCGGTATTAAAAAGAGGCGGGGCTAAAAATGCTCGTTAATAAATTATAAAAGTTGGGAACTCTGATACTTGCCAACCATCTCATTAATAATCGTAACAGTGCTACACCACTTTAAAACACGCCCTTTTTCCTACACCACTTTATTTTTAGAGTGAATTTCTTCAAATGTTGCTACAATTAAATAAGAGTAAAATTACTTTAAAGAATGACTGGTGTGAAAAAAAAAAGGAGGGAACTGAAAATGTTGCGATTCATAATGAGATGGTTGGCAAGTATGCTAGTAAGCATTTTTACCCCAAAAGTTGATGCTTAGACTAAAATCAATAAATGTGAAAAAGTTGCTTACCACGCCTTTCTTGTTTAAAATTAATGAATTGTGTCACACAAAGAAATATAATTACCCCACAATATGGTAAGTTAAGTATACTTCTCATGGACTTAAAAACGACCTATAAATCAAATTAATTTTATCTAAACGCTAAATAGATTATTATTTTTTTTTCCCTTAAATCAATCTCAATTCAAAATATATTTTAACATACCAACACTAGAAATACATGGCTTGTTAAAGGCTTAATCAATCAAGGAAAACAAAAAATGTAAAAAATTTCATTTTTTTTTAGCTTTGTTGTTATTATCATATATATATATATATAATTATTATTATTATTATTGTTGTTGTTGTTGTTGGTTATATATTTCCAATTCAAGATTTCTTTCATTTTATAAATATTTAGTGTAACTATGATTTTAAACTAATGTTAATTCGATCCTCCAAAGATAGAGAAATAAATTTACCTTATCAAAATTTGGCAGTAATTAAGCCTGTTTTTGTTTCTGATACGACACTGAATTTAAATCAAGATTTTCTTTTTTTTGATATCGAAGTCTATGAATAACTGAAATGATCCGAAAGTACCTCTATATTAATTTAACACTTTCGCGACCGCTGACGTAGATTCACGTCATTTGAAAATCTGTAACTCTTCCAGTGGGCGTTTCTTCCGCGATTTGTATGTTACTTATATCTTAAGAATATACCCAGTATTCAAATTTATACTGTCAAATATAATATGGATACAAATATTTTGATTAGAAAGAAAATAATTATAATGTATATCCATTTGTAATATAAATGGGAATAAATGAAATTTTGTTCTGAAATATTGTAACTTGGGAGATTAACGCCCACAGGCGGACCTTACTGTCAAAAAGACAAAAGCATGCGGTGGCGAAAGTGTTAAGCATTTGTAATAAAAATAAAATAAATGCAAGAAAGCTGACACTAGTTGTCTGGTGATAAAATTTTATAATTCATCATCTCAATCACACCCACTTTCATCCATTCTCTCAAAAAAGTCAGGTTTTGGCGCCTTGAAATATTTTTTTCATGATACATTACCAAAGAAATAAATGATTAATTAAAAGCAATAAATAACATACTAGGCCAAAATTCCGCACCCTCTAAAAAGAATATTGTTAAACGGGACCTAATAAGTATACTTACCACAAAAATAATTATTTTTTAAATTGGGACGGCGTGGTAAGCTGCCTTACTACGCCTACCATTTTACTTACTAAATTCAGAGTTGGCTCATTTAATTTGAAATCCCCTAAAATAAAAAAATAAAAAAAATGTTGCGCTCATGTGACAGATATTAATGAAAAGTTTTTATTACAAAGTACATAATAAAAAAGGCTAAAAATATTTTTTTCAGAAATTTTTAGTCAAAACTAAGATTAAAGGGTCATTTCGAAATTTAATTAAACTTAATAAAATTGCGTCAGTGAGCATGAGGGTTTATAAGTGTCAAACCACTATAACACTTTTATTTATGGACCAGTTTTGTTCCCTTTGGTGCCATTAGAAAGATAAAAGTATAAAGTATGAAATAAAATTATGCAAATGCTGAAAATATGTAGATAAACCTTCACAAAATTATAATAAAAGCATTTTTTGAAGGAATTTTTTTTTTTTTGCAAACTTTAATAATTTTTTACAGTAAAACCACACATCTCACCACACCAGTGGCGTATCGTGAATGATGGTTTGGGTATGCTCCAATCGGGTAGTTAGAAACAGTACTTTAAAATAGACATTCAATCATCTTATCGGCTAATTTGCTTATTTCGAGAAACAACGTAGGTATGACGACATTTCAACAGTCAATCAAAAGGGTGAGCTTTTGATGATAACAGGCTGTTTCTAGCCACCCGTATGGAGCATACTCAAAGCGTCATTCACGATACGCCACTGCACCACACTAATATTTTTTCACATAATGTAAAATGGCATATTTTTCAAAAAAAAAAAAAAAAAAATCAAGAGAGTGTTCATTGTATTTTGTGATTAAAAAATTAAACGTAGAAAATACATAAATATTTCATTGTTCTATTTAATGGCTAACTAATGTACAACAAATGATCTTTTAACCATATAACATGCATTCTTAACATTTTAACAATTATTATTTTTTAAAAATAATTCCTGAATGGATAATATTTTATCTGAGCCGAAAGTATATAAGCGAATAGTGCTAGTGTTTGCTACACGTCAGGGTAAAAATCCATGTGTTGGAATTGGTGATACTATAAAACGTTTAGCCACAAGAGAAAACTTGCTACGTCCATATGACAATCAAATATTAAGTCTAAAAGAAATGTTTACATTTACAGAGCTGCCAACCTAATTCGGCAAATTGTTAGTACCGCCCATTTTTCTACACCACTTAATTTTTAGAGCAATTCTCTTCAAATGTATCTACGATGAATTAAGAAGAAAAATACTCTAAAAATTAAGAGGTGTAGAAAAAGGGGCAGTGCTAACGATTTGCCGGATTAGGTTGGCAGCTCTGCATTTGCCAAAAATTTATGTTCCTGGAATATACACATTTTATATTACAGCTGAGAAAGTAACGAAGTTCAGAAAGATATTAGAGAAACGATATGAAAGTTGTTTGAGAATTCCCGGGACAAGAGTTAGTCATTTTTTCCATTCATTGGATGAAAGAAGATTGCTTATAAAGCACGTTTCATCATCTAATAAATTCTTTTTTAAGTTTCTGTTGGACTTCAAAACAAATAAATTATCACTATAAAAGAAGAAAAATTTGTTACAGCTATCTATGAGAGTAACTGGTGGCTTCGAACAACTGGAGAACAGTGAAGAACATCGAGATGCAAAGATCAAGTTTCTGAACCCAAGTAGAACTTCCTCAGCATATTCCTGGTCCCTGGTCTAATCATTCTGATGTTTGTTGGGTTCCATATGAAAATATTTCAATGAATGTGCCTACCTCAAGCACAAGCACTGGTCACTTTTTACTTTCGACTCAGATATAATATTATCCATTCAGAAATTATTTTAAAATAATAATATATACAGGATGGCCATAATTAAACTGAAAGTGTTCAAGGAGTGCTGGAGAGAAAACAACTGCGAATATTCCAGTGAAATTTGGTATCTACACGTTTCAGAACATGCGCAAATCAAATATGAAAGAAAAAGTCGCCATTTTCACCTGATAGATGGCGCTGTACCGTATTTCAACGCTCACCGGTGGCATATACAACTTCCAAAACTGATATACAGAGCATAATGACATTCTAAGAGGCATATAAACAATATAAAACATCACTTACAGTATATCAAAATTCCATACAATTCGCTTCAATAATTAAATTTTTACAGTGTCATGTAATAAAAAATTAACGTAAATTAAGATCACAAATTAAACAATCCATAAAGACGCTTTGGAAAACAATTAAACCATTATTTATTCAATGAAATTATCACATGATGTGCTCAATATGCGAACCACGAGATGCAATCACATGCTGAAAACGTAAAACAGCATGGTCAACCGTCGCATTTAAAATCTCTGTTGTAACACACCTCACGTGTCTCGTTATGCTAGATTTCAATTCAGCAACAGAAGCATGTAGTTCTCTATAAACCATACTTTTCAGATGTTCCCACAGATAAAAATCGCAAGGATTAAGGTCCGGTGAACTTGGGGGCCAAGCGTTTTCGATACCTCTGCTTATGACTCGGTCCGCACCAAAGGTATCATGTAGCAATTTTTTAAAAGGTTTAGCGATATGAGGGGGTGCTCCGTTCTTCATAAATATCGTGGTTTCTAAACAATGTCTCTTTTGCAATGCTGGAATCAATTGTTCTCTCAACATCGCACCGTAGCTAGTCCCTGTAACGCTACAGCGTTTGGGACCACTTAGAGTTGGAGTCTCAAAAAAATATGGGCCCAAGAGAAAATCACAAGTCATTCCACACCATACAGTTACGTAATCGGAATGGAGGGGTTTTTCACGTTTAGCGTATTGGTTGCTCGTTCCCCATATCCTGCAGTTGTACGCATTTACACTACCTGATAGTGTAAAATGCGCCTCGTCTGTTCGCAAGATCCTCTGTATCCAAATGTCATCCTCACTGATTTTCGACAGGACAAAGTTTGCAAAATTTTTAATTTTATACGGATAACGCCGAAGAATGTGGCGCAACACTTTATGCACAGTTGACCAGGGAAAATATAAGGTGCCTTTATAGTGATCTTTCCTTTCCGTTGTCCGCAAGCACTGAGCTAGAATATAAGGAGTGATAACTATCTATTGAATAAGAAATTGAATAGAATTGAATTGAATATGAAGTTATCACTCCTATAGTCTACCTCTGTTCTTGCGTACAGCGGAGCGGAACGGCCACTATAAACCTGCTTTAATGTCCAAGCCCCACTTTTTGCGCTCACTTGTTGCAGCATACTGGCTCCTGAACTGGTACTCGTAGAAGCAATAGCGTCATCAATTTGTTGCCCTGTTTTCGGGTTTACGGGACGCCTTCCTCTTGTGCCTGGAATAACGCCCGATTCTCCTGTTTCTTCAAATTTAGAAATCATACTTTTCAATCCATTGATACACATTGGACCTCTTTTTAATCGTTTCATACGCCGGTATTATTTCAGAGTAGCTGAATAATTGCTACCATTCTGATAGAATATCTTCACTAACAATGCACGTTCCTTCTTATTCAGAGTCATGATTCCATCATCATCACGTCCTTTCGAAGTACCTACGGCTGTCGAGACAGCCGCTTACCTTCATTTGTGGAAGACAAAATACAGAAGGAGGGCTTGCGTCATCTAGAGAATCGGAACAAGATCTGAGTGGGTTCCCAAAGAACCCTGGCGTGATGAGTTGATGCATTCAGCAGCATGACGGAAGAGAGAGGCAGAGCAGAGCCGATCTGAAAGCTGTGATACATATGGCAACAGGGCAAGGAGCACTAAACCTACATTTTTTTTTTTTTTTAGATAATAGTGATAGGCCTAACCAGACTGTTATGCAGTCATAATACTATACAATTTAAAATAATACAAACTAAAGAAAAATTTAAAAATTTTAGCCTAGCAAGACTGTTAGGCAGTCAGAGAAAAAATATTTACATTATTTACAATTATTAAAATTAAATTACAATTTACAAATTACAAAAGAGAGATTTACACTATTTACAGTTAATTTTAAAAATATTAAAAACCCTACGTAAGGTAACTGGCTGGAAGATTGATCATCCGCGACTGTTAAACGACACAGTAGGTTGCAGTTGTCAGGGGGATAGCCAAAAGTAGAAAAATAGGATGTATTCAATCTACGGGAAAAAGAATTTTGAGTGAGAATTCTGTGTTAACCCCTTAATGCGCGGCGTCCTCGCTGCGAGGACGCAAAATTTAAGATCCAGCTGCAAAAATTCATCCCGGGAATTTTTTAGCAAAAATTTACGTTTATAACATATCAGAATAGGCCGGTTTTTTTAACCTTAAAATTTCTTTTAGTTTCATTTAATTCATGAATTCCGGTGGCAGTATAATTTAAATGATCCGAATTGTCTTGCGCCGCAAAGGGTTAAGTAACACCTGAAGGATCTCGCCTTCTACGCTTGGAGACCGGGACAAACCCGTCCTCCCTGTAGAGGATGGCAAGTGGGCGTTAGAGTCATGACTGCCCATTACTCAGTGTGGCCTAGTTTTTATACTGTTCGATGGGCTTAAAATTTGCATATATGCCGTCAATAAGCATTGAAACACGGCACAGCGTCATCTATCGGTAAAAATGGCGATTTTTTTTCATATTTGACTTGCGCATGTTCTGAAACGTTGTAGATACCCAATTTCACTAGAATATTCCCAGTAGTTTTCTCTCCAGCGCCACTTGAACACTTGCAGTTTAATTATGGCCACCCTGTATTTATTGTTTCAATAAGATTTTAATACTACAGATCATAGCATAGTTGCCAACATTTTAATTTATTTCGGAGTAATTTTAGTGCCGCCTTTATTTCGTACCACTTTTTTTTTTAAGAGTATTTGAGTATTTGTTTTCTTATTTTATCGTAGTTATGTATTGGAGAAAATTATTTTATAAAGCAGTACGAAATACAGGCTGCGCTAAGAATACTCCGGAATAAATTAAAATGTTGGCATTTATGATTACAGTTGCAAATTTTAGTACTATTTGGCCACAGGAAAAGTTTAACAGAAATTTTAATTTTATTTAATCAGTGAAAACTGTTACAGAAAAATATAAAAAATTTCTATTAAAATTTTCCAGTATCTATAAAGGGCTAAAGATGGAAACTGCTACAAGTAAAAGATCATTATTTACTTGTAGACGAGTTTATTATGATTTTTCAATATAACATTTGATTTTGAATATTAAAAGAAGACTTGGCGCGGGATTATTAAAACAAAGTAAGCTACAACGTCTACAACGCCAAAAAGAAAACCAATAGAATTACGTGGAATGTGGGGGGATTGACCAGTAGGAATTTAAGAAACACTATTAGTGAAGAATGTAGAAGAAATTAAGAAAATGTGGCCTGAATGTAAAATTTTCAAGAATCAGACAAGTGAAATACAGCAAAATCCCAACTAACAATATTTTAAAGATTTTTATAGATGTAAAAAGCTTTAACCCGTTAGTAGTCGCTAGTTGGTCGATTTGCCGCCCATCCTTCAGTGTTGCCAGATATTTTTATTTAATAGCCACCAAAAATTTTCAGAAGTAGCATTTGATATACTTAAATCGCGAATAAAATCGAAGAAACGTCGATCACATCACTTCTTAAAACTATTGGTCACAGTTAATTAAAAAGTGCGCAATTTTTTATAGGTGGCGCTGTCTATAACGACTACTAACGGGTTAAAGAAATGGAGTTCATGGATGGATCTAGGTCTGGAAATTATTTTAGCTGAATCAAATTTTAAGTTTGACCTATGTGTGATAAGCCACATTGGCAGGAAATACTATAAATGCCCCAATTATTATACATATCTATAGGAACTTTTAACTGAAAAAAGGTGAGTTTATTGGAAGACGAAAAAATTATTTTAAAGTCATATTGTTCGAGAAATTTAGCTATGGCATGACTGAATTTAGGAAAATAGGATAAAACAATACTGATATTAGAAGAGACTGATTTAGTAGGCGAAGTACGAGGAAGTTGTAAATTTTGATATCCTTATCTATAATGGAAAGATTATAACATCTGTCAATTGGTATGGCTTTCAGATGTTTGATTTCAGAGCTTAATAAAGCAGAATCGGAACAAATATCAAGGGCACTGTTAACAAATGTAGAAAACTGCTATTTTTATTAACCGACTTCAAAAAAAGAAGGAAGGTTCTCAATTCAAACCGTATGTTTTTTTTATGTTTGTTAGCTCATAACTTCTGAACGGATGCTCCGATTTTGATACTTTTTGTTTTGTTGAAAAGGTCTTGGTCTGCAATAGGTCCCATTGTAATATCTTTACGATCTAAAGAAAATACAGGGTGCCCAAAAAAATCAGTCCCAACTCTTTTAACTGCTAAACGGCTGCAGCTATTGTGATAAAAATGGTATGTAAGTATAGTAAAGTGGCCCTGCAGTACAAGATTAAACCGCTTGCTGCGCCACCTGGTGGAAAATAGTGGAGTTAGTGTTCCTATCTCGAAAACGGTTCTAGAGAAAAATTTAATTAGAAAGTTGAAGATTATCATCGATTTAGTACAAAAAGATAGTTTAGACATTCATGCTAGCGTTTCTATCTCGGAAACGGTTCAAGACAGAGGAAAAAAGTAATTATAAAATTTCAGAGCATCATCGATTTAGTACGAAAAGATAGTTTTGATATTGATGCTAAAAGTACAAGGCTAAAAACGTGCCTTTTTTTGTTCGCAATTTCTTACACTATACACACTTGAGCTACATTGCTCACGTAGTAGCATAGCTCGTGAGACATACGCTATATAGTTCAAAATACGGTTACTTGATACTTTTTGCTCTGTTGTAGAGATCTTGGTCTGAAGTAGGTCCCATTATAACATCTTAACAATCTAAAGAAAATAAAGCGCCATCTGGTGAAAAACAGCGGCATTAGCGCTCCTACCTCAAAAACGGTTCAAGATGGGAGAAAAGTTAATTACGAAGTTGTAGAGTATCATCGATTTACTACGTAAAGACAGTTTTTAGACATTATTGCTAAAAATAGAACAATTAAACGTGCAAATTAAAAATAGAACTATAAAACGTGCAACTGTTTGTCCGCAATTTCCTACACTGTGCACACTTGAACTGCGTTGCACGCTTTACAGCGTAGCGGATGACACGTATACTCTGTGGTTTAAAGTACTGTTACTGTAAGCGGTCACATCGATTAGCGCAAAGTCGTTTTCAACAAATTTCAGAAAGGAGGGTGTTCTTAATTCTTGCTATGTGTTGTTGTTGGTGTTTGTAAGCTTATAACTTCATAAGAAATGCTCTAATTAACCGACTTCAAAAAGGAGGAGGTTCTCATTTCAAAGCGTATGTTTTTTTGATTTTGTTTTTGTTTGTTAGCTCATAACTTCTGAACGGATGATCAGATTTTGATAGTTTTTGTTTTATTGTAAAGGTCTTGGTCTGAAATAGGTCCCATTGTAAGATCTTTACGATCAAAAGAAAATACAGGGTGCCCAAAAAAGTCAGTCCCGACTCTTTTAACTGCTGAACAGCTGCAGCTATAGTCATAAATGTGGTATGTAGGTACAGTAACGTGGACATGTGCTACGCGATTCAACCGCCTAAAGCGCCACCTGGTGGAAAAGAGTGGAGTTAGCGTTCCTATCTCGGAAACGGTTCAAGACAGGGGAAAAAAGTGAATTATAAAATTGCAGAGCATCATCGATGCAGTACGCAAAGATAGTTTAGACATTAATGCTAAAAACAGAACGCTTAAAACGTGCAGTTGTTTGTTCACAATTTCCTATTTTGTGCACACTTGAAAAACATTGCATATATTGTAGCGTAGCGGGTGACATTTATGCTATGTAAAATTCAAAGTATGGTTATTCTAAGCGGTCGCATCGATTAACACATATGCGTTTTAAGCCGACTTCATAAAGGAAGAGGTTCTCAATACAAACCATGTTTCTCGTTGTTGTTGTTGAAATTTGTTAGCTTATAACTTCGTAGAAGATGATTTGATTTTAATACTTTTTTTGTTGTCGTAATGATCTTGGCCTGAAATAAGTTTCATTAGGATTTCATTAAGATGTAAACAAATTACAGGATACTCACAAAAGTCTGTTCTCACTCTAACTGCTGAATGCAAATAGCTCACTGGTAAAAGCAGTGTGTAAGTATCGATGTTGAAACTTCTGTCCATCAGCTGCAATGCATATTTTCCTCTTTGTTTGAACTTTACGCTGCGCAATTTCCAGCGCAGCGGGTGTCACGTATTTACTGTAAAGTTCAATATATATGCCTAACAGAATTTTCGGTTACGAATACAGCGTATCCTTTCTTTACATTTCTAAAGACTTTTTAATTTAACGAAAGTTCGTTCAATAGATAGTTTTTTAGTCATATCCGATAAAGGCAAGAAAAGTGACACAATTCAAAAATGCAGCATTTGAGAAAAATCAACTTAAAGATAACTTGACTAGAATAAAACTTTGCACAACTGTCTCTCGAGTGGATAACTTTCTAGATGGAGATGTAACTTTTTTGTTCACATTGGGTGCATTTAATGTATTTTTCAGTGACATAAACCATTTTTTGAGTAATGTCACTTTTCTTGGACGTTGTGATTTGTGAAACTTCCGTCGAACGTCTTCTGATGCTCTGCTATATAAAAAAGTTTTCACTGAAAAGAGAAAAATAAAATCTTTTTGTAAAAAAATAGAACCGACTCCAAAAGGGAACTACTATTCAAACAACTAAAAATGAAAGAAAATTGGCAGAAAATGGAACTGTAGATTGCGCCTAAAAGTATAAAATAATTTCCTTCGCCAAACAACCTATAACACTACAATTAATCATAACTTTTGAAGTCGGCGCAAAATTAAATAAAAATTGATACATTTATTCAATACAAAAATCAAATCCTATTCAAAATACATGTCTCACATTGTTACCTGCAAAACGCAGCCGAAAACTACTCTGATTCAAGAAATCAAATAAGATTTCGTAAGCAGCAAAAGTTGGCGAAGATGCTGGAATCTGACGTCCTTGGTGAACGAAAAATCGCAAAATTATCTGGCAAACATATTTATTTTCTTTGGGATATCATGATTATATTAATAAGGTATATCAAGAGAGTAATCAAGAATATGAAACAACACATCGTACAATATATATTATGAAAATATACATCTTGCGTGTATATTTTTGCCTTACGTTTTTATCGCCAAATTCAAAAGCCATCAAGGATGATCTAACTTCGTAGAAACATAAATACCGCATTGTGACAAATGTTCACTGTTCTATGTAGATGCTACTAATGGACCAATTGTATACAGTGATAAAATAATAAAGGAAACCTGAAAATGGATCATTCGAGACAACAGCATTTGTTGCTACCGATCTAAAGACAAACCTTTAAAAACTAATTAAATTTTATTTAGTTTTGCGCCGACTTCAAAAGTTATGATTAATTGTAGTGTTATAGGTTGTTTGGCGAAGGAAATTATTTTATACTTTTAGGCGCAATCTACAGTTCCATTTTCTGCCAATTTTCTTTCATTTTTAGTTGTTTGAATAGTAGTTCCCTTTTGGAGTCGGTTCTATTTTTTTACAAAAAGATTTTATTGGGTAGGTGGATGACATGAACGTGCATGGAGTGGTAGAGAGACTGCAAAATTTTTATGATAGACGGTGGTGGAAAAGCCATCTTGAGTGTGAGAGACAAGAGTATCAAGGAATGGAAGTGGGCCATTTTTTTTCTGTTTCATATGTGAATTGGATATTACTGTCTATAGAGTTTATAGTTTGTAAGACATGGTCAGTATTGTGACGAGATGTATTGATAAGAGGAAGGTGTCATCAACGTACAGTCGGTAACAAAAGTCTCTGAATACTAGCAAAAATTCCTATATAAAAAAAGTACACTTAATGCAGTTTTGTTAAATAAATCTTTGTCGAATCCTGTTCTTAGTCAGTCTAAAACCAGGATTCGACAAGGATTTATTTAACAAAACTGTATTAAGTGTACTTTTTTTATATAGGAATTTTTGCTAGTTTTCGAAGACTTTTGTTACCGACTGTAACGGGTCCAAAATATGAAAAGCATTTTCTTAAAAAGCATACTTTCAAAATAGCGAGATTTGGGGAGAGAGGGGAACTCATGGCTAAAACTAGCAGCTCTTTTCAATAATGGCTGTGAACGGAAGGCTGAAACTGCGCAAGCGTAGGAATAGTCTACTGTTCTAAGTAGGTATAATCATAGATCGTAGCTGGTCTGGGAGGGGAACGGATTTAAATACCAAGATGTAGCGATAGCGAAACAAAATAAATAGTTGATTGTAAACAAATCATTAACTTGCATTTTAGATCATTACATATAGTTTTAAAATGTTAGCGTTCGAGATTTTCATTTCACCCATCGAAACTGCATTAAATTACAACACATTAAAAATTATTTAAAGTTATTTTTTATTGAAATATTCTTCACAAAAGTATTAACATGCCATTCTAGGGAAAAATACATAAGAATGATTTATTTATACATTTAGGTTTTATATATTTATTTAGGTTTTCCGTTTGCTTATTGATGTTAAAATACGTTGTTTTTGCGTGCATAATTTTTAAACGTAGCTTTGGTGGACTACATAATTGGGTTTTTAGATTTGATTTATCTGTTGCTACATTTTAAATAATATGTAATTTAGTTATATTTAATTAAACAATGCTTTTTCTACTCTATTTTTCAAGTACTTTCCTTTTTTATAAATGACAGAACTAAACATCTTCTATTTTATCATATTATTTTGCTTAAAAATAATATTTTATGTAGAAATGAGCATTTTATAAAAATTATAGTTTTAATTAAAAAATACTATAGTAAAAAAATACCCACCTCCCCCTCATTATTGCTTTTTTCTTTTCTTTTGTTTTTTCCACATACATCTAAAATTGCAGGTAAAATTTACTTATTTTAGAGCAAAGGGGGGGGGGGCATTTTTAGGAAATCATTTATAATATTTGGTTAATTAATTATTAAGAACTATTGTTAGTTCTATGAAAAAGCTGATAATTTTGGTCCATTTTTGTGCATTCTGTCAAAATATGAAATTAATATTATTTAGCACCTCTGTTTCTATTTAATTGAATGAGTATTGTTTGTTATACTGAATGGTTAATTAAAAAATACACATCCAATACTCTTTCAATTGGTTGCTTTTTTGGGACATTGACAAGCAGCTCATGGGATGTACAAGAAGTATGTATTATAAAAGATAAACTCTTTTTTTATTTTGATGGCCAAAAGAAGTTTTCCCTTCAATTAATTTCTTCATTATTTGTCAAAAAAATAAAAAAATTAAAAAGTTTGTTTCTAGTTTATATATATATATATATATATATATATATATATTTTTTTTTTTTTTTTTAAATAAATTTATTTGGTTTTTAGCAAGCAAAATTATGTTACACATCAAATTTATTTTATTCGATTATGTTTTAGCATTCATTGCTGACTATTTAAGCTTTAAAAATCAAATCTTTTACCATGTTCGCGCAATATATAGTAATTATAATACATTTGTACTTACGCAGTAACATTAAATTTTTATTATAACTCTTGATACTATAGAGGGGTGTTTGTGTTGGGGTTGAGGCAATTGTCTGTACAAGGGACCTAGGCCTAAGGGAGATGCCCTCCGTTGGAGTCTTTCTAATGGGTCCTAGTCCGTATTCATACGAGTTTCGGACAAAACCACTTAAAACTCTGAATGGCTGGGTTGACAACCGTGATCTGGGACTTGATCCCATTGAGATCCTACTCTAAACATAGCTTTTAATATTACAAACACAGACATGTACATATATATAAATTAATTTGTAATTAATTTTATATAAAATAATCGAGTTGTATATCAAATTAAGCCTTATAAAATTCCCTTTAAAATGAGGGTTCAGAAATATCTCTATTCCTTATAGAACTTGTAAACTTTGAGATTGGAAGTGTTCAGATAAGCTAAAAATGCTAATTTTTCAAAAATTAAAAAATTCACAAAGCGAGAATTGAGCGAAATAAAAAATTTGCAAAAGTATATTCTCATTTATATCATCAAGAATGATTCCTGAAAGTTTTATTGAGATCTGAAGTAGACAGGTAAAAAATTAAAAAAAAAATTGGTTGATTTTGCAAAATACCTAATTTTTAAGAAGAAAATATTTTTTTTCTTAAAAAAAAAAAAAAAAAAAAAAAAAAAATTAATATTTTATGAAATACAAACATGAATAATTGGGGTTTGGTGCAATCGCCCATGTCTAAGCCCAATGGAAATTCTAAAAACATAAAAAAAAGGTATATATGATAAATTAATGTAATATTAATTGGTTATTTCTTAAAATTTACTTAAAAATAAATAAAATAAATAAATAATCATATATATATATATATATAATATATATATATATATATATATATATATATATATATATATATATTAAATTAAAAAATTAATTATTTAAAAAATATTTGTTCATGTATTTTGAGATTCTATATGTTTCATAGGCTGAAATTTTTAAAGTGGTATCTCGGTGGTATCAGGACGATTATCAGGGGCGATTATGAATCCATGAAAAAATACCTGGAATTTCAGCGAGAAAAAGTTTTTGTATGGTGTTGTTATTTGGGATTAAAGCCGATTGACTACACAAGGGTCATAGGTGGTGTGCCCTCCGTGAGGGGGATTTCTAAGGTCCTAGCCTACATTTACGCAAGTATCGGAGAAAACCACGAAAAATTCCGAATGGTTAGGTCGACGAGAGCGATCTGTGATCGAATCTGGCACTTCCCGTCTACCAGTTTAAAGCGCAAAACTGTTCGGCCACAAGTGGGACCGTTTTTGTGTGGAAAGAGAACGTATAGTTTATTGCAGATAGGTCCAATCTTTTCATTATGAAAAATATTGATTATAAATGGGTTTAGAATCCATATGAGTTTGATATTTGTGTTATCTTAGGATTTTAATACCAGGAAAACTGGAATACTGGTACTGGATAATAATAATAATAATAATTAAAAAAAAACATTAAATCAGGTAAATTACTTGATTTACTTTATGGTATACATTACCTTAAGGCATTTTTGGCATCTTTTAACATTTGTAAAGCTAAAATTATAATACAGAATGTTTAGGTTGTTATATTTAAAAACATTTCTGATTACTATAAATAATTTACTGTAAATTACTATATTTACAGGCAAATTAATTGTAATTAAAAGGAATTAATTGCAATAAAAATGAATAAGTAAATAATTAATCACCACCTAAGCAAAGGTGTTCTGTCATAAAATTTATTTTGTTTTATATTTGTCTTTATTACTTTCTTCTACATAAATAAGAAGAAAATACTTAGATTCGTGAAATTTTTCGCCCTCTAATTTTCGATGGATTTACAAGTTTTGAGATGTCCTGAACATGGTATAACCACTTTTAGAATATGTCTGCGTGTGCGTTTGACAAAATAAATAAATATCCAGTTGCAAGACACAAAACTGACATTGACATTTAGTATTATATTTCTCTGAGTTAAAAATTGTCTGCAATCATCATGAAAAATAATTAATAATTTTATTAAATAATTTGCACTCCGATAATTTGTATAGAAAAATATAGAAGAAAGTCCTGTGACGTCTACAACATACTAATTTATTCAATTTGTTTGATTTATGTTCTTTCAGGCGTGTGATTCGTGTTCACTCTACTTTAAATTTTGCTCAGAAATTTTTAATTAATTTATTTATTAACAAGCAGAAAGCAGAATTATGTTGCATATTATTATTATTATTATTTTTCTCTGATACTAAACATTAGCGTTCAATGCTGAATACGTAAACTTTAAAAATTAGGTCTTTTATTGTGTAAGCATGATATATAATAATTAAGTGTATAATAATAATTAAGTGTATGATAATTATTATACACTTTTAAATGTACAGTAATTTTTAATTTTTGTTATAACTCTTGATACCATTCTAACAAGTCCAGGATATATAGCATTTAATATTATAAAAAAAAAGTCAAAAATTTTAAACACAATATCATTAATTTTTTTAGTAAAATTTTAAAATTTTATAAATAAATACACACACACACACACATATATATATATATATATATATATATATACATACATAATCAAGTTGCATATCAAATGAAACCTTATAAAATTTTCTGTAAAATGAGGGGTCAGAAACTTCCCTATCTTTTATAGAACTTAAGAATTTGAGATTGGAAGGCTATCCATGTAAGTAAAAAAGAAAAAAATATATTAATTTTTGTTTAAATTAAAAAAACTAATAAAATGAAAATTCAACGAAAGAAAAAAATCTAAAAGTACATTTTCATTTATATTATCAAGAAGAATGACTCCTGAAACTTTCATCAAAATCTGAAGTTGGATAACTGGTTGAGTTGAATAACTGGATGAAAAACCACCCCTTTCTCCTTGCTTCAAAAAAAATAAAAACTGTTAAGTGTTAAATAAATGTAACAGAAAACACACATATGTTTTTAAGTCGAAGATTCTGGAAAAACTGTCCAATTTCATATACATAAAATATCATAGAGCGAAAATCAAAGCAAAATCCCGAGCTAAAACATTAGCATTTCTTTTGGTTTTCGAATATTCCCGCTCCTTTCTCCGATAGCCGACAGAAATACATACATATCTATTCATAAAAAAATTCGAAAGCTTTCATCCACTTCAATTTTCTCATAATGACAGTTTTCGTGAGAATGATCCATATACATAGTTCCTTATTAATTAGCCATATAGTTAAGCCTAATGCTATACCCCCTTTACACCACATGATAAAATATCCTATAGAATACAAAATACAATAAATTTAACTTAACTTCAGGTGAATATCTGTTCTTAGATATTTTATGCTTCTTATTTTTCTCAAAATATTTTACAATTTTGCTATAAAAAAGAGACAAAAAGAAGTTTGGAAGAGTAATATATTCCATATGTTGTACGCAAAACAAAATTTTAATGAGGATGGCTCCCCCGCTTCGGTAACCACCAGAGATTAAGGTGACCAAACGTCTTCGAATCATGAGGACAGTCCTCTAACTTCGACCTATGTCCTCAGCAATTTGAAAATAATTTGATGACAAATGTCCTCGAATTTACAAATTTGTCATCAGTCCTCGAATGGCCCTTCAATCTGAGGACGCTGAAATTTGGTCGCCTTACCCATAGATATAGTAATATGTATAGATATATATATATCATCCCCATGTTATCGAGCAAAAAATTAGAGAGCATTGAAAAAAAGAATAAAAAGAAAAATAAATTTGAAACTGTATCTGGAGTTTTTCATTCACCTTTAGTAAATAAATTATTCATAAATTTTATTTACTAAATTATCCGTGTGCATTCCTGTATGTAATTTACTCGGGGAAAGGCAGCCATTAGAGTGACTTTTCCTGAAAAAAAAAAAAAAAAAAAAGGTATCACTTTTTCCCTCTCGCTGATCAATCTATGTCTTATTACTATATCTATGGCCTTACCAATTTCATTACTGAATCGATGTTTCTTGCAAAGGTTAGTTGGTTGGTTGGATGGGTTTTATATCATACTAGTGCGGTTCTCGCAAAAGAAATGATTATCGAACTTCACAACAAGAATCGAAAAGTATTATCGAATCGAGATACTGTTTATATAATCGAAAACATCGACTAAAATATTTCGCAATCGCTGTTATTTGTTGTGTGATTGTTGCTATTCCAAACAAAAGAGCAGACAAAAATTGCCGTCGGTAATATATTTATCTTTCTTACTTTTATCTTTCTTCTTCGATTGTCAATGGGCTTTTAGATCTATAAAAGAAATAATTCGTTTCTGCTTAAAAAGGAGATGCTGTTAATTACTTATAACAACATTGTTGATTGTACGAATACTTACTATGTAGATTTCATTCGTCTGTAATAATACAGTAAATTAAAGTATGTCAATCTCTTAATACATACAATAATGATAAAGTATTTTATTATCATCATTCTTTGTCTATGACAACACTATTCCTTTCAGTTTATTTAATTAATTACTATTTCTCTAGCAAGCTTATGAAACTGATGTTTCAGCTCTTCTAAATAAAGAATTGAATATAAATTTCATTCTCATAACTGTCAATATTTTAAAAGACCCATTTTACAGATTTTTGATACATTTATAGATAACATGGGTGACATTAATTGTATAGACACCATATGGTGCCATCAAAAAATTGGATCATTTTCTTGACCATACTACGTTTGTGTTTAAATTGATGTTTTGTTGGTGGATGTTTCAAGAAGAAATTGTATGTTCTGAATAAGGATTGAATGAGTTAAACTGTATTCAGATGATTTAAGGAGAAAAATTATCGAACAAAACGAACATAAGGTGAAATCCTATTGTACGGTACCCCTTGGCACATTTTGGCGACTTTTGTTGGCACGATCCCCGCCGGCGCGGTGACGTGATTTACTTTCCAAGATGGCGTTTGTTGACGTTAACGATCGTTTTTATGTGCAAATGAAATTGAAAAAATTTGATCGTTAAAGGAATTTTAAATGCATAAAAAATCAACAAATGCCATTTTTAAATGTAAATCACACCAACGAGCTGACGTGGATCACACCAACAAAAGTCGCATTCAATATAGTAAAAGTAGTACTAAAATATATATTATTAAAAGCAAAATATTTAAATTTAGACCTTTTTTTTTCCTTCTGTACATTGCAGAGGTTAGTATTAAGCAGTATCCTTCTGAAATCTGAACTGCCGTGGTCAGTTTAATTGCTGCTTTTTGCAAGCATTAAAACAAAAGAAAACATTTAATAACAGGAGACTTGGCGTTGGAATATTAAAACCCGAATAAACTACTATATCAGAAACGCCTAAGAAAAATATTGGAAATGCATATAGCTGTTTCGGTAACGTAAAGCATACCGTCTTTAGTGCAAAAAGGATTCTGAATCAGGAGAAGTGCTCTTATATATAGGAGAGGGGGCCGGATTTAGTTCAACCAATAGGATTATGGGAAAGGTGGGGAGAGTGGCCAATAAGAATGTAGGAAAATTAGCTGTGTAAACAGTAGAAAAATTAAGAAAATGTGGACTGAATATAAAATTTCCAACAGTCAGACAAATAGGGAATAGCAAAATCACAATTTACAAGGTTTTTAAAATTTTTATAAATATGAAAAGCTTCAAAGAAATCGAGTTCATGAATGGATTTAGGTCTGCAAATTATTTTAGCTGAATTAAATTTAAAATTATGATTTTCCTCCCAGCAATGTTTAGAAATAGCCGATTTATTGGTTTCTTGTTTGCGGACGTAATTCATATGTTGTTTTAAACGAAATTTAAGACTGCGTTTAGTTTGGCCAATATATGATAAACCACACTGACAGGAAATACTATAAATACCCCAAGAATTATGTATATCAATGGGATCTTTTAACTGAGAAAAGGTGAGTTTATTGGAAGGCGAAAATATTATTTTAAAATCATATTGTTTGAGAACTTTAGCTATGGTTTGACTGGATTTAGGAAAATAGGGTAAGACAATACTGATATTAGAAGAGACTGATTTAGTAGACGAAATACGAGGGTCTCCCTTCCTCCCCATGCGTGTTCATGTCACCCACCTAACCAAAAAATGGCTGCTTTCAATACCTTTGTAAACCGTGCACTTAATATTTGTTCAAATCCTATTTTATTAAAATCTGAAATTAAATACCTGAAAGCCATTGCAATTGACAGAGGTTATGACCCTTCCATTATAGACAAAGCTATCCAAAAATTACAACTCCCTCGTATTTCGTCTACTAAATCAGTCTCTTCTAATATCAGTATTGTCTTACCCTATTTTCCTAAATCCAGTCAAACCATAGTTAAAATTCTCAAACAATATGATTTTAAAATAATATTTTCGCCTTCCAATAAACTCACCTTTTCTCAGTTAAAAGATCTCATTGATATGCATAATTCTTGGGGTATTTATAGTATTTCCTGTCAGTGTGGTTTATCATATATTGGCCAAACTAAACGCAGTCTTAAATTTCGTCTAAAAGAACATATGAATTACGTCCACAAACAAGAAACTAATAAATCGTCTATTTCTAAACATTGCTGGGAGGAAAATCATAATTTTAAATTTAATTCAGCTAAAATAATTTGCAGACCTAAATCCATTCATGAACTCGATTTCTTTGAAGCTTTTTATATTTATAAAAATTTTAAAAACCTTGTAAATTGTGATTTCGGTATTCCCTATTTGTCTGACTGTTGGAAATTTTATATTCAGTCCACATTTTCTTAATTTTTCTACTGTTTACACAGCTAACTTTCCTAAATTCCTATTGGCCACTCTCCCCACCTTTCCTGTAATCCTATTGGTTGAACTAAATCCGGCCCCCTCTCCTATATATACTAGCACTTCTCCTGATTCAGAATCCTTTTTGCACTGAAGACGGTATGCTTTAGGCTACCGAAACAGCTGTATGCATTTCCAATATTTTTCTTTGGCATTACTGACGTAGTAGTTTATTCGGGTTTTAAAAGAAAACATTATTGGATACCCCTAACTTGTGGGGCATGAATAAGTAAAAACAGGAAAATTGATGAAGCCACGGTCAGTATGTTTTCTGATGTTTGCAAGCATTAAAACAAAAATCACTGGATACCCCTAATTAGCGATGCATGAATCAGTAAATGCATAAAAATTTGCATAAGCCGCGGCCAGTATGGTTGCTATGCAAGCATTAAAAAAAAAAAAAAGAAACATCACTGGATACCACTTATTCGTGAGGCATGAGACAGTAAATGCATGAAAATTTGTACAGGCAGCGATCAGTATACTAGCTGCTGTATATTTAAAAAAAAATCACTGAACACCCCTATTTCAAGGCGCATGAATCAGAAAATGTATGAAATGTGTACTGTAATGGTCACTATTCCGATACTAGATCACTACGCAAGCATTATAAATAAATAAATAGGTAATCACTGAATGCACCTAAATCATGGTGCATGAAAAAATCTGTACTGAAGCAATGACTATAATGCTCCACCCTCTGTTTTTCTTTGTAAATTTATTAAAAAATATATAAAATACACTGAAAAAATTTTGTTTTAAACTTTAAAAAACATTTTAAAACAGTAAAATCTAGAATTAATCTTACTTACAGATACCATGGCAGTTTTAAGAAAAGTAGAGGAGAAAATAAAAACCATCTTTAACAATTGAAAAACCTTACACAAAAGGCATATTTTGAGTTAAATTAATTTTTAATTGGCTCTGTTACGAAAGCTAAACCAATCAGCTAAAGCCATACTAATTTTAATGCTCCTGCTATGTGACTAAGCCAATGAGATGAAAGCGCTGATGGGTTGCAAGAGGAAAGCGAATTCACATGACCGGCCGATGGGTTTGCCAGGCACAACGCGTCATCTCCACTTTTGGTGTGGTACTGTATATTAGGATGAAACCCAAACATAAAAAGCAGCAAAATACTTTCGAAAATATAAAATATAAAGCTATATGATATGATATTTATTTGTTCTTAATAATTGAATCGATGAGTGTTATTAATTTGTTAACACTTTAATTCAATCTTTTAAAATCTATAATAATGACCTTAATTACAAATGCCATTTTTTATTAAAATACAAATTAATATTCCAATAAGTTTCATTATATCATCATCTAACAGAGTATCCTACAGATCTGGAATACATTAAAAATGTAGATGGAATTCTTATTAAATTTTGAATTTTATATTAACATATTTAAAAATATAGCTTTTAAATGTTTTTGTTCTATATCCTAATTAGTATATATATATTTTTTAAATTTAGTTTTTTATGTTTCTTTAGCTTATTATTTGAATGTAAGATTGTGTATTGTACTTGTACAAGGTAAGTGCTAGTAGGAATCTTAATAATTAACTAATGTATTAAAATTTAAGTTTGCTTCTTGGGTGCAGAAAATGTTCAATATGCAAATGAGGTGCTGGGAGGAAATTTTGAATATTTATTTTGTTGTTAAAAAATGAAATCTGATGAAAAAACAAACTTTCTAATACTAAACAATGAACTAACAGCTGTATTATTATGTTACAATGTGTCCCAGTGGCAGAAACACCACGACCCAGTGACAGAAAATTTTGTAGCTGTCTGCGACAGGTTTTTAAAATTTCATAATCTGTCTGGGAAATTTGCATGTAGTTAGGGGTGAAAATGGCTTAAACTCAAAAAGCCTGAAAGCTGATAGCGGCAATCTGGAGGGGGGGGGGGCTTAACAACAGTGGTGATCTCGTGCAACAATACACAATACAATTTTACTACAGAACAATATAGTATAAACCAGGGCTCGCATTGGTGCGCTATAGTGCTCCATTGACCCCAATTTTAATGAAAGGGACGCAAAATTTGTGAAATTGCAGGTCCCGAGGACCCGATTTTCCCCCCAAAAAATATCCTTTATTCTAAATCAGTAAATTTTCTTTTATTTAATTTCATGTCGTTTCAAAGCAATTTATTTTCCTGGGCTATTTAGCTCTAAATTTAGAAGAATGGGAGAAATAGTCTTGTTTCCTCCTTCAAAAGCAAAGGAATTGTCGAGCCCATATGGTTGCATCTGCTCCAGTTGTTAAACGATGATGTCACTTTTCTCCCTTTCCTTGCGCATTCTGTCTGATGGAGCACGTGCAAAGTGGCCAAACAAAAGCCGGCATCAGCATAAAGTAGAATAGTTTAGAGATGCAAATGTTTTTTTTTTGGGGGGGGGGATTTGTTTGTTTATTTAGTTAGCAGAATCAATCTCATCAGAATATGTAATATTAGCAAATGTTATTTCTAAAAAAAAAAAATAATAATAATAAAATAAATGCTCTTTTGAATAAATTTCAAAATACAGTTAGTACTACCGATTATCTGGAATTCTACAATCCGGAATCATTTCGCATTTATTTATTTATTTTTCCCCCACGATTTTAAAAACATTTCGTATTTAAAGACAGAACTTACTTAATTAAAAATAAAAAAAGGAAAAAGAGAATAGAAAGATTAAAAAAATGTCCAACTTCTATTGAGTATTTCGAAAATCGGAAAATTAAGTAAATTTATTTTTCTCTGGAAATGGTCAAAGGTGTTTTATGGTCTGGAAAATTTCCGGAACCCCGTGGTTTTGCAACCAACCACATAAAAGAATTCTACGATTTTATTTGGTGGTCTATTTCAGTGTTTTTTAATTTTTGTTAAGACAGTTTTGCTTTTTAAAAGTAAACAAAAATAAAAACTTTTCTTTTAGCATTTTGCTCTGATGATCCATTCACCAGTACATTTAGCGGCACCGATAACGTGGCAGCTGTGAGCGATGGCGCTGACGGAATGGCGGCAAAGCCATGCCGTGTGCTGACCCAGGCCTGTTTCTGAAACGAAATCTGAATGAAAGCTCATACAGAGACTGAGGATGATGCAGGAGAAGAGGAAATATTCTCCAAACTTTTGAAGATGGGGGAGGGATGGAAATTGTGCTTCAATATTAAAGGGGGGGGGGATTAAAGTGAAACAAACGGCCAGCTTGCGTATATTAGGGGGTAAAGGAGAAGGCAGGGCTGAAGATGCAAATTTTTGTTCGCTTATCGCCGCTTCTAGACCCAAATGGATTTATTTTTCAAAGCACTTTTCGTAAATAATATTTAGACGATACATTGGATAATTTTCAATTAAATGTGCATGTGTACTTGTTAATATATATGTATTATTGCAGTTATTTTTTATTTTCTGCTAGATTCAATAGAAATAAAAGGAACTGGAACTTTTCAGAACTACCCAGGAACTGTTTCAGAAACAAACTACTACTACTAAAAAAAAAAAAGCTTATGTATGAAACTTAATACAAATTATTCTTGCATAATGATAGTGTTAAAATGGATATTAAATAATGCATCTAAAATATTAACTTTTATTTTATTATATAAAATGAAGAAGAAAAAAAAATATTTAGTTAAATAACAGGTGCAAAAACGTAATTTTTTCTTTATATATGTTCTGTTGTTAGTGAGTTGTGTTTTATAATTAAAAAAAATCAATAAATAAACCCAAAATCTGGAACATTCCAAAATTCTGAATACTTCCGATCTTGCGGGTCATGGATAATGGGTCTTATACTTTTTTTTTTTAAGTGTCTTTAAGAAGAAAATTACCTGGTAAATGTAAGTTTCTGTAATAAGAGATTTTTTTTTTTTTTTTAGATTATTTTTATTAATCTTGTTCCAAGTCTATTGCTGTCGTCAAAATGATCATAATTTTTACTTTTTTAAAACTTCTTTCAATTTCATTAAATAATTTTTTTTTTGCGTTTTTTTATTAATTTTATTTAGTAATGCACTGTTTTAGCTACATGATCAAACACAAGTTTAACAGAATTAAGTGCTGATATCCTATGACAAAAATTAATTAAGATTTTTTTTTTTTTATGCAATATTTAAAACACAAAAAAGAATTGTGAAAAACTTTTTGTGTTTGTGGAAAATATTAGCAGTTACAACCCCCCCTCCCCCCCCCCAAAAAAAAATCGGGGGTTGGGGGGGTTGTTTTCAATTTTTTTAAACTTTACCCATATTTTTCCTCGTGATGAGGTCTTGGGACTCCACTTTTCAAAAGGTCAGCGAAAGCCCTGGTATAAATAATTATAAAATAATAAGTTTAACTCATTCAATTAAATATTTTATAGCAATGTTTGATACAGAAATTTTTATAAGTGAATTTTGAAGTGGAGGAGAAGTTTTGGAGCAGTTTTAAATGAAATTAGCACTTTTCTACTTTCCCGTAGAATCTCAGTAACAGGTAACAGGAGAAAAGAATACACACATAACGCTGCATATCAAGGGAGATCTAGGCTCATAGGTCGCCCTTGTTAAGCACTGTTTTGTGTGTTCCTACCAAGGCACCTATAGGGGCTTAGAGTTCCTACCAGAGAGCGTCTAAGACGTCATACATTGGTAGTGCATTGTCACGGGAGAAAAATGTCCGTAAATTGCAGACAATTTTTTATGACTGTAGACAAAAACTGTCTGAAAGTTGCGGGCAATTTTTTTTTTTTTTAGTAGTACAGACAAAGAGTGTCTGAAAGTTGCAGACTAATTTTTTTATTTGTGCAGACAAAAACTGTCTGCAAGCCATTTTTCTGTGTCTGTGACTATGTCGCAGTGCCCAGCGGCAGAAATGCCGCGACGCGGCGACATAGTCGCATACACAGAAAAATGCTTTCAGACAGTTTTTGTCTGCACTAATAAAAAAATTAGTCTGCAACTTTCGGACACTCTTTGTCTGTGCTAATAAAAAAATTGTCTGCAATTTACGGACATTTTTCGTCCACGACAATGCGTTACTGTAGAGGTCAAGATTCACGGTCGCCATGTGGCGACTTAATTTAAAAGAGTAGCGATCCAAAAAAGATTGCTGTAATCGCCAATCAGACATGCGATTTTGGTCCCATTAACCTTAACACCATTAATATTAAAGAAATAGCTAGAAATGTTTTAAAAAAGAAATAATGTGATTTTTTTTTAAATATGAGATGTAAATTTCTTTTTCATTCAAAGTCGGATTAGAAGGATTTGCAGATTTGAGGGAGTTGACTGTACTGTATATGACTATATGGAAAATAAAGTTTTTGATGACAGTTTGTAATACAGTAATTATTGAATATTAGTACTCTTAATTAACTGGATGTTTGTTAAGAGCTGTTTGTTTTATCAGAAAGTATAAGCAAGTGATCCAAACTATTATTTATTACCAGTCCCAGTGGCAGAAACACTGCGACATAGTCACGGACACAGAAAAACGGCTTGCGGACAGTTTTAGTCTGCACTGATAAAAAAATTTGTGTGCAACTTTCGAATAACAATTCACTTAAAAAAAAATTTCTGTATCAAAACTAAAAATAATACTTTTATTATTTATATTGTGTTGTGTCAAACATTGCTATATAATACTTAAGTGAATGAGATGAATTGAATGAATACACTCAATTGTTTATACTATATTGTTCTGCAGTAAAATTGTATTTGTGTATTGTTGCATGAGATCACCGCTGATGTTAAGCCCCCTCTCCCCCCCCCCCCCATCAGCTTTCAGGCTTTTTTAGTGTAAGCCATTTTCACCCCTGTTACATGCAAATTTTGCAGATAGATTATGAAATTTTAAAAGCCTGCTGCAGACAGCTCAAAACTTTCTGCAACTGGGTTACCAGTTAAAGAAATAAAATTGCCTGGATTATAAAATTTTACACTGTTTAAATTGAAATCGATTTTTTTTTACTGGATTTTGAGTATTTTGGAATGTGATCATCAGATACCAAAGATCACTTCGGTAAAAATCCCATAATTATTAATTAAATATGTAATTAAATTTTTATAGGTATAATTAAAGTTACTTAAAGTTGTTTATAAGATGAATGAATCCACTGTATCTTACAAATCTGCAATTTATAGGATAAATTTTTAAGAAAAACAGTTTCTTCCACTTGGAAGAAACCTATTTCTTCCGGCCGGTTTTTTCCACCTTGGAAGAAACTTGCCAACCATATCATTTTAGAAGTGCAGGTTATCTTTTGGTTATAATAATTTTTCAATAAATTATTTAAGCTACAGATTATATATGCAAAATTACGATAATAATAATAAACAATATTTTTTTTTTAGACTAGAAATTTAATTATATAGTTGACTCTGTGAAATTCTCAATTCTATAATGAGCAATTCTCTATAATCCACAGTTCTTTTCTGAATGTAAACAATTACAATCCCAAGTAACAATTAAGCAAATTTCAATAATTTTTCAAAAAGAAAAAAAAAAAGATTGTAATAGAAGAATTTTTGGCAGGGATTCAATCAAATTGTTTGAAATTATATGAAAAACATCTATTTTTAGCAAAAAAAATTTCGCATAATTCCTATTTTTAATTAAATAATTATACGTTTTACAGTTCCAAAGAATCTTTGAATATTTGTCCTTTGAAGTTTATAAATTCATAACTAGTAAATTAATTTGTATATTCACTCTAAATTATCTTTTACATTATAGTTTTTTTTTTTTTTAAGATTTCAATTTTCATATTTAATTGCTGATTTTTATATTTTACCTTTACTTTAACTGTATTTAAAATAAATGCTAATGAATTTGTATTTTTCTTTATTCTTATTTATGATTAATTTTATTTATTAATCTATATGTATAATTTTGTTTTAAATATATTTTGAGTATTTAAATTACCTATTTAATATAATTCATATTTTAATTCATTTGTATATTAATATCATTCACGTTGCAAATTTATGCTCTAATAAGAAGAGAAATGCATGTAAACAAAAAAAAAAAAAAACAAACAAACAAACAAACAAATGATCTGTAATCTGCAAAAGTTCTGGTCCCAACATTTACAGATTTCATGGAGTTAACTTTAATAGAAAAGGAAGAAAAGTCTATGGAAGCAACTGCTTAGTGCACTTTTCAAAAATTGTCAACTTGCTACTTTAGAGTTGTCTTAATTTATGTATTGTCTTAATAGTTGTAACACTCCATTCTGTATCTAAGACAGCATGTTTCTTGCCCCCCCCCACCCCACCCCGCAAAAAAAAGTGCATAAACAATTAAAAGTGCAAAAACATAATAAAACACAGTTTAAAAGGCAATGCATTTGAAAATGCATGAAATTTAAAGTAAATTAAAAAAAAAAAAAAAAAAAAAAAAAAAAAAATATTCAAAGCACTAATTTCAGTGTACAACAATTGGGAAAAAGCATGAATTGCATACATTATAGCAATCCGTCTATGCATGTTTTGAGTAAAAAAAAAAAAAAAAAAAAATCACCAAATGCTCCAGTCTCATTGTGCAAGAATCATACACACACACACTCACAAAACAAAAACATGACAATTGATAATACAGCAATGAAATGTAGGTATGTTGTGAGCTTCGCTCACAGAAAACAAAAACAAACTAAAAAGTCACTGGATACTTTGAATATTTTTATGCACACATTTTTATAATATTTTTATAATCACAAAAAAAAAAAAAAAAAAGAATGTTGATACAGTGAAAAAAAAAGAAAAATGTTGGTACAACAATCATTGTGCACATGTTGTAAGCATTACTCACAGTACAAAATGAAAAGAAAAGAAAAAATCACTGGATAACTTGTGTGTAAGAATCTTAAAAAAAAAAAAAAAAAAAAAAAATGAAAATGAAAAATGACAATACAGCAATCAGTGTGGTCATTTTGTGATCTTTGCTCATAGAAAACTAAAAAAAAAAAAATCACTGGATGTGGATACACCAATCTAATTATGCGCGAATCACATACACACACACCAAAAAAAAAAAAAAAAAAGTGGACATATATTAAAGGAAAGCATTATAAATCATTTTCAATGCACATACACTAAGAATCACACACACACATAAATAAAAAATAAATAAATAATTCACTGATATATCATTAAATGTGATATCACATTATTTTATGTATAGAAATTACCTCTAAAACATTTCCTTATTGTAATGTAGCCTTCTCCAAATGACTATCAAATTCCACTTTTACAAAGCAAATGAAGTTGATTTTTGAAAATGAATTTCAATATATTTCCAATATTTACCTAAAAATTTACATTTATTTACTCAAATACATTCAATTCATTAAGAATTAAAAAAAAAAAAAAGAATCTGTGCGACCAGCATTTACATCAAATACACTATTAAATAATCTTTTCACATTGTATATACTATATATATCACATGTGATGTACAGCAGTCCACATTGTGCACTTGATTGTACACTATATAGAAACTACTAATGCAGTGTAGAAAACAGAGAAATCTCTTCATTGACAGTCTTATCGTTTGCAAAATAACATACTCCCACAAACACTCAATTTAGAATAGCATGAAGCAGTGGCGGATCCAGAACTTACCTTTTGGGGGGGGCTAAGATTGTTCAAGGTGTTATTTGAGATCAAATAAAAGTTTACAACTGTAATATTCAATTGTGAATGTCAATACTTTTGGGGGGGGGCTTCAGCCCCCTAGCCCCCCCCCCTTAAATCCGCCACTGGCATGAAGTTGCTCCAGTTGAATTCCAGTTATCATATATGATGCTTAAAGTAATCATATAATGAATGAAATTTCTGTTGCAGATGCTCTTCTAAACAAAAGATAACAGCAAAATTCAAAGACGATCCACTTGGCAACATGACTCTAACAGCTGGTACTTTCTCCCCAGATTATTATGAAGTCGAAAGAGTTCTTGGGAATGTTAAAATAATGTTGTTGGACATCGAAGGGACAACTACTTCCATTAGCTTTGTTCAGGTATGTTTTATGATAAATTTTGTACCACAAACTATAAAAATTTGATGGAAATAAATATTTATTCTTGAACTGTAGTCTTATAAAATTTTTATTTATTCTGAATTTTAGTACGTTATAGTTCTTTAATTAAAACATTTTTTTATCTCTTTATTAAATGCAAAAAAGGTTATGAATTTTGTTATCTTACATGAGAATATTTCAGTGTTTCCGCTGCGGTAGCATTTTTCACAAAATGCTAAAAGACTTATTCAAAATGCAAAAATGAAATAACATGTTTTCGCTTTTTTACTAAAGCATCTTACTAAAGACAAATTGAAAAAAAAAAAAAAAAAAAAAAATCTTTGAAAATATTATAACGAATCTTTCATGGGGAAAAAAATTGCAACATTGATCAAGAAAAATCCATCGTTTCATGCATATAAGGAAAATCAAATGCTGAACTATGCATAAGAATCACATACAGGAAATCAATTTGTAAATAAGCATGAGGCATTTGTAAAGTGGTCTAATATGAAAGAAAGAAAAATTATAAATTGTAAACCAAAAAGCTTTCAGTAGTAATAAACAAATTTCACTTATATTACTTTTCTTTTTTATTTTTGTAAGTTATGTTTTTATTTTCAGATGTACAGTATAAGCTTAATGTAGTTTTACATGCCATAGTGATAATTATATCTCCAGAAAAATAATATACTTTGAATATAAGATGTTCATATTGCTTTAAAAAAGTTTACAAAATAAAGTAATAATCTAAAAATTTTAATATTTTTCATGTCTGCCAATAAATGTGCTAAAATATATACTTGTACTGTATTCAAATTGATCTGGTTACAGTGGTAAGTTTAATTATTAATTACTTTTTTGTTTTTTATTTCAAATTAAAAAAAATTTTATCTTCTGTGTATAACTCTTTAAAGACCTGATTAAAAACTTTTAAGTTTAATTTACAAATGAAAATCAAACATGTTGAGGCGTTTAGAATAATGTGTGAACTGATACTCATCTTTTTCTACTGCATCTGGCATTTTCGCATTTTGCTAAAGCTTTTTTTTTCTGATTTTAGCTTTTTTGCTAAAGAAAATTTTTACTCAGCTTAAACCCTGGAATATTTTAAGTATTCCACATACTGGAAAACATATATAAACAACTTGGCTTTACTATAGGAATATTCTGTGATAAACACTCAATATGGTAACAGTAAAGTGTTTTCGTTGCCAAACAATTATTTAGTAATGGTAACTTGATCTTCTCAACTAGTGTTACATTTATTTGCCAAATAATGAAAAACAGGCAAATTTAGCTCTCACTTGTTATACAGTAGGAAACCAATTATCCATAATAGTTGGGACAAGACTATTCTGGATAACTGGTTGCTCATCAAATTAACAAGATTTGTAGAATGTGTATGGTTCTGATGACATATATGTATATAATAATAATAATAATAATAAATCAATAATTTTTTAAAATCAAAAATTAATATTTTAAATTAATGAAATGTAAACTTTTAATTAATTTGAAAAGCCTAAAAAATAAAGTATTAAAATAATTTTTAATCAATAAAAATTATTAATCAAAATTTTAAATGCATTAGAATATCTTGGGAACTTAAAGATCCTACATAAAAATCAAAATCTCCCCTAATTCAAATGTTTCAAACTGTGATTAGCCAATGATTTTAAAATATTAAATACAGGGTTTCCACTAAAGCACAAAATTGTGAGAATCTCAAAATGTTTTATCATTTTCTCACATAATTTTTAATATTGTGAGAAATTCATGCACTTTTCTGGGGCCAATTTGTTAAAATTTTTGGTCCAAAAACAGGTCATTCATAAAAATCAATAACCTTTCACCTTTCACAAAAATTAACAAAATTTAACAGACCTTTCACATAAGTTGAATGATTTTTAAACGTTTTCAGTATACTCTTGGATAAGAAAATTATGTATTGCTGATCAGCTGTAAAAAAAAAAAAAAAAAAAAAAACCATTATGTTTCTACAATGAAACACACAAACACACACAAAAAACACACCTGAAATTATTAATAATTTTGTATTAAAGGTATAACATAAAAGTACGACATCAATTTACAGTGCGATAGTTGCCTGTTTAAGTGACTGGTAGTGAAAAAAATTTACATATTTAAGCAATTATATGCAATTAAACTCAAATTATACCTCTGAGCTGCAAAATTAGATTTAAGTAATTTTCTGTTCTCATATTCTTTTCAGAAATTTTACTTTGATTCTGAGTAAGGGTGAGGAATTCTTATCCAGTTTTTACCTCTGATGAGAATTCTGAAATATTACACTAAAGATTAGAAAATTAAGACTAATTTATACACTTATTTCTTATGAAAATTTGGGTTGTTTGTTTAAACCCATAAAAAGGCAAAATATTTATATTTTTTTAAAGATTATGCAATTTTATTTATTACAAATAATGATAATTAAATAAATGAAACACATATACATTTATTTGTCAACAAGATTTTTAATTTTTTAAATGTATTATAGGTTTTTATTTATTTATTTAATTTTTTTTTTAAAATATTTGTTGTTCTTATGTTTTTTTTTTTTTTGTGTGTGTGTTGGGGGGGGGGGGGGGGAGATATATGAAAGTTTGGAAATAAAACTGTTTAAAATGTTATTCTGGATAACTGGTTTTCAGATAAACAATTCCATACTGTATTTTATTTTTTAAAAATTCAGTTTGTCCTCATATTACAGATTTAATATTTTTGTTTCTGTCGACAAAAAAAAAAAAAAAGTATAATTTTGAATATTTATTTAGTATATGATTTAGTATTTTAAAGTATACTTTTATTAATTGCAACTTAAAATATTTTTATTGTTTTGTTATGAATGCTATCCTTCTAGTTTTAAAAATAGTATTTCATTATGCTTCTAAAATTAATTCCAATTTATTTTAGAATGAACTCTTTCAATTTGTAAAAGTTCTCCTTGAAAGTTTCATAAAGGAGCATTGGGATGAAGAAGAAATCCAACAAATTGTACATTCATTTGTTAATAACCAGGTAAATCTTTCAGAATGTCATAGAAGCATTTCATTAAATTTTATTAATCTGACTAGCGAGCTTCGTCCACTAGCGGGTCAGTATTTTTAAATGAATCACTATAATGAATGAATCCTCAAAATTGCATCTTATCACTCATTAACATTACTCTTAAGAAAAAAAAAAAATCAATTGTGATCGGGTAAAAACTCACACCGGGTCCCCACTGCCTTTGGCAGCGTAGACCCGTGCACTGTGCACGAGTATTCCTTCGCCATCCTTATGATTTCTCAAAATTCCATATTATTACTCATGAACTTTCATTCTTAAGAAAAGGAATTAAAAAGAAAAAATCATTTAACATTGAGTAAAAACTCACACCAGGTCCCCACTGCCTTCGGCAGCGTAGATCCGTGCGCTAGAGATGGACGTTATTTCATGTAATATAATAAATAATACTGTTATTGCTTAGGAACCCATTCACATCGAAATATATTATTGAAAAGTTCATATTAAATAAATAACACTTTAATTTTATCATTCTGCACACAAAAAATGAGAGAGATAGAGAGAGTCATACCTCTGGCAATGTGCCAATAAAACAACGACAGAAATTAGATTATTTGTAGGAAGCAGTGAAATATTTTCACCAGCTGTCATGTAACGTGTTAAATAAATAATATTTAATCATTTCGTTGGTTCCATATCAGTCAAATAATTTTTCGAAATAGTAATTGCTTTGATTATTTAACATCTTTCTAATATTTTGTTGTAAGTATTAATAGTGTATTGATTTAGTTTAAATATCAGTATAGTCTGCCAGTGAAAGTAGATTACATATTAGTCGAATATTCTTTTGAAATAGGTTATAGCTTTCATTATTTTACATCTTTTTAATATTTTATTTAAAAGTATTGTTCTAGACTGAATGTTATAATATATTAGTTTAATTTAAATATTAGTATAAGTATAGGCTATGCCCATGATACGTAATGTCGGAAATACTTAATACTACCGTTTAACGAAATAATATTATCATGAAGCTAATTTAAACAGCCATGATGAAATAGGTTAGAGGTGATTAATTGATGTTAATTATTGTATCACAGGGATGGAGAATGGGAAGGGAATCGGAATGCACATGCTAGGTTTACGCGCGTATTGGTAAGTTAGCTTTGGGAAGACAATGGAAGGCATTTAAAAAGGATGTGTGGAGTGGAAGAGGGGAAGAATGGAGAGTGTTTGTTTTTATTTAAAATCACCTATAGCAGCTGAAATTGAAAAGAGCACTTATTTATATTTGTTTTCTCAAGAATACTTTTTGAGTTTAATCAAGAATAATTTGATAAGAAAATCGAATATTTATTTATTTTATCTTTTTTTTTTTTTTTTTTTTTTTTAAACTGAATTTTTTCTCGTTACTATTTTTAATGATTTAAAATGAATGAATTTGTTAAGATATTAAGGATAGTTAATATATTATGATCGTATGTAAAATTTAAGTGTGTGAGAAAATAAATGATTTTATTCAATCAGTTTTTGTAAGCAAAATTTATATTTTAAAGAAGTGTTTCTAATTTTAGAAAACATATTCACAGTGACTGTTTTCTAAGTATAATTGAAAAATATTAATTTCCTTGTCAATCTGGAATGTTCAAGTTCTTCGGAAAATCGAAAGTGACAATTACTCCATAGTATAAACATTTGGAATGGCTTAAAGATATTTTTTAAAGATTTGTTATTATTATTTAATTATTTCTTAATTATATGGCTTATAATATGAGGATTCCTTTTTGTAGAAAACGGCACTCGTGCACGTGTTACTTGATATTATCTGTTTTCGTGTTTAAATGAATTGATTTAACAGAATCTCAAGCTTACACGATTGGAACAAGCGTTTGTGTAAAACTTTGGCTCTACCACTATTTCATATCAGCATTTTTTTTTTTTTTTAATTATTATTCTTTCTTTTCTTCTTTTTTTAAATTGCAAATATTCTAATGTTAAATAAAGAGAAGATTACTCTTCAAAAGCATTGGAACTCAAAAACATGAATCGGATTCACTATGCAGGACACATGTAAATATTGTACTATATCCTGAAAGGGTTAGAAAGACATTAGCCGTATATAAACTAAAGAGTAATATGTTATAAAAATAATATGTTACAAGAACCTATTATTAAAGGTAGTGTGGAATGATGTAACCTATTACTAAAAAGTAACTGTTTATCCCATCTCTACCATGTGTGCTGCGTGTGCACAGGTTAGGGGATATGAAAAAAAAAAAAAAAAAAATTCTAACATACAGGTTAAGCCAATGCAACATCATTTTTAGAAAACTTAGCATACTACATTAAACACCATATTCTGCAATCGGAATATAAAGATAACAAATATCTGATAAAATATAAGCATTTTTACAAAATAATTTTAATCTATGCTTGTACGAGCATTAACAGAATTTCTTTTGAATAATTTATTAGCCAAATGTATGGAGTTACTGTGAGTAGTGCCCCAAACAAATATCATGAAAATTCAGAAAGATGTTTTTGATAGAACTAGTTGAATTTCAATTACTTTCAAAGATAAGCAAAATAATAAGAGGATGTACCCATATTTTTATTTTGAATCAATTAACAGCAATGTAGTGTAAATTGATTCAAAATAAAAATATGCATAAAACTACTTATAATTTTACTTCTCTTTAAGAGCACTTGTAATTCAACTAATTCTATTGACCACATCTTTCTGAGTTTTTATGATATTTGTTTGTGTGTTTTTCAGAATTACTCTATACCTGAGGTTAATAAATTATGTAATAGAAGCTTTGTTAAAGCTTTCACATACACATTGAAAAATAAAATAAAGTAAAATGTAAGTATGTTGTAAGCGAAAACATAAGAAAAATTTTCAATCTTATTAAATAATCCTTTATATTTCCATGAATTTATGTGCTTTTGCCATACAAATGAATAGAGATAATTAAAAGAAACCTCCTAATCACATGCTACAGTTATAGCTCATTTCAAGCATTATTTTTTATAATGTGCTCCTGAATATTATTTTATCCGTTTAATTTGTTACTGGTGTTCTTTTTGCCTTTGGGACAAAATTTTTGTTCAATTGTATGTCGTATAACATGTTCTTTACACTAATGAAGTTCCTAGAGAATCCACCTAGTATTTCTTATAAATATTCGACAAGCTGTCTGAATTTTAAAGTGTAGCATTATTTTATCACCCATCTGTATGTATTAACCGAATATTGTATGGGTCTTGTTTTCTAAACTGCAGAATTTGAATATATGTATATATGTTTAAAAAAATTATTATTACTTTTTCCCATAAAAGGTGATTCTATTACATATATTTATATAATCTTTCTATGTGAAAAATATTAGCAAAATAATGTTTTTCATGTAAAGAAATCTGCCATACATTATACAAGAGAATGACTACAATAGAAAGATTTTTTTTTCCCTTAAAAAAAAAAAAAAAAAAAAAAAAAGTTTGTTTACTGCCTTAATCACGTGCACCAAAATTATTTACTTTTAAAGTTAGTTTGGGAAAACTAACTTGATTTTTTAAATTTTTTGAATGTATATTGTTTTCTTTTTGTAGATATCTTGTTTTCAACTTCAACCTCTTAACTACCCTGGGTGTATATATCTGTCTCACTAAGCCAATACGTTAACTGTCCTAGTCATATATATATGCTTTTTCGAAATTCGATTCTTTGTGTTTGGCTGCTGCCAGTAAAACTAGTTTCACAGCTTTAGAATGCAATTCAATGACCTTGAATATGACCTTGACAGTGTTTTTGAAGGATTTACTTATTTCAGAGAAGAGAAGAGTGGGAGGAATTGAAATGGAAATGTTTCTGGAACAGTGAACGCATAACTACAAGCCTGTGCGAAAAACGGTTTCACTGGAGAAAACAAATCTCATAAGTTTTCCTCCAAAGGTAAAGGGTCAAAAATAAAATATGCTTGAACAACATCTATAGTGCCAAAATAATGAACATTCTTGAGTTCAATAAAGAATTCGATCATGAAATAATAAAATTAATGAAAGTTAATTACTGATAGTTAAGACTGATGGTTTAGTATTACTGATAGTTAAGAAATTTCATCAAAAAATGAAAAATTAATAAGTAAATAAATTTTTGCTTGGTAAATGCAGAGTAAAACCTGAACTTTAGATTGTGACTTTTACAGACTTAATGATACAGAATGTTTAAAGTACCCTCCCCCTTTTCTTTTTAACTTAAAAACATAATTACCCCCTCCCCCCACATAAAATACTTTAATTATAATTTTTTAGAAATAAAGTAGTAATTTCATTCTTAATTGTTAAATAATGAGAAAACATTTTTTTATTTTTTTTAATGTTAAAAATATTTAGTGTTCTATGTTACAAAACAAGAAACTGAAAGACACAAGATACTATGGAGAAAACATATTATCTTTGCATGTAACAAACAAGCCCCGACTAATTCCCTGTCCTATTATAAAAGACCCTTTTACAAAAAATCATTGTAAAAGACCTTTAAGAAAAAAGCGATAAATTCCATTCCTTCCTTTTCGTCTAGGGGAGGAACTAGGTGTCTTGTAAGAAAGCTAAATAAGCCTTGAAAAAACAGCTGAGATAGCCAAAAAAGTTAGAATAAATTGATTTTGAATTGCTTTTGTTCACTCAAATTCATGAGAAAAATGAATTTCACTCAACTCAAATTCACACAAAAAAAAAAAAAAAAAAAGCAAAATTCAACTAAAAACTAAAAAATTTTGAGTTGAACTCACGAGCGTGATCAAATGAGCAGTCTCCTGCAGACACAAGGTGCTGGGTTCAGTTCCAGGTTATGCTCATCAGCCTAGCTATCAGATTTTTACATTGTTTTCCCTGAAATTTGCATAAATAAGACCTGGGACCCTTGAAAAGACCTCCAAGGAGGGCATTTCCCCTCAGGTCTGGGATCCTAACACAGTCAATTGACATGGCACAATCGCTTTCAGAAGCTAGATTTGTTTTAAGACAGAGGTAGAAACACACAGTGAACGATATTTCTTAGACAATAAACAAATTTTAAGTTTCAAATTTATAAAAAATATCTTTTAACCCTGTAGATAAAAGCCATGTAATTGAAAATGTCTTGCATTTGTTTCAATTTCATACAAGTTTATATATGTTATTTTTGAGGAGAACAGAATCATTATTTAGGGAAAATGACCCATATATATTTGTATATTTTTATATCTAATAATTTATAAATATTTTTTAGGCAAAACTGAAAGATGAAGATGGCTTTATTTATGTTCCTGCCATACCCTCAGAATTACAAGATAAAGAACTCTTAACGTATGATAAAGAGTTTTTTTACAATAAGCTGATTGACCATATTAAATGGCAACAGGCAAGAAATTTTAAGACTCCAGAATTAAAAGCCCTACAGGGATTGATTTTGAAAGCTGGATATGAGAATTATGAAATCAAGGGGCAGTATGTATCTTTTAAGTAAATTATTTATTTATTTATTAATGTTTTTTATGAATGTGTAGTAATTATATAGCATATTCTTAAAAGTTAATTATTCTTTTAAAAATTTTTGGAAAAAAGCTTCTATAACTTAAATTTCTCCAATTTATAAATGTCTAGCAGTACAAATAATGTGGCACCTCCTTAATAAATTAATACTAGCTTTTTAATAATTAAAAAAAGTAGTGTGATATTTTTGTTTTTTGGAGCAAGTAATTATACAAATATGTATATAAAAAAATGGAATTTCTTTCTTTTTTTTTTTTCCCTGTAATTTTAAATCTTTTAATAAAATAAGAAGACATAAAGCATGCTGAATCCTGAAAATTTTTTATTTTATCAATAATGTTGAAATAAATAATTGATATAAATAATGACGGAAGTTATGTAGTTATAAACTGAAGTAATTTTTAACCCTTTCTAGACTGAACAAACACTTCCACTTCTGACATAGCCCAATAAGACAAGAGCATTTTAACAGTTAAACCTAACACAAAATCATAGTTTTACCTAAAATATTTCACTTCTTAAAAATTACTTATGAAATGTCTTTTCTTATATAAGGTGCATTAAAATGTTGTTTATTTATTTATTTATTCTTTATGTATTTAAAAACAAAAAAAGAAAATTTGACAAAAATGATTTGAACAAAAGTACAATGCATTTTATGCTTTTAGCAATTATTAAAAAATAAATTTTACACATTCTCTTTTAATGGGGGCACTCCTTGTGTATTTCTGATTCGGGCCCCTTAAGTGAAGACCACCACCAAGAGCTAGGCTAATTGAAGAAAAGTACCGATATTATTTTACTCGTGCAATAGCAGGTATCCCTTGAGGTTGTTGACCCCTATTGTTTGATCCATTCACCTTGGTGGTGACTTCTTGGTGAGGCTAATTAATGTTGTTTATGTGATACCAAAATTACTCAGGATTAAAGCAATAGTACAAAGACAAGCAGACAATGGTATAGAAAATGTTAAGATCTCGGAAATTTCCCTCCAAATACATTCTAAATTCTACCGAAAATTACATAAGAATACATTATTAAGATTTAAAACAAGTTTATTTATTTTATTTTATTGGTGGGGGAGGAATTCTTAAGTTAAAATATTAAGGTAGATTATTTAAAAGCTGTATTAAAAATTATAACAATTACTTTTTGAATTTCTTTTGCAAAAATAACATGAAAATTCGATATTGCTACTACTGTGTCAGTAGTAACCAGGTGGAAATTAAAAATGCTTGATTAAGGTAGACTAAATAACTAGCACAATAATTATTAAGGTTGTAATTCTTATCTATTATGTTATTTATTATATTATTAATGTCAAAAGTAATGATATAATTGATATTTTCTGTTATTGCACTTTGCTGTAGCTGGAGTAATGTAGACCATTTACTTATACATGAGAAAATAGTGCTTGAATATCAAGTGACAACATCAGCAGCTGGTCAAATTGTTTGTTTGGTGATGTGTGTCATAAAAAAAAAGATTCTGTGCAAGAATTTTAAGTTCCCCCTCCGTAAATAACTAAAATAGGAGGAATATGTATATTACTTTAATACGAAGTACTTTTATATTGGGGAGAGAACATCAGGAAACTTAAGTATAATTTTAGATTAACAATATATAATATGAAACTAGGCAGGCTTTGCCTGCTTTACTGGTCGCTATATTTAAATGAATTTTCAGAAAATTCAATCAATATTTTATATTACTTTAGAAATAAAAACTAAAAAAAAAATATTGAAATTGCTCAAAACCACATTTTGGGTGATTATATATAATTTTGGTTTTAAATTTTCTGTAACCTATCTCACCGCCACTGGTTATCTTTGCTCTCAACCACTTCAGGCTGTTGGCACTGCTGTAGGTGAAGATTTTATTTTAACAGAAACTTCTGCCACTCATCTAGTATGTATTTGCTATAGTTTTTAAGTCAATGTCTTTTAACTAATTTGAATAATTTAATTTAAATGGTCAACTCAGAGTCTTTGGGTTATTTTTAATTTTTGGTACCTTTTAAGGTTTTTTTTTTTTTATATTGAACAGTTTATGAAGTAATAGATGAACTTGTATACAATTAGATTTTAATAGTATAATTATTGGGCTTCCATAAACATCTATAAAAGAAGGGCATTCTCCCCCCCCCCCCCAAAAAAAAAAAAAAAAACTTTCTACATGTTATATTTTTAGAACATGATATAAGATAAAAGTCAATTAAAAACTGACTTATAAGGATTGTGAATCATAATGAAATTGTTAGAAAACTTGCTTCTATTTTAAATATTTTTAGCAGAGTTTAAGATAGGTACAGGGAAAAACTTATTTTAATTTAGTTTTGAAATTCAATAATTAGTTAAAGTTGGGCATGATATTCTCAAACATTTTTTTTTTTTTTTTTTTTTTAGAAAAGATAAACTTAATGTTTATTTGTGAAAAGCATAACATTTGTAAAGTTATCAAATAAAACATAACAAGAGTAAATGTTGAAGGAACACTGTATTAAACCTAACTTCATTTAAATATTTAATTAAAGCTACATTTTTTTTTTAACATCTACAAATATGCTTAGAAACATGGGGGACTTATAAATTTCTATTCATTATAAGCTTGAGCACTACCCAGAGAATAAAGATAAAACATTATGTAAAACAACTTGGCACTTATAAAATAAAGCAGACACTGTATAATAACTAACTTCAAATACTAAACAAATGAAGTGTATCTACTTTGACCTCCAAAGCTGAAAAGAAAGTTGTGAATCTTCTTTAAAATATTTTATAATGACATCCATCACAACAGCCAGAACTAGCTTCATTGAAGGGAGAAACATAAGTAAATATTCGAGGAAATAATGTTAATTCAACCCACAATTACTTAATTTTGATAAAATAGCATCTTATAAAAATAAAAGCGTAATTAGCTCAAAAACTTGAGTGCTAAAATAAATAAAACAATGAACTCATTCATAGCAAAAATCTTAAGAGAAAGACAAACATTACTCTTTGCTGTTTATTCCAGCTGCCAGATTATATAACAACCAATGATCCATAGACATCCATCCAGAGAGTCAGCAGACATAAATGCCAATGAACAGCGAGACTTGTTTACTTCTGTTACAACACACAAAACCAATGCAAAACAACCCGACAGACCATTGATCTAATTTCCCATCAGCACACTGTTCTACTTCCATTCAGTCAATGATCATCATCATCATTAACAGTGGCGGACTGAGTCAAAAAATATCAGTTGCCAGGAGGTAAAGAGGGCCCACCAAAATCAGGAGGGCCTATTCGCATTACAGTATTCCAGTGACCATAGCAACGGGAAATAAAACACATGTTTTCTTCTTCTTCCTTTTTTTTTACTTTCTCTTACCTATATATATGACAGAGAAATTATTGTTTTTGGGTCAAATTTTAGAAATTGAGTTTTTGCTTTATTTACACGTTTTGAGATTCCCTGAATCCAAATATCCTGTTTTTAGCGGCTGGTCTGTGTGTCTGTCTGTTATCAGCATATCTCAAAAACAAATAATAGGAGAAAGTCCAAACTTGGTCTTCTAAATGTGTATCATATACCACACACTCATACTCTCCACCTTTTTTTCAGGACACTCTCAAAAATGAGAAATTTTCAAATCTATTGCTACCACTATTTTTATAAAATAATCTTTATCCTGTACAAGTATGACACATTACTATAAATATATCGCAAGTATTTTTGCATGAATTAAAAAAAAAAAAAAAAACGAAATTTTCATACCTCTGAGAGTGTCCTGAAAAAAGGGCGGAGAGTACCGGCTCTTGATATAGGGATGCTACACTAAACTTTTTGTTGATATGAAGTAAATGGTTCGTGGACAGGAACATCCAAGAAAATTCAAATACATTATGTCTATGGAGAAATTTCTGGTAAGTACAGTGTAACATCTATAGATGGACTTTAAAACAAAACAGAATGAACAAAATTTATTGTATGCATAAAAGCATGTTTTGTGTAGATTGTTGTATGGAAATCATTTATTATTCATTTACAGAGTTATCCAAAGTATTTGGATATATTGCGGCTATACTTAAAAATTGCTGGAATTGTAATTTCTTTTGTATTAGATGCTTTTCAAATAAGTCTAAATTTAAGTACACAATATTTTTATAGTGTATATTGATTATAGGCAAAAGACAATATACAAAGCTACCCAAAATTAAGCTAAACCGCTAAACCTTCTTTCTATTGAATGTAATTGATGAAAGTGCTTTGCCACGTTTTACTATGTGAATGAACACTGCTGAGGAAGCAAAATTAATTTTTCATACACATACTATAAACAAAGTATTATTTTTTTAGTTTTCAATTCTGTTTTTTTATATTGTATAACATTTTGAAGTGTCCTGATTACGAAAGTCCAATTTTTAGCAGCAGTCGATCTGTATGTATGTCTGTCACCAGCATAACCTAAAAACAAATAACTGCCAAAAATTTAGTTGAGTTTCTGTTTTAAATAAATATTTTTTTTCTTCAAATACATTGAAAATAGAAGTTTTATTATATAAATAATTGATAATTTCATTTATTAACAGTTAACATATGATAAAAACAAACTAAACCGTGCTTTTATTTTTCTCTCAAAATCTTAATTATTTATTAATTCTGTTTAAAAAAATATTTACTCTTAATCGATTCTATTAATTTTTACACTATCAATTTGCCTCTCTATTTTAAATTTGCTGCTCTGTGTAACTGCTCAATTTGGATAATAGTATTATTATTATTTTAAAACTATTTTTAAATCTATTCCTTCTACACATTTCCTAAATTATATTTCATGCATAAACGCAAGAAGGTGGTTGGTAGTTTTATTCATATACAAGAAAACAAATTTGAGTCTTACAACCCTGGATTGATTTAGAAAAAAAAAAAAAAAAAAAAATGTGTGTTTTCGATCAGTAAAACTGTTTAATATTTAAATTAACTTCTTTCTGCATCATCCAAAATTATTTTTATTTATGAATACGAGAAATCAGCTAGGATTTTAACCAAGGATCAGGCACAATGAACCACTGATGTGGCCCAGTGACAAGAACAACACATAGGGCAATCGTCTAGGGGCTTGGAACGAAAAGGACTTGGATAAAAAATAAGTGAGGAAATCTAAACCTTTAAAAAAGAGCCTGCTTTTTGTACTTTCATTTTCCAGGGGTCCACAATGTCTGTCACCAAGCTCTGAAACAGCCCATTGGTCTGAAACAAAAGCAGCCTGGGCTAAACAGAATAAGTGAGAAAAAACAATAAGTGAATCTAAATTTTAAGAAACAGTGGGACTCATATTTGATTTCATTAGGGCTTGTAATTCTTGTCACCGGTATTGATTTCAGCATTTATCGAGAAAAAATACTTAAAATATTACTCTTTCATTACTATACTACCTAAAGCCTACTATTTTAAGTATTAAAATTAAGAAGATTGGAAGAAAAAATTAAATCTAACTGATTTTTAGAAAAAGAATTCCAATTACATATTGTTTTGCGAAAATGCCCTCTTTTTTTTGTGAGGAATGTAGTTCTCAGAGGAACAGATAGGTTCTAGTTGATAAACAGCCGATTTATTCAATGTAACTTTTCAAAACAATTCAACAAAATTGATTTCACAAATATTCTCACAACAGTCTAATAGAACTGTTAATTCAACAAATATTCTCAGAGCAGTCCAATAAAGCTGCCATGCATAACACAAAAGTCACTATCCAGCGAATATTCTGTAAGCAGTTTAAGAAGACAGTCACTTTTTTCATAATAAAAGAAACAGTGTTAAATATTCTACTGAGCAGGAATTTCACTGATTCAAAAACTAAATCAATCGCTTGGAACAGAGTCTCTGAGAGGCAATCATTCAGAATAGCCCATGAACACAATCTGATTGTGAGATTTACTCTATCCGTTATATATATCTTTTAATGGGTAGAGTTTGGCAGTGATTTATTTGTAGAATCTAATGGAATGTTCTAGAACTCGGCTTCTATTGAAGGGAGAGCTTTGAATCTTCGGGAATCCTAAACTACCATATTTCATCAAATTTTATCGACAAAAGTCATTTTTATGGAAGGGAATGGACTGTCCCTTTGTTTCCAATTTCACTGTAAATCTACATTTACTGCAGCAGCACATTTAAGATAGGAAAGAAGTTTAATTTATTGTGGAAATATGTTACTGGTCAAATGTAGTGATTGAATATTGAGTTCAATTTTAAACATTTTGCTTTCTTTCATGCACACAACCAACAAGGGACATCAAAGGGACAAGAGGCGTCAGTCGTTTTAGAATTCAAACCTTTTCCTCCTGGCTGTTGAAATGAAAGAATTTTTTATGATTTTTCACTGTTTTTGTGCATTTTTAAGCATTTTACAAAGCATTATGAACTTATGGTCATCTGAAAAAAATTTGAAACGACATTATTGTTGCGAGGCCCATATTAACTGATTCCTAAGGGCCCACTTGCCATTGGACAAGTTGGCAACCTAGTCAGTCTGCCACTGATCATTAATGTAAACAAACCGCTATAAAATGTAAATGCTTCGACTTCATTTATAAAAAACAAGATATTTTCTCAAAAAAAAAAAAAAAAAAAAAAAAGATAACTAATTAAAGAACTCAAATTATATTAAGAACTAATGTAAGTGTACATTAAATTATACATTGCAAAAATTAAGCTTTTAATTAAAAAAAAATACTTATATAATATTTACTTTTTTAAAAGTATTTTTTTTTTTTTTAATAAATTTCTCCATAAAAGTGACTGGCCTCTCAATATAATAGAACTTAATTTTATTCCCAAAACAGATTGAAATTGCATGGCACTAAGGAAATCTTAAATCTGTTAGCATATCAAATTAAAATTCTTATTTTTAGTTTTGATTTCTTTGTTATTTTTGGGCTTTTTTAAAAATTAAATAAATAGTATGTTTGCTTCCTATAAAAGAAAGAATTCTTGTTTAAGTTTGTCAGTTTGAATCTGCGCAGTCTGAATAGGGTAGTTGTGTAATGTATTAAAAATTTATCTTGCTCAGTAACAAAAGTACTTTTTATTAGGATATCCCAGCTGAAATCTTGTAACTTTTCACAATATAATTTTAGTCCTGTTACCACACTTAAAAAAATCACGTAGATACCAAATTTGATTAGCCTAACTCGAGAAACTTTGATCGCTAATCTTTTTCATTTAAATTATCTGATTTATTTATTTATTGTAATTATTGGCTAGGAACTTAGAATTACAAATATGATATAAACTTTTGCACCTTTCAGTATCATGCCATAACAATCCCCCCCCCCCCCCCAAAAAAAAAAAAAAAAAAAAAAAAATGCTAAAATGTTATATTTTTCAAACTGGTAATTTTACATGAGAAAAAAATCAGAATAAAAAGAAACCCTTTGAGTGTGCATATTTCGATACATATGTTAAAAGATTTTATGACTTATTTGATGATTTTCTTAATTTTTTTTTAATGATTAAAGTTAGATAAATATTTAATATTAGTGTAACTACTTTAAAAAAAATTCTTAACTGTCATAAAAAAAAAAATTAATAAAATACATAATGAAAATAACTTTATTTGTCAAACTTTATACAAAATATTTTGAACATGCTTGGCAAATTTTTGCAACATAATTATGGTAATTATTAGATTTAAATTATTATTATCCCTTTCAGCATTATGTCTTTTATTATTATTATTATTGTTATACATAGTCAAAATGAAAAGTTGGTGTGACTAAATTTCAAAATATATGTTGCTTTTTACTATTAGAAAGTTTAAATGTTTGTAAAAAATAAATTTAAAAAGGTCATTCTACTATTTTATTACAGGAAATTATTATTTTTCATATTTTAAAGGACAAACCCCTAAATTTAAGTTATTTCTATTTTTTCTGCTTTTTTTTTTTTTTTTTTTCTAAATAAATTTTCTGGAAACTCCTTTAAATGAAAGAATGAAAGTAATTTTATGGAACACCCCTAGCATTTTTGCTGTCATGGAAGTCACGTGATTTTTTTTTTTTTTTTTTTTTTTTTTTTTTTTACTGTATGAAATTGAGGGAAGGTAACATTTTTATCAAAATTTTAAATTAGAATATATAATGAATATCTTTTAAAATAGAAATTTTCAGGTGGGGATGGCATAGTCCTAAGTCTATAGTGCTTAATGGAAAATTTGTGCATGCATCTGGACATAAAACCTACAACCATATAACAGAAACAATAGACTCAGTGTGAGTGTGTATGTAAGGGTAATAATGGATAGGTAAGTCTGACATGCACCTTTGACTGCAGAAGTGCATTCACATTTGTAGATGCATTTGGGGAATGTTCAGCAGAGCCTAAGCATATTATGATGCACCAGTATTCAATATCCTTGGAAATACTCACTCCCTAAGCATCCTAAGCACAGGTATGTTTATGCACCGTGTATTTTTCTACAACTCACCAGGACAATCATTATCAGCAGCAGCCCCCAGAATTCTCCTTGGATCCTTAGAAGTGTTGATTTTAGTCAGTATCTCTTCAGGTAGGTATAGCATGGATTAGGTGCTTGCAAAGTGAGCAACATCCAGTTGGATGGCTAATATTGAAAGTTATATCTGGGAACCAACCTTCGTGTGTGGCATGTGAACCTATTGAGCTTTGTATATCTAGCAAGGCGTGATCATGATACGAAAAATTCAAATTGAGACAAAATTGCACAGAATTGTAGTATACTGTGCAGGCCAACTTTTAAAGTAATAGTGTACACTAGCCAATCTTGAGAAAAAAGCCTTTGAAGTTTCAGTAATTGCTTATACACAAGTTATTTTGACTGAGAGTCAACCCTCCAGTGCGTAGTTAGAAGCGTATGTGACTGCCATGCAGAAGTTCTCAGTTTGATGCTACCAAAGGGAACTGTTTTTTTTTTTTTTTTTTAAGATTATTTATTTATTCAAATATTTTACTTTATTTTTTCTTTTATAACTTAAATATATATATATATATGTTTTATAGTTATATTTTTCTATTTGTAATATTTATATTTTTTGTAACTTAAAATAAATTTTAGCTTTGTTTTAACTGTACTATAAAATAAAATTAAAGAGAAACTTTTTCAAAATTATTTATCTAAACATTTTATTTTATTATTACTCCATTTTATATGTAAAACAATGCTAAACTTTGACTTTAAAATTATAGAAAATTAAAAATATTACAGAGAAATAATGATTTTAATGTATAATATAAAGACATAATTACTATCCAAACAAATTATATAATTACATCTCCAATCAATACAGCTTCTTGAAAAATTATAGTACAGGATTCTGATGTTATTAAATTATTATGGGCAAGCAAATTTTCAAAATATACAACAGCGTCTTTAAATATAGATTTTTAAATATTAATCAACAAACTTTTTCCTTTGACAATTACTTTTTTTTTCTTTTCTTTCTGTACACGAAATGAAATTTCAGCTTCTCTCTAATATTAACAAGTTAAAAGTGGTTACATAAAATACACATTAAAACTGAAACAGGAGGCTCAAACCAAGATTTAAGTACACAATTATTTAAATTTTTTTTGCCTGTTTTTTCTTTACTTTCATATTTGTTATTTATTTGCCGCTCAGACGGTGTAGTGGTTAGCATCCCTGGCTTCTACACGGTTGGTCCTGGGTTTGAATCCCGGAGAAGACATGGATGTGTTGTCCCTGTTAGGGGTAGTGATGACCACTCATTGGGTGCTAATGGTCACCAATTTCGATGACCCCCCCCCCCCCCCAGCCTATGCTAAGTCGCAAAAAAAGTGCATTAGTAAAAAAAAAAAAAAAAAAAAAAAAAAAAAAAAATTAGGGTTTTGTTTATTTATTTATTTTATTTTATTTTACTGTTTTATTTATTTACTTATTTTGCCATTAAAGCTACGGTTGAACGATTGTAAGGTTGAATGATTGTAAAATTTAATATTTTGAATAATTAAACTTGAAATTTGAAAATTTAATAAATGAAAATTATTATTTTTTAGCAATTAAAAAAATATGTAGGTTATATGGTTATATTTTTCTATTTGTGATGAATAAATTTTTAAGTTTTGCTTTAATTATAAAATAAAGTAAAAATGAAATAAAATATTTATATAAATAAGTAATTTTTTTTTTTAAGTTTCCCTTTATTTTTACTTTTTTTTTTTATAATTAAAACAAAGCTAAAATTTATTTAGAAATTTTTTTTTTCATTAATTCATCAACCATGAAAATTCATATAGAAAGATTGGAGTGTAAGGTTGATTTTTATACCAACTATGTGAAAAATTCCAGAGCCAGGAATTGAATGTGGGCCCTCTGCTTAATGGGTGGATACTCTATTACTGAGCCATCCTGGCTGATAACCAGCTCGACATTTCTCACATAATATTCGTTGGCAAGGTCACCATGTCTGCAAACACAAATATAACAGGTGAAAATATTAATTGGGGCACAACTCCAATAGACCATGAAATTTCATTTTATAATTAAAACAAAGCTAAAATTTATTTTTTAAGTTATGGAAAATTATAAATATTACAAATAAAAAATATAACTATAGAACATATATATATATATATATATATATTTTAATTAATAAAAATCAAATTATTATTTATTAAATTGTGAAATTTTGTATTTAATTATAAAAGAAAGTAAAAATAAAATATTTAGATAAATAAGCAATTAAAAAGATTCTTCGGTTGCATCAAACCATCGATCTCCACATGGCAACCACATACACTTCCGACTGTGCTACTAGAGTTTTGACTCTTTGCCAAAATAACTTGTACTTAAGCAATTACTGAAACTTTAAATACTTTTTTCTCAAAATTGTTTAGCTGTTGTACGCTACTGCTTTAATATGTTATTATCTTCATAGTATACTACAATTCTGTACAATTTCGTCCAGATCTGAATTTTCCATATCGTGACCTCTCCTTGTAAGTGTAATGAATAAACTTTCTGTACTTCTTGAATAGAAACAGCCAGCAGTCTCTAAAACTAACTTGCAGGCTGCTTAAACACTGAGCTATATATGCTGCATAGATTTGATGAGGGGATTGTCTATTCTCCTCTAGGTAAGTCTAGCAGACTCTTATACTAACCTTCATGCTATTAACACATCCTTTCAGTTGTATTCAATGAGTATTTATATTGGAGCTCTTATTCCTGAACTGAATTATATTTAATGTAAAACAAAGAAAATGAAAATTACTTTCATTCTGAACAAAAATTTGCTGTAATTGACTTTGCTTTAAGGCAAAAACTTAACTGTACTACTTATTATTTTTTAAAGTGCACTTTTGGATAAATATTTTCAATCAGTGAGGTTCTGACTGTTATTGAAAAAATATTACAAATTTGAGGTTTGATGCTTCGCTTTTCTATGCATATAACTTATACTTTTTTTTTTTTTTTTTTAAGTAAAACAGTTAAATCTAGAAAGGTAGTGTGGTAATTTATTTCCGTATTTCATCTTTTAGTTTGTATGATGATGTTCCTGATGTATTAAAATTCTGGAGACAAAAAGGCAAGAAGGTTTACATGTATTCTTCAGCAAGTGTTATTGCACAGAAGCTTCTATTTAAATATTCAAAATATGGTGATCTAAGTTCCGTAAGTAAACAAAACTCTTTTTTTCGAACATTAGAGTGATCCAGGGTAATTCATGATCACCAGGTTTCTAGGGGTAAATAATGATCGCATAGTTAAAAATAAAGTAAAATCAATAAATTTTTATGAAATTTGAGATTAGGTCATGAATTTTTGAACATTTTACTTAACTATAACTGTAGTACTTAATTATAATTTGCTGTTTAGTTTATCAAATTAAGTTTCTTTGAAACTGCTAACTACTCTGGCCATTTGAAAAATGGGTTCCTAATATGCACATTTTTACGAAGATCATCATCCCTTTCTTAATAATAGATATTTTGTATTACTTTCTTTTTATTTTGTCTAAAAATAGTGCTAGTTTTTGATTAGTTGTTTCACATCTACTGTCAACATTGAAATTAATTTCAGTTAGCTATGTTAGATATTGCTCGGTTGTAGATGGGGTACTTATTGTTCACTGGGGTAATTCCTGATTATCATCATTTCTTGTTTAAAGTAGTATCAGAAATAACAAATAAATACAATTCTAGTTCTTTTAAGTAATAGTTCATATTTATTAAACTTAATCACTATAAAATGCGTTTTTACTGAGACCAAAATGTTATATTTCTAACTGTAAGCATAATGAAAAAAAAAAAAATAATTTACATTATTTCTAATTGGTCTTAGGTACCTTGCTTATATATCCTTGCTTATAAATACTTTTGCATGTAGATTTTTGAGAGTGATAACTTTTAAGCTTATTAAATTAGCTATGGTGAGAAACTACAAACCGGAAAATGATACTAAGCTTCTAGAAGACTAAAATTAGAGAAGTTGTTTCAAAGATTGAAAATTTCTGTGTGAAAGCTACTTCTGGACCTGTTAAAATTCCCTTCTCTACTTTACACTTGAATGAAGTTAAAGAATCCATCAGTGCAAAGTGTGTCCTATGTTCATGCAGAACATGAGAATGAGTTGGCTCTTTATCTAAAGAGTATGAAAATTTAAAGTGTTGCTATTGTTACTATTTTCAAATAAATCTCTTTAGCTGCTTAGCAATTATTTGTATTTTTTTATCAGGAGCTACACCAGATCACTCTATCCAGAATTATTTTACTATCTTAGAATTGTAAATAGTAATTGTAAGTAGAATTGTAATTGTTAGTGGTGAAATTTATTTTTTATATTTCACAAAGTCTGTACAAAATAATCTGTTTTGTTTTGGGCTGAAGATATTAATTATATAGTTTTTTTTTATCCTTGTAAGTGAATAAATAATCAGCTGAATTCCAGCAACCAACATGCTGATGAAAAATTGCTCTAGAAATTTAATGAATATCGAGAAAACTCAAATGTGAAAAAAAGTGACATTCTTTCTAATGGGACATTTTTTTCTTTTAAAAATAAATAACATAATTCCTTTGTTGTAAGTTTTCAAATATGTTCCTTCATAAAAGAAGTTATGAATTTTGCTTTCTTCAGATTTATTATAGACAATTTAAACTCTTAATAAATACAGAATTATACAGAAAAATCTAAGTTAAAATGACTTAAGACAGGGAACTTTGAAGCTATGAGTCATATAGTAACAGCTGCTAGTCAAATTTTAATATTGTTGATAACCATTAACACTGTTTTCTTCTTTCCTTTTCTTATATAGACTTTACCAGTGGCTGAGAGGTCCGGCTCTCTAAGCTGGTAGAAGGGAGGTGCCGGGTTTGAATCCGTATTTCACTCATCATCCTATCTGTTCGAAGTTTTTTGTGATTTACTCCAAAACTCATTTAATATGTGTTAAGTTCCCACATAAAGACTCTCCCAGGCAGTGCGTCCCATCCAGGCCTAAGACACAAGTTTAATCAATCAACCTTAATCCCAAACACTAACACTTTTTCTAATATATATATATATACAGTGGATAATCAAATTATTAGAAATTTATTTTATTTTGACATTTTTTCTATTAAAAAAAAATATTCAATGAAATGGCCATGAACTTTAGTCATGCAAAGAACATTTATAAACTCACCTTTTCCACTATATATTTAGTTACAAGTGAGAAAAAGAAAATTGGATCACCCTGTGTCATGAAAAGCTACAAATGATTTATAACTTTACCACAGTATTTCACTTACTATGTACAATATGGGCTTTTTTGTAGGAATTGCACAATTATTTAGACAAATATAATTTTTTTTTCAAAAATTATTATTATTATTATTATTTGACAAGTTTTTTTTTTTTTTTTTTTTTTTTTTGTGCTAATAACAAACATGGATTTCAACAAAATTTTACAAAACTTGCAAAAAAATTGAAAAAACATTAGCGAATCGTTATTCTGAAATATAAAATGCACATGTCAATTTTTTGTTGAGATATAAGTATTTATAGTAAATATTTTTAACTAAGCATGTGAGAAATATAAAAACTTTTTTATTACATGGGTTGAAAGCTAGATATATTGGGCAACTTACATCAAAAATTTATTTGAATATAGTAAAAAATTAAGCAAATTATCAGCAAGAGAATAAGCAAAATTTTAGATACTTCTGAGATTTGAAATTTCATAAAAGGTTTTTCATATGTCATGTATTTAATTTGGACATCCAATTTTTTCAGACAAGTTGTAAAACTTCTCTTTTCTGAAAAAATACTTTGTGGGCTTGTAATCATAACAATTTTATTTATTTACTAAAATTTGTGAGTTTTTAAAGAGTTTTTCACACAAAAAACTTTTGCAATGTGGGTTTTTTGACATAAGATGCCCAATATATCTAGTTTTCAGCCTATGTAATAAATTTTTTTTAATCTTTCACACATGCATTGTAAAAAAAAAAAAAAAAAAAACTGCAAATGCTTATATCTCGCTTTACTGTGAGGATTATGCCATGTTCTCTGTTTATGCTATGTGCGGCATTTACGATCTTTTCTCTTCATTTTGATTAATAATTGGTATGCAGTGCTTCTTCCCTAAATTATGGTAATCTTTAATGTATGGTTAAGATTTTTTGTTTATGTTAATTTAAATAGCATATTAGAGTTTACATATATATATATATATATATATATATATATATTCAGCTTTTAAGTTTTATTTTAAGTGATGCTATATTTTTTCTAGCATATTTTTTTTTTCAAGCACTTTTATTTCTCATTTTGTGAGTTACTCAAAAAACTCATTAATTATTTTTATGGCTATGATATCATTTCTCACTATTTTTATGCAATTTCCTTTTTTGGCGTTATTAAATTAAATATAAATATTAAAAATGTATAGAAAAGATTTTTATATATATATATATATATAGACTACCATTTTTATAGCTATTTTTGAAGACTTAATCTTCTATTTTAAGGAATTGATTTTGTAAGCTTAGATATTAAAAAAAAAAAAAAAAAAAAAAAACTATTTTCAAATTTGAAATATATGTTTAACTTATAGATTTAAAAATTTTACGTAACAAGTAATTTTCTAAAAGTTTTTTTAGATTGTTTTATCTAATTCTTTAAAAAGTTATGAAAATTGAAAAACATTCATTGTGTAAAGATAGGGAAGTAGATTATTATTATTATTATTATTATTATTATTTTGGTTTTTTTTTTTTTTTTTTTTTTCTGCAAAAAGGAATATGCTAATTTGAAACTAAAAATTTTCTTTCTTTTCCTTCCCTTTTTTTTTAACAAAGAAAAATAATGCAGGAGGCTTTATGCAATGAGAAAGTCAAAAATGACAAATAAATATAGCAAAATAGGATTTTGGAAAAAAAAAATATATATATATATATATTACCAACTCTTCTTTTTCATTAAATGCAGAGTAGCATTTTTTTTTTTTTTTTTTTTTTTTATGAGTGCTTTTTATTTGCTTTATTTTTCAGAATAATTTTTTTTAATTTGATCAATACATATAGGGGAGAAAGTGGTAATATGAAACAGGGTGGTAATATGAAACCGCTTCTTTCTGCTTATCTACTGGAGTCATTTGTGTTTACTAAAGTAAACTTAATTAATGGGAATCATAATAATTGCTATACCGCTTGGCATCAGTACAGCTTGTTTTGTTTATGGTGTAACAGGCGGATCTTTGTTTATGCAGTTCTAAAAAATTTCACAAGGTAAGTTTCATGACTGTTTTTCACATCCTTATTGATAAATATAAGATATTGTTAATATTGTTTTTATTAACTGTAAGATTGAATAGTAAAATAGCAGGATTAAATTATGGATAAATATTTTTCAAACTTAAAATTCATGGGATCGTTTATAAAATGGCAATTGGTGGTAATATGGAACAATGTGTTCCATATTACCATAAGCCGGACAACTTTGGATTAAATGTGTTGTATGCCAACAATGGGCACATGTTTTATGCAGGGGATGTGAAGGTGACATTTATATTTGTGACTTTTGTTCCTAAGTATGACTAATTTGAACTTTAGGATTATTTTTTTTTACAAACAATATTTTACAGGAAAAAAAAATTCTCTTTATGTTTTTCGATAAAATATGCGTATTTTTTACAATACTTTCCTTTAGATGTTCAGGTTTTCCTTTTTTTAGTAATGTTTTCTGAAATAAATAACCCAATAAATATTTTTTTGTTTCACTTTTTATTGTTCCATATTACCACCCCACTTTCTAAGACAGCTATTTTTGTATTATGTTTAAAAAAAATTAATGGTTTTAAAATCGTTTAATGTTTTACCTTCTAATAACTTTAAATGTTCAGTGGAAGGATACTTTGTCAAATTATAGTAGTTATTGTTCAAAAAATTCCATTAAAAATTGCATTTTTTGTTAAAAAATAAAATGTGGTCCATATTACCACCTTCTCCCCTATCGTTTAGGGGTTATATCTATTATAATACCCCTTTAAAAAAAAAAAAAAAAAAGGGAAGAATGATATTTGTGTATTTAATTTTTGCTTGTAAAAAGATATTAACATGTTCTATTGTTAATTTGCAAAACTTTATTAAAAAAATTATGTTATTACTGATGTTTTATTTATTCTGATAAATTAAACCATCTTTTTTTTTTTTTTTTTTTTCTTTAGTACATTGATGGATATTTTGACTATACTGTCGGTGACAAATTAGATCCTGATAGTTATGCTGAAATCCTGAAAATTCTTGGTGCAACTGGTGATGATATATTATTTTTTACTGACAGACCCAAAGGTGAACTTTTATTCCTTGAATAGTGTTATTGCTGAAAATAAATTATATTAAGATTATTTATAGTATGTGCTCGTTTTTATCATAAATAATTGTTTATTATGGGTAGATAGACTTTGATGTTAGTGAAAGTCTAGGTAAGTTATTGAAATTCACAGTTTTAATCAAGTCTAATCGAATTTAAAAATAACAATTTACTGGCTGTTTTAGATGTTGATTTCACCATTGAAATTTGTTTCTGTTATAATTATTCAATGTTACTGACATCATAAAGGATCATTTTAAAGTCATGGGACAAACTTTGAGTGATGTTTAGAGATGTAAAATTTCCAGAAATTTTGAGGCAGTGGAAAAAACCAGTTTTTTCCAGGTTTTTCTCCTGGAAAAATTGGAAAAAATTGAATTTTTACAGATAAAAATAGGGTTTCTTAATAGGTATAATATCTTAGAAAATATAAAGTGTTAAACATTTAAAAATACATGCAATCTATACTATTTTTTCTTAACAGAAACATACAAAATGTTTTTACTGTTGAAAAATGAGTCTTTCTGTTTCATAACTGCCTGTATCTTTCCTTGTGCAAAACATCAAAAACTATCAAATCATCATTCAACCATTAATTTTGTGTAGGGTGTGCATATCTATGGAATGTTCATTTCCCAGCAGCATTAATATAATGAATTTAGATTAGAATTAAATCGACAAAAAAAATTTCATCAATCCAAACCAGATTTCTTTATATCCAAAAACTAAATGAAATTTAATGATTCATCTGAAAATCATGCAAAATGTTTTAAAGCTATAAAATAAAATAAATGTTCATTGTCACAGAGTTAGTAAATCACTTAAAATTTTTTTTTAATGGAGTCACTGATGCACTAAGTTAAAAATTTAAAAATATGAAAAATGGATTAATAATTTTTAACTATTTATGTGTTTTGTGCACCTCAAGAGTACAAAAATATGCTGTAAGTTCAGTATATATATATATATATATATATAAATATTTGATTTTTCTTTGTTTATTGCCTTACTGTGATATGCAGTGGCGGTTCTACATTAACTGCCAGCGGGGCACGGCCCCACCTTAATTTTTTCTCTATTAAAATAGAAATAATAATAATAATAATAATAATTTTGTTTTTTATAACTGTTCAAAAACATATATACAAAATAACTACATCTATCTAACTTTTTCTAAATCTTCTTTCATTATCATTTATTTGTCAATATATTTTTTCAGCTATCACAAATCACTAATGACTGACCGACTGCTACTTCCCTTCCTTATGTAAGTGAAAGGGGCCATTTACATTCGGCCCGAAATTGGCGTGTTTATTTGTACAGTTTATTGTACTAGAAGATCGGGTTAACAGATTTGGCAACAAACTGCTTTATCAGTGTAGGCACGCTGTAAATTTCTCGTCAATGGGCCAGCAGAGTCTGACCCTTTGGAACAAAACTATAGGGAAAAAAACTGTCTCCTTTAAAATTTGTTAACCATGCAATTCACGGATATAATTTGGTGACTTCTGCATTACGTTTTTTTTCCCTCATTGATTTTTTGGTGAATTCTTTAGAATTATATATGACAGTTTAAAATTTTAGTGTTTAAAAAAAGAAATCTGGTAATACTCAAAAATATTTTCTAGACTAGCCTTTGGGATAAAAGCTTGTATAAGAATGTAAGACCTCTTTAACTAAAGTGTTTTGAATTTAAATGAGAGGGTAAAAAAATAATAATAATATGCGATTTTTTCCCCCCTTGAGAATAGTGGATAAATGGATTAAGTAGCTGTGTAGTATAAAATTGTGATTTATGATTATTATTAAAGGATTTTTCTTTTAAATGCAATTTAATAGAAACATCCACAATGTTTCTTTTTTCTTTTTTTTTCTTTTTAAGATGATAGCCCGTTTTATTTCTTTATTTATTGAAAGTTGATTTAAATTATCTAAAATTAAACTCTTAAAGTGAGAAGCATGGTGTTTTTTTTTTTTTTTTTTTTTTTTTAATATGTATCCACATTACATTAATCATGACTTTATAAATTCCAATATAACTTCTTACAGATTGATTAAAGTTTATTTTATTTATTTTTTAAGATAAGAAACATGAATATAATTCTTGAAATTCTATAATTAAATGATTTAAGGATATAATTAGCGTAAGCTAAATAATATTACACTCTGAGACATTTGAATTTAAATTTTAATGGTGTGTAGTGTTAGGGTTAAAGCCAGTTGACTAAAAGAGGAGGGTCCTAGACCTGAGTGGTGTACTCTCTGTAGCAAGTCTAGTGTTACATAGCCCTTTTTATTTGAGTTTTGGAGAAAACCATAGTAAACTCCAAATATATATGTCGACAAAAGCGATCTGGTATTGAACTTGGCAATTTCCGTCTACTAGCTTCCAGATATTTAAATTTTGATATTCCATTTATTAGAACATTGCAGAATTTTTCAATTGTATTTATAAAACTTTAAATTTTGAGATAATTTTATGCAATGTTTTCCATAGTGTTGAATTTAAAATTCGCTATCATAAAAAAAAAAATCCGAAATTTCGTTTTACATCCCATTTTATTAATGTTTGTTGTCATGTTTGAATAATGAATAGTATTAAAGTTAAATTATGCATCATACGATGGATCGGGCCCCACCTGTGAAAGTTTGCACGAGCCGCCACTGGTGATATGTATGTAATAATTTGAGTACACATTATTTAATCATGGGAATAAGTAGCATGTTTACAATTATATTAAACAAATTTCAGCAAAATGTTCCCAATCGATCTGACTCGTTGAAAACTTAACCAAACTTGCAGGGAAAAAAATCAGTTAGTCTAATCCAAACCCGACCCACAAGAAAAATAATCAGTCAATCCAGCCCCCAGGAAAAATATTCAGTCATCCTGACCCATGAGAAAAATAAATCAGTCAACCTGAACCGATCCTCACATTCAAGAGAAAAAATTTAGTCAACCAGATCCAAACCTAATTGCAGGTCAGGCTTGGGTAAAATCAGTTTACCTGATGCCGGACTCTAATTCAGATTCTGCCCTAAAATGAATTTATTATTGATTTATTATTATTCTTTTTTTTATAATATAAAAGTTATTAACTCAGACATAAATTAAGTAGGTTTTTGCACATATAATTTTTGTAAATTGTGAAATAATTTTTTTGACAAAAAGTAGTTACTTCTTAGTTTTTTTTTTTTTTTTTTTTTTTTACTGTTGCATGCATTATGTATGTGTGTGTGTATGTAATATATATCCACACACATTAAAAAAATATAATTAGACAGGCCTAAGGATATATATTCAGGAAAAAAAAGGCCGAAGTATAAAGGAACTTGTAAAGAATAAAGGATTGCAAATGAATGTGATGGGAAGGAGGTTATTATAATACTTAAATATTTCAAGATTACCATTTGATTATATGGTTAAAACTTTATTTTTGAAGTATAAAAATTATCAGAATCAGTGTTTTCATGTAAGATATTTAGCATGAAAAAATATTTCAAGAAAAAAGCATCAGAATGTAAATATTATAAATTTCTAAATACGTTATTTTATGCTAGAAATTCAAAATTTTCAATTTTTCCAGGTGGAAATAAACTCCTTCGGAACAACCCCCCCCCCCCCCCCAAATATCTTTTTTTTTTTTTTTTTTTTTTTTTTTTTTTTTTTCGGACCATTCCCATCTCTAAAGATGTTTGAAAAGGAATGAAAAGTGTAGAAGTTTTTTTTTTTTTTTGAACATTTAATTTTAGTGCAAGGTAGGAAAGTTTTAAGGTATATTAGTTTAGATAAATTTTTTATTGAAATTTATTCACATCTTCCAGTGCCCCATGTATCCCAAAACTAGTTTTAAATTAAGATTTTAATGAAAATTTTTCTAAGCATCTATGTGACCAAAACTTCTCATTAGTTAAATTTTGTTGTGAGTCTTCTGTATTTCTGTAAAGCATTTTTCACCTTCTTTCCATTTTATAACATGTTTATTCTGCATTTGTAATGTAAATCTGAATAATTGATTTTATTTAATAGTGCGTAGAATAGTCACAATTTTCTCTCTTTTAATAGAAGTTTCTGCTGCATATTCTAATGGCATAAGGAGTGTTAGAATGGAGCGTCTTAATGAACCAAACCCATATCTTGCTGCAGATCAGGCTAATATAGAAGTAAATCTAGAACTTGAAGTGATGAATTCATTTGTATCATTAATGTACCTCATGTTAGGAGGTTAAATTGTCAATTTCATGGTGCAATTTTGAAAGCTATTAATGTGCTTTTCTTTAATTTGATGTATATTAAAATAAAAGTGAAGGAGATTATGCAATTGTTAAAAATGAACTTCCAACTAGGGATGAAATGGATATCCAGTAAAACACTCTGTATATAGATATCTGGCAATTTCAAGTAAAAGGAAATAGCAATTCAAGCTTAAACTCCACTCAGATAAAAATTATTATTTTTATTATTATTATTATTATTATTATTATTTTTTTTTTTTTGGAAAAAAAACTTTCATTTATTAGATTTTTAGTAGCTTGTAAATGTAAAAAATAAAAAGTTGGCTTCTCTAAAAAAGAAACTTGACTAGTTTAGCAAACAAATTGGCCAATAGCTTCAGGGCTAAGAATTATGGAAGCACAATCTCAGTATGGTACAGAATTAGCTAGGGTTTTTTTTTAGAATGATCTATAGAATTCTCTCGAATCTTCCCCATGATTATAAAAGAGCTACTGATTGCTGTTCCTGAACAAATTATATTCATGCTTTACTGTGTATATAATTCTGTTTTCATGACTTTTGTTTATCAAGTAAAAGTTTTAGTAGATTGTTTTCAGAATATGAGTCAAATAACGTGCATTCAATAAGTAGCATTTGCCTGTTTATTTACAATTCACTTTTCCATTCACAATAAAGTTGATGTTTCTATAATCATATATTTATATTAGCAGACCATCTGGCACTGCCAGTGTCATTTATCTACTCGATTCTACTGAGGATAAAAACAAACCACCAATTTATATAATTTTGTTCATTAAAGGGTATATCTTGGTAAATAAGCCTGAAATTACAACACCCATGCCTTGCATGTAACTCTTCCTAAAATTAAAAAAATACATAAAAGTACATATTTACATTTTTTAAAAGTTTGTACTTTCATATTCATATTGTAGACCTGCCAACAGTTATAATTTTATCACATTTAGTGTGATAATTAAGCTTTAATATGAAAATATGATTTGACCAAAATTCGATTTTTAAAAATTTATTAGCTTGTCCATTTCATTTTACACATGTGAAAATTCTCTGATGAATATATTTATCTTGTATAAGTGTATCATTTTTATGTGTATTAAATATTTCCGACTTTTCTCTCTACACTCAGAAAAAACAGCCGATAACCCGGGAAACCACTTGGGTTTTGTAAAATCTCTTTTCTCCCCTCTCCTTTATCAGTACTTTTCGGTGGTCTTGGGTGGGGGGAGGGGGGGGGGGGACCTGATCTTACCAGAGAATGTTACAAATAAAAATTTTCAAGTGAGTTTCTTAAAAAAAAAAAAAAAAAAAAAAAAAAAAGCTGCTACTTACGTTGGTTTAAATAAAAGTTAGATATGTCTTTGTTTATGATTTCTATTTAATTTTTTTTTTTTTTTTTATGCATTGCTTATAATTTCAGTGTTATGTCTCTCTTTCCAAATGCAGAACTTGATATAATGAAATTTTCTTTAAAATTTGTACTAAATAGTTTCATGATTTTGCTGTAGGGTATTTAAAAAAAAAAAATCATTTTCTAAATTTTATAACCATGAAAAAGTTATAAGTACAATTTTATACATTATGCTGATTATTGCTTTTTTGTTTTTATCATGTTTTTATTACACTGTTTTATTAGTATGTTTTTTTCTGTTGAGAGTTGGATTTTTTGCTTTTGAAAGTTGGCAGGTCTGATATTGTTAAAAAAAGAAAAGGTGGAACTAGGGTTTTTTTCACCCGGGACAAGTGGAGATTTTGATAGCCTAACCCCATCCAAAATTAGAATTTCAAAGAAAATTTTATGAAGTTCATAACGGCCTCTGTATTTTCAACTAGCAGGCTGTGCCAGCTCCTCTAGTAACTATATTTAAAGGAATTTTCAAAAAACATTAATCACTTTATTTTAAACCCTTTAAAAAAAAATAAATAATAAATAAAAATAATTTCATCAAAATCACTAAACCTTGCTCCGGGTCCTTACTGTGTGCATTTTGCACCTAAACCAGACATTTCAATTTAAACTGGCATTGCTATTATTCAAGGATTATGTTTTTCAGACAGACATGTTTTAGACAGATTATCATCTTCATTCTATCACAACAGGTGGCAGCAGCAGACAATCTTCTGAGCTGAAATTTTTTAATTAGTTTAAAAAAAAAAAGAAAGAAAGAAAGGAAAAAAAGAAAAACTAATCAAAAATTCGAAACTTAGGCTAAAAATTTTGTAGCTTTTTGATCAGTTGTTTGTCTAAAAAGCGATTAAAATACCTCCATGTTTAACTTTGTTCTTTGTCATTTTCTTGTCATTTAGGGTAATATGAAGACACAAAAAGATTTTCTTTTATCAATTGACATCTTTTCTATTAGTTATCTGTGAAAAGCAAAATATGCCCCTTGGAGGATCAGATCCACATTCTTTGCATTATTAGCCTGTCGCTCTAACCATTTGAGCTAATGGGCTACAAAAGTCTTTTTACTTTTGCATTTCTATCTTTAAATATAACCATTTCAGAAATAATAGATTTTAATTAATTTAAAAAAAAAAAATAATCAAAATTTTAGAAATCAGGCTTTGAGGTGCATCAGGAGAGGTCTGTCTCCATGCAAAATTCTATCGCTCTATGATCGGCAATTTCTCTACAAAGAGATGGTCATACACACATACATATTCTTTTATTATATGTAGACACTATACTGATAAAAAATAAATGTTGCTTTTATTTGAAATTTTTGACTTCTCATTTTTGATAACTTTACACATTTTAGGCCTGGATGAATTTTTTTTTTTTTTTTTTTTTTTTTTGCACTCTTATGAATAGTAATTTCTAAGGTACTCTTAGTTTTAATCTGGTATACTTTGCCCATTCAATTTTTAGAATCCTTTGTTGAATGTCAGGGATCACTCACAAATTATACTTTTTTAACTGTGACAATATGTCACTCCACTAGCCTGTAAAATATTCTGTTTTAGTTGTGACAAAGCATGATACACAGGAAAGGATTTCCATGATAACAAATATATACTTAATTAAAGGTTTGGGAAAATGCAAATAGCCTAGAAGAATATTTTATTCCCTATCTTTTGCTTTGTAAATGAATTTTTTATCTATTCAACTTGTCTCTTTGCTTTATTTTCTTTGTTCAAGTTACTACCTTTGTAAGAATTCAGATATTTTTTTTCCACTTTTTTTATTTTTTTTTTTTAATATCTAAAATCGTGCAAACTAGTCTTTTTTCAGCACTCTTCTCCTTAGGGCTCCCGGAAAGCTTGCCTCATTTACTCCCACCTGGTTTCGGCCCTGTATAACTGGGCTTTTATGAAACATGGTTATTCAATTTCAGTGCATATCGGCTGATAGGTAATGGTGTTATGCTACAATTTTTCTTATGTATGAGAAGACCATATCTCAGATTCTATTGTGCATAATTCCACAAAATTTGGTATTGAAGAGGACCATTATTATGAAACACTATGCTGATTCAATTTGGTTTTATATCAGCCAACAGATGGCATATGACTAGATAGGTTAAATCTCAACATCTATGGCTATGATGGCGAACCTATAACAAAGGTTTTTTTTAATAACTTATGTGTATGTTTTTATATAATTAATTTTTACGTTATAAGAGAGGTAAGAAAATTGAAATATTAAAATATTAATATCTAAAGTCAAATTCATTAAAAAAAAAAAAATCCCAGTTAATGTGGGTAACTGGCTTTCTATCATGTCATTTCCCTTGTGTATGGCATTTGACAATCTGTTATAAACTTAAATAGTATATTTGTATATAGTATGTAGAAATAAGTATGTAGCAACTTAAAGTGTAACAGATTGGTAGCCTTAGATATACATCTTAAAGTATTTAATAATTCAATTTATTATATATATTTAAAACTATAAAAAAAAAAAAAAAATTCAAATTATATATGTGCTTTTCTGGTTTACTTGTTCATTTAAATATTGGACAATCAAATAGTGTCACCTAATACTATAATTCATAGTATCACCCCAAAGTTTTTTTTTTTTTTTTTTTTTTTTTTTATGCTAACCTTTATTTTTTGTTCTTTACTTGGACAAGTATGTGATGTGAGATAAAAAGAAAATGTATATCATTTTAGAGAATTTTAAAAGTGAAAACCACAAAAGAGGATCCACTGTCAAGTTTTTCTATTAACAAACTTCCAGCATTCACACTTCCCTCTTTACAAATAATGTAAGTGATTTAGTGACCCATGGGTTAGTATTAAAAACATAGTATAATAATAATAATATTTGACCCTTTCTGGAAAAGGTTCACTGTCATTGATCTGTAGCAATAATTGTGCTAAAGATAACCATTGATTATGAAAACAAATGCTGATTTAATTAAAGTATATAATGGCTAATAGGTGGTGCTGATATTCCTCACTTTCTGTGAATTTTACATGGCTACATCTCAGCATCTTCTGATTTTTTTTTTTTTTTAATTGATTGAAGATTAAAAAATACATTTATTACTCTAATATAATAGATTTTGTCGTCAAAATTCTAATATTTTTTCAATGTCTTACCTTTGCATATATTTTAATCTTTTTTATCTTTTTGCTAATCTCATGCCTGATTCTCATAGGCTATGATTGAGTTTTTGTGCATGTTAAACAGTATGTAGCACTGTTATATAGAGTGATATAGAAGAAAGTTTTGTGATGGTTACAACATACTAGTTTGAAGCTTTTGGTTTCATTCTTCATATGAATCTCTGAAAACAATTAACTTCTAAATTAAATGAATGTGACTTAAGATAAAATAGCATTAAATGATTAAATGAATCAGCTAAACCCATTTTTTTCATCATGAAAATAACTCTTTATCTATGGATTTAATAATAAAATATTTAATTATTATTTATTTATTTTTGCTTGTTTATTTATTTTTTGCTTTTATTGTATTAAAAAAAAAAAAAAAAAAAAAAAAAAAAGAAATAATTTATATGTTTATAATTTTGAACAAATCTTATCTTTTTTGTAATAATACTTTTCACTGGAAGCCAGGTGTAGTAAATGAGAACTTTAAGCTTAAATTTTTTCCTTCATGGCAATATTGCACAAATAAATAGAACATTTTAATGCATGAAATTACTTTTTTAATACAGCATTTATGTTATCAGAGATTTTTATTTTAATAAATAGTTTTTATAAATTATATTTAAAATGACATTGAAGAATAGTGTGAAGCATATTTATAATTTATTGTTCTAAGATAAAGAAAAGAAAAGAAATATGTTACATAAAAAAAAAAAAAAAAAACTAGTCCTAGATATCTGTATCTAGCAGGCTAAAGAGCTCTGGATATCCAATATATGGCAAAATTACAATCCGTTTCATCCCTACTTCCAACTATGAAATGTATTCATATCAGTTATATCTTGGTATGACATTTATTTTATATGTATATTAAAATATGAAATTCAATTTTTATATTTTCCCTCCTTCTCTGGCATTTGTACTTATAAAAATATTATTCTGTGTTTAAATAAATAAAAAAATGTTGTTGTTAAGTGAATATTCATTGAAATTTTACAAATTATAAATGTTATCATTCATTTTTCCAGCTTTCCAAAACTGACAAACTGCAATTAAATTACAGATTTAAAAAATGTACAACATGTGTGCCACCATTTGTAGTTGCTGAGATAGTTTTTCTGACTTCTGTTATTCAAAACTTTTTTTTAATTTGTTTATATGTTTATTAATCAACAAATGACAGTGATAATTTAACTATGAATCTGCACACCTGGAATGTCTAGGAAAATCAGGAAAAGTTATGAATTTGGGGAATGATTTTATTTATACACATAAAAAAAAAAAAAAAAAAAAAAGTTTTGGGGAAGTAAGGGGGGGGGGGGGCTGCACAGATTTGCTTGGCTATCAACTAAATTAATACCTCTAACCAAGTGGCCCAACACAATTCTCTTCTTTTTATTTAGAGAGCTATTTTAGAAGCAGTGATATTTCTGCCACAAGATCTATACTAGGGCTGGATTAAACATCAATATATTAATTAAATATTGATATTTAATCCAGCTGTAGAACCATCAGAGAATATTAAGAACAGAAGTTCCATCTGTTTAAGAAAATAATTGTGTTTTGTTTTCTGTTACTTCAGTTTCAATGTGATTTTCTTCATCTAAAACTGCATTTTTATTTAGTTATATTGACTTCATAAATTTGTTCCTTATTTTTTATTAAATCTAAAATTACTTAGTTATATAAAGGTTTAATCTTTATTTATTAAGATTAGAAAAATTATGAATTTTTATAAGCTTTTTAATTTTTTCAAACTCAACAGTTTCATGATTATAATTCATTTTAATGATTATGTGAACATTTAAGGAGAATAAAAAAAAAAAAAAAAAAAAATTTCAAACCGATTTTTGTATTATCATGAGCACAAGCATTAAAAATTACATTTGCAGGAAAAAAAAAAAAAAAAAAAAAACGAGGAGACCATTAAATCAAAAAGAAAAGAAAAACATTTAGTAAAGGTCTTAGAGAAACACTTTAAAAATTATTTTACAATGATTGAAACAATGTAAGTCTTTAAGATGATACTTTTAGTGAAATCGATTTTGACTCACTTGTTTAGAGAACCAATGTAGATATGATAACATTGCAACAGTCAATCAAATGAATGAGCTCTTCATGATAACGAACTTTTTCTAGCTACCCTCATGGAGATAGCCGAAAACATCATTCATGAGATGCTTTTGATATATAAATACTTTCAAAGAGCTTAATGGTCTGAAAGAAACACTTTTTTGAATTTTTCTGTAATTATTGATGCAGTAAAAGTCTTTTAGTTGATACTTTTAGTGAAATCGATATTCACTTGCCTGTTCCAGAAATCAATGCAGGTGTTATGACATTCCAATAGTTAATCAGATGAGTGAGCTTCTCGTGATAATTTTTTCTAGCCACCTATATGGAAATATTTTAAAACATTATTCCCGAGATGACTCTGTTATATATAAGAGCTTAAAATGTGCTAAGTGTGGATGTACAAACCCTGTAATGGATACCATTGATTTTTTGCAGAAAAGGTGAAGTAAAATGCAAATTTATTGAAAGTATATGTCTAGGGTGTTCCAAAAGTCTTACATCCCCCTCCTAACTCGAAAATGAGTCAGAATTTTGAAAAATGACAAAACACGTATTTAATGAATTCGAGGGGACCTCTTTTGGTGAAAATACTTTGGGCTAGGGGGGTCACTAGGGAGGGCAACTTTAAAATTTTAAATAGGAGTATGTCTTATGATACATCCCTGGAAACGCCTCTTCAAGACAATGAATTTGATATAAATAGTTTCACCCTACGATGATTATTAAAGGAGATACATGAGTTTTTAGACTTTTGGAATGTGGATTTTATACTTATGTATCCCCTTTAATAATTACTACAGGACAAAACTATTTATACGAAATTCATTGTCTTAAAGAGACATTTCCAAGGAGTATATCTCCATTATGTTGGCACATACAGCACAAATTTACAATTTTTTGCCAGACAGTGCACTTTTATCAAATTTGGAAGTGCACAGAGAAACTTCACGCCGCTTAACCTGTGTGAATAAACATCTGGCAGTTATTTTTATTTTTATGATTAATGTAAGATTTAAATCACATAGCGAACTATAGCTTGAAATTAATGAATAGTTTTCCGAATAGAGATGTAGATAATAATAATGGCAATATATTAGCACTGAGATCTGATTTCATGAAAAGGCCGTAAAGTTTGTAAAAATTGTTCGACCAAGTTACTGATATTTATTGAAATTTTTTTTTTCCGACTGAGTGAAAATAATGCCTGGACCGGGAGTCGAACCCCGGATCTTTGACTTACAAGGTCAAGGCTCTACCAGTTGAGCTATCCAGGCTGACATCCCGGTCAGCATTACTGATACTTACTAAAATAAGTTACTGATACTTACTAAAATGCATGAAGCATGCTCATAAGTCCAAATCGGTAGTACGCCATATTACATTTCAACTTCAACTATTTTTATTATCATTTTGTATTCAAATTTTTAAAATGTACGACTTTATAAAATATTTCTTGTATGACGCAGTGCTTGAATTTTCACTAAACTTTCACCTTATTTTTAATTATGTATTTTTAAAGAACATCTTAATCATAATAAAGATCGATATTTTGTTTTAAATTTTATGGTTGAAATTCATAAAATTTTCTACGTAAAACTTCCTCCTCAGGCCTGTCCATTTCTCATTCTTTACCCCCCCCCCCCTCCCTCCCCAGCATAGAAAGTTAAAAAATAAAACATTAAACATTTTGTTAATGCTATTCTATTTGTTTCTTAGTAATAATAAATAATCTAAGTTAATATGTTTTAAAAATCAAAGTAATAATGATGTGCATATACTATTTCCCTTTTCTAAAAGAAATAAGTCGGCATATATGTATTCTGCTCAATTTCTCATAATATATTTATTGTTATTAATTTATATTGAGAGCAAAATGTATTCATATTAAAAGGAATTAGTATGATAGAACACTCAACGCAGTCGCAGACTGAAATGCCACAACTCATAGGCTGCCCTCTATCCGATTCGATACATTTAACTTATTGTAATTTAATGACTAATTTTATTAAGATTGTTTTCGTACATTAATTTGCAATGCAATGATCCCCATATTACAAGTTCGTGTGAAGTATTGACCTAATTTTTCATATGAAGGAAAACTTAAAAATTTTTAATTACTAAAGTTTCCAAATTAAAATATTCATATTTAACGAAGTGTATTAAGAAATATATTTTAAAATATTTTTCTGACATCTTTACAACAAAATAATTGTGATAGTGGACGTTTAAATGAAATTTTGCTCTATTGTGCCATATTAAAAAAAAAAAAAAAATCTTAAATTACGAATAACTTACAAAGTTTACAATATACATTGTTCCAATGCAATATTGTCCTTATCAATAACATAAGTGATATTTAAAAACTGATGCGCCCATTTTACAATCATTCTTTCATGAGAAATGTGTCTATAGACTAAATAATTCGCCAAAAAACTAAATAACCTAAGAACACTTCATAAATATTGTGATTTTTTGAATTCACAACACCTCAAAATGTGAAAAAAAAAAGGTCAAATATTTTTTAAATTACTTGAGTGCCCCATATCTGTAGTGCACTGAGACAAGTCACATAGACCAACCACTAAAAATATAATTTTTGGATTCAGGAAACCTCAAAACGTATAAATGTAGAAAAAATTCAATTTTGAAAACTTGATCCCAAGACAATACTTTATCGACCTTTTATGGATAAGATAAAGTAATTAGAAAAAGAGAATAATTTTAAATTAATTAAAGTTTTAATGCATTTATTACATTGATTTTTATTTATAAAAAAAAAATGCTTTCATTTAATTTAGGGTAGCCTTTATATTTACTATATATTATATAAACACAATATAGTGTACTAATTTAGCACAGAATTTAAAACACATAGCACAACTTGTAATTACCTTCCAGCAATTTCATTGTATGAATATATCTGAATTCTTTTGTGGGGCTCTGTGTAAACTTCTAATGAAGGATTTACATTCCACAGTATATACGGAACATGCTTTCATGCACATAAAAATATAAGTTCAATTTCTTTTGTTTTGTTCCATCTAAAGATATTAGGGTAGGTTGGGGTAATTGTAAACACTTTTGATCACTTCTGAATATGATCATTCATACAAACTAAACAAATAACTTTTAGTTTAAAAAAATGACAGAAACTTAATTTTTGAACATTTACCTAAGTTTCAAGAATTTTACTTTGCATTAAAGTTTTTATTTAAATTTATAAGGGCCTGTTTACAATTACCCCATAGTGTTTACATTTCCCCCATATAGTATGGGGTAATTGTAAACAGATATATTTCCATAATATAAATCATAATAACATGAAATACAATACTTTAAAAAAGTTTTTTAATGTTTATATATGTAATAACTACTTTTTTATTAGTACATCATGTCTTAAATAAATAATAAAATAAATTTTGGATGATAATAAACCTAAAGCATTTTATTTAACATTTGTTGAAGTACAAACATATTGTTTTACTAGATTTTCATTTTTCTTTTACACTCACAAAACTAGGAAATATATGCACAAGTTTCCTTTCATTATACTTAATATAGGATGCTGACAAATTAGCTTTTATGGATGATAAATTTATGGGGGAAAAAATGTCATTTTCTACAACGTCACTGTACATTTATCTTGTGCTATGGAATTTAAAACACAGAATACTTGTATTTAACCTTATTTTTATCTATTAATATATAACTTCCAGGAATTAAATGCTGCAATTTGGGTTTTGCATATTGGACTTCCGTAGCATTTTCTTTTATTTCTTCAACACTATCAATCTTTTTCTGTTGTATCATCATTGATTTTCTTTCTTTTTGATTTTCTATCATTTACATTCTTTTTCTTTCTTTTTGAAATTTTCTTTTTTTAACATTCCTTTAGACGTTCTGACACTTGTAGAATTCAGTACTTCCCCAAAATTCATTTGCTTGATTCTGCACGTTGCTGTCTTCTCTTTTACTGCTACTGCATATTCAACAATGGTTTTGGGGGATAAAATACTTTTTGTGGAGGAGGATTGTCCTCTCACATCATTCACTGCTTTGATTAAATCATCAGAGCTGTAGCTAATAGTTTTTTTTTTTTTTTTTTAAATTTCTGTTATATATATATGTTCATACTAATATATATATATATATATATATATATATATTCATACAAAATATATATATATATATATACAAAATATATATATATTCATACATATATATATATATATTCTTCATAATTCATTCATACTAAGTTGTGTTACTAAGGGATTGATGTTTACAATTACCCCAATGCAAGATTTTTCTGGGGTAATTGTAAACAAGCAATAACTAAAATTTAGTCATGAATTTCAAAGAAAAATCATTATAATAAACTAAATTAAAATGTTTAAAACTATTTTTAAAGAAAATGAATTAATATTTCAACTTTGTGTATGATTTAGAGTATTTTTTATTAATCCTTGCAATTCTGTATTTCACTTTTTCACAGACCAAAACAAAACTGCATAAACAAAATGGTGCTTAACAAAAAAAGTGATTTATTAACAATGAACATCTATTGGTCCTTGAAGGTATGAAGATATGCTGGCATCTGCATTCTGAAATTTGAACTAATAAAAAAAATAAGGGGTGTGTTTACAATTACCCCATGTTTACAATTACCCCAACCTACCCTAAATTGTATCTACCAGAAAATTCGCCCATAGACTTAATGAATTTGAATTCTTTTCTTAGTTACTGTACACAAATTACTTAATCTTTCATCTGAGTCTGGCCTTCTAGCTAATATCTATTCTTGAGTTATGGTAATAACGAACACACAAACACTTTCAGGCAACCGCTGAAAACCTAATTTTTAGTTTCAGGATACTTAAACATGCAAATGTAGTAAAAACTCAATTTCAAAAATCTGAATCAAAAATAAAACGTTCATTACAATGTATGGATAAAAAAAAACTAAATAATGATAATGATAATAATAATCTGGTGTGTCACTCACACAACTTTCTTTCTTACCCTGCATTTCAATACTATAATGATAGATTGCACATTAAATCTTAAGACCAATAGCGTAAGATAATAAAGTTCAATGTACTTTTAAAATAATCTAAAATAGGTTTAGGAACAGTTTTATTTGACATGCAATCATGTGTAAGGGGGGCTGCTGCCCCCCTCCACTCCTCGTTCACTTACAGTGTTTACAATTATTTAAAAAAAAAAAGAAAAGATAAAAAAAATCAAGGCTGTTATTAATTTGCATTCAAACTTGCCAATCTTGATCACATTTTTAAGTGGAAACCTAATACGAAATTCAAAATGCCAAATTTGAGCTTCTTGCAATTACTACATACAATGGTAAGAGAAAAAAGATAAAATAAAATAAAATAAACGTATTTCAAGGATAATTTTAAAAGCTTTAAAACTATAATATTACAATTTTATTTCTTCATTAATCTTGATAAAATAAATTTAAAGGGTTTTCTAATAAATTTAGGAATTAAATATATTATTTAAAAATAACGATACTAAGACTCCATTGACACATTTTTAACAGTTCTGGTTCAGGGAGCCTCAAAACATGTAAATATAACAAAAACTCAATTTTGAAAATTTTACCCCAAAACAATACATTCTCTGAAAGTAAAAAAAAAAAAAAAAAAAAAAAAATGCATTTCAAGGATAGTTTTAAAAGTTTTAAATTTAAAGGGTGGATGTTTTCTAATAAATTTAGGCATTAATTATCTCTATATCTGTATATATTAAAAAAAAGTTTCTGTAGCTGGCATCAGATTTTTTTGTCTGCGATAGCATCTTCTCGCGGAGGGCAAAATGCTCTGCATCATGGGAGGTATCAATGTGTTCGAATACTTCAAGGAAGGCATTTCAGGTAGTTAGAAATCTGTATCATTTTAATTAATGAAGTTATTAAGTAAAAACCTCGGGTTTATAAAGGTACTATTTGCCATTAAAGAAATAATTTCTCTTATTACGTCATTTTCCACAGGGAAATAAAAATGTTATCACTGGTGTAAAAAAATAAATAAATTCCCCAAACATCTTTTTTTTTTTTCTACTTTTAGGAAATTAATTTTATTACTTGCAATATTTATGTTTATTTTATTTATTTGTTCTTTTTTTTTTTTGTGAATAATGAAATAATGTCGTGTCTGTATAACTAACCATATTTCTCTTTACCATTAAAGTGTATTTATTATTTTTATTTGAAAATGTTTTTTAAAATACTTTGGATAGATTTTGGTATACAAAAGTATTTAGATTTAAATTCAAACTCAGTTATAAACGAAAAATCTTCTTATTTAGCATTGATAATTTTTTAACATTAGAGAATTAGACATTTCCATGATACATTTCATACTTCTAATTATGGCAAGAAAAAATTCACCTAAAATTTTTATAGATTTTATTCTTCATTAATGTAAGAAGTAGATTGAAGAGAAGGTACTTTTTCTTTAGCCGGCGAAATTCTCGCCAAGCAAACTTTATTGGCAACAACAGTACATTAATGGATTAAAAGTAAATGTTATATCTTTTATGGGACAACACTTTAAAAAGCTAGCTTTAAGAAAAGCTTCAGAAAATTTAATTCTTAAAAATATAAAATAAATAAAATAAAATAAGTAAACGTAAAATAAGTTTCTTTAATTTTTTTTCTTATTATTATTCGGAGTGTTTTGAAACAATTACTCTGTCTCAGGTGCCTAATGTTTGGCGTCAGTTATATCATTCTTGGCAACTTTATCGATTCACCGGCAAAATGGAAATGTACCAAAGAGAATTAATAATTGAAGCTGCAGGATGTTTTTTCAAATTAAAATGATAATAGTAATAATAAACTTTTTCTCTTTTCGATATTTTCGAATGTCTAAAATTATTATCTAGCATTTCAATAAATACATACAGAGAGTATATACTGCCATAAATTAACTAAAGAAATTCAATAATAAAAAGTACGGGCATTAGCAAAATAGGTTCTAATTTTTTAAAAAGGTTATTCTAATTTATTTTAAAGGTTCTATTTTTTTTTTTTTTTTAACAAGCAATTCTGCCAAAAAAATCCTTCTCCAAATAGTTGCAAAAACTTAAATGTCCCCAAGAAGTTCGCATACTGTATCTGTAACGTAAAATGATCTAGATGTTACGAATGGACTCTTCCCAGTGTCGTCTGCTCAGTCATGTGATAGGGGAAAACAAATAATCAAATTCAATTAAATATTGTTCTTAAGAACAAAAATGTTAATATTTACTATAAAATAAAATAAAAGTAATATTGTGCATTTGTAAACAGTAGAATAATTGTATTTGTAAATTTAATAATCTTTAAAAAACACTTTGTGTTTATTTTCACATGTAAGAATCGATTTTTGTATGTTGTAATGTAACTGTTACATTAACTGATCTAGCAATAAATAATAGCTTGTACTTATGGAATGTTTACGGATTATAATTTGAAATTTTAAAACGTTTTCAATTAAATTTAATTGCATAAAGGTGTTACAACAAATTAATTAACTTAGTTACTGGTCTAAATGGTTTTACACCGTACAATGTTGCACTGTCAATGATTTAAGTACCAAAAATCAGAGTATTTAACATGTTCTCCATGAACATCAATAACAAATATAAACTAAATGATAATTGCAAATGCATACAGCAAACAAAAGTTGAGGAATAATGATATAAAATGGATTAAAAATGATGATGTATAAAAAAATAACACACATTAAATATGATTGATCAAAAATAAGAATAGAAATATGTTATTTCAGAAATCGCTATAGTTATAGAAGACTTCATCTGCTGTTTGATTTTCACCTATCATGTGATCTCTGACGTCAGGTGGGAAGAGTCCATTTCTCTCTTTTCCGGGAAAAAAAAAAAAAAAAAAAAAATACTGATCCTTAGCACATTATGTCATAAAAAAAAAAAAAATGGTATTAATTATTATTTATTTCAATTTGACATTGAATATGGGTATTTCCATTTTTTTTTTTTTCTTGTTTTATACAGTATTAATTTTCCTATTCAGTGAAAGACAGAGCGCCGCAGGGGTTAATAAGTGAAGCGAGTCGGGGGGGAGGCAAAACTTTCCTCGGGGGTTGCTGAGCGGAGTGAACAGGGGGCCGAGCCCCCTAGTATTATTTAAAAATAACGATACTAAGACTCCATTAACACATTTTTAACAGTTCTGATTCGAGGAACTCCAAAGCGTGTAAATATAACAAAAACTCAGTTTCGAAAATTTGACCCAAAAACAATACTTTCTCTGCCATATATATTGGTAAGAGAAATTAAAATAAATAAAGAAATGTGTTTCAAGAACAATTTTAAAAGCTTTAAAATTAGAATGTTTAATTTTATTTCTTCATTAATCTTGCTGAATTAAATTTAAAGGGTGGAGGACTTCTAATAAATTTTGGTATTAAATATATTATTTAAAAATTATGATACTAAGACTCCATTGACACATTTTTAATAGTTTATTCTCCTGGGAAAAAAAAAAAAGATTGTTCGAATCCTTCACGAATTGCGAATGAAGTGGAAAGAAGAGTTGCTTCGCGGGGGAGAGGTTTTGGCACTAGTTATGAAAATTCACCAGGTTGGGCTGTACGTGCCAACATAATGGAGATACGCTTCCAGGGATGTATCACAAGGCATACTTTGTCCAAAAATGTTTGGGCCCGGACAAGGGGGGTGGTAGGAGTGCTGCTAGAGAATGCAACTTTAAAATTTCTAATAGGAATGTATGTCTTGTGGTACATCCCTGGAAACGTCTCTTCAAGACAATGAATTTAGTATAAATAGTTTCGCCTACGATGATTATTAAAGAAGATACATGAGTTTTTAGACTTTTGAAACGTAAATTTTATACTTATGTATTCCCTTTAATAATCACTGCAGGATAAAACTATTTATATCAAATTCATTGTCTTGATGAGACGTTTCCAGGGATGTATCACAAGACATACCTTCCTATTTGAAATTTTAAAGTTGTCCTCCCTAGTGACCCCCTGCCCCCGGGCCCAAACTTTTTTCACCAAAAGAGGTCCCTCTCGAATTCATTAAATGCATGTTTTGCCATTTTTCAAAATTTCGACTCATTTTCAAGTTAGGAGGGGGTGTGGGGGACTTTTGGAACACCATGTACAGTTAACAATGCTATTTTCTGTTGCTTTAATGTGTTAAAAATGAACCCCCCAAAAATGTATATTAAAAACAAATTACTTTTGAAATTTTTAAGTTTCTGTGACACATTCCAATTGCAGTGTTTCAATCAAATTGTTTTATTTAAATAGCCTTAATTTGTAAATAACATTACAATCACCCTCTTAAATAATTTTATAAATGATTAGGCTAGCCACAGGAATTCTATACATATCATTTTGAAAAACTGGAAATCTCCTCACAAAAAATAGGATAAAAATATTTCATATGAATGTATCGAGATAATCTGACAGATTTTGAGTGAAATTAATTCACATTCCATTATGCATTCCGAATGTGGGAGAATATATCCAATACTGTCAATCATGACATATTGTGGCACAAGTAATGGACACCTATAAAAATGATAGACGGTATTAAAAAATTAACAAAATAAGTTAAGCTCTGCATGTTTATTTTAGTTTTATGAAGTAAGCATATGGAAAACCTGCTCGAAATAAACATATACAGGCATGGATATAAGTGAAGGCATACTTTCAAATTGAAAGTTTTTGCTGGACATCTAAAGAATTACTTCATGTATTCTCTTGAAATTTTAATCATAGAAAGAATATGAACATTTAAAGAATGAATATAACTGCCTTAAATAAGGAGTGATACACCTCATATGTTTCAGTGTAAGTTTTGTCCCGAAGGCTAAAAGGGAATCAGTTACAAATTTAAAAAAAATGTGTAAGGTTTGTGATTGTCCTATGAAAAATAATGCTTGAAATTCATTGTAGTTGTAGCACATGATTATGTTGCTTCTTTTAATTATATATATTCATTTATATGATAACATGTATATTCATGAAAATATAAATATTTCTTTGAATTATATATATATATATATTATAAATGTAGGGGGTAAAACAATGGGTATTCAACTCAATGCAGCTATAGCAAATTTGATGTACTGCTTTAGACACACCATACTGAAATGAAGATATAAAAGTATTAAATGTCTGATGAAATATGAGCATTTTTAATAGATAATTTTCAACTGTGTATATGCAAAGCACTTAAAAAGTTTCTTTTGCATATTTTATTAAGTTAATCTAAGAAAACAAGCAAATATAAAAATTCAGTAAGATATTATCAACAAAATGTTTTGTTTCTTTTTTTTTAATCACTTAAAATTAAGGAGTATAACTGAAAATGTATGAAACCCCTTAGTGTTTCCCCTCCCCTTTTTTTAAGTATTTGAAATTCAACTCTTCTATTTATAGTATCAGTTTGAATTCCCATGATATTTGATTGGGTATTTTTTAGAATAGCCCTATTTTTAGATAATAAATTATATATATATATATATATAACTGTGTAAGCACATGTGCATATACATTTAAAAATTATTTTGTAAAATTGCTCATATTGCATCAAATATTTAATATCTTTACATTCTGATTGCATTATGTTGTGTCTAATGTTATAGGTCAAGTTTTCTAACGATGACGTTGCATTGTTTTGAAAACACTTTATGTTACACAAAAAATATACAGAAAATTGTCAGCGTTGTTAAAGAAATTTTCTCTCTCCAGATATGTACAGGTTATTTTCATATAAATGAATATATACATGAAATGGAGCAATATAATCATATTCTACAGCTATAAGTCATTTCAAACGTCATTTTTTACACCAGGCCTGTCCAACCCAAAACATTTGGTGGGCCACACCTTATGTATATATGTGTATATATATTTGTGAGTGTATGAATCATGTTTGTATATACATTTTTGGGGGAGGGCAGGGTTCTGATTTGGAGCAGAATACATTAATTTAAATTATTTTCATTCATAAATTAACAATAGAATTGTGAAAAATTTATAACTATACATCAATAAAAAGAATGAATCATGAATCTAGTAATATTTCATTACAACAGTGTGATTCTTTAGCTACCACAGGGCTGCCAACAACTACACAATTGGTGTAGTAACTACGCTTTACCCTGCTTCTGCTACACTCTACGCATCGCATATTTAAAGCTACGCTTTTCCTTTCTCCATCGTTATCTTGTTTACAACGAACAAACTCCGATTTTACACCGTATCTGCAAATCGCGGTTATGGATGAAGTAGCTTGAAAACTCCGGAGGTTGGTAGGGTGTTTCGTTTCCTTCTCATAAACTATGACGATAGCATGACTGCGTACATGCAGTGATTGGATTTTTGGAGAAGTCCTTTTCTATCGCTAGAGGTCTAATCTGTTTACTTTCGTTTTTCGGTATCATGTGTTTGTTATCGGCTGGACTCGCATTTCTGCATTTATTTATTTTGTTACTTAAAAGTGGACATATTTGTTTAGGTTTTTATTTAATAGTATTTTAAGTTAAAATGAGCGATGATGATGATAATCCGAAGAAGAAGAAAACAGTTCCTGATCAAAAATTTCTATCGGAGTATTCTGCTAAATGGCCATGTTTGCAATCTGTAGATTCATCACCCCATCAGGCGTATCGTACAATATGTAACAGCAATTTTCACGTAAATCATGGTGGACTTTATGATTGTTCGTGTCATATTGCAACAAGCCGATGTATTATTTTTGTGTGTTGAATTATTAAAAGTCAATAAATTTCTAAAAGTAAGTTTTAATGTAAACAAAAGATTTTATGCTTATTTATATTTTAAGCATTTTCTTATTTTTTAGTGACTACACTTTGTAGCTTAAAACTACACTTTTTCTCATTTTTTAACTACACTTTAGCACTCCCAGAGGTTGGCATCCCTGCTACCATAGTCGTTTAAAGGTATTTTCGCTTTGAATAGTCAGGAATGAATTATTAATTTTTAATCTGTTAACCAAAGTTATCAAACTTTAAATATCGTTAGTCTCCATGAGTGCCGCAGAAAATTACAAGGCGAGGGCTCAGCATGCGACTCATGGGCCGTAGGTTGGCCACCCTTGTTTTACACGGTGGTCATTAGCATTTTATTACATGTGTAATTTGTAACTGACACCATTTTGCCTCCGGGACAAAAGTTTTGCTGAAAAATATGAGATATAGCATTTCTTTTTTACACCTGAAGTTGCTAGAGAATCCATGAAGTATATTAAAACAGGAATAAACTACTACGTCAGAAACGCCAAAGAAAAATTATTGAGGTTGAGGAAAGAAAAATTATTATCTCCTGCTATTATCCATGAAGTATATCTTAACATATTCACTAAAAACATTTTAATTGTACAAAGCAAGCAAAACATATATAACATTTACTTTCTACCCCTGAAATTCTGAGAAAATCCTTTAGATATTTGCTAAAAACACAAAACAACGTCTTTAGCAAATATTTGAACAAAAATCTTGTAAAAACATAAACAACACCTTTAGTGAAAATTTAAACAAATGTCTTGTTTGCTTTGAACATAAATTGTTCAAAGATAACAAGATGCAACTCAATGTTATTGAAAACAAACAGGAAATAATTATAAAATGGCAAATTGTTAACATTATTGCATTTAAATGATCTCATCCTAGAACTGATGACTTGAAATCTTCCTAGTGCAAGACATCAATAATAGAAAGTTGTAACATCAACTTTGAAAGTGATGTGAAACTGTGCACTGTACTTATAAAACTTATTTTTAGAGATTAAATTTAAAAGTGTACATCAATGGTATGCTTACACTAACATTAATTATTATTATTATTATTATTATTATTATTATTATTTTTTTTTTTTTTTGGTAGAATAACTTTATATTTATTCAAATTCATGCATGCACTAGTTTTAAATTCAGCCTGTAATTATTTTAAATCGTAAATCATTTCTAAATTTTACGTATAATCCCTACTTAACTCAAAAAAAAAAAAAAAAAGGAATATCAAAATTGTTACTTTCTCTTACATTTTAAAATTATTTACATTAAACTTTTTGAATATTTTAATTCAGATTCCAATGATGCATACAATATTTTAATTTTTCTTGCAAAAGAAAAGCGTCATTTGAAGACCATTTTAAAGTATATATTTTAAATGGATTTTTAGGACATAAAAATCACAAAAGTTTTTAACAGATAGCAATCGACAGAAAGATGGCTAGCATTTATTAGGGATACATAAAAACCTAAAGTGACTTCACTCTACTTTCCGAACATTTAGTTATCAGGCATTTAAACAAATTTGAATCAATAAGTAATTCAGTAAGTAAACAAAAGGGAAGAGCGTAATAGGATGTTTGAATATTTCGCCCCAAGTTTGTATGTTTGACAGTAACGCCAATAGACCGTAATAGAACCGTATGTTTGACAGTAACGCCAACTCCATAGACCACGAAATTTCAATTTAGAAATATTTATTCATGAATTCATCAACCGTGAATATTCATTTTAAATAAATTGGAGTGTAAAGGTTGAGTTGTGCTGCGATTAATATTGTCACTTGATACAGCTGCGTTTGCAGACTCGGTGACGTAGCCAACGAATATTATGTGAGAAATGCCTGGCTGGTTGTCAGCCAGGGTAGCTCAGTGGTAGAGCATCCGTGCGTTAAGCGGAAGTGCCCGGGTTCGATTCCCGGCTCTAGTATTTTTCACATAGTTGGTAAATAAAAAATATCAACCTTTACACTCCAATTTATTTAAAATGAATATTCACGGCACGGTTGATGAATTCATGAATAAATATTTCTAAATTGAAATTTCGTGGTCTATGGAGTTGTGCTGCGATTAATATTGTCACTTGATACAGCTGCGTTTGCAGACTCGGTGATGTGGCCAACGAATATTATGTGAGAAATGCCTGGCTGGTTGTCAGTCAGGGTAGCTCAGTGGTAGAGCATCCGTGCGTTAAGCGGAAGTGCCCGGGTTCGATTCCCGGCTCTAGTATTTTTCACATAGTTGGTAAATAAAAAATATCAACCTTTACACTCCAATTTATTTAAAATGAATATTCACGGTTGATGAATTCATGAATAAATATTTCTAAATTGAAATTTCGTGGTCTATGGAGTTGTGCTGCGATTAATATTGTCACTTGATACAGCTGCGTTTGCAGACTCGGTGATGTGGCCAACGAATATTATGTGAGAAATGCCTGGCTGGTTGTCAGCCAGGGTAGCTCAGTGGTAGAGCATCCGTGCGTTAAGCGGAGGTGCCCGGGTTCGATTCCCGGCTCTAGTATTTTTCACATAGTTGGTAAATAAAAAATATCAACCTTTACACTCCAATTTATTTAAAATGAATATTCACGGTTGATGAATTCATGAATAAATATTTCTAAAAAAAAAAAAAAAATATATCAAGAGACCTCAAAATGTATAGATACACCAAAACCTTACTCAAAACTTTTTTATGATTGCAATACTTTATTTACATAATATATGTTCAGAAAAGAAAAAACTGTTCTAAAAATTATTCTATAACCAGTCCCAAATTCTTTAATAAGATTCTTATTGAGATGTATAAGTATTTTGCATACCCCCTTTTATTCTAAATAGTGTATAATAAGGATATAAGGAATTTCAATAACATATATATATATATATACAGTCGGTAACAAAAGTGTCCGAACTTGAGCAAAAATTCCTATGCAAAAAAAGTGCACATCATACGGTTTTGTTAAATAAATCCTTATCGAATCATGTTCTTACACTGACTAAGAATAGGATTCGACAAGGATTTATTTAATAAAACCGTACGAAGTGTGCTTTTTTTACATAGGAATTTTTGCTAGTGTTCGGACACTTTTGTTACCGACTGTATATAAATCAATTTCTTTTATTATGTTTCAAATAGCGTGACATTAAACATATTGTAAATAGTGGTCGCAATATCTCGATATATATATATATACCGGGTGATTCAAAATAGATGTTACAGCGATTATCTCGTAAACTAAGGAAGATAGAAACAAACTTCCAATTACAAAATTGATGCAAATTAAGAGTAGATTTCAGATATGGCATTCTTTTGTACAAGGGGCTGTATAGATATTAAATACGAAATTTAATTTTTATACGGCCCCTCCTATCATATGACTTATATTTAGAAAAATATTCTCCACGCTCTAACAATCAAAATAAAAAAAAAATCATATCTCTAAGTCAAAATCTAGCTGAGTTATTGCAATTTGAAAATTCTAGCATTTTTCGCCAAGTCTTAAGGGGTTGTATCAAAAGTGAATTACTATTGCTTTTGTAATAAGGCACACGTTGATCAGCGTTTGAGGGGGGGGGGGGAGAAAAAGAAATCTTTCAGGGAAAGACGGCTATTTTAACCTGTTATGTCTCCTTTTCCCTAGTAAATACACAAGAGAATACTCATTGATAATGTAACAAATAAAATTTATGAATAATTTATGTACTGAAAGGAAATTTTCAAATTCATTTTTCTTTCTTTATACATTCTCTTACTCATATACACGGTGTAGAGAAAGAATTGTTTTTGAATCAAATTTCCGAAAATTAGCTTTTGTTATATTTGCACGTTTTCAGATCCTCTGAATTCAAAAATCATGTTTTTAGTGGTTGGTCTCTCTCTCTCTCTCTCTCTCTGTGTGTGTGTGTGTCTGTGTGTTATTAGAATATCTCAAGAACAAATAGTAGCAGAAAATCCAATTCGACATTCTAAATCCTTATCATATTGCTTTGCTACACTAAAGTATTCGTTATGATCAGACAATTGTTTGTTTACAGGGTCATCCAAAAGAATTCAAATACATTACGTCTGTGAGGGAAATTTCTCATATGTACATTGTGACATGTACAGACTGCCTTAAACAAAATGAAAAGAAAAATTTTTTTATACGCATAAAAGCATGTTTTATGTAGATTCTGGTATAGCAACCATTCATCATTCATTTACAGGGTTACCCAGAGTATTTCGATATATTGGAGCTATACTTGGGAATTGCTGGAAGTGTATTTCATTTTGTGTTACTTGTTTTACATATAACAGTAAATTTACGTACACAAAGTCATGTGTATATAGTTTATACACAATATACAGGGCTACCCAAAATTAAGGTAAACATTTTTTTATTATTATTATTAAATGTAATTGGTGTAAGCGTTTGCTGCATTTTTTTTTTTTTTTTTTTTTTTTTTTCAAAGAACACTGCTGACACAGAACGCAAAATTAATTTCTCATACCCATACTGTAAACAAAGTAGCTTTTGGAGAGAGATTTTTTTTCTGTATAATATGACATTTTGAGGCCTCCTGAATACGGAAGGTAAATTTTTATTCGTTGATCTGTATATATATGAATTATCAGCATATTTTAACAACAAATAATCTGGTGTGCCACTCACACGACTTTCTATTACCCTGAAATTTAATACCATAAATACAGGTTGGAAATTAAGAGGTAACATAAAGAGTACTGTTATGTAATCCTACGTTAAAATAATTCAAATTAGGCTTCGGAAGAGTTTTAATGATAATTAGTTCTGTGTGAGGGGGATCTCCGGAAATTATTCGTTTCCTGAAATTATTCGACGCAGGCAATAATCAAACATTAAAAAATATGGCTTTGGTAATAAGGAAGCCTTAAAACGTGTAAATACACAAAACACAAGCGATGCATATTTAGCTTAAAAACATACATTATTTATCATATGTGTATGAGGAATTCATTTCCACTCCTGAGCAGCTTTCCTGGACATGGTAAAATATTACAGTAAAGCACTTTCACTAACAATAAAAAAGAATATTATAGCTTAAATATTTGCAACCCTGTATATCTTTTGAAGAATATGTACAAACCACAAAGTGCACCTAAATATAAACCTATAGTAATAATATACGGCACAACCTAAAATGCACTTCCATCAATTTTCAGCTATTGTCGCATTATAATCTAGTTATTTTGTGTAGCCCTGTAAATGAACAGTGAATGATTTCCCTGCCATATTCTACATGAGGCATGTTTTTATGCATATAAAAAATATATATTCATTTCATTTGGTTTAGTGCAGTCTATAGGTGTTAAACTCTACTTACCTGCAATTTTCCCCATAGACGTAATGTATTTGAATATTCTTGAGTGTCTCTGTACACGAACTATTTATTTCATCTCAGTGAAAAGCTTAGTGTAGCATCCCTATATGATACATATTTAAAATACCAAGTTTGGAATGTCTGCTGCTATTTGTTCTTGAGATAAACGGATAACAGACAGACACACACACAGACCAACCGCTAAAAACACGATTTTCATATTCAGGACACCTCAAAACGTCTAAATATAACAAAAACTTACTTTCCAAAATTTGACCCAAAAACAATACTTTCTCTACTTCATGGGTATGAGAAAGTAATAAGTACAGGAAATGCGAATTTGGTACTTTGGATTCCATATCTAGTTGCCACTTGAAAAGTTGATGAAGGTTTGCAAGTTTCAAGGAAATTGATAACAGACTTGATTTTTATTTTGATAAGTATAGGTACTATAATTAAACGGGGGTTGAGAAGGGCGGTAACCCCCAGGCATAGAATTATACATCTATACCATATCATATTCTATACAAATCATTATTTTAGAATATTAATAATAAATATGAATTTCCTTATGATTTTTACAGTATAAAATTATTTAAATGTAATTCATAAGAATATCTGTCCCAAAACGCAATACATTGGCATCTTTTGTGCGTTCCTGTACATAAACCATTTGTAAAGAATTAATTAATGCCATTTTAAATAGGGAATATCATATAGTAAACCTGAATAACATATATCATTTCTGAAAATTTCTGAAAATATTTACAGACGCTGGGGGCGGGCAGACGAACAGATGGACAGTCAGACAAAAAAAAAAAAAAATGCAAATTGAAATCTTATTCACAGTTAAAAATTGTTAGAAAATGTTTAATGTAAACGAAAATACAATTCCAGCAAATGTCCAATAATAACCCTTAACGTAACTGAATATTTTTGCGTGCCCTGTAAATCTAATGTTAGTCGTACTGTACAGTATAGAAAGCATTCTTTTGTGCATATGAATAACATATTTCAATTTCATTAAGATTTATGCAAAGTAATTAAATTTTGGTTTATAGAAATATCTTCACATAGAACGCAATGCTTTGGAATACTTTCGGGTGTCCCTGTATACAAACCAGTGATGGTGTTTACTCCATTTTCTATAGAAAATATCCGATAGAAAACTATAATAACGTATTTCAATTTTATTAATACATGCATAAATTAAAGGTATTAAAATATGGTTTATAAAAATACCTCTCATGGAACACAATGCTTTGGAATACTTTCGGGTGTCCCTGTGCACAAGCTAGCAGATGTATTCACTCCATTTTCAATAAGGAACATCCGATAGTGACCTCAAATAACATATATCAGTTTCAGGAAATTCTATGAATATTCACGGGAGTTAGAGTGCAGACACACAGAAAGACGGATGGACAGACACACAAATCGAAGTCATTAACACTTTTCAATCTTGCTGGAATTCTTAAAGAGCCGAAGTCATTAAATTTATCAACCATGATGGAAAGTGGTAAAAATAAAGCGCGAAAATTTCACACGGTTTTGCTAGTCCTTTAGTTTTTTCCCTCTCTTAACGTGTTTTAATTTGCAGGTGACCCCCCTCAGAAATTTAACTATTAAATTTTTTAACAATACGAAATAATGTAAATTTGCATTAAATTCTTAAAATTGTTGATTTCACGTGTTTGAATGATTTTAGTTACTATTTTAAAATAAAGGATCTTTTTTTAATTTTTCTCAACTCATAGATAACCCCCTAAAGTTAGCCCGTTGGCGTCGAAAAATAGATGCCAAAATTGAAAAAAAAAGTGGTGTAAGTCATCATTTTCAAATTGCAATAACTCAGCGAGATTTTGACTTAGAGAGATGATTTTTTTTTTAATTTGCTTGTTAGAGCGAGGAGAATATTTTTCTAAATATAAGTCACATGATAGGAGGGACCGTATAAAAATTAAATTTCGTATTTAATATGTATACAACCCCTTGTACAAAAAAATGCCATATCTGAAATCTACTCTTAATTTGCTCTAATTTTGTAATTGGAAGTATGTTTCTATCTTTCTTAGTTTATGATATAATTGCTGTAACATCTATTTTGAATCACCCGGTATATATATATATATATTTGGATTTGTACTTCCTGAACATACATACGTAAGGAAAGTATTGTACTCATGACAAATATTCGGCTTTGAAATTTTAATGAATCTATACGTTTTGCGATCCCCTGATTTTACTTTGCTATTTTTACGATAATATATGTATGTGAGTGAACATGATAGCATCTAACCGATTTGTTCGAATGAGCTGAAAGTTGCTACGTATGTTATAGGTCACCGTAGCATGAACTGTATAGATTTTGGTGAATTATAGCTTTCTTCACTTATAGTTTTCTTTTTTTTTTTTTTTTTTTACAAGGACACAAAGAAAAATTCTTTATCATTATGGTCAATGAGCTCAAATTCTTTAAAGTGTGATAGCGTCTAAATGCTTTATTCAAATGAACTGAAGAATTATATAATAGAATAAATGAATAATAGAACACTGTTTTCAGTAATCCATAAGGAATTCTTATTTTTACAGAAATGCTCTTATAAAATCCTACAGTGAAGAGTGAAACCTGCTGTAAAGGCTAATAATACGTATAAATTTCCTCATTTTGAAGCAGTTTTCATTGTTTATTTATGAAAGAAATTCCTGATCTAGCAAACACATAAGCACAAACAGAGAGACTATAAGGAAATATTTTTCAACTGTAAATGATTGATATAATATTATAAAAGCAAAAATCCAGAAATAACTAAATTTTGCAAGTAAAAGTTGGAATAACGTTAAGCTTACTGTCATCAATGCAAAATAAGAAGGAGGTTATAACAGTTTTAGTAATAAATTTGATTAAAAAAAGGTCTTCAATATCTGTGTTAAATGCTCAAAACCCCCATTAAATTTGCGATTTTGAAAGGAAAAAAAAAAGGATATTTTTAATTTAATAATCTTAAATAACACGCTTTTAATATTCTACATCAGTTAGAAAATATAAAAATCTCAAAAAATATAACAATTCAAAAGCATTTCATTGAAATCAGAAAAAAATTCGATTTAATTTGTCACTACAGTCGGTAACAAAAGTATCCGAACACTAGTAAAAATTCCTATGTAAAAAAAGTAGAGTTAATACTGTTTTGTTAGATAAATCCTTGCCGAATCCTGTTCTTAGACTGACTTAGAACATGATTCGACAAGGATTTATTTAACAAAACAGTATTAACTCTACTTTTTTTACATAGGAATTTTTGCTAGTGTTCGGATACTTTTGTTACCGACTGTACCTTCAGTAGCAGCTTTCCTGCTAGCACAATGCCGATCTCACTGCCTGGGGCCACATCGTATCCCAGTGCGCGTGCAGAAACAAACATATTAACACACAAGCTTTGATTAGTTTACCAATGCCCTCGGGTCCCTCTACCAAAATATCTCCCTTTTCATGTACAGTCGGTAACAGAAGTGTCCGAACACTAGCAAAAATTCCTATGTAAAAAAAGTACACTTCATACGGTTCTGTTAAATAAATCCTTATCGAATCATGTTCTTAGACTGACTAAGAAGAGGATTCGACAAGGATTTATTTAACAAAACCGTATGAAGTGTACTTTTTTTACATAGGAATTTTTGCTAGTGTTCGGACACTTTTGTTACCGACTGTATTTTGGATGTGGAGTACAGTTATGCTTTAAAAAAACATATTTTTGCTCCCCACTCCGCAGGGAAAGGGAGATCCATCCTTTCTGTGGAGGATCAAAATTGTGATGGCATGTTTCCGGACCACCTGTAGGGGTGAGTCCCAGACCATCGCCAATTGTCCATTGCGCAGTACTAGTGCGACGTAATGCAATCAACCAACCGAAGGGAAAAAGGGGAAAGTTAAAATTACGCTTTGAAACATATTTTTTACCCCCCTGCCACCCTTAAAGGCACGAAAAGGGAATTTCGCAAAACCACATGGGAGAAAAAAAAAAAAAAAAAAAAAAAAAATATATATATATATATACACGCGCCTATTCGAATGCAACGTTGTGTCAAAATTTCAAAGTAATTGGTGAAGAGCTTTCAGAGATTTAAGATTTTGAACAAATGATTACGTTTGGAAATAGGGCCTGATTAACGCACGGGCTACTTGGTACGTGTCTCAGGAGCCCTTGACATAGAGGGCTTGAAATTTTGTTTACAGTTTTAAAAATGCATTAAAAATTTATAAAAGATGTGTTCGAAAACAATTCCGCATAAAAATTTCACATGTGAAAGCGAAATGAAACGTTTTACAAAAGGGAATATTTTACTGAAATATGTATTTTTGGGGGAAATAATGGGAAAATTTAATTATTATTATTATTATTATTATTATTATTTTCAAAGAATGGTAAAACCATAGGGAAGATTATGGGGGAGGATGGGGGGAATGTGCATTGGGCCTTGGGCTTACTTTTGGCTTGATCGGGTTCTGCTTGGAAATGTACACTGAAAAGCCAAAAAAACTGGTGCAGTTGTGCATATACAAATAACAGAGGTATGGAACCAATCAGAGAAACGCGATGCGGTCAGCAGTGCTTATATAAGATAACAGGTGTCAGTCAAAACTGTTAGATCAATTACTGCTGCTACAATGGCAGGTTATCAAGATTTAAGCGACTTTCAACATGGCGTTTGAAATAGTGCACGAAAGAGGGGTTATTGCATTTCCAAGATAGCGATGAAATTTGAATTTTCGCATGCGTCCATTTCACGAGTGTACCATGAATATCGGGAATCCAGTAAAACACCAAATCTTCGACCTCGCTGTAGCTGGAAAAAAGTCGTGAAAGAACGGGACCAATGCGGTGGCGGACCTACAACTCTCGAGGCTCGAGGCGAAATTCTCATTGCCCCCCCCCCCTAACTGGAGTCCCTACTACATTGAGGCTCCCTCCCCCCCTTGCACTTCTTTAGGAATTTATTACAATAAAAAAGCAATGAAGTTAGTTAGTTTTAAGATTTATTCAGAAGCCAAACCAACAAGAACGCCAGGGGCATTGATCAAGCTTGGCATAATGAGTTAATGAGTTTTTTTGGTTTTGGAGTTGTCATTTTATAGTCACATTGACAAGAACCTACGGTTTAAAGGGGAATTGCAGGGAATGTTTCAGATTAAAATAATGACACAATCAAATTAAAATAATGACAACTTCATTACATAAATATACTTAACGGCCCTCTTCACTTACCGTTGCCGGAAGACCGAGCCAACGTTATTCTAGGGGAAATTTTCTTTACTTGTAACTAATTAACAAATACATATTTCTTAATTCTGTTTTCACATTCAGAAAATTCCCAACTGTTAAATTGACGGACATTTTTTAAAAACGTATTTTTTTAATTTTTAATATTTTATTTTGAAATTACAAAAGGAAAAATTTCACATATTGAAAATTTGTATTTTACTGCTTCAAAATAAAATATTAAAAATTAAAAAAATACATTGAAAATTCGTATTTTACAGCTTCAAAATAAAACATTAAAAATTAAAAAATTACGTTTTTAAAAAAGGTGCGTCAATTTAACAGTTGGTAATTTTTTGAATGTGAAAACACAATTAAAAAATATGTATTAGTTAATGAGTTATAAGTAAAGAAAATTTCCCATAGAATGACATTAGCTTCGGCTTCCGGCGAGTGAAGTGGGTTCTTGAAGGTTACGTTCCTTCGGAGGCCCCCTCATGATCAGAGGCCCGGGGCGGACCGTCCCCTCCGCCCCACCCTTGGTATGCTAGTGGACCAATGGCGACTGACGAGAATCATTAAACATGACAAACTGGCAATCCTTCCTCAAATTGCTGCAGATATGAAACCTGGGGCATCAATAAGTGCCAGCGTGCGATCTATTCAGCGGACCATCATGGGCGTTCGGAGCTAAAAGCCCAGTCTTATACCATTGTTAATGTTACTACATACCGTCGGCTGCAAAATTATTCGAGCACTAGCCAATAATTCCTATATTTAAAAAGTACACTTAAGACTGTTTTGCTAAGTAAATCCTTGTCGAATCATGTTCTTAGACTGATTAAGAACATGACTCGACAAGGATTTATTTAAAAAAGCTGTATTAAGTGTACTTTTTTTTGGCAAGGATTATTGCTAGTGCTCGAATATATTTGCAGCCGACTGTAATATAATAGAAAGCTTTACGCCTCGCTTGGGCCCCCCACCAGCACCATCATTGAGCTGTTTATGATTGGAAACACGTTGCCTGGGCCTGACGAGTCTTGTTTTCAATTAAGGTAAAGACACCAGTGCTCGTCACTCTTAAGGCCTTAATTTTAAAATGTTTGTTTTTTTCGCGTGGCATTTATGTGGAATTTATGTATCAATATTATACTTTGGTCTATTTTATACACTGATTCTTCTAGTTGTTGTTAGACACTTTCATTTTTTCAATACGTTAAGCCAATTTTTAAAAATAAAATAAAAATTAAACCTATAAAAATGCACCAGTGCTCGTCACTTGAAAACTGCGTTTCACCAGTAGTCGTCAGGTGTTTGCCCCAGTGGTCGTCATGTAAATAAAACGCAACAATTTGCTCAATAGTTTGATTTTAATTGCGTTTTTGCAAAATTAAATGAAACAGAATATCTTTGGAACATATTTAGAACCCAAATCCATTCTTAGGGTTTAAAACACAAAACATTAAATGGTAAAATTCAAAATATTGCGAATAAAACAAATTCATATGTGAAATAATTTGAAAATTCTTTGCTTTTAAGAAAAGTTTTCAAAATTTTATGTGTTCTCAAAAATATCTTTACTTAAAGCAGAGGGTAAGTAGCAGGGAAGGGGGTAATAATCTCGATTTTAAGAGTGACTTTGTTCCAAATAATCGCAGTAAGATTGATTTTACCATGCTTTTTATTAACGCGTATTCTTGTTTGTTTGTCCAGTACAAATCTTACAATTGATTTTTAACTAACTTCCCGACTATCTAGACTTTTGAAACTTTCAGAATAGTTCAGAACACGATGAAAATGCATTTTTTAAATACTTTTAGCCAACTGCTCCGGGTCCCTGCAGCCTTCGGCAGCGTTATCAGTACAAATATTGCAATCGATTTGTAACTGACTTCTCGACTAGCTAGACATTTGAAACTTTCAGAAAAGCTCAGAAGACGGCAACAATGGATTTTTTAAATATTTTTAGCCAATTGTTTCGCGTCACTGCTGCCTTCGGCAGAGTTTATATGGTTCAACAGAAAATTTATTTAACTTTTTTCCCGACTAACTAGACATTTGAAACTTTCAGAATAGCTCAAAACACGGTGACAATGCATTTTTAAAATATTTTTAGCAAGCTGTTTCGGGTCCCCGCTGCCTTCGGTAGCGTTCACATGATTCAACAGAAAATTTATTTAACTAACTTCTCGACTAGCTAGACATTTGAAACTTTTAGAATAGCTCAAAACACGATAACAATGCATTTTTTAATATTTTCAACCAATTGTTTCGGATCCTCGTTGCCTTCAGTAGCGTTTATATGATTCATCAATCATAAACTCATCCCGATCATCAATCTTCCCGACTACCTAGAATTTTGAAATTTTCAGAATAGCTCAGAACACAGTGACGATGCATTTTTGAATTACTTTAAGCCAATTGTTTCGGGTTCTCGCTGCTTTCAATAGCATTTATATGATTCAACAGAAAATTTTAAAACACGGTATATAAAAATTTCTTTTGTATTGCAATTATTTTTTTTTTAAACGTATGGGTTGATTATGCGTATCTAACACATACTATAAAGGAATTTTAAGAAATCCTTCGCCTCTCCTTCCTCATTAAGTGTGGGGTGGATACAAAAACACGTTTTCAAGAGTAATTATTCTCCAAATTATATCAGGACAAATTATATCAGGAAAGCAATTTTTGATGCGTTAATTGGTCTTTCATACCCCAAAATACTGTAAAGGTATTTTGCGTAATTCTTTCCGACCAAATTTTGAGAAAGAGTAGCAAAAACGTATTTCTACGCATAACTCTGCTCGAAATAATCTTACAAAGGCGATTTCTGATGTGTGAGTTGGTCATATGCATCCAACACCTAGTATAAAGAGATTTTGCGAAGATCTTTCGTCTATGTGAGGGTGGCAAAATATATATATATATATATATATATATATATATATATATATATATATACGTTTTCAAGCTCAACTCTGCTGCAAATTATTTTCGGGAGGGGATTTTTTTTATGCGTTGGTTGGTTGTGTGTGTGTACCTTACACGCATTATAAGGCGATTTTGCAAAATTACCCTTCCCCTCTTCCCTCGACCGGGCGGACAAAAAACACGTTTTTAACCTTAGCTGTACTCCAAATTAACTCAGAAAGGCGAGTTTTGATGTGTGGGTATTGGTTAAAAGTACGCAATATGTAGTTTGATAATATTTCGTTAAAATTCTAAATTTACCCGTGGGAGAGGGGGGGGGGGATAAAAAGCGGTTAAGTCTATGCCGAAGGCAGTAGAAGCTAATCATCATATTGCGGGACGGAAAGCTATTACAAAAGCCAGCGGGAATATTAACTGCTGTTTCGACTGATTTCAAAGTTTTTTTTTTTTTTTTTGATAATGATAGGGATTTTTTCCTATTTTACTTAAATATAGAGACCAGCAAATCTGGCAAAGCTTGCTAGTATTATTCTACACATCAAGCTAGTGTTATCAAATATTATGGATATTAATGTTATCAAATGTTAATGTTAATTAATGTTATCAAATATTATCTTACAATTTTAATTATTTAAGAACAACAGTCAACAGGGTAATTTTGATCAAAATTTTAACTATTTGTTTATCTTACATAATTAATATAATGTATAAACAGAAAACTTGCTTAAGAAATGTTTTTAATGTTTAATATTTTCTATATAAGTTTTTATTCACCTGCATCTAACATAACAAAAAAGCCTTAACATAATTTTGAACCGACTCACAGTCATGCTAACTATGAAATTAAGCCTTTGTATTTTATCATTTTCGAAATATATATGAATTAAAATTAAATTATTACGGTCAATAAAAAACTTAAACATCACTTAAATACATCTTCGCAAAAGCATGACATCATAAAAATTTAAAATACATTAGACAGATGTATGGAGTAATCATGTCTGTTTTTCTAAAATATATAACAGAAACCAGAAAAAGCTCTTTATAACTAAATATGTTCATGTGCCATTGTTTAATTTTTCCAGCAAAATAACATGGAAAATTTTAGGTTTTTTAAAGTCAGTCATAGTGAATTAAAATTACCTTGACTGACTTTATTTAAACAAGCTATACAAAAGTTACAAGTGCAATAAAGTTCACGTTCTTGAGGTTAAAATACATTTGTTTACATTTACGAATACCCCTGACGACTACTGGTGCCGATAGTCAAATTAACGTAAAAATTATACCATCATAATATTAAACGAAAATATAGTATTTTTCATCAAAAAAGTTACCCAGTTATTAAAAATGTTAAAACACCAGTGTTCGTCAGGGGTGACGAGCACTGGTAAAACGTGCAAAATATGCACCAGTAGTCGTCATACCTTAAAGACCTTTATATTATGTCAAATTTTAAAAAGTTGCACATAAATCGTATTCTGCATTTCATAAGCATTACATACAATGCTTTATGAGCAATGTCAAATGCAGCAAACAACAAAATATATCAAGAAATGCATATCTATTCCCTTAATCATTTGCTTTACGTTGACTCAATTCAATTGTAATTTAACGTATGCTTCCCTTATTTTGTTTCTCCCTACTCTTCCCCAATAGTTGAAATCGAACTTCTTATGTCATAAGAAGCAGAAGGCTTTGTAGAATCTTATGCGGGTAGATTCAAATTCATACAGGTTATAAAACGGTTATTTTAACACTTCTTTAAAGAGGGTGACGACTACTGGTGCAGATTTTAGGGGTGACGAGCACTGGTGTCTTTACCTTACTATATTGCCAGATGGATGTGTACGAGAATGGAGATAATCTCGTTAATCCATGGACCCTACAGTCGGCAGCAAAAGTATCCGGCACTAGTAAAAATTTCTATATAAAAAAAGTATACTTAATACTGTTTTGTAAAAAAAATCCTTGTCGGATCATGTTCTTAGACTAGAGTGACCATATTTTTTTCACTGAATTTGGAGACAAAGATGGCGGCGTCCTCGAATTTCGAGGACAAAAAAAATAATTAAATCACCTTAAATTGTAAAATTTTAGTAATTTTTATGTATAAAGCACCTAAAAGAACTTATTTTAGCTTATTTATTATACATATAATAAATTACTATAATAAAACATTAATAACTTTATAACCGGCATCCCCAAATGTGTTGTAATTTTTTGGGGACGAAGGTAGTTTTGTCCCCGAGATTCGAGGACATATGGTCAGCCTATCTTAGACTGACTAAGAACAGGATTCGGCAGGTATTTATTTAACAAAACTGCATTAAGTGTACTTTTTTTGCATAGGAATATTTGCTAGTGCTCGGATACTTTTGCTGCCGACTGTACATGCCAACAGGAGTTGGCTGAACAGGAGTTTTCAAGTTGGCAGAGGCACTGCCATGTTATAGGGAATGTGTAGTTGGTGTGTTATGGCACCCCTGATACGTTTACATATGACTCTGACAAGTAACAGATACATAAGCATCCTTTCCAATCACCTGCAACCATTCCTGTCATTTGTGCATTCCGGCTGACTTGGATAATTCCAGCAGGAGAATGTGACACCCTATACGTCGAGATTTCATTTCAAATGGCTCCAGGAACACTCTTCTGATTTTAGTGATGTCCATTTTACCTGCACCGAAAGTACAATTTTTGGATTCATGGAGGCCGGAATATTTCACACACCTGGGTTTCATTCTACAATTTTCAGCAGAGTGATGGTAATATTGACAGTTGAAACACTGCATTGTACGCTTAGGATTTCTGTAATTTTCAACATTAATACAAAAATGCATGAAACGATCAAGTTTAAATATTTCCTTCGATATTTCGTTGTTTGCTAACTGAATTTGGTAGAGGGGGAGCGGTAATTTGGTTTTAAAACTTATGAGTATTGGTTTTAATTATTTCAAAGTTAAGCTCGGTAAGAGAGTCCCCAACCTCTAAAATTGGGGTATCAATCCGAAGCCCTCTGATGACGGCTTTTAACGGAGCGAAAGATTGTTGAGGCATTACGTAATAATTAACTTTCATTTCGTCGAGTTTTTGAGACATGAACTCGTAATCTTCAGGCATGTTCGGATAAATTTTAAGAAAATTACCCGCAGGGATAGCCGAAAAATGACATTGATCTTTTAATTTTGCTAAGTTTTTGACCACTTGGGTCATATTTCCACATCTAATTGCGATGTGGCGAGTTTTAGGAATAAATCGCTTTTTACTTTCAGAAGTCTCTTTGGGTGGCTGGGAGAATGAGTTGTCCATAAGAACAGTTTCACCTAAACCTTCAAAAGAATTCCTGGTCGAAAATGGAAGCGTAATTTTAGAATTTGTAATTTTTTGCTTTTGAGCCGGGGACTCAAGATCTATTTTACATTTGGGAGTTTTCCTTCGAGAAACAATCTTAAAGTTTAAGTCAAAATTAATGTCTTTTTGCATTAGGGGAGCCTGCAATTACCTGATTTTCAAACTCCAGAGGTTCATCTTCCTCCATATTGCTGGCGCCATCTGTCGGTCTGACAGGGCCATGAAAGTCACTACGGAAGTCTGGAAAGTCAGGTATTGTGGTTCTGAGTTGCTCGAGGGAAAAGTCTTTGATTTGCCCTTTTAGTAGGCCTGTTTTCGTTTCGTTTTTAACTAGGGTTCTAGTCTCAAGCAGTTGAGTATACTCCTCGTCGTTCATAGCTTTGATCCAGTTGGGATGAATTTTGTGGCTGTAGCCAGAGCTGATGGCGTTGAAAATGCCTTTAACATATCCACTCCTTGATGAATCATTCATGAGTGCAGGGTCTTTATGACCCTCAGCAGATAGCTCTTTTTTCAGTGAAAGGCATGGTGAAATTAGCAAATTTCCCGTCACCTCGAATAATAGCCCTGAAAAGCAGTGCTGCCAGATTGAGGGAATTTTTTTTTAAAACAACCACCACTAAATTTTAATTGAAACGATTTGCTAATTGTTTCGAAACATATTTCACAGAAATCGCCTTGTAGTTACCTAACTGTAAGAAGTAAAATTTAACGGTGGATGTTGAATAAAAATTTCCCTCAAATCTCGAAGCACTGCTGCAAAGGGCTTCGATGTGACAAAGAGAGAGCGCCTGTAGTTGCCACGAGATAACGTGCGTTTTCTCTCTCCTGAAGCAGAAAGGAAACTCATTCAAGTGATTACGCTAAAGTCTTCTAGTAAAGATTAGATAATTAAATGTAACCAAAAATACAATTCATAATTACTGGTGGGAAATAAAATAAAAAACCCGGAACGCAAACATCTCTATATATGTGCCATGGAATTGCCAGAACTTTAATTTATTCCGGAACATGTTTAGTTCCGCTTTTATTCAGTACCACTTTTACTTTAAGAGTATTTTTTTTCTTATTTTATAATAGTTACATATTGAAGAAAAGTATTCCATAAAAATTGGTGTGAAATAAAGGCGGGGTTAAAAATGATCCGGAATAAATTAAAATGTTGACAACTATGGAATTATTAATAGATTAAAAACTGTAGATAAAGCGTCTTACCACGCCTTTCCTATTCAAAATTTGAAAAAGTTCGACCTTTTTTATTTTTTATTTTTTCGTTCCAATTGTGTATAGTTTTACTTTTACCAGTAGTTAAAAGGTTAACAAAACATGAATATATTTTATATATTTACAATGAAATATAATTTTTTACCAACAGCTTTTAGTTTTAAGAAATTTTTAAACTGTAAAATTGAAATGGCAAATTATTGGCAAGATCTCATTTCGAAACTGTTATTGCGAGTAACATAAATTGCAGAACATAGAACAAAGAATCGATTCGCAGTTTCTAATCGTTACACATTGATTTGTACTTAAAAGATATTCATAACATGGCGTCAACAAGGGTCGTCATACTTGCCAACATACTAATAAATATTCTGTAGTATTGTTAGCTCTGCCTTCTTTTTCACAACGGTATCTTTTTAGAGTATATTTCCTCTTATTTAATCGTAATATGTTTTGGAGAATATTACTCTAAAAATTTATTGGTGTGAGAAAAAGGGTGGGACTAACAAGACTACGGAATATTAATCAGGATGTTGGCAAGTATGGTTTGTACTCTCCGCCCATTTTTCAGGAAACTCTCTGGAATGAAAAAGATTTTTAATTTATTGCTGACACTATTTTTATGCAATAATCTTCACCATGTATAATCAGAGCACATTACTATAAATATATCCAGAAGTATTTCCGCATAAAATTAGTGGTGGAAAAAAGGCAGAAATTTCTTATCTTAGAGAGTGTCCTAAAAAAAAAGGCGGAAAGTACGACCCTTGAGTCAATGATTATATTAGAAAATATGAAATCTCGAATTCCGCTTTCGATAATATAAAATAACTTTAAAATATCTTTCGAATGATGTATTAAAAATAATTTAATCATAATTAGAAATTGAAATATTGAAATTTAAAAATATTACAGTGCCATCTGGCGGTAGAAATTTCTGTAATCTACTGTTCGATTCCAAATCAACAAAGCTTTCTAATGATGTATTACTTATGAAGTTATTTTAATTAGTAGCTGAGATACAAAAGAAAACCCATTCAGGACACCTCAAAACGTGTAAATCAGGTAAAATCTCGAATTCCACTTTCGATAATATAAAAGAACTTAAAAATATCTTTCGAATGATGTATTAAAAATAATTTAATCATAATTAGAAATTGAAATATTGAAATTTTAAAACATTACAGCGCCATCTGGCGGTAGAAATTTCTGTAATCCAAATCAACAAAGCTTTCTAATGATGTATTACTTGTGAAATTATTTTAATTAGTAGCTGAGATACAAAAGAAAACCCATTCAGGAGACCTCAAAACGTGTAAATCAGGTAAAATCTCGAATTCCACTTTCGATAATATAAAATAACTTTAAAATATCTTTCAAATGATGTATTAAAAATAATTTAATCAGAATCAGAATTTGGAATATTAAAATTTTAAAATATTACAGCGCCATCTGGTGGTAGAAATTTCTGTAATCCAAATCAGCAAAGCTTTCTAATGATGTATTACTTATGAAATTATTTTAATTAGTAGCTGAGATACAAAAGAAAACCCATTCAGGAGACCTCAAAACGTGTAAATCAGCTGAAATCTCGAATTCCACTTTCGATTCTCATGGAAAGCCTTCGCTGACGATGACGCGAGTTTCATGATTTTTGTTCACCCGAAAGTGCTCAACGCGCCTAAAGAAGTTTTCACTTCAGAAGTTGGGAACTCTGCCTGAGCACCAAAGCGCAGGGATGAAAGAGTTCTTTTTTTTTTTTTTTTTTTTTTTTTTTTGTCGCCAGTATTTTCTTGCGAAAATTTCTGCATATAAATACTCACCGCCCTTTTAACAGGACACTCTCCTATGCCTTTTTTGCCACCAGAAACTTTATGCAGAAGTACTTTTGAATAAAATTATACTAATGTATCATAATTATACAGGATATATATTATAGCATAAAAATAGTGGTAACAGCAAATTAAAAAAAATTTCATTCCTGAGAGTGCCCTGAAAAAAGGACGGAGAGTACGACCCCTGAGAAAATTACTTTAAAAAAAAAAAAAAAAAAAAAAAAAAAAAAGGCGCAGACTACAGAACTACGAAATATTAAATAGAATATTGGCAAGTACACTGGTGTTCAAAATTAAAACAACAACCTGTTTTCTCGTTTTCTTCTTTTGCGCATAACTTTTAAACATGTAAACATATGAGTATAAAATTTGGCATATTTGTTATCATATCGTTAATCGAATTTTATAATAACTTTAGCATAAGTAATAATTCTTAAACTAACAATTATTCAATTTTTCTCAAAAGTAAGCTTTGGAAAAAATAAAAAAATTATACATTTTTTAAAAAGAAAACGTGATGAAAAATGGTTTAAAGATGCACAGCAGACAGGAGAAGACGGACGTGCCTTCAAATGCTAAACTAAATCCCGATTTTCTATTCTGTATTCGTTTTTCTTTTACTTTTATAACGAACTTTTTGAAAAAATATATTTACTAATTTATAAACTATTCTCATCACCATAATAATAACAATAATAATGTCGATAATTTTTTTTATAATAAACGTGTTATCCAATTTTCATGCTTGTATGTAAATTTTTTAAGAAAGTTATTCACATGTGAAAAAAAAAAAAGAAGATAAAAGCAGAAACAAATAATCTGGTGTGTCACTCACACGACTTTCTCTTACCCTGAAATTAATACAGATTAATACAGATTGCACATTAAAAGGTAAGATAACGAGTTCTGTTATTTAAACCTGTGTTAAACAATTCATATTAGGCTTCTGAAGGGTTTTATATAATAATTAGTTCTATGGGAGGGGGCGAGCCCCCCTCAAACCCCGTTTCATTAATGTTATAATTTTTGGACCCCGTTTCATTCAAATTTCAAACCTACATTTATATAGAATTTAATTCGGTTATTAAAAAATAATTCTGTTTAAAAAAAATAATTTATTAAAATTATTATTTAAAAAAATTATCTTTTATGATAATGCAGACGATTTCCGTTTTAGAGTAGTAGTTTAACACCAAATATCCCAAAAAAAGTCCATTTTTTTCTCAATATTAAAAAAAATACGATTTTTTTTTCTACGTTTTTTTTTTTTTTTTTTTTTTTGTTAAAAGTAAAAAAAAAAATCGATAACTTTGTTTTAAATTATCGCAGATCGGTGGTTCAACCATTAGTTTCAAAGGTATTGGCGAGCTCTTTTGAAAGATACCCATCATGAAAATTTACTGCGGGGGGAGGCGAGGCTCCTATATACACAATTTTTTTGTCCCAGTTAACTATCTCTATTACAAAAAATATATATTCCTTTCATTTGTTTTAGTGCAGTCTATAGACGTTAAATTCTACTTACCTGCAATTTCCCCCATAGACGTAATGTATTAGAATTCTCTTGATTGTCCCTGTACACGAACCATTTGCTTGATCTTAACGAAAAGCTTACTATAGCATCCCACATTTAGAATACCAAGTTTGAACTTTCTGCCATAATTTGTTTTTGAGATATGCTGATAACATACAGACACACAGACACACACAGACCATTTGCTAAAAACATGATTTTCATATCAGGGGACCTCAGAACGTGTAAATATAACAAAATCTCGCGTTCGAAAATTTGACCCAAAAACAATACTTTCTCTACCTTATGGGTAAGAGAAAGTAAAAAGTGTTTAACACATGGATGCATGCACTTCTTTACCTATTTGTAATGCTTCCTTATGATCGTTTTTCGTTAAGGTTTCTTTTAAAAATTGTTAAAATTTTTAATTTTTTCCAGAGCTTACTTTTGAGAAAAATTGAATAATTATTAGTTTGAACACTATTTATTTACTTTTGCTAAACTTATGTAAAATTTGATTGGTGTTATTATAACAAATAAGCCATCCAAATTTTATGTTCATATGTTTAATTGTTTAAAAGTTATGCGCAAAAGAAGAAAACGAGAAAATAGGTTGTTGCTTTAATTTTGAACACCAGTGTATGTACTTCATCTCATTTGACCCAGTGTTTCCAGAATTTGCGACTTTTTTATTCAATAGTCATCAATGACTTTAAAAAAGGATATTTTATATGCATAATAGACGAATCGAATGGAAGAATCGTCTGTTGTATATGACAAATATCACTCCTCAAGATTATTGGCGACTATTGACTAAAAAAGTCCCACCGTCTGGCAACACTGATTTGACCGGCAATCTAACCCCACGCTATTCTATGGATTTATTTATTTTATAAATTACTCATTACATAATGTATTTTTATTTTTAAATTCCGTTTTCCCACTTAAAAAATTCACAATTGTTAAATTTTTTTTTCGTTTTTCAATTTTTTTTTTTTTTTTTTTTTTTTTTAACTTTAAAGTACAAAAATTGCTCTTAGTTAATTTTTCGTATATTACAGCTTTTAAACAAATTATTAAAAATTAAAAATAAATTTTTGGAAAACAAGGAACTTTTTAACGGTTGTGAATTTTTTAAATGTCGAAACGGAATTTAAAAATGTACATTAGGTAATGAGCAATATATAAAACAAATTTCTTCAAAGAATAACAGGGAGATACTTCTGGTGAAATTAGGGGAAGTATCACCTTGAGGCCATTTGACTACGTGGGTCATAAGCGTATACGATGTGCCTGTTGTGGGGATCATTTTCGGAGTATTTTATCAAGAGACTCGGCAGAGTCTCAAGTGACGCAAGCGCAAAAACAAACGAACGCCACGACACTCAGCGGAAACGGAAAAACGAACGAAACTGCGACACTTATATATACAGGAATTTAAAGATCAAAGAAAACGCTGGAAGCCGACACTTAATATCTCAGGAAATATGGGAGGTTATGTTCTGATATTTTAAAAATAGTCTTTCACCTTCTGTCTGATCCTACCCTGAAATCGCTAAATTTTTGCGTGCAATATATTTCGAGATATGAATTGGCTCATTTAAGCTATAAATGGGCGGCCTAATGTGTAAGAATTTTTTCTCGAATATGGCTCGAGCGAATTTAGTTTAATTTATATATGATATTAATCGCTTTTATCTGATGTGCCTGACGTCTCCCTTTTCCCTAGGAAAACTCTTGTTTTTTTTATAACTCAGTTTAAAAATCGAACTATTTTTTACTCCGAAAATACCGTGATGCGGCAGTTTCGCGGACGAATACAGTCCAAAGAATATTCTGAAATACTCAATATCAAATAATCGTTTTGGCGCCATCTATCGCGAATTGGCGTCAAAAATAAACACAAAAATATAAAAAAAAAATACTTTTCTTCTTTTTTTAATATATATATTAAATGAGTTATTTATTTAGGTACTTGTATTTTATATGACATTTGTTTATCAAAAATATTCATTGTATTTACATTGTTTTCATGCTGATACGTTGTTAACTTTCAAAATTGGTTTTATTTTAAAAAGTGATTGCAACAACAAAATTTTTTTTCTTTATTTTCATAAAAATGACAAATAATATGATAATCATATGCAAATATTTGTAATTTTTTCAAAATTAGGTGATAAATCACTTAAACTATGGATTGAAAAAATTCTTAAAACAGAATTTGAAAATAATTAATTTGCTCATTAAGTTTCTAGTATATATATATAAATTACAAAATGTTAAGCTATAATAAAATTTTGAATAGATTAAGATTTTTTTTTTTTTTTTTTTTTATTTATTAAATTCATAACAAACTATACTACTTAAATATTTACCAGTATAAAAATTTCACTTTTTAAAGATTTTTCTATTATTATTTATTTTTCTCTTTTAAATCAAATCTATACCTAAAAAATTATTCGCGTTTCTTTCTTTCTTTCTTTCTTAAATTTAACAGGAGGGAGGTGGCATGAATATAACAATAAAAACTACTCAAAAAAAAAAAAAAAAAAAAAAAAAAAAAAAAAATAATAATAATAATAATAAATAAATAAATAAATAAAAATATCCTCCTTAACTCGTATATACTTATTTCTTAGATATAATAGTGATATAAAATAAAATTGAAGTTACCATGAATCTGCAACTTTTAAATTAGAAATTAATAATAACATTGTAAATATTGTACACACTATTCTAAAAAATATGGCATAAAATTTCGAGGAATTTTTTTTTTTTTTTTTTTTTTTTTTTTTTTTTTGTGAATGATATCATTCAAATGATTAAATGACATAGAGGTTCAAATAGGATTCAAGGATGTTTATTTCCATTACAAAGGATTTTTTTTTTTTTTTTTTTTTTTTTTTTACTGTTACATATTTTTTTAAAACCTCTGTTATTCATTATTTAGTACAACATATTGTTCTGAAATTTGCGTAAGTACTTGTTTATTTTTTAATATAGCTTTCCTATACAATATCCATAAAATCTTAAAAGTGTTACGAGGTAAAGTGAGGCAATTTTAAGCTTTTAATTAAACACAAAAAATTAAGTAAAATTATAATATGTAACTGTTTTTATTTTGTAAAACTAATCTATTAATCAGTTTAAAAACTTAAAAGTTGTGGACAAACCAACAATAATAACGATTAATACTTATACTAAATTAAATGATTTTTCCGTAGCTTAATAAATTACTGTTAACACAAACATTGTTACAGTAACTTGAGTTTGCATTATATTATAAAAATCGTAAAGGCAAATTCTTTACGAAAACAACTTTAAATTAAACTGATTTAAAATCATTTTGTATTAAATAAAAAACTAATCAAGTTGTTCTGTAGAATTTTTATATGAATTTAATTTCATCGATTTTAGAAAAGTGTGTTTCCAAAGTTCATACAAAATCTCGCCAAGCAGTGCCGAATACGAATTATTCAATTTGTTTTTATCTAGTAATTTTCGGAATTTCTAAAAACTGTAAAACACGTCTACGAGAATTTTTACGGAATTTTGTTTATTAAGAATAAAACAAATGTGTATAGTAGGGGAAGGGAGGGGGGCATAAGGACTCATTGATGGGCAAATTTTAATTTTATAAATGTGAAATTTGGGTGGAGGGAGGGGGAATCTCTGTTAGTTTGATGGAAAGACCTTTTCAAAACAACATTTTAACACAAAATGTTTTTCTCTATAACTAATTGTTAGGAAAATAACAAAGAAAAATTTTCTTTTAAAGTCGTCCCCCGTGTCTCGAGAACACCTTGGAAAATTTAAAAACTGTAAAAAAAAAAAAAAAAAAAAAAAGGAGGCGGGGGGGGGGCTTAATCAGTTTGAAGGATCTTTGTTTTGTTTGGAAATTCGAACTGTAAAAACAGGGGAGCGAAAGGCACATCTTTGAAATTTTAAACAAATGAAGTTCTTTTTGTAGTTTGTCGGAAATGTCTTCTACAAACAAAAATTTTTTTAATATATTTTGATTGCCTCTTTTTTTTTTTTTTTTTAATTATTATTAAATATACTGAAAATAGTCTCCATTATGTTCCTATTTCAGGATCACGTCGTTTGATCTCGTTTGGTTTATTTAAAAAAAAAAGAAAGAGAAAAGAAAGGAAAAGAAAAAAAGAAATTTAAGCTGAATTGAGATAGAAGAAACCTTAGGAGGCAAACATTAAAATTTCGAATAGGAGGGGATTAGAAGCTCATTTAAAGTTCTACTTAGACTCATATTTAATATGCACGCTGTTTACGTTTTCAAAACTTTCAAGGCGTTTCCTATAGATCTGGAAAGAGAAATGGGACTTTTAGAATGTATATATATATAAGCTTCTTTAAAAAATGCCCCACGAGCGGTTCTGTGCTGAAAAGCTGGTTGATGGGAAATGCCGGATTCGATCCCATCCCGCTCTCTTCAACCTAGCCGTTCATTCAGTGTTTTTTCTCCGAAACTTGCATAAATACGGGCTACGACCCTTAGAAAGAACTCACGGGGGGCAATGTACTTATAGGCCTAGGACCCTAGCGCAGTCAATTGGCCTTAAAACCTACAAACAAACAACCTTAAAAAAATATCACTGGAAATATTTTAGGTGATTATATTTAGAAGATTTCTCAAAGTGCTAAAAAATCCTTATCATTTAAAATTTTAAAGTTAGATCTCTCATATACACTTTATAGCCCCATAAACCAATTTTTGAAAATGAGGCAAAGTCCAAAATCCCTACACTACGTTTCAGAAAATTTTTAGGAATTCTAAAGTGATTCCGAAATACTAGGAAGAAAGTGGGGACTATGTACAGTATGTTTAATCAGATAGAATAAAACTAGATGCATAACATTTTAATGCATGGTTTTTAGAAACATTTTTCTAAAAAGCGATTTCCCTATTAAAATTTCTAAGTGATCTAACTGGTAACCCCCCTCCTATTTTCCCCAGATGAATTAATTTTAAACCAAACAAAATCTCTCTCAAATTGATTAAGCATCTTTTTTTAGAATTATCAGAGTTTCCAAGGGAGGATCTGAACCTAACCCCAATGGTGCTAGGTATTTTGGAAAATTACTATCATATCCTTAAACAGTTTTACTTTATGCATCTACAATTTAAAAATAACAAAATATTTATCTTTGTTCACTCGACTGAACATTTAAAAATTTTTGTTAAATTTTTATCTAACTAAAATCTATGTGGTGAAAATTCTTTAGAAACTTATTCGTAACACTTTATTATAAAAACTTTCGTATTTTATTAAACATTTATTTTGAATTTTCTGTTGAACTATCTAAGAAATAGTTGAACCAATGAGCTATATAAGAAATTGAATACTGAATAAAATAAAAAATCTTTATTTTTTTATTTGTAGAAATTTTTGTCATTTTTAAAATGTACTATATTATGCCTTTGTAATGTTGCATGTTTCCATCCCTCAAAAAATATTCTTTCTTAAAGTTTTTTTTTAATTTTTTTTTTTTAATCACTTTTTATAAAATTTTGAAATTTCATTTAGTTTGTTATTTTGTTCGAGTATGACCTCTAAAACAACATTTTTTATACAGTGTTATAACTCATTACCATGCTCCTATAATTTTACGTTTTGATCATTAACCCCTAAAAAGTAATGATATCAATACAAAAAACCCTTAACGGGTTAAAAGTTTGTGACGCAGCACTGTACTTTATGGCTATAAGAATTAGAAATACGGGTCTTAAAAATAATGATATCAAATTTTCAGTGACGCTTTGATATTAATTAAATTATACATAGATTTTCTTATTTGAATTTGCTTTTTCCTTTTATTTATATTTACAGTGTAAACGTTATTTTCAAGATAAAATAATATATAGCATTTACTCATTGATACCTTTCCATTCACATCTCTTATACTATGAAAGCATGTGTTTTAAAAGAAATTATATTAAATTCCAGTAACGCAGTGGTGTTACATTAAATGATTTGTTTTTAAATTTCACTGCAATTATTTTGTTTTGCATATTAAAGTATATGTGCACATTGAAATATTGCTTTTAATTTTCAAATACGCTGTCAAATATATCACTTTCATTAAGCTTATATTATGTACTGAAATATATTTATTTCAATGAATTATTCTATCTTTTGCGTCACGCCATCCAAAACTGTAAGTAAAATATATGGAAATGTTTACTTTGTGTCATTTCATCCAAATAAATCGAAAATGCATGCAAATAGATATTGTGCTGCAAAGAAAAAAATTGTGAACATTTTTTCAGTTTTGATGGCGTGACGCAAAAGATAGAATAATTCATTGAAATAAATATATTTCAGTACATAATATAAGCTTAATGAAAGTGATATATTTGACAGCGTATTTGAAAATTAAAAGCAATATTTCAATGTGCACATATACTTTAATATGCAAAACAAAATAATTGCAGTGAAATTTAAAAACAAATCATTTAATGTAACACCACTGCGTTACTGGAATTTAATATAATTTCTTTTAAAACACATGCTTTCATAGTATAAGAGATGTGAATGGAAAGGTATCAATGAGTAAATGCTATATATTATTTTATCTTGAAAATAACGTTTACACTGTAAATATAAATAAAAGGAAAAAGCAAATTCAAATAAGAAAATCTATGTATAATTTAATTAATATCAAAGCGTCACTGAAAATTTGATATCATTATTTTTAAGACCCGTATTTCTAATTCTTATAGCCATAAAGTACAGTGCTGCGTCACAAACTTTTAACCCGTTAAGGGTTTTTTGTATTGATTTATAATTACGATTAAATTAGAAGAAAATTACTCTTTTAATAAAAAAGATACGATGCGAAAAAAAGGCGGGTTCAACCAATGTCATACAAGAAAAATAAATGTTGGCAGCTATGAATGCATTATCTTGCAGAAATAGCAGAGTTGTCAACATTTATGATTTCTTCCGCAGTATTGGTAGTACGCGCCTTCTTTTTATACACCTTTTTTTTAAGAGTAGTTTTCTCATTACTTAGTTACACTTACACATTGAAAAAAAAGTTACTCTGCAAAGTAAGAGGTATGAAATAAATACGAGTGCTAAAAATTCTCTGAAATAAATCTTAAAAGGTGGCAACTCTGAAATAGTGACTGAAGAAGGTTTACTCCTTGATTATTGACAGAATGCGAAAATATTATAACAGTGCGTGTGCAGTGCGATCAAGGCATATTAATAACAAAACTTACAATTGCTGTTCTGAACAGTGTTGCAAGATCTGGGCTTTTTTTTATTCTATAGTCACCAATAATTTTGAGGAGTGACATTTGATATACAGAGTGGCCATAATTAAACTGCAAATGTTCAAGGGGTGCTGGAGAGAAAACTACTGGGAATATTCCATTGAAATTGGGTATTTACACGTTTCAGAACATGCGCAAGTCAAATATGCAAGAAAAAAAATGCTCTTTTCACCCGATAGATGGCGCTGTGCCATGTTTCAATGCTTATCGACGGCATATGTGCAAATTTTAAGCCCATCGAACAGTATAAAAACAAGACCACATTGAGTAATGGTCAATCATGACTCTGAATAAGAAGGAACGTGCACTGTTAGTGAAGATATTCTATCAGAATGGTAGCAATTATTCAGCTACTCTGAAAGAATACCGGCGTATGAAACGATTAAGAAGAGGTCCAATGAGTGTCAATGGATTGAAAAATATGATTTCTAAATTTGAAGAAACAGGAGAATTAGGCGTTATTCCTCGCACAAGAGGGCGGCGTCCCGTAAACCCGGAAACAGTGCAACAAATTGATGTCGCTACTGCTACTACGAGTAGAAGAACAGGAGCCAGTATGCTGCAACAAGTGAGCGTAAGAAGTGTGGCTCGGACATTATCTCTTCCCTGGTCAACTGTGCATAAAGTGTTGCGCCACATTCTTCGGCGTTATCCGTATAAAATTAAAATACTTCAAGAATTGAAACCTCATGATGACACCGAAGAATTGATTTTGCAAACTTTGTCCTGTCGGAAATCAGTGAGGATGACACTTGGATACAGAGGATCTTGTGGAGAGACGAGGCGCATTTTACATTATTAGGTAGTGTAAATGCACATAACTACAGGATATAGGGAACGAGCAACCAATACGCTGAACGTGAAAAACCCCTCCATTCCAATTATGTAACTGTATGGTGTGGAATGACTTGTGATTTTCTTTTGGGCCCATATTTCTTTGAGACCCCAACTCCAAGTGGTCTAAAACGCTGTAGTGTTACAGGGACTAGCAACGGTGCGATGTTAAGAGAACAATTGATTCCAGCATTGCAAGAGAGACATTGTTTAGAAACCACGATATTTATGCAGGACGGGGCACCCCCTCACATCGCTAAACCTTTTTAAAAATTGCTACATGATACCTTTGGTGCGGACTGAGTCATAAGCAGAGGTTTTGAAAACGCTTGGCCCCCACGTTCACCGGACCTTAATCCTTGCGATTTTTATCTGTGGGGACATCTGAAAGATATGGTTTATAGAGAACGACACAGAGCCTGATTAAGGGGGAAGCACACATTATCTCCGCTGTCACCGGAATACTTTTACAATTATTTTTTACTCCATGTCATAGAAATTCCATGCTTTGACGAGGAAATATTTTTTATAAAAAATGAACGGTGTAAAACAATCCAATTTACTCACCGTTATTAGACACCAGAATTCTTTTAAAATAATTTTTAATGAGAATTTTCTGTTTATTATAGGAGGAAAGTATTTGTTAAAAAATAACGGTGTAAGTATAAATAATGTGTGCTTCCCCCTTAATCAGGCTCTGGAACGACATGCTTCTGCTGTTGAATTGAAATCTAGCATAACGAGACACGTGAGGTGTGTTACAATAGAGATTTTAAATGCGAAGGTGGACTATGCTGTTTTACGTTTTCAACATGTGGTTGGATCTGGTGCTTCGCATACTGAGCACATCATGTGATAATTTCATTGAATAAATAATAGTTTAATTGTTTTCCAAAGCGTCTTTATGGATTGTTTAATTTGTGATCTTAATTTACGTTAATTTTTGATTACATGATACTGTAAAAATTTAATTACTGAAGCTAATTGTATGGAATTTTGATAAACTGTAAGTTATGTTTTGTATTGCCGCTTAAAATGTCATTATGCTCTGTCTATCGGTTTTGGAAGTTGTATACGCCACCGGTGAGTGTTGAACTACGGTACAGCGCCACCTATCGGGTGAAAATAGCGAATTTTTTGAATATTTGATTTGCGCATGTTCTGAAATGTGTAGATACCAAATTTCACTGGAAAATTCCCAGTAGTTTTCTCTGCAGCACCTCTTGAGCAATTACAGATTAATTATGGCTACCCTGTACATCATAGACTATCAATCTTTGAAGTGATTAGACAAACGTTACAAATAAAAATTATTGGTGACTGTTGAATAATAAAAAGGACGAATCTGGAAACCCTGGTTCTGAATATGAACAGAAGTGGAAAAGCTATAATTCTATTCATATACATGTGTGCGATTACGAATATGGAAATACAAACGTGGGCTGTTATGCCCATACAGCGGCAATTATTTACGCTTTGCCACATGAGAGCTACAAATCAAACGTTATAAACATAGCTGCCAATATTTTAATTTATTCCGAAATACGTTTAGCCCCGCCTTTATTTCGCACCACTTTATTTATAGAAATATTTTCTCTAATATATAACATTGATAAAATAAGAAAAAAAATCTTATAAAAAATAAGTGGTGCGAAATAAAGGTGGGGCTAAAAGGACTCCGGAATAAATTAAAATATTGGCAGATATGGTTATAAAGCCAGTTAAAATATAAAACTCCAACTGGTGTAACTACACCTTTTGAAGAAAATAGTGAGGATGATTAACTTTTGATTCTAAATAATTCTCATTTTTAGTTATAGTATTTATTCTTTGTATGATTAAGGCTGTCAAAATCACTACCTTATATGCATACCTGATAGGAATTTTATTTAATTTTAATTTTAATTTTTTTTTCTATGTTCCAGCAATTTGACACTTCTGTAATTTTTATATAGAATAGCATCATTGCTAACCTAATCCGAAGTATTGTTAGTTCCCGATCCTTTTCCCACACCACTTAATTTTTAGAGTAATTCTCTTCAAATGAATTTCTGATGAAATAACAAGAAAAGTATTCTAAACAAAAGCCTTGTGTAGAAAAAAAAAAAAAAAGTGGGTTCTAACAATACTCCGGATTATTAATTAGGATGTTTGCAGCTATGCAATAGCTAACTAATAAACAAATGAACTGCATGTGTGTGTATATATATATATATATATATATATATATAGGTGTCACTTCGGTGGTTAGTTTAAAACGTCGTCCCCAAAAATAGTCTTCTAGTTTTCCAACGTATTAAATAGAGCGAAAATTCTATAATGTATATATAATATGTAATTCATAGATACTTACAGAGTTGCCAAGTTCCTAAATTTATTCCGGAGTACTTTTAGCGCCTCCTTTATTTCCACTCCACTTAATTTTTAAAATATTTTTTATAATATATAATTACGATAAAATAAGAAAAAAAAAAAAATACTGTTAGAAAAATTAGTACGGAAAAAGCAGGGCTAAAAATATTCCGGAATAAATTAAGGAACTTGGCAACTCTGATTTTACAGTATTACATATTACAGTAGATTTTTATGATTAAGTAGGATAATGGTTATTGTTAGAAAATATTAGTGGAAGGTGAAATATATTTGCGTGTCACTGACACAATATGTACCATGGAATTACTAATAGATTAAAAACTGTAAGCGTAATAAAGTATCTTACCACGCCTTTCCCATTCAAAATTGACGAAGTTCGACTTTTTTTCTCCGTTTGGCGATCTAGTTATGTATAGTTTTACCCGTAGTTAAAGGATTAATTACATTGAAACAGAACTTTTTTATCAACAGCTTAAAACTGTAAAATTGAAATGACCAATTATTAACAAACTCTAATTTCAAAATTATAGTTGCCAACTTAGCACCTTTTGTCCACTGGAAAAGTTTAATAGAAAAATTTATTTTATTTAATCGGTGAATTGTAACAGTTTTCACTGATACAGTAAAATAAAAAATAGCATAAGTTATGTTATAGAACACAGAAATGATTCGCAGTTTATAATCCTTGCATATTGATTAATGCTTCAAAGAATTTCCAAACATGTTGTTGATGATTGTATTGGAAAATATGATAAAACATTAAAAAAAAAAAAAAAAAAAAAAAAAACACTAAATGGACAATTACTGTTAAGTTCACTTTACTTGCACGGTGCAGTGACTTATTACCGACAATCTGGGAATCACGCTTACATTTGACTCATTAAATGCACATTAAAAATTTTCTAATGATTACACCTTTCACAATTTTCATTTTTTTTTTTTTCATGCACAAATCTTATGCAGATATCTTTGAGGTAATTTCATAGGGATGTGTCGTGATTAAATAGGTTTGAGCTTATTATAAAACAAATAGTAGTAGTAGTAACAATAAAGACGGAAATTTCTCATGCCTGAAAGAGTCCTTAAAAAAAAATAATAATAATTATTATAATAATAAAAAGGCGGAGAGTACAGCCTCATAGCTGCCAATATTTTAATTTATTCCGGAGTACTTTTAGCCCCGCCTTTATTTCGCACCACTTTATTTATAGAAAATTTTTCTTCAATATACCACTTCGATAAAATTAGAAAAAATTACTTTTAAAAAATAAGTGGTACGAAATAAAGGCGGGGCTATATTCTAAAAAAGACAGGTGCGAAAAAAAGGCAGATAGTAATATCTTCTGGATTATTAATTAGGATTCTGACTAGTTTCAACAATGATAAGATATCTCGAGTAGTTTTGAAAAAACATAAATTTAATGTAGAGGTTTGCCACCGCCATTACTCAATAATCATTGAGGGTAGAAATCTGAAATTAAATATAAAGATGTTTCAGATTAAGAACAATAAATAGAACGCAAGAACTCTTCAATGCTAGTGCAGTTTTCATAGGCTTGATTGGCTATACTCTTTTATTAATGTGAAAATTTTAAAAGCATTTTTTCTTATCTCTTAAAGATAATTAAACATTTATATAATTATACATTAAACATTTTATCTAATTTTGATAGGCAATTGAATGTTTTGACCTTACAAGGTCACAAGTAAGCAAACAGAACTAAGTTGTGGATATAATTAAGCTCCTTCATTTTCTTCAGTTGTAATTTATTTTAAATAATTAATTATCTAAAATACACTGAAGAGAAAATCATGCACATATATTGTTTTGAAATAATAGCATAGCCTTCTAAACTAATAGATGCCTTCCGCGTGACTCGGAAACTTGGCAACAGTTCATGCGGTAGACAGCACCACCTGGTACAGATTGCGCAAATTGTTTATTCAACTGTCGACAATAATTTTAAGAAATAATATATAATATATACAGTCGACGTTTCTTCGATTCTATTCGGCTTTTATGCATTTCAAATCACGCTTTTAAAAATTTTTGGTGGCTATTGAATAAAAAAGTCGCTCTATCGTACCAGATGGCGCTGTCTACTGCCAAGTTTCTGAGCTACGTGGAAAGCATCTAGTTTAGGAGGCTATGGTAATAGTAAGTTGCAGTTAAAATATATTTTTGTTTAATATATATATATATATATATATATATATATATGTTTTTTTTTTTTTCAATAACAGATCTTTTAATTTCTTAGAGATTCAATATTCAAAATGTTAAGTATTTTACTCATATATAAGTATAGTACGAAAATATGAATAATAGCTCAACAACTTTTCAAAAAATTCATTGTCAATGAAAATTGTATTTTATATAATACAAATATTATAAATTTAATAAAATTTTTCAACTAAATTCATTTTTGTTCTTGTAATTGCTCCAACTACTGCTCCACTCCTGCCTGTAAAATGAATAAATAACAAAAATATCTTACATATATATATATCTTTTAGCAGATTCATATTTTTTTAATTTTGATAGATGTAATTGCGCCAGGCAGTTAGGAGAAATATGTTTCCCACCTTTTCGTATTTATAGATATATATATATATTTTTTCATTCTTTATGTGTTATTTATTTGAAATCATTATTAATGATGCTGTTTCACGGTTTATTCTTTAGTATCCTTTACGTAAGCATTATTTATTGTTAATTGCTGTGGGATTTCTTCCTTCATGAAGTTTTTATTATTTCCAGTGATATGTTGGAAAAGGTTCTCATGTATATACAGGGTGATTCAACGATGATGGGACAAACTTTGAGGGAAGGTAGGACACATCATTAGGACTCAGAACTGCATAGGAACCCTTGTCCCCAAACGCCATTTTAACCCTTTACGGACCATGTGTTTTCTGTGTATTTTACCAGTAAGTTCCGCCTACTGCCGTTCCTCTTGAATGGTGTATTATTTAACAGAGAAATTCTATCTATAATTGTTTATCATACAAAAGGCCATACATACTAAAAATTTTGTTTCCAAATAATGCACATTGCTTGAATAAATGTTAATATTGTGAATTTTTTTAGATATACTGTAACACACAGAATTTAAAATTTACAACGTAGGTGGAGTTTCAAATACGAATATTTCAACGGTCATGGAACAAACATTAAGGGGTTGAACAGTTTACTAAAACATACATCTTTTGTATAAGCATAACACAAAAAATTAAATATGACATTGTGCAAAAAACGAAAGTAAAAACGTATAAAAACAAAGTGCTTCTTTGCATCAATATTTACAATAAGTGTTCAAAATTGCGACCACCAGCTGTAATGCATGCTTGATAGCATCGAAGTGTGGATTGGCGAACAGCTCCAAAAATGCCAGGTGTTTCGCGCACTTGTTCAGCCGCATTGGACTGTCGAGCAACGAGGTCCTCTGGTGAATCAACAGGAGTCTCGTAAATTATGGCTTTCAGATGCCCCATAATAAAAAATCGATGCTCGATAAATCTGGGGATCGGAGTGGCCACCGGACTGACCCGCTACGTCCAATCCATCACCTTCCAAAACTGGCATCCAGGTAATTACGCACTTCCATATCGAAATGTGCTGACGCACCATTATACTGAAACCACATTTGGTTGCGCACGACAACTGGAACATCTTGCAGCAGTTCTAGCAAAATAGCATAACGTGAGCCATTGACATACTTGCCAACCATCTCATTAATAATCGTACAACTGTTTACACCCCCTCAATAAACGCCCCTTTTCTCACACCACAATATTTTTAGAGTTAATCCAAATGTTGTTACGAATAAATAAGAATAAAATTACTCTAAAAAGTTATTGGTGTGAAAAAAAAGGCGGGTACTAAAAATTGCACGTTTCATAATGAGATGGTTGGCAAGCATGCATTGAGCGGCGTTGGTAAAAGATATGGGCCTATGAGGTAATCGTGCACAATACTTGCCCAAACATTAACAGAGAAAAGTTTTTGGAATGAATGTGGGCGTATAGCGTGTAGATTTTCTGTTGCCCGCAGTTGAGTATTGTGCACTTTGAAAACACCTTCCTGTGTTAAAGTTGCCTCATCTGGGAACAAAGCAAAAGTTGGAAAATCCTACTGCAACGCACGCAGGTGCAAGAACCATTGGTAGAATTCTACGCGCAGAAAGCATAGCTGCTAATATTTTAATTTATTCCGAAGTACTTTTAGCCCTGCCTTTATTTCATACCAATACCACTTTATTTATAGAAATATTTCTTCAAATACCACTTCGATGGAATAAGAATTACTTTTAAAAAATAAGTGGTACGAAATAAAGACGGGGCTAAATTTACTCCGGAATAAATTAAAATATTGTCAGCTATGAGAAGGTAGTCATTTACTTGAAATGGTTGGACTTTCTGAATATGGAATGGGTGTAGATGTTCTTCATGTAAGACTCTCCAAACAGTGAAGGGACTCGCATGTACACGACGTGCAATATCTCTTGTACTTGTGTCCGGTATTTCATTCATAATGTTTAGAATGGTGTCTTCCATGTCTGGATGTCGAGCATTTCTTGTTCCAGTCCTTGCTTCAGAATTAGCGAGAAATGTACCTCTTTCCCTAAGGTTCCGATGCAACCGTTCAAACATTTTGTGATTCGGCATGCGCATGTTTGGAAATCGTCCCTGTTGCAGTCATAGCGCTGCTCTACTGTTCCCATTAGCAGCACCGTGCATTAGATGCATGTCTGCTTTTTCATTATTTCTAAAATCTCCCATCACTGTCGAAAAACACAGTTTAAAATTATACTTTACAGCAGATGCACATAAAGAATAACCAGGTCCACAAAAGCTCTCCATTTTCAGCAATACCAGTCAATCACCCCAATTTTGTTTAGTTGTATTACTGATGGTGACTGCAATTTTAAGCATTTATTGTCAATATTACTGCAAAGAAACATTTTGCGATGTGTTTGAAACTCCGCCTACTGCATAAGTTTTACATTTCGTGTGTTACAGTACATCTAAAAAATTATTCACGATATAAGCATTTATTCGATCTATGTGAAATATTCATAAACAGCATTTTTATCATGTATTTTGTAAGATTAACAGTAAAAGACAGAATCTTTCTGTTAAAGAGTGCACGATTCACAAGCAATGACAGTAGGCGGAGGGCGGAGCTTTCTGTTAAAAACCCCAGAAAACACATGGTCCGTAAAGGGTTAAAATGACGTTTGGGTACATGGGTTCCAATTCTGAGTCCTAATGATGTGTCCTACCTCCCCTCAAAGTTTTTCCCATCATCGTTGAATCACCCTGTACACACACACACACACACACACACACACATATATATATATATATATATATATATATATAAGCAAGGTACCAAACAAAATCTATATCAAGGATGGAACACGGGCGCAGAATTCATACCGGAATCTGTTTAAAAAATTTCTCCACCTATAATATCGTTGATTCAAGAGGTAGAAAATTTTCTTATATTGATAGTGGTATGAATTCTGCGCCCGTGTTCCATCCCTGCTATATTTATTAGCGGTTTCGATTTTTAAATATAATCAGGAGCAAAAATTTGTACGAAAAATAGTGGCGGTATCCCACAAAAGAAATTGGATAGAGGGCAAGTTATAACCGTGATTAAATAAATTAAAAGTTTGCTTGTTTCATAGCGTTGATTAAGAATTCGATTGATGTTTATTAATACTATAACTAAGGTCAATAAGTGATCAATAAGTGATTTAACATGCAGTGATGGTACACTGGCGCCGAATTCTTACCCGTATTTGCTTAAGAAATTTATCTACCTGTAATGTCGTTGATTTAAGAAGTAGGAAATTTTCTTACATTGACAGTGGTATGAGTTCTGCGCCCGTGTTCCATCCCTGAACATGTCTACCCTGATTCCGGCGGTCCTAAATAGCCCGTTCATGTTATTTTCAGGTCGGCATAATTTAAACAGCAAGTCATGCTTTTCAGGTTTTCATAAAATCTTACATTTCATTACATATTATAGCAGATACTTGTGATTAAGTAGAATAGTGGATACTGTTTGAAAATATTACTGGAAGGTGAAATATCCTCGTGTGTGACTGACACTATATGCAGGTCTGTTTGTGACCTCAGAAATTGCTACCAGAATTTTTTAACAGTGATGTTATTGATAGTTTTCTGTTAAAGAAGATTGGATATTTTTGCTGAGTAGTTCCTGTGCATTTAAATACGCATCTACCCCGGAAAGTTAACTGGTAACTAAAAGGAGTGGAGATCAGATACTGCAGGCACAAAAAAAAGGGGGGGGGGGAGGGAAGAAGAATTAAAATTATTAAGTTAGCTGAGCAAAATCTCTAAGATGGAAGAGAAATAAACGAGATACGACTGGAGGCTGCTGATTGGATGAAATCCAGCTCTCTCATTAGTCGATATGACCAGGAGATAATTCTCTCAAGCAGAAAATATAATTTAACGTTAAGAGAGAAAAAACAATTTAAAAACTTAAAAATTAAGTTAAAAAAGATCAAACTTAGTTAAATAAAGTAATTAAAAAAACATTAAAATTAGAATTTAACTGAAGAGCCACCATAAAGAAAACTTCCGAAAGAAAGGACAGACGAGAATTAAGGCATGAGAATGGACAGGCCGCCGAAGGCTTTCGATAATACTTTTTTTTTCCCTAACATGTCACTGCAATTTTTTATTTTTTCCAGAGTATTTCTAAGAGTATTTAGGAGTTCAGAAAAGCTACTGACATTACATTCTTTGGCAATATCGGTTAAAATTTCAGAAAATTACGAAAGTTCGTTAACAGAAGAGTTAGTTTGAGTTTTGGGAATCGGATGAGCGATTTGGGAGTAAGTGATTCCTGATTGGACGAGCCTGGAGGTGTGTATACGACGCTGATGATTTTCAGAAAAGAAGGAGCAGCCAAGAAAATTAGCGGGATGTTCACCTATACAATTGCAGCATTTAAGATTTTCAACTAAATACCCATACATGAGTATTTTTCATCATATCATGTGATGCCTTGCAACATGCTGTTCAGAAAACATCTGCCTCCCTCATAATCCTATGGATTTGTTGATTACCCTGCAGGATTTATGGCGTGAATTACCTCCAGCACATCTTCAGGCATTAGTTAAATCCGTGCCACGTCGTGTTGCGACACTTTGAGACGTTCTCACAGGGCGGCGTCTCACAGGCGGCTCTTTTGCGGCGTCATCCGACTGAAGTAAGATCTATAATAATAAATTTTTGAAGAAAATCTATTCATTTGTTTTTACTTCAACATGCTTAAATAGATCAATCTTTTATAACCGATAAGTGTCTTATATTTACGTAATAACAGTGTGTCAAGTGTTATCAAGCGTTGAAAATTCCTCGATGGGATAAAACTTCGTTAATGGAGTTACATTAGCGTCAATCGCATGATAGAGTATTAACTGGTAAATTTATAAGTTATAGAATGGCGTTTTCTGGAATTAGTTTTTAAAATGTGTATAGTTAATAAGATAAATTTAAAAACGCATCGTTCTTCAACTAATATTTTTGTAAATGTTCGGCGTGCGTTTTGCATGCCGATAAATTTTGAGTCAGAAAATATATTTAACTAAAAAACACCAGCCAATTAAATATTAACATTGTTTAATAGAAAATAAAATAAAACGATAAACATTAATTTAGAGATTAGTGAATAAGCAAAAACATTTCAAGTACAAACAGGCATTTGCCAGCGACCCAACGGCCGACGATACCGGCGGGAACAGAAGCAGAGCACAGACTGATGCTGAGAGAGACGCGCGAATGTTTCTCCCTCTTGGCAGGTTGCCATATTACAGTTTTTCCGCCAACTGGCAGTAAGGGCAGTTCTTTATCGCTATTTTGGCATAGCGAACCGCTGCACACTCCCTCCGCAGTGTCATTGAAAATGCACGTAACGACGTGGGGGACGAACAGGTCGGCCCGTACGGGTCGTCTGTGCAACTGGAACAGTTCGTACGTCTGGTGGTGTATTGGCATCCTGAGGAGGAGTGTGGGTCTGTTGTCCTTCACGGGCTGGTTGTGGTGTGGATGGTACAGTAGCACTTTGAGGTGAAGTGGTTGAAAGGTCCATAGCTATAAAAGCAGGTTTGAGACGATCTATAGACACCGTGTGAGAAGTCCCTTTAATTTCGATGTCAAAAGTTTTTTCTCGTCTGCAAATGACCTTGTATGGTCCGTCATATGGTGCTTGGAGAGGTTTACGCACACTATCATGCCGAAGGAACACATGCGAGCACATTTTGAGGTGAGGATGCACAAAAATTGTTTTTTGACCGTGGCAGGAAGTCTGAATAGGACGCACCTTGGCGAAATGGCATTTTAGGTCTTCTACCAGCTGCTTAGGTGAGATATCCACAGGGGTTGGATCGAAGAACTCACCTGGTAGTCGTAAGGATTTACCATACACTAATTCAGCAGTTGTTGATCTCAGATCCTCTTTGAAGACTGAACGGAAACCAAGCAGTAAAACTGGTAATGCTGTAGACCACTTATCAGTGTCGTAGGCTTTCAAGGCTGCCTTTAATGGGCGGTGAAATTCTTCTATTAAGCCATTTGCCTGAGGGTGATATGGTGAAGTTCTAATTCTTTTAATTCCTAGCAGCTGAGCAAGAGATGTAAACAAGGCACTTTCGAATTGCCTGCCTTGATCAGTGGTGATACGGGATGGACATCCGAATCGAGCAACCCACTGGGTAAAAAAGTTTTGTGCGACTGTCTGTGCAGATATATCTGGTATTGGAACTGCTTCTGGCCACCTAGTGTACCTGTCTATCATAGTTAAACAATAGTAATTTCCCTGTGAGGGAGGAAGGGGACCGATAAGGTCGAGGTGTATGTGTTCAAATCTTTGTGATTGGTCTAAAAATTTACCTACAGGGGATTTTGTATGGCGAATTATCTTTGACTTTTGACATGGGATGCAAGTCCTAGCCCACTCGGCACAATCTTTTCGAATGGACTGCCAAACAAATCGGGATCGGATAAGTTTTGAAGTACTGCGGATACTAGGGTGGGATAAATTATGTAAAGATAAAAATACCTTTTTACGGAATAATTGAGGAATGTATGGACGAGCCGTGCCTGTTGACAAATCGCAATAAATATGTGTTTGATTATCTGATAAAAATATTTTTTTTAATTGCAAAGTTTTTGAATTTTTAATTAAATTTTCTAACTCTGGGTCTGTTTGTTGTGCTCGGGCAATTTCCGTATAGTCGATGGGATTTGGCATGCTTATGGAATCTATACGTGAAAGTGCATCTGCTATAATGTTGTCTGAGCCTTTTATGTGCTGAATATCTGTGGTGAATTGGGATATAAAATCCAATTGCCTAGCCTGCCTTGGGGAACATCTATCTGAACGCTGTTGGAATGCATAAGTTAAGGGCTTATGGTCGGTGAATAAAGAAAATTGTCTCGCTTCGAGCATATGCCTAAAATGTTTGATGGCAGCGTAAGCTGCTAATAACTCTCTGTCATATGCGCTATACTTTTTCTCTGTTTGGGAAAGTTTCCGAGAGAAAAATGCCAAAGGCTGTAATTCCTGCTTTACAATTTGCGACAATGATCCCCCAATTGCAAAATCTGATGCGTCAACTTGTAAAATTAATTCTGCATCTGGCTTGGGATGTGCCAATAAAACTGCAGTTGAGATTAATTGTTTGCATTTTTGGAACTCTTCTTCTGCCTTATCTGACCATTCTAAGTTTGTTTTATCATTTTTCTTAGCCCCTTTTAGGAAAGAAGTTAAATGCACTTGATGTTGTGCTATATTAGGCAAAAATCTACGAAAAAAATTCAAAAATCCCAAAAACCTCTGAAGGTCTTTAATAGTTTTTGGTTGTGGGTAATTTATAATTGGCTCAACCTTGTCCGGCAAAGGTTTGGTACCACTCCCCGTTACTAAATGTCCCAAGAAAGGAATTTCTGATGCGCCGAATATACATTTTGAAATGTTTAAAGCCAGTCCGTATTTATTTAGCCTATCAAGTACAATTCTTAAATGGGCTTTGTGCTCCTCTTCCGTAGTACTAAAAATTAAAATGTCGTCTAAATAAACATAGCAAAATTTAAGATCACCTAGAATCTCATGCATAAATCTTTGGAAAGTCTGTGCTGCCCCACACAGACCAAAATTTAAAAACGGAAATTCAAATAACCCAAAAGGGGTGCAAACTGCAGTTTTCTGTATATGATCAGGGTGCACTGGTATATGGAAATAAGCTCGGACAATATCGAGTTTTGAAAAGATAGTTTTTCCATGTAATGCATTAGAAAAATCTTGGATGTGGGGTATGGGATAACGATCCGGCACGGTACGAGAATTTAATCTCCTGTAGTCGCCGACAGGACGGATGTTACCGGAACTTTTCGAAACAACGTGAAGAGGCGACGACCATGGCGATTTAGATGGCCGACAGATACCTTGATCTATCATATATTGAAATTCTTTTTTTACGGCCTCATATAATTCTGGATTTAATCTTCTCGGTTTACTATGGATTGGTGGACCGGTTGTCTCAATGTAGTGGACTGTGTTGTGCTTAACAGGTTTTACCCGGGATGATAATTTTGTTAATTCGGGAAATTCCGCTAGAATTTGGTGGTAAACCGAATCGCCAGAAATAAGTTTTACTGAAAAATAATCTGGAGATTTTGAAATTATTCCCGGTTGGGTAAGTTTTGTGACATTATCGATAAGTTTGCGTCGTTTAAGGTCTATTAGGAGATCAAAATTTTGTAAAAAATCGGCTCCAATTATAGGAATAGGAACATTAGCTATTAAAAATTTCCATGTGAAATTTCGCCTGAGGCCTAGGTCTACATTCATTAGTTTAGATCCGTAAGTATAAATTTTTGAATCATTAGCAGCGAATAATTGCAAGGGATCAGGCTTTAGATTTTTTAGATATTTGGGAAGAGGTATACAAGATACATCAGAGCCTGAATCGATCAAAAATTTAAAATGAGATTTTTTATCATAAATGTACAGGCGATATGACTGTGCGACTGCCGTCGATGTATCTCGATCGACAGCCGCTACTGAGAGTTTTCCTGGTCGGTAGTACTAGGGCGATAGGAACAAGGTGATCGGCATTTTTTTGCGTGTTTCCCAAACTGTTTGTGATAATAACAAAAATCTCTTTTACCATCACGGGAGCGTCCACGAGAAAAATCGCGGTGTTTGGACCTGTCACGATGAAATGGCACTCGGTATCGATCGCGAGAAAGATGTTCGACTTGTTTACTGAGGGCGGCGATTGCACCTTTAATTGCGTTAAACTCGCTTAGTGGAGAAATACCCTCAGTGGCTGCTACACTGGACTGCCCGACGGCAAAGACGCTGTTTCTGGTGGAGAAGTACGGACTTCTGAAATTTTGTCTGCCATTTTGGCTAAATTATCCAGCGATTCGGAGCTAATGGACAAAATAGCTTGTATTTCAGATGGTAGCCTTTGCAACCATAAAGTTTTTAGGAAATCATCATTTATTCCTGAACCCCCTAATTCTCGCATCTTTCGTAGTAAATGGGACGGCTTATCGTCGCCCAAATGAAGTCCGGAAATCAACCGGCGGACCTGCTCTGTTTCTGAAGCAGAAAATTCAGCTATTAATCTATTTTTTAAAGTTTCATATTTATCTGTAGCGGGTGGGGTAAACAAAATATCCGATACTGTGGATAAGGTTTCGGGATCTATAGAGGCGATAAGATGGTTGTATTTTGTTAAATCCTGGGTAATTTTAGCAAGCGCGAAGTTACTTTCTACCTGAATGAACCACAGTTTAATGTTAGATTTCCATAAGGGTGGGATTTTTACAGAGACATGCGATACCTGCGACTCTGTACCTGCAGTATTATTTTGTGGGTTTTCACCAGTCATAATGAAAATATCAATTTAAAGGAGAGGTAAAATAAATTTTTAGTCAAAAACTTAGAGGATATCAGCAAACATACCAAGTTTTAAAGTAGATGTAAATAGAAAATTGCACAAAATGTAAATAGAAAATTGCACAAAATTTACAGAAATTATCAAACACGTAGCAATTTACAATATTTAATATATATAACGCCTTCTTTTTTTTTTTTTTGCTGATATAAAGATAATTATAAAAATAATCGACCAATCACAAAGTAATAGAAATAAAATGAACACATACTTTTATTTATGATGAATGGCACTCCTCCAGGTAGAGATATATAACACGTGCACACGGTTGCCGCGAAGTAAAAATAAATAAACAGAATCTATAAATAATCCTATATTTTAAATTAATTAATAAATTACCCTCATATTTTAAATTAATTAAGGCTGGATTTCGCTAATTTTGAAAGATTAAAATAGATTGTCCGCGGTCACCAATTCGGCGTGCGTTTTGCATGCCGATAAATTTTGAGTCAGAAAATATATTTAACTAAAAAACACCAGCCAATTAAATATTAACATTGTTTAATAGAAAATAAAATAAAACGATAAACATTAATTTAGAGATTAGTGAATAAACAAAAACATTTCAAGTACAAACAGGCATTTGCCAGCGACCCAACGGCCGACGATACCGGCGGGAACAGAAGCAGAGCACAGACTGATGCTGAGAGAGACGCGCGAATGTTTCTCCCTCTTGGCAGGTTGCCATATTACAGTTTTTCCGCCAACTGGCAGTAAGGGCAGTTCTTTATCGCTATTTTGGCATAGCGAACCGCTGCAAATGATTGTTTTTAAAACGTCACATAAATGACATTTAACTTGATTGTCTTCCAAGATATTCTAAATAGAGAATTTATTTAGAAAATTTAGCCCAAATATTCATATTACATAAACTTGTATTTATAAAGAGGATTCTATAATAAAAGATGATGTCAGTGTTTGTGTTCAACGAGTATGTGTCGCAGAATGACAGAAATTGGCATATAGTTAGAATAAAGTGCACCAGATGTGGTAGAGAAAAGATAAAAAAGATAAATAGTTCAATTAGTTGCTGAGATATTAATTAAAACATCAACGGAACCCTAATCAATATCGATTAAAAATCGATTCGATCGTATTTTTCCCCATCCAAGCACTTCCGCTAGCGTTCCGCAGTAAGAAGGAAGGGGAGAAAATTACATCTAAACGTTTTTCAAAGAAAAACGTGAAAATTACAAACAAATTGTTCGCCACACAGAAGAATTCAAATACAGTACGTAATAAAATTATTAGATTTTTTTTTTTTTTTTTTTTTTTTTTAACATTTTTTCGATTATCTGAAAAAATACTAGACGAAATGGCCTGAAACTTCATACAGGCAAAGAACATTTAAAAACTCATATTTTTCACTATTGATTTAGTCCAGAGTGCATTTAGGGGACCAACCACAAATCGAAGAAGAGCAAAAATACTTTGGATCACCCTGCATCTCAAAAAGCTACAAATGGCTCGTAACTTTAATACATTGTTGCACATGCTATGTACAATATTTGTATGTTTTGGTGCGCGATGCGCAATTATTTAGGCAAATATAATTATGTTTTCATTAATTACGAGATTTTTTTACAAGTTTTTTGCTTATAACTAGAACAGATTTCCATAAAATTTTACAAAACTTGCTGAAAAATTCATAACACATTCGAGAAACATTATTCTGAAACATAAAATTCACACGTGTAATATTCGTTAATATATGTGCATCCAAAGTATTTTTGCTCTTCTTCAATTTGTGGTTGGTCCCGTAATTGCACTATGGACTAAATCGATAATGGAAAATATGAGTTTTTAAATGTTCTTTGCATGTATGAAGTTTCAGGCCAATTCGTCTCGTATTTTACTTAGATAATTGAAAAAATGTAAAAAAAAAAATCTAATAATTTTAACACCCACTGTACATTACGTCTATGAAGGAAACTGCAGGTAAGTAGACTTTAACATCTACAGGCTGCTTTAAATAAAACAGAATACGCAATTTTTTTATACGCATAAAAGCATGTTTTGTGTAGATTGTGATATGGAAATCATTCATTATTCGTTTACGCAGGTCTACCCAAAGTATTTGAATATACTGGGGGCAATACTTGAAAATTTCTGGAATCGTAATTCCTTTTATGTTAGATATTTTTCATGTAAGACTAAATTTAAATACACAATATTTTTTAAGGGCATATTTATAGACAATATAACCCAAAATTAAGCAAAACATTCTTTTCTATTGTATGTAATTGATGGAAGTGCTTTGTACATGTACTTTGTCGACGAACACTGCAAAATTAATTTTTCCAATCCATACTGTAAACAAAGTATTTTTTGAAGTTCTATATTTAATTCTGTTTTTGTATAATATCACGTTTTCAGGTCACCTAATTACAAAACTCCTATCTTTAGCGGTTGATCTGTGTGTATATCTGTTATCAGCATAACTTAAAAACAAATAACTGTAGGAAATCCAAACTTAGCATTTTGAAATTCGTATTAGGCTATCCCCCCCCCCCCACACACACACACAATTACATGCCAAACAAAACAGTTCCCAAACCTATTTTAGATTATTTTAAAAGTATATTGAACTTTATTATCTTACGCACTGAGAAGAAAAATATACCGCTTTCATCTAGAGCGAATAGGTGGTCCTTTTCTAAATCCATAAACTAGAAATATAGATTTCCAAGCTATGAGTATAAGGCACGCCAATGCACTGAGGAAAAATTCTATAACTGACATCTAGAATCTAAATTGTGGCTCTAGAAAAAATAGTTCCACGTCATCCTTATAAATTTCTTATAAAATTTTTTCTAGTCCCTTTCGAAAGCGAATTCTAGAGACCTCTATTAGAATTCTTGAGCGTTTGCCTATACTATCGAGGACAAATCTATTTGAAAATATCTCCAAATAAATGTGAATACAAGAGGCGGGTTTCAGCATCTATAATCTTGGTTTATAACCCAATTCTAGAAAATCAAGCGAGAATTTCTCGTAACACAAAATATTCAGAATATTGTTTCGCCATCTAGAAATGTGTAGATTAGAAATTCTCGACCATTTCGTTTATTCAGTTTATTGGTGTGCCTCATGCGCATAGCTCGGAAATCTATGTTTCTAGTTTAAGGATTTAGAAAATGACCATTTATTCATTCTAGATGAAGGCTGTATATTTTTTTCCTCAGTGCGCTATTGATCTTAAGATTTAGTAAGCAATCTATCATTATAGTATAGAAATGGAGGGTAAAAGAATGTTGTGTGAGTGATACACCAGATTTTTCTTAGCATGAAAATTAATAAAGTATTTACTACTATCTATGTTTGCCGCTGAAGTATAATTTAACAAATGCAATTGTGTTTAAAACTTCATATTTCATCGGTATATAAAACTAGTGTTGTAGCCATCACAAAACTTTCTTCTGTATTTTTCTACGTAAATTCACGAATACAAATAATTTATTTAAAATTATTATTTATCAAAATTATTTTCCATGATAAATACAAACGATTTTCATCCTGGAGAAATATAACGCTAAACATCCAAAGAAAGTCAATTTTATTCTGCACAAATAACATCTTGTAAAATGCTTTAAAAAAATGCTTAAAAAATCGATAACTTTATTTTAAATTATCCCAGACTGATGCTTCAACTGTTCGTTTTAAAGGTATTGACGAGTTCTTTTGAAAGATACCAGTGTTGAAAATGTCCCCCCTTCCAGGAGATGAAGCGATGCTTCTAAATATACAATTTTTTCCCAGTTAACTATTAATATTATAAACAATTATTTTTAATTTTATAATGATTCATTAAAAATAATTTTTATTATGCACACTTATGCAAGGTTTTGTCCGATACTGCCATGTAAAAAATTTGAAAAAAAAAAAAAAAAAAAAAAAAAAAAAAAAAAACGGGATGGCAATGCCACTTGTTTGATGATTTTCAGTGAAATTTGATAGGCATTTATTTATGTCAAAGTGCAACTATATATCAATTTGTATGAAATTCTTTGCAGTAAGTTCTTGGCATGTAATTGCCACAAAATTTTGTCACACAAACACACACAGGCAGACAGACATTTTCTAAAAATGGTCAAATCGTGCTCTAGATCTCTCAAAACGTGTCGAAAATTTTCATGAAACAATATACTTTCTCCTATCGCATACAGAAGAAAGTAAAAATATTTTATTTTTATAACTATAAGCACTTTGTTTCGATAACTTTTTGTTTTGATTCCAAATTTAATTACTAGACACACTGCTCCCCTCCCTTCCTTTCATTACAGCGTCACATTCTCTGGAATCAGTTAACATGAAAATACTTTTCATAGTAATTAAAGCCATGCATTCTCGCTTTATCATTTCGAAACTGAAACCATCGGATCTCATTTTGAGAATTACAGAGAGTGTAAAATGGAATTTTTGCTAAAGTGTTAAAAAATAATTGGAAGAATGAGACTAAAAGAAGTAAGTTCTGTTGATTTTTATGCAAAAGAATTTTTCGTTATTTAATCGTTTTCGTGATAGTAAATCCAATCCCGAGACATTTTGAAATTTTAGAAAAAAAAAAAAGCAATTTTTTCTCCTCTGCCAAAATAGCGTAAAATGTTAAAATCAGACAAATGGAATAATGTATAGAAAATGCTTTAACATAAGTTATATAAAACATTAATAAAATCCTTTAAAGGTAAAATAATATATATAGTAATTTATTTTTATTTCCTCTATTTGAATATTCTTGTAATTTTTATTTTCATATTTTATACATTTCATATAGTTTGTAAGTAGGAGTAATATGCAATATTTTGTTATTTTTAATTGATGTTCCTTAAAAAATAGTAATAATTCAAATAAATAATGATAACAATACATCTAATTAGTTTAGTTTTAAACACGAATGTTCTAAATCATTCGTAGTAGTTAAATTTATTTATTATTTGAAATTTTTAAAAGTTATTGTTTCTTGAAATTACATTTTTAATTCTTACATCTAAAAATTTCTATCACACATTTCTATTTTCTATTATAAAATAATTGCTTGAACAAACTTTCTTTCTTTTTTTTTTTTTTTTTTTTAACTGCTTATAGAAATGACTTTTTTAATTTATATCTGAAATTTTGTCAGCCTGAGTTTGTAATATACATGCAATCGAACCTGCTAATTAGATTAATTATGTTGTAAAAGCTAATTTTTTTAATAATTAAGATAATACATATCCCGTATTATATTGTTATGCATTTTAAGTGATATTTAAAATTATTAAAATGCAGTTATCTTAAATAGTTTTCTGAAACTGTGTTTTTAAATTAGAATTAATACAACAATTCGATTTTAGGGTTTCGTCCTATGGTTTTGGCTATTCTGATTAAAGTAATGCAGTTAGTTCTCTGTCCAATATCTATTTTCTAAAATAATCACCAATTTTTAATCTGAAAATAAAATAGTAAGTAAGAATCAGATTTATTTTTCCAAGCATTCGTTATTCCAGTCTTTTTCTATCCTAAACTTTCATGTATTGATACAGATGGACCCTTCTAGACATATTAATAAAATTAAACTGAAGAAGGCTTAAACTTATTGATAATGATATATAGGGCCATGGCCATTTTATAATTCCAGAATGTAATTGCTCTTTACTTTTTAATGTTACGAATTAAAAAATATCGTAACATTTCAATTCAACTAAACATAATCGGTTTAATAAGTTTTGAGGCTGCTGTCACTGCCTATTTAATGAATTGTACTCACTAAATAAATATAAACATTAAAAAAAAAAAAAATAAATAAATAAATAAAGTAAAATAAATAAAATAAAATAAAATAAAATAAACCATTAAAATGGTACTGGAATTGTGAATTCTGTTAATGATTAAAGTATTAAAAAAATATTTTAAAAAATCTCGTTTTAAATTGTAATCAAGTAATTTTTTGTTTATATTAGGATATATAATTTTCATTTTCAATAAATTGTTGCAGCTATGAAGTCAAAGTCTTAAATCGAGTCGATCATACCGGAATAGTATTTGAGTTCACTGTAAAATGTCTTCTTATTATAAAAGCAATATATTGAAATATATATATATATTGGTAATGAATGCTTACATTCACTGTTTCTATATAGGAATATGTATATATTTAAAATTTAAGCAAAATAATCTGTAGTGTTGGTGAATATTATATATTTATATAGACATACGCACCCATTAAAATGCAAATTTTATACTATAATGCATGTATACAATAGTTAAATAATAATAATAATAATAATAATAATAATAATATATATATATATAATAAATCAATAACCCTTGTATTTAAGCATCATGATTAAACAATTAATAAGGATTAAATAATAAATAATAAGAACACGGTAAAAATCTTGATTTTTTTAAAATTCAAAACAATCTGGTTGTTTTAAAACTTTATTTATTTACTTGTTTCTTTATTTATTTTACTTTTTTAAATTAAACATAGCAAATGAAATTAATTTATGATTAAGTATATTATGATTAAGTTATCTGTTTTTTTTTTTTTTTTTTCTAAAACTATAATGTGTTGAATATTATTTACATATAACAAATTATGCTACATAATATGATTTCAATCACATCAGCAGAGTGAATGTCGAGAAGTAAAGGCAGTTATTTTTGTTATGAATGGTATTTTGGAAAGATGCAAGAGTTTAAATACGTATGCCTAGTGGGAAATGCAGAAAACAAGTAAGAAGAAATTGAAATAGTAGAATGTAGAAAATGTAGGGGAAATATTATGAAATATATAGAAATAAATGTAAAGAATTATAAAATATGGGACATTTTTATGATTAAAAAAATATATACGTATGTAAAAAAAAAAAAAAAAAAAAAAAAGGAATTAAAGAAAACTTTGAACCCTGTATTACGTAAAAATATACCAAACTTGATATGAGAGTTTTGACCTAATTTGGAAGTATATCATCAATCCTCTACGATCTCTTCCATTTTACATGAAGGCTATATATCAGCTTCTACTGAATATAATTGTAAAAAAAATTGATATGTAAGAGTGCCATAATGAAACATCACCTTGATTCAATTTGGATATATGTTGGATGACAGGAGGAGGGGGGTGAGCTAAATTAATTTTTGTATATATCGTCCAACAGATGACGAAGATAGTACTTATTTTCTGTGATTTTCTATAGGACTATAGCCTAGCATTTGTTGGTTAAAATTATAATAAAATGCATATGTACAATTTTTATTGTGAGAAGCTAGAATTAATATTTGTTTCTGTTAACTGGTAGACTGTGCTGTTATATAAAATGATACAGATGAAAATTGACTTAATTTTTGTATATATCGTCCAGTAGCTAGCGCAGCTATTTATTTTCTGTGATTTTCTATAGGACAACATCCCAGCATTTGTTGGTTAAAATTGCAACAAAATGCATGTATACAATTTTATTGCGAGAAGCTAGAATTAAATATTTGTGTATGTTTACCGGTAGACGGTGCTGTTATGTAAAATGATACAGAAGAAAGCTGATTTAACGTTTATACATGTTGTCAAACAGATGGCACAGCTGTTACTTATTTTCTGTGATTTTGTATAGGACTATATCCCAGCATTTGTTGGTTAAAATTACAACAAAATGCATATGTACAATATTTATCGTGAGAAGATAGAATTAATATTTGTTTTTGTTAACCGGTAGACGGTGCTGTTATACTTATAAAATGATACAGAAGAAAGCTGATTTAATTTTTGTATATATCTTCCAGCAACTCAGCTATTACTTATTTCCTGTGATTTTCTAGAGAGCTACATCCCAACATTTGATGGTTAAAATTGCAACAAAATCCATATGTATAATTTTTATTGCGATAAGCTAAAATTATATATTTGTATATGTTAACCGGTAGACGGTGCTGCTATATAAAATGACACAGAAGAAACCTGACTTAATTTTTGTATACAGTAAAACCTCTCTAAGTTGGACACCTACGGTTCCAAGAAAAAGTGTCCAACTTAGAGAGGTGTCCAACTTATAGGGGTTAGACATAATGTTAATGGATACATTCCGTTCCGAGAAAAAGCGTCCAACTTAGAGGGGTGTCCAACTTATAGGGGTGTCCAACTTGAAAGGTTTCACTGTATATTGTTCGACAGATGGCACAGCTATTATTTATTTTCTGTGATTTTCTATAGAGCTACATCCCATCATTTTTTGGTTAAAATTGCAACAAAATGCATAAGTACAAATTTTATTGTGAGAAGCTAGAATTAAATATTTCTTTATGTTAACCGGTAGATGGTGCTGTTATATAAAATGATACAGAATTAAGCTTTGTAATATTTCCAGTATACTAGTTTTTCCATCAAATGATAAATAAAAAGTTTAAAATATCTCAATAGTTTGGGACAAAAAAAAAAAAAAAAAAAAAAAAAAAAAAGGAAGTCCGCACTGCAGAAAAATTGAATTATGTCTTTTTTATTTGTAATAATTTCAAAACTAATGATTGAAACAAATAAAACTCTCATGTTTGTATAATACCAAAAGAGATAAAATGATACATACATACACTTTCGATTTAGTAATTTGCTTTATTACACTCTGCGAAGTGCTTAATAAAAATCTACATAAAACTTTCTTTTTAAACGTAATATGTATAATAAACATATACTTTGTATTCTCTTATGATTTATTATATGAAATAAACACGTATCGTAATGTATGAAATAAAACTATTTATTTGTTAGATCTAAACAATTACTTAATTAAAATATGTATTCTGCATTGAGTAATTCCACCTCTATATGGAATTACTGTTTTAATGTGTACTGGCATAGTATTACATAGTTTTTTATATAAACCTCAGAAATTTCGTTGGGCCAAATATCCTAAGTAATTTTTTCTAGTTCTTGTAAAGTTGTAGGCTACAAATTTCGATTCGCCCTTCACCTTTTATAGGTTGAACATTTTCGAGCGGATTGATATTAGCACTATTTTCAGGTCTGGTAATTCTATGATATTTTTTGTAGGATTTAACTTAAAGTGAAAAAAGTTATTGTTATTAACAGAATTATAGGTACTCATGTAAATTGGTAGGTAATTTTAGCAAATTGAATCAAATAAACGTACCACAGACGCTGTGTAGCAAGATGTATTATCATCTTGAAATGCTGATTGTAGAAAAGTCTGAGATACCTTCAAAATAGTCGATCAGGCACCACTTTTATAGCGGCCGTGTTTAATTTTTAGTTCAATGATCCCTTCAGCCTCAAACTTTGTCCAACTCCTTGAAAAGTTATGTACCTCCGTACCCTAACGTACGGAGTCCCTATTTTAAGAGTATAGTTTTCATTAAGTCGGTAACCTTTTCATCGCCCAACCTTGCTTCCATCAGCTTGAAAAAAATAAAACTTGGTTCATCAGAAAAAGCCAGTTCAGCCCAATAATAAACTGATATATTTTTCAATTTTTTTGGACAACTAAAGTCTTGTTGTATTTATTCTCTTCCTTGATGTATATATATATTTATTTATTTATCCAGATCTTCTTGTTTTTAACCTGCTTTGTTTAATTGTTGCTGCACTGTTTCTGAAGAAATTATTCTGCTAAACACTTCTTCTTCTTCTTCTTCTGCTTCTTTTTTTTTTTTTAATCTTTACTAATTTCTGAATGTGATACAAATCTACAAATCGATTTTTTAAAAATTTGCTTTTTAACGAGCAGTGATCTCTCTTCGATGAGCAACGTGCCACCTAAAGCTGAATTTCCAGTTTAAACATTTTGCTATCTCACACATTAAAATACATTTTGCTTGTCATTCTAAAATTAACACTTTTTGTTGTCTCGTTAATTACCTTATGCTTGCCATTTTTGATATACTTTTCAAAATAACAACTTTCCTAACAACTGTTTTTTGTTTTGAATACTTGGTTCAATCCTAAATTTTACGTGGAGAACCTCGTTGTAAAACCTGTCTGAAAATTTGCTTTTTATTAAATCATAAAATTGGTGGTTGCAGAAAAAAAAAAGGAAAATATCCAAGTGCGGCTTTTCTTTCTTTTCTTTTCCTTTTCTTTTTCTTCTTTTTTCTTCCACTCTGCATATTATATATTTCAAAAATGCTTAATAAACGTATAGAATTTTATGAAATTAACTAAAACACTCTCAGAGGACTTAATTTTGGTATTAAAAGTATTATTATTTTTTTATGGTCCTCTATTAAAGGAAAAAAAATGTAGTTTGCGAAATGTTCCTCACATTAAATAAAAGGATGTGCGAAATTCCAGAATTGTACAAAAAAAAAAAAAAAAAAAAAAAAAAAAAAAAATACGTGTGGCACTCGAGGACTGCCGCGGTAAAGCTATTGCATAGCATTTTGTATCAACTTATGCAATTATAATTATTTATTTAATTAATTTAAGCAGTATTTTTTTTTCTTTGATATTAATTCAAGTTTTTTCTTTGATATTAATTCAAGTTACACTTTTTGAGCGTGGTGACCGATAAGAAAACAAATTTTTTTCTTATTGAATAAATGAGAATGTATCCGCAATGATAATATACCAAAAATATCCGCAATCGATTTGTAGGTATCGAAATCCTCGATGAACCAAATTTGAATGATCTAACTCTATTTTTTGAGAAAAGGTATTTTAATAGGTTTTTAAAGGCCTGCAAGTCGAATGGGGATATTCAAGTTTTTTCTTTGATATAATTTCAAGTTACACTTTTTGAGAGTGGTGACCGATAAGAAAACAAATTTTAATAGAGAAAAGGTATTTAATAGGTTTTAAAGGCCTGCAAGTCGAATGGGGATATTCAAGTTTTTTCTTTGATATTAATGAATAAGATAACAATAATGATAAGATAACAATAATGATAAGAAAACAAATTTTAATAGAGAAAAGGTATTTTAATAGGTTTTAAAGGCCTGCAAGTCGAATGGGGATATTCAAGTTTTTTCTTTGATATTAATTCAAGTTACCCTTTTTGAGCGTGGTGACCGATAAGAAAACAAATTTTAATAGAGAAAAGGTAATTAATAGGTTTTAAAGGCCTGCAAGTCGAATGGGGATATTCAAGTTTTTTCTTTGATATTAATTCAAGTTACACTTTTTGAGCGTAGTGACCGATAAGAAAACGAATTTTAATAGAGAAAAGGTATTTAATAGGTTTTAAAGGCCTGCGAGTCGAATGGGATATTCAAGTTTTTTCTTTGTTATTCATTCAAGTTACACTTTTTGAGCGTGGTGACCGATAAGAAAACAAATTTTAATAGAGAAAAGGTATTTAATAGGTTTTAAAGGCCTGCAAGTCGAATGGGGATATTCAAATTTTTTCTTTGATATTAATTCAAGTTACACTTTTTGAGCGTAGTGACCGATAAGAAAACGAATTTTAATAGAGAAAAGGTATTTAATAGGTTTTAAAGGCCTGCAAGTCGAATGGGGATATTCAAGTTTTTTCTTTGATATTAATGAATAAGATAACAATAATGATAAGAAAACAAATTTTAATAGAGAAAAGGTATTTTAATAGGTTTTAAAGGCCTGCAAGTCGAATGGGGATATTCAAGTTTTTTCTTTGATATTAATTCAAGTTACCCTTTTTGAGCGTGGTGACCGATAAGAAAACAAATTTTAATAGAGAAAAGGTAATTAATAGGTTTTAAAGGCCTGCAAGTCGAATGGGGATATTCAAGTTTTTTCTTTGATATTAATTCAAGTTACACTTTTTGAGTGTAGTGACCGATAAGAAAACGAATTTTAATAGAGAAAAGGTATTTAATAGGTTTTAAAGGCCTGCGAGTCGAATGGGGATATTCAAGTTTTTTCTTTGATATTAATTCAAGTTACACTTTTTGAGCGTGGTGACCGATAAGAAAACAAATTTTAATAGAGAAAGGGTATTTAATAGGTTTTAAAGGCCTGCGAGTCGAATGGGGATATTCAAGTTTTTTCTTTGATATTAATTCAAGTTACACTTTTTGAGCGTGGTGACCGATAAGAAAACAAATTTTAATAGAGAAAAGGTATTTAATAGGTTTTAAAGGCCTGCAAGTCGAATGGGGATATTCAAGGTTTTTCTTTGATATTAATGAATAAGATAACAATAATGATAAGATAACAATAATGATAAGAAAACAAATTTTAATAGAGAAAAGGTATTTAATAGGTTTTAAAGGCCTGCAAGTCGAATGGGGATATTCAAGTTTTTTCTTTGATATTAATTCAAGTTACCTTTTTTGAGCGTGGTGACCGATAAGAAAACAAATTTTAATAGAGAAAAGGAATTTTAATAGGTTTTAAAGGCCTGCAATTCGAATTGGGATATTCATTTTTTTTCTTTGATATTAATTCAAGTTACACTTTTTGAGTGTAGTGGCCGATAAGAAAACAAATTTTAATAGAGGAAAGGTATTTAATAGGTTTTAAAAGCCTGCAAGTCAAATGGGGATATTCAAGTTTTATCTGATCTACTTTATACACAAATTTTACGCGTACAGCTATTCACTGTTGTACATAAATGATAGATACCTACCTATACACCTATATACTTTCTCACAAACAGCTGCTTACGTATTCTTCCGATTTCGGAGCAGCTCGTCTCGATCCGTGCGAGCTTCGTACTGCCGAAGTCTACCGAAGTCTGCCGAACTGTGTTAGGTTTTTTTTTCGTTACGGAATTTTTTGATTCGGTCGCCGCGCTCAAAGCCCGCGATAAAAGCTATACAATAGCTTAAAAAAAAAAAAAAAAAAAGTATCTAAGATACAGGAAAAACAAAAAACAAAAAAGACTTATACTGTACAAAAATGTTGAAGGAAGGATTATTAATATAATCAATAATTTTACCTTACTTAAATCCTTACTAAGTCCGAGCTTCATTATATATTTCGGCTACCTAACGATGTCATCTTCAGAAACATTCGGTAAAAAATGATTTGAAGGTGCTAAGTTTGGACGACTTGTTTATCTTTTGTAGTTTCTTCTTCGATTTCTTCACTTCTCTTGTTTTCTTTATATAGCTGTTGCCATTCGGTAGGAATAACGCTATGTTCGATATCATTGATAGTATTATTATTGGTTAGTATTTCGATAGCTTCTCTTTTGAGAGCATAATGGTGAGAGTTGTATAGGGCTATTTTATGAAAATTAATGGAATCAATGTTAATTGGGTTAGTATTGTTAGTCCTTGAGAAAGCTGTGGAATGTCTATTGTATTTTAAGTCGGTTATGTGTTCTGAAATACGTTCTTTTATTTTCCTTTTAGTCATTCCTATGTATGAGGCTTTATTTTTATTTTTATTTTGATATTGGAAATCGATTTTATAAATGCCGGCTGTGTGTTTAAAGTCTATGGAATCTTTCTCATTGCGAATTCGCTGGTATATATTTTTATTTGGTTTTATTGGGATGTTTATATTGTGTTTGGTGGCTTCATTTTAAATTTTTACGGCGGCTCCTTTGCAGTACGGGATCGCGGGGGTAAATAGTTGTTTAGATTTTTGAGCATTCGGAATACTGTTTAGGGTTTTTATACGTTTTTTATAAAATTTATCAACTATGGAGGGATTATAATTAGCTTTCTTGGCGATATCTTTTATTATTTTTATTTCGGAATTTAGATATTTTTTTTAGAGCATATGAGTATAGCGCGGTTAACGTAGGAGCGAATAGCGGCATATTTGTAAGAGAGGGGTGTGTGACATTTATTATTTATGATTTCGTTGTTACTAGATACCATAGACACCACCGTCTTCCGAAAACCTACTAGTAACAACGAAATCATAAATAATAAATGTCACACACCCCTCTCTTACAAATATGCCGCTATTCGCTCCTACGTTAACCGAGCTATACTCATATGCTCTAATAAAAAATATCTAAATTCCGAAATAAAAATAATAAAAGATATCGCCAAGAAAGCTAATTATAATCCCTCCATAGTTGATAAATTTTATAAAAAACGTATAAAAACCCTAAACAGTATTCCGAATGCTCAAAAATCTAAACAACTATTTACCCCCGCGATCCCGTACTGCAAAGGAGCCGCCGTAAAAATTAAAAATGAAGCCACCAAACACAATATAAACATCCCAATAAAACCAAATAAAAATATATACCAGCGAATTCGCAATGAGAAAGATTCCATAGACTTTAAACACACAGCCGGCATTTATAAAATCGATTTCCAATATCAAAATAAAAATAAAAATAAAGCCTCATACATAGGAATGACTAAAAGGAAAATAAAAGAACGTATTTCAGAACACATAACCGACTTAAAATACAATAGACATTCCACAGCTTTCTCAAGGACTAACAATACTAACCCAATTAACATTGATTCCATTAATTTTCATAAAATAGCCCCATACAACTCTCACCGTTATGCTCTCAAAAGAGAAGCTATCGAAATACTAACCAATAATAATACTATCAATGATATCGAACATAGCATTATTCCTACCGAATGGCAACAGCTATATAAAGAAAACAAGAGAAGTGAAGAAATCGAAGAAGAAACTACAAAAGATAAACAAGTCGTCCAAACTTAGCACCTTCAAATAATTTTTTACCGAGTGTTTCTGAAGATGGCACCGTTAGGTAGCCGAAATATATAATGAAGCTCGGACTTAGTAAGGATTTAAATAAGGTAAAATTATTGATTATAGACTTATACTGTTTTCTACTGTTTTCTAGCTTTAAGTTCTCGAATGTAAAAAGCATACTAGTAAATCACAATTCGCATTCCAGGGATCACACAAAACTTACGAGTGAAAATCATAACAACAGAAATAAATAAATACATTTATATTTTAATTTAGACTAGTCCGTTAACAACTTTCTTTAAACATATCCCTAAGGCTTTTAATCACATGATGCACATATTATGTACCAGCTAATTATGTCATGACATGGTGCAAGTTTTATTCATTGAAATGATTTTGTATGGGGGTCGTGGAAAAATTAAATTTTATAATTCTTGAAATTAAATCCTCTGTAATTTTTTATGAAATTGTGTACATTTTGAAGCACCTTTGTAATTTTTCATGTATGTCTAAGATCAATATGTAAAGAATTAAAGCCATTTTTGAAACACCCTGTTATCTAATACTTTAAAACAAAAATAATTATTTTACAATTTTTAAAAGATAATTCTAAAATTCCTAGCAAATATTCTTTGTTATAATATTTTGTTGCATAATTTACTACCATAGCGTTTAAACTAGAATTTACAAATACAATTTTCTGTAAAAGTTGTATGTTTAAGACAGATAATGACTATAAATTCAGCTATTAAATTTAAACACTATTCTTTTGAAGTTACTTCTTTATTGGGGTAAAATATTTTCTTGCTTAACAAGCATTATATTAAATAGTTTGAGTTTTTTTTTTCTATTTAAAACATTCAGCTATTTTATATGCGTTTTGAAATTTAAATAGGAATTAGAGGTTATAAATCAAACATTTGATTACGTTTATTTCATTTGCATTTTTTCATGTGACTAATATTTTACAGATCATACTTTTTCTTGGAGTATGTTGCTTCATCGCGCTTGGAGAATATTTGGTATGCATTCCTGGAGTTTGCCGAAGAACAAGATGTCCCAAAATCGCCCCATGCAATGAAAATCAAACTTTTATAAAAAGAGCTACTCATTGTAGATGCTGCGGTGTATGCGTACCGCTACTTAGTAAGTTAATTTTTTAAAATAAAATACCGTTCTTAGTTTCGTATCAATAGATGAATGAAAAATTTAAAATTGTATTATGCAATTGTGAATGTCAGCGCTTTTTTTTTTTTGGGGGGGGGGGGGGGGTGGCTTCAGTCCCTAGCCCCCCCCCCCCCAAATCCGCCACTGGGCTATATGGCTTTCGAAAGAAAGAAAGAAAGAAAATCTCTAATTTTACTTTAATAAAATAGATACATTTTTTTATTATTATTAAACATTTTGAGCATATAAAAGAGCAAAATTTTAATAACATTTATAAAATTTTCATTGCAAAATCAGGAAAATTCAGCTGGTGTGTCGTGGTTTCCGGAGACCCCTCAAGAAGGCGATGGACACGATTTCTCAAAAAAAAATAAATAAAATAAAAATAAGCACTGATTTTATAGAAATTTTACATACTTCTTCAAAATTTTATTGACCAGTGATGCTTAAACAAAGGCTTAAGAAAAGAAAAAAAAAACTTAGAATTTGAAATTTAGGCAGAGTTGTATGCAAAAAACAGTACAATCTTTGGTACATTTTGCCCCACGTATACCCATGTAAAATTAATTGTAATAGAAAAAAAGTGGGGGGGGGGGGGTTCCTTCGTTTAAGCACTAATAAATTCTATTTTGAAGAAGTCTTCAAAATTTCCTACCCAGCTAAAAAAAATCTGCAGAAAAACTATTAAAAAAAAAAAAAAAAAAAAAAATCTGAAGGTATTTGGAACAAGAATAATGAAATCTGCAGAATAATTGCAGTTTGGAAGCAAAAAATTTGAAGACTTTTTTTTTCTTCCCTTAAACTTATTATTGTTCCAAATTGAATTTTACAATTTTTTACTTTCTCTTACCCATAAGGTAGAGAAAGTATTGTTTTTGGGTCAAATTTTCGAACGCGAGATTTTGTTATATTTACACGTTTTGAGGTTCCCTGAATACGAAAATCATGTTTTTAGCAAATGGTCTGTGTGTATGTCTGTGTGTCTGTCTGTTATCAGCATATCTCAAAAACAAATTATGGCAGAAAGTTCAAACTTGGCATTCTAAATGTGTATCATATAGGATGCTACAGTAAGCTTTTCGTTAAGATCAAGCTAATGGTTTGTGTACAGGGACAATCAAGAGAATTCTAATACATTACGTCTATGGGGGAAATTGCAAGAAAGTAGAGTTTAACGTCTATAGACTGCACTAAACCAAATGAAACGAATATATATATTTTGTAATAGAGATAGTGAACTGGGAAAATTTTTTTGTGTATGTAGGAGCCTCGCCTCCCCCCTGGGGGGGGGGTCCCCCCTCGAGGGGAGTAAATTTTCATGATGGGTATCTTTCAAAAGAGCTCGCCAATACCTTTAAAACGAATGGTTGAACCATCGATCTGCGATAATTTAAAACAAAGTTATCGATTTTTTTTACTTTTAACGAAAAAAAAAAAAACTTAGAAAAAAAATCGTACTTTTTTTTTTTTTTTTTTTAATTTTGAGAATAAAATGGACTTTTTTTTGGATATTTGGTGTTATACTACTTCTCTAATATGGAAATCGTCTGCATTATCATGAAAGGTCATTTTTTTAAATAATAATTTTAATAAATTATTTTTTAAAAACAGACTTATTTTTTAATAACCGAATTAAATTCTATATAAATGTAGGTGCATTAATGAAACGGGGGGTTGAGGGGGGCGGTAGCCTCCCTCACACAGAACTAATTATCATATAAAACTCTTCAGAAGCCTAATATGAATTGTTTAACATAGGTTTATATAACAGTACTCGTTATCTTACCTATTAATCTGTAACCTGTATTTATTGTATTAAATTTCAGGGTAAGAGAAAGTCGTGTGAGTGACACACAAGATTATTTTGATTAAAATTTTGTAACATATTGTTTAAATGTTGTTCTTTTATATGCTAAAAATTTTGAATAAACAATTTTATTTATTATATTAAAAAAAAAAAAAAAAAAAAAAAAGAAAGAAAGAAAGAGAGAGAGAGAGAAAATATGCTTTTTTATAGCCTTCGAAACCTACATAAGCCCTTAAATAATAATAATAATAATAATAATAATAAAATAACATATTTTTTCACGAAATAACATACCAGAAATACGGGTGTTTTTTTTTTTTTTTTTTAAGGGTATCAAACCTTTTAACGTGTTGTGCTAATAACAATTGAGTCTGTTTAAACTCATCACAACTTTTTTTATTCTTAATAAAATTATACAAAAATTTGTAGGCTGTTTAATGTTTGTTTAATTTTTTAGAAACTCATAAAATTAATACTCTTAATCAATTACAATAAAACTCGTAGCAAATTATTATTGTAGCCAAACTTTTAAGTGCTATTTCACTATACATATGATAGCTTAATTTAAAATTTTCATAATAACGCAAAATTCTAGCAATAAAGCATTAAAGTGTTCGCAAAACTGCATTCTATAGAATAAATTAGTAATCCCTTGATGTAATGGATTTTCAAATATTACGCAAATTTGGATAATGTAAAAACGTAAGAACATTTTAATTAATTAATCATTAAAAATAATGAAAATATTTAATTATCTGAAAAAACATTAATTCATTTTATAGAATATATATATTTGGGAACATTTTAATGCAAGTTATATATTATTATATGTAAATTATAAATTGAATCTTTCTACGAATCAGGAAATAACACTGGAAAATTTTGCTACATTAATAATTTGTTACACATTTTTTGTAACTAATTAGGAGTATTAATTATCTAATTTTCTAAAAGCTATAAGAAATATTAAACAACATACACATTTTTTGTGTAATTTTAATAAAGACTTAAAAAAAAAAAAAAAAAAAAAAAACTGTGATAAATTAAAATAAACTTTCTTTTTGCACTTTCAACATTATTCTTAAACAAGAACGAAAAATCATGGGGTACGCATTGATTATTAACACTTTCCAACTGTACATACTTGTTGTATCGTATAACTTTCAATGTTCTTTGCCTATGTTATAACACAATGGATAGACAAAAGCACTGAAAGGCCTACAGATAGACGTATTGAATTTATAATCATTCTTAGACATTGTTGGAAAGTGTTAATAATGCTTAGCACAAAAGAAAATGTAGTCCTTAATGTATCTGAATATTTTAATGTAACCCTGTAAATCTGAAAGTTAACCATATCATACTTTACACAAAACATTATTTTAACATAGTAACAATAAATATACATTTCTTTATGGTTTTACAGTAGAAAGTTTTTTAAATGTGACTTATAAATATATCTCCCATAAAACGTAATGCATTGGCATTTTTTTGGGTGTCCCTGTACATAAAGAAGTTGTACAGGCCCTAATAGTGTCATTTTAAATAGAGAACACTCCATAGTGAATTCTGAAAATGTTTACGGACGCTGGGAGCGGACAGATGGACAGTCGAACAGACAGATACACAAACTGAAATCATATTCACACTTAAAAATTGTTAGAAAATGTTAAAAAAACTTAATATAAACGAAAATGCAATTCCAGCAAATTTCCAATAAAAGCCTTAAATGTAATTAAATATTTTTGTGTGGCCCTGTAAATCTAATGCTAATCAAACTGCATTCTATAGAAAGCATTCTTTTGTGCATATAAATAACATATTTCAATTTAATTAAGATTTCTGCAAAGCAAAGTTTTAAAAATTAGGTTTATAGACATATATCTCATGGATTGCAATGCTTTGGAATACTTTTCGGTGTCCCTGTACACAAAACAGTGATGATATTTATTCCATTTTCTATAGAAAACATACGATAGTTAACTTGAATAACATATTTAAATTTCATTAAGATTTGTGTAAAGTAAAGGTATTAAAATATGGTTTATAGAAATACCTCTCATAGAACACAATCATTTGGAATACTTTTGGGTGTCCATGTATACAAACCAGTGGTATTCCATTTATTCCATTTTCTATAGAAAACATACGATAGTGAACTTGAATAACATATTTAAATTTCATTAAGGTTTGTGTAAAGTAAAGGTATTAAAATACGGTTTATAGAAATACCTCTCATAGAACACAATGCTTTGGAATAGTTTCGGGTGTCCCTGTACACAAACCAGTAGAGGTATTCATTCCATTTTCAATAGGGAACATCCGATAGTGAATTTGAATTACATATGCCAGTTTCAAGATATTCCATGAATATTTCCTGAAGTTACAGTGAAGGACAGACAGACAAACCGAAGTCATTAACACTTTTCAACCTTGTTGGAAAGTGTTAAAAAGTTATGAGATACCTTAATTTTAAATTCTTAAACTATCTGTAATTTAAATTCTTAGAATTTAGGATAAGTATCGATGTTTTCGTATAAAAAATAGTATAATTCAGCAAATTTTAGCAATCTTTGAGTTGACAGAAAAAGAGGTTAGTGGTGACAATATATTAAATGACGTAGATTCGAAAAAGTATGAAAAGAAAGGTATAGATGTTGAGTTAAGGTCGATTAACTGCACGGGGGAAGGGGGCCTGGTGAAGTATTCCTTATGGAGGGTTTTTCTAAGATATCCTACTCAGTATTCATTCGAATTTCAGAGAAAACCACAGAAAACTCGGAATTGTTAGAAAGAAAAGCAAAACCCGGCACTTCCCGAATACCAACTTTAAAAACAAAACCTTTCGGACGTTGATGAGGCCATAAAAAGAAGAAAATAACTTAATGGGTCGCTAAATGTAAGGTTTAAATATAATAATAATAATAATAATAACATACTTTTTTGCATAGAAGCAATTTTTATATTCTTGTTGTCATGTGTGCTACTTCCTGCTCCTTTCATAATGTATTCTAAGCAATATTGCAGCAAATAAAACGTGTAATAAGAGAAATAAAAAGACTTTAGCTATTTGTTTCTAACAAGAGTTCTATTTATTCTATCTTAGATATAGGAGATGCTTGTCTGAGAATTAAACGAGGACCTGTAACATCTAAATGCAAATCAGGACTACGCTGTATAAACAGAAGATGTTCACTTCCAAGATCTCATAATCACCGAACTGATGACAGGCATTCCGCATAATGTTCAGCTGCTTTCGGGTAATTTTTAACTACTAAATTACCATTGACTTTTTCCCCCCATTAATCCACTATTTATATTACTGCTATTACTATTTTTATACTATTTATATCAACTATACTAATATCAAATATTACTTTACTATATTCATCTCCAGACAGTTGTAAAAATATATCACTCTAGCCTTAAAAGCAATATTTCAGATAAACATATTCACATATTTAGAATAAAAAATGAAATCACCCTTTTTCAATTAAAATTGACTGTGAAACTATGTTATTTATCTGTTCGCGATTCGAGGACAAACAGAAATATTTTGCATGTGTAAATAATTATCAAATTTTATAATGTTTAATAATAGCGAACTTAATGAATTTTAAATTAACATAAACAAACAACTCACAAAATTTAAAGTAACGTTTAATATAAAAAATATTCAGGTATTTACATTAAAGAACAATATAACCATTTTTATATTACATTTCTCCTATAAAACAGCAAGAAACAACTGTTAATTTTTTCTTTCTTTTCTTTTAATCTTTTTTCATCTGATTTGTATTAAAAGAAATACAAACACTAACGTATTGCATATGCAAATAACTATCGATAATTTCGATATTTAATTACTGCGTGCAGAATTAATGTTGCCGTAATATTTCATTCAGCCTTATATGTAATACACGTAATATTCCATTCAGCCTTATATGTAATACACGTAATATTAATATAAAAATAATACTATGTTTACATTGCAGTATTTTACAATTACACCTAATCAAGAATATAATTTCTAAAATGCAATTTGATCGTATTACACAAATACATGGTAGACATAATTGATAATCAAATATTGAAGCATTTAGTTAATAGACGTAATTCATGATGAAGTTACAGCCGGCAACAAAAATGTCCGAACAATAGTAAAAATTCCTATGTAAAAAAAGTACACTTCATACGGTTTTGTTAAATAAATCCTTATCGAATCATGTTCTTACACTGACTAAGAACAGGATTCGACAAGGATTTCTTTAACAAAACCGTATGAAGTGTACTTTTTTCACATAGGAAATGTTGCTAGTGTGCAGACACTTTTGTTACCGACTGTACATACTTCCCCATTCTTATAAATAATATTTACTAAAAAAATCTTTACTTTTGTAGAAAAAGTCCAATATTCAAAATCTTTCTTTGTTTCTTTAGTAATAGGACACAGAAAATTTTGCAAAAAAAAAAAAAAAAAAAAAAAAGATTTTGGCTGCTGGCCAAAAATAACGAAAATTTCGTAGTACGAATGATATAAATATCTTCACAGAAAGTTTTACACATTCACTTTATTTTCAAAACTATGTACATTTTTAATTTTTAATTTTATTATTTTTATTTTAAAGTAAATAGGAGACATACTCAATATACATATAACATGCATTTCTTTTTTCTTTCTAGGGGTATTTTAATGAGAAACTTTCGCTACTGAAATTTTTTATAAAAATTGAAAATATAACATTTGTATTAATGTACTATTTGTATGACTGATATAAAAATATTGTAATACGAAGTTGATTAGTTGATGAATAAAATTTTACGAAATTATAAGTTTTGTTTTTATTCATTTGAAAATCGAATAAATAAATTGTTTTGAAGCGGTATTTTAACAAACGATTATTTTAATACATTTAATAAATAACTTTTTATGTGTTTAATACATGATTTTATTTAGTTTTACTTCTTTTATCGCCCAAATGTTTAGGACAATACTTGTAATATGATAAGGATTCAGGAGATAGAAATATACAAAATTTTATTATTCGGTTAGAGAACTTTAGTAACTTCCCATTAGTTGCAGACAATTTTTCTAATCTTCTTCTTTCTTTCTTTTTTTCAGCCACATTATCCCCATCAAATCAAATGAAATGTTAATGCTAAAGCATACGCTTTTTAATTTTTTTCTCATAATCTAAGTAATAAATTTCAAAATCCATTAATAACTTTTTTAAATAAGTTCTTTTAAACATCCAAAAAATATTCAGTCTTTTCTTAAATATCTGTAGCATTCTGACGACCAAGAATTCATGAAGAAATGAAGGCAGGGGAAACGTAATTTAAAGATTTCAATCTGTAAAAAATATATCAAAAACCATAAGATTTGTTGCCTGAATATATGCTTTATTGAACAAACCTAATATAGTTCAATTTATAAATATTAAGTGCAAATATAAGCTTTTATATGAACCCTACTTTCGTGGTGCCAAATCCTCTTAAAGCAGTTCAAATATTTTTCAACTATCCATTTACATATCTGCCAACCATCTCATTACGAATCGTAACATTTTTAGTACCCGCATTTTTTTCCACACCAGTCTTTTTTTGGAGTAATTCTATTCTTAGCTAATCGTAACTACATTTTCGAGAAATTTACTCTAAAAATAAAGTGGTGCGAAAAAAGGGGCGTGTTTTAAAAGGGCGTAACAATGCTACGATTATTAATGAGGTGGTTGACAAGTACGCATTTATATGGGTATTTTAATGAAATTCCATATGCATAATCTATTATTTTATTGATTTATCTACATACACATTTATTTAGTTGCAATTTAAAATAACATTTTATATTATTATTATTTGATTATTTTTCTATTTGAGCATAGTTATAGAAATTTATTTATTTTTATTTATTTTTATTATTTATTTTTTTCATCGAGAAACAAAATATTCAAAATTATTATTTGATATTCCTATTAATAATAATAATAAAACAATATATAGTAACAAACATAAATGCCGATGCCATATACAAATTTATCTATTAGGGATGATTTCTCTCTAGTTTCAAAGCTACTATAAAAATGGAAGACCAGATTTTTTGACAAAGCCCAAAGCAGTCAATGAACCTTCACACTTCCGACGATTTCCATGCCGTTAAACCTCTGTACATTTATTATTCTCTTTTACAGAATGCAAAAACAAACTCGCAGTTATAATGTTCAAAAATCTTGCAATAATATCCGCAGTAAGTAGCATTTCCGTAATTACAACAATCTTGGAGAACTTTAGTTTTTGATTACTAACTACATGCTGGATTGATAGGGCGGGAAAAAAAAAAGTTGTCTATCATGGGCACCAGTTTCCCGGAAACGTTGATAAATATAACGGATGCAGATCACTTCCAATTAAAAGACTGAACGAGACTGTTGACAATATCTGTTTACAGATTATTTTGAGGCCTTCACAAAATGCAGTGCAATGTTTGAGCCAAGAATTGTTTATGAATAAAGAAATAAAAGTAGATGAAGCCACTAGGAGAGTTTAGTAGAATTTTTCAAGAGAAGTTTAAAAAGTGTTTATTACTTTGTACTGGTATATTCTTATGCATGTGTTGGCCAGGAATTTCAGCAGGTAATTTTTTTTTTATCTTATTTTATTCTTGTTTATGCTTTACACATGAATTTTCCTAATTATGTTTGGAGAAACTACAGTTATTAAACTTACATTTCCCTTCCTAAAAATTGGATAATTTTATAGTGATATTAGTTTTAATTAAGATTAATGTTTTCATTGTCATAAATATTATTTTCTTTTTGTTTGCAGATCAACAGTGTTTATTTTTCCTGCATAAAATAAATTAACGCTCTGTAATGCCATTATACACTAGCATTATATATATCAGTATTATATGCAAAATATAAATGAGAACTCGGATAAAAATCACAAATAAAATTTAATATAATGTTTAATAGATATACTTTTATGATCTATTTTTTATATTTTATTGAATAATGATCCTTAAATCTTTGTTTAAACTGTTTAAATATGAGTCAATTAAAAGTATTTTGCACTGAAACTACTTTTCTCATACGACAACACATTTAGAAAGACTAGAGACTACAAAAATTAATTTAAATAGAAGGAAGATTTTAGAAGTGCAAAAATCACTCCTACTTTATAGAGAAAATTATATTTAAATAAATGAATACATATGCATTTTTTAAAGCATATTTCATATGTAAATAAAACTACATGATATACTACATTCTTCACTAAGTTTTAATATTCAGCTAATTTACTCGACCTTTTCTTTTATTACCAAAGCGAACCATGTCAATATATATATATATATATATATATATATATATATATATATTGTCAGTTAATATAATTTATATAGTTTACCGTAAACTTACTTTTACAACTTTAAAAATATATTTTTTATAAAAGCATGAAATAAGTTTTGATTATATTAGCTTTCAAAAACTGTTTAAAGTTTCATAGGATTAGAAAATCGTATTTTAATTAGGAAACATTCAGGGTAACTTCAAAGTAACATATTGAAAATTACAAAAGCAACTCGCTTTTAAAGCAGCTTTGTTTATTTAGAAATACAAAGTTTGTAAGTTGCTAAAATACACAATATGATTTTATATGAAGGTTAAAATTTGTTAAGTGTTACTTTTAATAAGATTATTTGATACATCTATAGTCTGCAAAGTGTGTTTTAAATTAATTGTGTTTAAAATGTGTTTTTTCCTGGATATTAAATGATATATTATACTATATCTATTGTATTGCAATATATAATATGTAAGATATTGCATATTAAATAAATATCTCTATTTACCTATCTATCGATATCCATCTATATCTATACCTATCTATCTCTACATCTATCTATATAATGTTTAAAAAAAATAAATCGTGTATAAATATGCATAAATACTATACATGTATATTTATAAGTAAAATCCAGATGTTTTCATTTGTATGAGTCAAACTTACTTTCAATTTAATTGTGAAAAACAAATACTGCCGAAGCATTTTTAATATTAAAGATAATATAATACTTTCAATCTAAATAAATACTATATAAATCCTTCACTATAAATCCTATATATATAAACAAAATCCTGACGTTTTAATTTGTATGAGTCAAACTTCCTTTCAATTTAATTCTGAAAAAGAAATTTTCGAAACATTTGTAATATTAAAGATAATATAACATTTTCAATCAAAATCTTAAAATGAAAATATATAAATGATATATTTAAATATTTTATGATATAGTTAAATTAGATAAGTGTAATTTTTATTTTGAAAATACAATTCTATAGTTAAAAAAAAAAAAAATCTAAACAAATATATAATATATGAAATATATTTTTTATTAATACATGGCAATTCTTGAATATTAAATGACTTTTTATGTAATATATAATGCATACTTGCCAACATCCTAATTAATATTCCGTAGTATTGTTAGCCCCACCTTCTTTTTCACACCAGTATCTTTTTAGATTTTTTTTTTCTTCTTATTTAATCGCAATTGCATTTAGAGAATATTACTCTAAAAATTTACTGGTGTGAAAAAAAGGGCGGGAATAACAACACTACGGAATATTAATCAGGATATTGGCAAGTATGATATAATGTATTGCAACATTTACACATTATATTCGTATTAAAAATATATCCGTCTGTATAGATTTGACTGAAGTGAACTTACCTCAAATTTAGTTATGAAAAATAAGAATTATCGAAGTATTTTTAGCAGTGTTTCGTTTAAAGTGTATAATAATATTATTTAAAATATGTTATGCAATTTATAATAAACAAAATTTAATTTAATTTATTTTGTTTATGTGGGGATAACGTAATGTATATTTTTTAACATTAAAGTTTTACCCTCTAAATAGTTTCTATCAAAATTGTAGCATGAAAATATTTTAAATAATACATTCGAATATTTAATGATAAATATAAATTGAATAAATGTAATCTTTTTTGTAAAAATAAATAAATAAATAAATAATATAAGTAAAAATAAGAAATTTTTTTTTTAAATAAATTGTATATTCATAAATGATATTATTCGTATCATTCATGTAATGAATGACAATACCATTTATTGTATCATTTAAACAAAAAGTAACTCTTTATATTTTCGAAATCTTCAATTGGTCTAATTCGTAAGTAAATATAGTATTAAGTAATTGTTCGTAAAATGTTGTTTGGAAAGATAATTGTTAATTTAATAGTAAATATAATTTGAACAACTCACAGCTACCCATTTATTAACAAAATAATAATGACAATAATATTAATAACAGTAACTTAATAATTTCATTTGTTGATGTAATGTATCTTTCATTCTTTAAGAATAATTTGGAGGATATTTTTTAACACTTTCCATTAAAATTTAACAAGGTTTATTAGTTAATTTCGTACAACTGTCTGTGTTTTCATTTTTTTAAATAAACATTTCAATAAAAATTATCGTCAATAAAATTATTTGTATATTTAATAAAAAATTTATTTCATTAAATATTTTAATGAATTCTTAAAAGGGCTAAATGCTATTCCATATTATTATTATTATTATTATTATTTAATTTACTGTAGAATATTTCCTATTAAGAATCTTACAAATAGCAACAATAGTCTATGTACAAGGACACACAAAATAATTCGGTTACTTTACGGTGTAACAGGTGTGTTTCTTATAAGCACATTTCATCATATTGGTTCTGTGCCAAACATATAACCAACACAGAATTTTTAGATGCAGTAAGAGGTGTTTCCTATTAAAAAATTAAGTGTGATTAACACTGATGATTCATTAACAGGATCCCGCAGAAATATTCGGATTTATTACAGGAAATTGCTTGAGGTGTCCTTTTCAATTGTGTTATGTGTTAATTTCCTATGATATTCAATATAATTTATGACTTGGCAAATTATGATATACATTTTAGGATATGACAAGTAAATGTAGTGAAAAAGTTCTTTATCGAATTTAAAAAATATTTATAGATATGAAAACTCGGACAGACATTCACTCGGACTGAAGTCATTAACACTTTTAAACTTTGTTGGAAAATGAAAAATATCTTCTAACTATTCTTAAAGAATGAAAAATAAACTTTACTGAAAAGTACAATTATTTTGCTATATTATTGTATATTTCGAAAAAAAAAAAAAAAAAATTCTATTAAGTTTCACATATTTGTATTTATATACATAATTTTGCTTCCAGCACTGTGTACCGTAGATAATGGAAGTATTGTATTAGGGTAAAAATTTCAATATCGTGTTTCAATTGATTTACACATTTTAAGGTCTCCCGAGTTCAAAAATGTGGTTTGGGGCAATTAATAAGTTTGTATATGTCTATCTGTGTGGGGAATCTTCTGACTGTCAAATCTTCTAAACTAATAAAGACCGAACGACGGATCCCAAAAACAGCTCTGACGATTTTCTTCAAATTCGATGCATAAACATCTTTTTAGAGATCCTTTCACAAACATTACTTGGTTACTACAGGAAAATTGACAGGCATCCTTATTAGGTAGGTTAGTTTTAGATATCAGAAATTGGTGTTTCAAAAAATGACTCTAACGATTTTTTTTTTAATTTTTAATTTTTATTTTTTTAAATTTGTAGGTAAACTTTGTTTTATATGTCTTTATGTTTGTTAGTTTGCTTTTACAGGAATTGTTAGGTAACAGGTGTCTGATTTGTTAAGTCAGTTTAAGTCTTCTGACCACACTATTCTAATAATTGTATATAATATGTGCAGTAATTGGTAATGTGTGGAAATTGTGTGGCTGTTACATGCCAGATTTTATTTTTTTTTAATTATGCGCCTCAACTACAGAGCCCACAAAATAAAAGTGAGGGCCTTATGCATACTTGCCAACATACTAATTAATATTCCTAATTAATATTCGTAGTATTGTTAGCCCCGCCTTCTTTTTCACACCAGTATCTTTTTAGAGTATTTTTCTTCTTATTTAATCGTAATTCCATTTAGAGAATATTACTCTAAAAATTTACTGGTGTGAAAAAAAGGGCGGGACTAACAACACTACGGAATATTAATCCTTTGCGCTCGACATATTTTCCTAAAGACACGCCTTTTGGCGTTCCTTTAAAACGTCACACGTATAGTTTCCAACTTACTACCTTTTGGCTACCGAAAAATTGTAAAAATTTGTTTTATTTTACTTCATCATTAAATAAAACAAATCTTTCGGTTAAAATTTTCCGGTAGCCGAAAGGTAGCCTATAGTTACACGTTTTAGAAAAATAACATTTCATTTGCAGAGGAACACCTTAAGGCGTGGCTCGATTTTTTAATGTCTCCTCAGAAGGGACATACGAGCGATAAGGGTTAACTAGGATGTTGGCAAGTATGGCCTTATGCACTGAAAAATATTTTGTTGAGGGTATAGCAACAAAGAAGTTGATTGATTTAACACATTGTTTTGTTGAAACAACAAGAATTTTGTTAAATTAACAAAATTATTTTTGTTGATATATACCTAAACAATGACTTTTCTCTTCGTGTGTGTCCCGCAGTTTGCTCAGCTTGCTTATTGCTCGTATATCTATCTATAAAAGCTTTATTTAAGTGTATTTAATTATTATTATTATTTATTTATTTATTTTATTTTATTTTATTTATTTATTTTGACATATGCTACATGCTACAGTATGGAATTTAAAACACGGGCAGACAAATAGGCAGGCGAACCGAAGCCTTAAATACTTTTAAACTTTGTTGTAAAAGGTTAAAATATCCTTCAGATGATTTTTAAAGATTAAAAATTGCATTTTTTCAACAAATTAAATTAATTTTATTCCTGCGTGCATTTAAAAACAAACAAACAATAATAATAATAATAATAATAATAATGTGTATTCTAATAATTTTCACACGATTGTACTCATTCGAAGTTATTCTTTTACTACTTTCAGTGACATTGTTTATCCTGGAAAAAAAAAAAAAAAAAAAACAATTATTCTATTGCATATTATTCATTCGAATAACCTATGCATTTTTGTCAACACCATTTACCATTAATGTACAACTTTCAAACTTGTTTGTATGTTTTTTGTAAAATGCCCATTTTAATTCAACGTTAAAATATATAATAATAGATTTTCTTTATACCATACTAAGAAGTTTGACACCTATTTCATTTTTTCTACAATTAACCTTACATTATGCATATTTTCTGAAGTATTACATGTAAAAATATCAGCAAGAAACCTTTAAAGATAACATTCAGGAACACTGCTGGAAACCTGCAGGTTTTTCAGATTACTGAAATAAATTGGTGGCATGACCTTTAAAAAACTGAATATTTCCTGAGGAAAAGCTGCTGTTTTTATTTTACCTTTTATTATTATTATTATTTTAAATACTTGCAAAATGTTATAGGAAGTCCGGAATACCTGCCGTATACCTGCAGTTTTTGCCTAATTCTTTTACCTGGTATATTTTGAAATTGGATAATTAAGATGTCATTCAAAAAACTCGTGACCATTAAATTAAGCTTTTTTTTTTTTTTTTTTTTTTTTTTTTTTTTTAATATATATATAATTTTTTTTAATTTTGTATATTGGAGCTAGAAATGACGAAAAAATAAACGAAATTAATTTTTCGCACTCTATAAATTTAAAATAAATTTTTTAAGAAAAATAAATAAAAAAGGAAAAAAGAACAAATTTAACGGTTGTTAATTTCCTGAATGTGAATATATATATATGATGCGTAATTTTGTCAGCAAGTTTTACCATAGGATAACATATGATTTGGGGCTGCCGGAAACGAGTAAATTGTAAAAGGCGGAAATGAGCCTTAACAAACTAATGCCAGCGATCGCTATACCTTTTGTTGCCAAGAGACATTGAGATTTTATATCATGAATTTAACCAAGAAAAATCTAAAATTCGCTGCAATACACTGAGTGTTCTGAAAACCTCGGCTTTTATTCTTTAAATAGTTATGCTAAATTATAGTATAAATTTGAAAGTTGCATTAAAATTTCCTTTTGTAAATTTAATTAAACATTTTAATATACCTAGTTTTAAGAATTACAAACTATAGACCCCATATTACCCTACTACGTGGATCTCATACAAAAATGTCTAAAGTACAAAATGTATCCACACCCTAATTAGGCGATGTACAATATTTTTAATTTTATCTTTAAAAGTTCTCAACGATATTTCAAGAAAGTAAAGCTGACTAAAAACATTCTCCGAAGTCTCAAATTAAATTTTGGAATGGCAAAAACCATAACGCTACATCACATTTCAAGGGCTATACACAAATTATATGGGCTTACATCAACTAAAAAACATAATTCAAATAATTATACATATTTACATTTTAAAGTTTGACTAATTGGTTAACAATTTTGTTTAAACATATCTCTCAGAAGTTTTATAGACAACGGTGAGATTTCGTATTTTACCGAATCTCTACAGGGAATCGTATAGAGCACATTTACTCTCTATATGTATGTAGGGGAGCGTGGGGCTAGTTGTCACAATGGTAAGAAGTAACGCGCAATTTACGAAATAGTTTGTAACATTAATAATTAAATATTTTTTATAAACATAACTCTTATGACGCGCTTTATAATGTAAGTTCAATCGGTGCTCCACAAAAACGGTTAATGAGAGGTTCTGTACACGTGCTTCATTTTAGCTAGTTAGTGTGTGTGTGTTGGGGAGGGGGGGATATTTCGTAAATTTTGATTAAAAGCATAGCTGCCAATATTTTAATTTATTCCGGAGTATTTTTAGCCCCGCCTTTATTTCGCACCACTTATTTTTTAAAAGTAATCTTTTTCTTATTTTATTGACGCTATATATTGGAGACATTTTTTTTTTTTTTTAAATAAATAAAGTGGTGCGAACAGAGCCTGATTAAGGGGGAAGCACACATTATTTATACTTACACCGTTATTTTTTAACAAATACTTTCCTCCTATAATAAACAGAAAATTCTCATTAAAAATTACTTTAAAAGAATTCTGGTGTCTAATAACGGTGAGTAAGTTGGATTGTTTTACACCGTTCATTTTTTATAAAAAATATTTCCTCGTCAAAGCGTGGAATTTCTATGACATGAATTAAAAAAAATATTGAAAAAATATTCCGGTGAGAGCGGCGATAATGTGTGCTTCCCCCTTAATCAGGCTCTGTGTGCGAAATAAAGGCGTGGCTAAAAGTATTCCGGAATAAATTAAAATATTGACCGCTATGTTAAAGATATATTAATTTATGCTTTAACGAAATGTTTATAGCTATTTATTTAGTTTGTGTGTCGAGTTATAAATTGCATATTTAATTTTTTGTATAAATCGTTATATATTTTAATATAATAAATAAACAAAATGACTAAAATCATACGATGGGACAAGTTGAAACAAACTTTTGGGGTGAGTTGTAACATGTTAGAGGATGAGTGGCTTGTGGAGATGTCTATAGCCAGAGCTCGAAGTCTCCGCCCATTTTCAGGAAACTTTCAGAAATGGAAAATTCTTGTCTTCTTTGCTACTACTAAATTTATACAGAAATATTTTCTGTGTTTTTATATTATAGTACCGTGATTATTTAATCACGAATTATAATCACGATTTAATCACGAATTAGAGAATATTGCATAAAAATAGTGGTAGAAAAAAAGCAGAAATTTCTCATCTATGAGAGTGTTCTGAAAAAAGGGCGGAGAATTCGAGCTCTGCTAAAACCTCTCTGTGGCAGAAGAATGTGTATAATGCTTAATTTGCAAAAAGTGAGCACACATTAAATGCATCAGAGGGAACAAAATATCATTTGATTGAATTTATTTCAACTCTGACTAAGATTAACTTCTATGTTGATTTTATCTTTAATTTTCTCTTTATTTTACTATAATCCATTTGATATAATTACTCCATTTGATATAATTAATTTGATATAATATAATTTGATATAATTTATCATTGTTACTATGCCAAGAAGTTTATAATTTAATATTAGTTATTAATTGCCTTTTTTATTAAATTAATAAATGATTGATAATAAAAAACATTGTGAAATATTGTTGTTTTTATTGTTAGGGTTCCCTTTGCATCCGTTACAATTTTCCCCAAGTGTGTTACAATTAGCCCCAAATCCGGGGTAAATTGTAACAGGCATATATATATATATATTTCTTGTGCTAAAACTAGAAACATTAACGAAAGTTTTTTTTATGAATATGAAAGATGATTATGTATGCTATGGAAAACAGCAATTATAAACAGGAAAATGTAAATACATTTCACAATATATTTAATTTTCTAAAAACTGTTACAACCCGCCCCACACTCCCCTATTGTGTGTGGGATCGTATAAAAATTAAAAATAATAATAATAATAATGTTTGTTATAAATAATTACCTTAAAATTTGATAAATTTCTGCACATTTTTTAAGGCATCTTTGTAATTTATTAAGCATGTCTAAGATAAATTTTTAAATGATTAAAACGGAGGCGATGAGTTTTAGAACACTCTATCCATATCCCGTTAGTAGTCGCTAGTTGGTCGATTTACCGCCCATCCTTCAGTGTTGCCAGATTTTTTTTATTCAATAGCCACCAAAAATTTTTAGAAGTAGCATTTGATATACATAACACGCGAATAAAATCGAAGGAACGTCGATCACATTACTTCTTAAAATTATTGATGAGAGTTAAATAAAAAGTGCGCAATCTGTAATAGGTGGCGCTGTCTATAGCGACTACTAACGGGTTAAATATAAGTAAAACACGTTTTTCTTTTAAACTTGATATTATGCATAAAAATGCTTTTTGATCATTTTTAACCACAAAAATGATGATAATTAACTTAAAAATATGCAAATAAAAATAAGAATATATTCATTTGAATAGTCATTAAATAATTTTCATATTCTGTATTTATCCTTCGTTTCTGTTGTTCCTTTCCCTTGTCCTTCCTCTTACAATATTTCTTACGAACACCGTTTGTTTCCTCTTTATTTCTTATCTGTCAAATGACAAAGAATTAACGGATGTTGCGTCAGTATGTATGCCACCTAACATTTGCTACACGATACATCATGTAGATAATGAGAATGAAGATAATTTTTCTCTGTTAATTAAATTTATAAATTATTACAATGCGGTGAACAAATTCAAGTCCCTTTTAATTTTTAATTTGTAATTTCATCAGCAAAAAAGAAAATATTGTGCTCTCATAATTTTGACGGACAATTTATAAATAAAACGATAGTAAAAGCATCTCTAATGCATTTGCAGAATTTTAATCATACTTGCCAACATCCTAATTAATATTCCGTAGTGTTGTTAGTCCCGCCCATTTTTCACACCAGTAAATTTTTAGAGTAATATTCTCTAAATGCAATTACGATTAAATAAGAAGAAAAATACTCTAAAAAGACACTGGTGTGAAAAAGGAAGGCGGGGATAACAATACTACGGAATATTAATTAGTATGTTGGCAAGTATGATTTTAATTACATAGATACAGAGCTGCCAATCAAATCCGGCAAATTGTTAGCAACGCCCCTTTTCCTACACCACTTAATTTTTAGAGTAATTCTCTTCAAATATATTTATGATGTATTAAGAAAACAAATACTCTAATAATTAAGTGGTGTAGAAAAAGGGGCGGTACTAACAATTTGCCGGATTAGGTTGGCAGCTCTGTAGATATTATTTCATTTTAATTTACGCATTAGAAATAATGAATAATAATAATTAAAGAGAATCATTTGAAAGTATTAAACTTTCAGTTTTATTTTTCATAATTCAGCTACAGCGAAACCTTGCTTATCCGAGCTAATGTGAACCGAGGGTACCTCGGATAATTGAAAACTCGGATAACAAGGACTCTATGTCGTAAATCGAGGGGGAAACAGACGGCAAAGTTTAAAATGGATGAAAACATAGTCAATGAAGTAAAATATTCTGTTACATATTTATATGTAGTCAGTAAAAAATGCAGTACAATATATACATGCATAAATTATAAAATACAGTACTATATAGTAAAATTTTTCAAAGTTATCTACGCCATTTGTCAAAAGCCACGCCTCTTCCGGTGCGTAGCCTTTTCGGGACTGACTCGGTTAACACGGAACTCGGTTAGTAGGGGCTCGGATAACCGCGGCTCTACTGTACTTTAAACTAAAGTGATTCGTGAACATGTTAAAATACTACGTATTCTAAATGTAATGTATGGAAACGAACAAGTTCATTCGAGTAGTAATATGTCAAGTAAATCGTCTAAACAGAGAATTAAAATATTGTTTTTATGTATAAAAAATAACTATAAGATCTAAACCATAAAAAAAAAGCATTAGAGTTGTAAGTTATCCATACATATAACTGCCAACTTGTACGTTATTTTTCTGACTGGAAATTTTTTTTATAGAAGTTTTTAATAAATTTGTTTAGCAGTTTTCTGTAATTAAACATAATGAAATTTTTTGCAAAGAAATAGTGGTGTTAAAAAACCGTAGAAGTTTGTACCTATGCATATATGCGTATGACCTTACAGAATATAATGTTACACGTGAAAACTTTTTTACATCCTACAACCTGCGGTGAAAATACTTTTAAAATGTAAAATTACTATGCTTCTCACTATGAGAAGGGCGGGGGGGGGGGGGGGGGAGTGCTACAAAATCTTATAAAATGAGAAATAATGAAGTTCATAACTCACGCTTTTATCTTGAAGATGGTTCAACTGTTGAAAACTGTATTATTTTAAAGAACGAGAATGTGGTTCTTGCGAGTACGATACATTACGATAAATCAGTAATAGACGAGACAAAAATCCTGAATTGTTTTTGCAATACAATAGCAATATGGTACGTTTGTAAAAGAATGTAAATCGTGTGCCTATATTTGTCTTTTAGATCATGCTTGATATTTATATTTATACATTTATAAAGTATATATCCTTTCTTTTGAACATTGTTAAATTAATATCAAAAATGGCTATTAGGCGCACAGCTGATCCTAAATAACTAAAAAGAAAAAATAGCATGTTTTGTTTTCGAGATTTTTTTTTTTTTTTTTTTTTTTTAACGTCTATCAATTAATCTTATTAAATTCAAGCGATAATTAATTTAATAAAGAAATATCTTTGTGAATAAACACTGTAAGTTTAAATTAATTCGCAACAGTTTTTCAGATCAAAGTAATTGCACAGTCTTTTGTCAGGGGAAAGAACTACTAACGGGTGCATCAATAAAGCAAAGCAGCAACTATGCACTCGTGCCTATTACGAATTTTAAAGTGACTCCTGTATTTAGTTTCTTTTGAAGGATCATTTTTAAAATTTTGGAGTAGTGCTGCTATCTACCGAACATAGAGAAACCAAAAGTTTAAAAATGGATTAAAACAAAAAATACACTATGAATTTAAATATTGACGCCTAAAATTTATTAAGTATTTACAGTGCGAAACCAGTGAAACTTATGGCTGTATTCACCAATTACTTCAACTCCCTGTTGAACCCAAAAATTTGAAAAGCGCATAAAGTCAGGGTGCAGCTTTTTAGCAAGATTTGACACTTGCTTCTGCTATCTAGCGGTTTCAAATTTTTTAGCTGAAAATAACCAATCAAAGATTATATGAAATCTTCGACGCTAGATGGCAGAAGAAGCGTGACAAATTTTGTTGGAAAGCTACACTCTGTCTTTAGAAGCTTTTCAATTTTTTTCGTTGAACCAGAGTTGAGGTTAATGGTGAATACGGCTGTTAAAAGGTTAACCATCAATAAATGAGAAATAGAAGAAAAACAAATTTACCAAAAAAAAAAGTTGTTTTTAAAAGAATTAGGCAAATTAGTTTCACATAATAAGGAACGACATCATCACCCGAGAAATGAACAGTAGCATATTATTGTGCAAAGGCAAGACACGTCATCTAATATCCGATATAAAATTTACAGTTAAGTAATAAACATGTATGATGCAAATTCTGTCCATCATGCAATAAGAACAAAATAATTAAATTGTGAATGAAACGTACCATGCATATTCTCAAGTTACATATATGATTTTACTATTCAAATGCAAATAAAAAGGTGAAATTAAAAAACAACTAAATTATATACATATAAATATATATACATATATGTAACTTATGTTTACATATTTATTGCCCTTTTTTTTTTTTTTTTTTTTTTCAAATATATGAATGCTGTTCAATTAAAATATTTCTTATATATTTCTGAACTTTTTTTTTTTTTTTTTTTTTTTTTTTTTTTTTTTCCGAATAATTTGGAAAGTATAAGCTATTGCAGTTAGTAATTTGTGACCAGGTCATATTGGCCCGAAAGTTACATGCGAAAAGTGAATAAAATATATAAAAATAAATAAATAAATAAAGCAGCAGAATTAAAAAAAGTGTTCGACAGATTAATCGCAGCTTGAGCATAAATGTGTTTATTAATTTATATTTTTATTGTTTTCACTCCTAATTTTGGTATAATGTCTGAAATATGATCTATTGTGATAGTTTCAGCCATCTGAAAACTTAATGTCGACGCACTGGAAATCCCTTAAATCAGTTTTGTATTTTCTTTATCTTGTCATATGTTTGAGGCTTTTTTGTATGATAGAATGCTGAAATTATGTATATCAGTTAACAAGGGTATAAAGCATATTTTACAAATTAGATATTTTTATGTGGGGACCATATAAAAAATTAAATTTTGTGATTATTGAAATTAAATTTCCTAAAATTCTTATTTGGTTTTCAGAGCTGCCAGCCTTTTCAACTTTTAAATCAAAATTGACACCAGTATTTTTAAATGAAAAAGTTATATATATTTCCGACGATTACTAATACAGGAAACAGCTTTAAAATTTTTCCGGTTTGAAGTCTCCCTTGAAAAACGGGAGACTTGGCATCTATGGGTTTTGTAAAGTTATGTACCCCTTTTTATGTAACTTTGAAACTGCACTATATCTCTATATATAGTATTATTTCAGCGAGCGCAGAATCGCCGGCAGCCAAACATTGTGATATTCTGTGGAGAAACTTATTATCAAAATTACTCATTATCTAATATCTTTTTTTTAAAAAAAATTCCGTTTCTGTGTTCTGAAATTTCACAACCATTACCATAGCTGCCAATATTTTAATTTATTCCGGAGTACTTTTAGCCCCGCCTTTATTTCGCACCACTTTATAAATAGAAAAATTTTCTCTAATATATAACTTCAATCAAGTAATAAACAATTATTTTAAAGAAAAAAGTGATACGAAATAAAGGTGGGGCTAAAAGCACTCCGGAATAAATTAAAATATTGGCAACTATGCCATTACTAGTTTTTATTTTCGAAAAACTGATTTTTTAAATTTTTAATCCTCTGCACTTAAGAGGTGACTCTCGGTCACCACTTGGTTTGTTATGGTAATGTTTGATATGTTTAACAAATGTTCTTTTTTGAAGTATAAAGTTACATAAAATGGTGAAGTAAAAAGTTTTAAACGTTAAATTTTGCGTGAAATAATTTCATGTTAATGGTAAGCGGAAAATATGCGGAAAATCGTCTCGAGTTGCTAGTTCGTCAGGACGCAAAAGGCCTTCATAGCTTTTGTACGTTTTTCTCACAACATTTTCTCTGAGTAAAAATTTCCACCTTATTTAATCTTTGAAAACTTTTGGAAAATGTATAAAAAATTCCTTTTAAAAATCGCTAGTAGAAAAAAGAAGAAGAAGTACAAGGTGGGCCTCGAGTGCAAAATGTTAATACACTTTGAAGCCAGAACATACGAAAAATGCAATTAGTTATCTTTTATATCTAATTATTTATATTTATACTCATATTTTTTATATCTATCAAAAGTGATACAGGTCAATAATGGAAAATTACTAACATGCATGCTGGTGATTTTTGTATCCACTTAGGGTTTTTACCCTTATAAAAATTGCAAGTTTGCATTTATTTGTGTCTGAAAATCTGTTTACCCTATATTATTAAAAGCACAGAAATGTTGGAAAGTGATTATTGAATACTGCAGGATTTATTTTTTACACAACTTTAGTAGGTTGAAAGTTCAGAATATATATGTATATATATATATATATATATATATATATATATATAAATAATAGATATCGTAATAAGATTAAATCATAAAATTCAGCTATTAATAGATCTAAGACAATAACAGCACACTAAAATATAGAACTGAATTTAACACAGAGGAAAGAATTACACAAAAAGTTGCAATGTAGATTAAGAACCAATGAGTTAGGATAGTAACTTAAAATACTTACGCCTACCAGAATGATAATAAAAATGACCATTAAGCTTATGAGAGTGAAAACGATTAATAAATAATAAATCACAGAAATATTTGGATGTAAATGCTTAAACGTAGAAACATACTTATCAAGGGGTGCATGCTTCATAAAGCTTAAAGAGCCGCAACGATTTCGTACAACGATATTGCTAATCATAGCAATTAATGTCGTTTCACACCCCGATCGATGCAGCAAAACCAAAAAGAATTAGAAATAATTGAAATATCAAATTAAAACAAAGATTAAAAAAAGATTAAATTTAATCTTAATGGAAACCAAAGTGAACACATGAATGAAGCAAAGCAACCACATGTATAACAATTAACTCTAACAGGAGAAAAGGATGATGCCAAAACTTAAATTGAAGTAAAATAAAATCTCGACAGATATCGATTAATCGAAGAAACTTCAGAGCATTTTCATTAAAGATAAATTACACAGAGTTAATATTAAATGATAATGTTAAAATAGATTTTATATCTAATTAATTTTAAAACTAGTAGAGTTGAATTAAATCGTACCATATACATTAATAATATATCATTAAAGTTAAAGACAGAAGAATAAAATCATAAGACAGAGTGCAAGCGCCATCTATCGGTGAGAGTAGTAAGCCCAGCGCTTTGGGTGACGGAAGTGACGTCATAGGAGGGGGGGGAGGAGGGGGAGGAAACCGGAAGTGACGTAACGGTTGCTTGATCGTGAAAGATGACGGGAATAGAGTTTCTTTTTATCCGTTGGACACCTGGACTTCTTGTCAGAACATGTGAGGGAGGGGAGAGTTTTCTTAAAGGGACAACACAGAATCCTGTCAGAACATGAAAGAGAATGACGTCATCAACCGAAAAGAGGACAATGTAGTATATTTAGTAATTACATTTTAATGAATAGTTCATTAATCAATTTTAATAAGTAAATTTTATTATTTTATTGATTATTAATTAATTTTTTAACTGACTATTTTAATTCGCTAGATTTTTTACAAAACGATATTGCACTGTAGGGGATTTGAACCCACCATCTATAGCATGCGAGACCAACGCGCTACCCACTAAGCTACGGAGACGTTACCTTGAGCTTTCTTCTTTATGTTTTCACCTCTTACGAGATAGGGGTGGGAAGAGGTTTTCCCCACATGGCTTTTAACTTCAAAGTATAGTCCAAGGAGATTGATAAATGACGTGATTTTCTCAAAATATTCATATGATATTGGTGATTTGTTCATTTTTGTGAACATTTTTTTAAACAATTAGAAAATATTGTTCCAGATATTTCTTTCTTGAAAAAATATTAAAACAATCCCATTTCTTAAAATTTTATTTACATTATTAATAATACGATCAGATTTTATTTTTTAAACATGCAAAAAAAAGATTTTGTACATGTTCCTTATTTATTTTATATTTTTAAAAATTGCAAAACATATATATATATTATTTATTTATTTATTTTATTTTATTTTATTTTATTTATTTATTTTATTTTATTTTATTTTTATTTATTTATTTTTTTATTTTTTGAGAAAAAAATTGAATTCTTTTTCTGGAAAATTTATAAAAACAATTCAAAAAACTTATGTTTTAGTTATTTATTTTCAAAAAAATTTAAAACAATTTTATTTTCTTACACTTTATTTACAATAGTAAAAATACTATAATATTTAATTTTAAAACATGCGAAATTTTTTTTAACAGTTATTCATTTTTTATTTTTAAGTTTAATAATAATGATAATTTAAAAAAATTATTATTATTATTTTTTTTTTTTTTCATTTTGTTAATTCTGTATTTTTTTTTTTTTTCTGAAATTTTTAAACTTTTTTTATTTTTATTAATGTAACTGTTTTTAGGTTTAATGAAATATTTTTAAAAAATATTTCTCTTCTTTTTTCAGTTTGTTAATTCTATATTTTCTTTTTCTGAATTTTTTAAACTTGTTATTCTTAATTTTATTAATGTAACTGTTTTTAGATTTAATAAAATATTTTTTAAACATATCTCTTCTTTTCTTTGAGATTGTGAATTTTATATTTTCTTTTTGTGAATTTTTTTTAACTTGTTATTATTATTATTATTATTTTTTTTTTTATTCTTATTACTAATTTTTAAGTTAAGAAAAATATTTAATAAAACAAATTATCTTTCTTTTTTTATTTTATAAATTCTTTTATTTTCTTTTAGCGAAAAAATATAACAAAAACTACTTATTATTACTATTTAATGTAACTTAATTGTATTACTATAATTATTATTATCATTATTTAGCAATATAATGAGATTTTTTATGCAATGTTCTTTTTCAGTTTAAAAAAAATATATTTTATCTTGTGAAAAACTTTTTAGTCATTTATTTCTTTAATGTAACTGTATTTTCTTACTCGCAAATTTTCAAACGAGTTATTATCATTTAATAATTTGGATTAAGTAAGGAATCTGTTTAATACTGTCATATTTTAAAAGATATTTTAAAGAAAAAATGTTGAATGTTCTATTTTAAGGAAATAAAATTTAACTTATGCATTCTGCTAGATTTGCTCAGGGAAAAATTACATTGAGTGACTAAAATTATAATTGTAGTCCAATCTAAAACAGAATTCCACTCGGCATGTGTTGAACTAAGGGATTTCCTTATTACTATTATTATTAAATAAATTGTTTTGGTATTACTATATATCCATTATGATACTTTTTTCATCACACCACAATATAATTCATCATATTCACAAGACTTTCCATTATTTTCATATTACTTCTTAAATATATAAATCTACTAAAACAGACACCGAATCTTCAATAAGTTAATTAGATTTAAAAATAGTTTATCTCTTTTTGGGGAAAAAAGTATGACATCTTGTATTATTTACACATAACTACATCAATATTCGAAAATAATAATTTGCGAAATTTTCTTGTACATAACAGTTTTTCATAATTCTGATAGAAATTTATAAAAATGAATTACCTTACAATAACCTCCTATATCACTAAAGTCTTCAAAACACAAATCTTCATTCATACACATGAAATATTTTCATTATCTTATCACCTTGTTGACAATTCGAGTTCATGCTATCCTTTTTATTCAAAAGCATGTTAACAATTTAAGCCATGACACTTACCTATGTTTGCATAAAGTTACAATTTAAATGTCCCATAGTTTTTACAATTATTTTTTAATAGCTAAAATAATAATAAAAGTGTTTGAAATTATTAGCTTTATAATTATACATTTTTAAAAATAACGAAGTTTTAGTACCATTTATAAACTGGAAATATATTGTGTTAACTTTCTTATACGATAAATAGTTTAAAAATAAATATTTACATATACAGTTACGATAGTTTTATATACAATGATTCATTAAAAAAATGTATAAGTTACAACTGATACCTTTTTATTAGAGCAAGAATCTAACTAAATAACATTTATCTATTTTTTAAGCGATCAATAATAAAAAGGTGGCAGTACATTTTTTAAACAAACTTTATTAACTTAGACAACACATTCTGTTTATATTTGTACACATACATCATCTCATTTTGGATTTTAACTTAAATAAATAATGTTTATCACTGTGGTTTACAAAAGAAAAGAAATTCTACACATAAAAGTTCTAAATTATAAATATTTACTGATTAAAATAAATATATCTTATAATGAAAATCATCTTTCATAATGTTCATTAAAAAACTTAATAAAAATTCACAAAATTTTCTAAAAATAATTTTTTTCACATATACAAATAAAAAATATTTTACTATGTTATTATCTGTTTTGACACTTTTTTATGTCTGAGTGATATTATTTTAGCAAAAAGGAAGATATGAGATTTGTTGGAACTTTCAACATTTTTTGATAATTTTTGAGATATTTTGTTGTAGTAAAATTTATTTTATTTCTCATGCAAGCTGTCAGAAAACGCGATGCAATTTTTTTATTTAATTTTTCTTATTACTTTTCCCTGTATCTGAGCATTCTACTTTCAAATATTTTCTAAGTTTATATATTGAAAATATGGTACCTTGCATACGTTTCATTTCACTTTTGGGGAAAATCATCGAGTTTATTGAGAATATTAGAAAAATCGCACTATTTTTAAAATTTATGCACGGGTTGCGAAATTTTTACTCATTTCTTAATATCCGTTATATTCCATTTAGTATGTTTTAGGAAGATCATAATAGCACACTTACAATAGAAAGAATAGATATAGAGCACAAGAACTTTAATGACTTAAAAAAACCGATTGCCACGAATCTTTTTTTCTTTTCACTTGAATTACATTTTAATTTTTAAAAAGTTTCTTTTAAAATAATTTTCTAATAATCTTAACATGAATTAAACACAATCGATTATTAATTTTTCCGGCAAATTAAATATTTTGAACAAAGTTGACTTTTATGAAAGTTTTGGCGTAACACCAAATGAAATTTCGAAATACTGTTTTTATAAAAAAAAAAAAAAAAAAGAAAAGAAAAGAAATACGCTAGATTACTAATAAAATCATCCAACCTATACAGAAAAACGCTATGAATTTTTTTAAATTGTAAATAATATGAAAAATAATTTATTGTAAATTGTGTTTATGTAACTTAGTTTGTAATGAAAATAAAACTTGAACTATGGCTTTATGCAATTTTATTATTATTATTATTAGTTATATTATTAAATATAGAAGATAATATTATTATTATTATTATTATTTTCAGAAAAAAATATTTCATAAATTATATGCTCGAATGATGACCAAATGCATAATATTTTAATGTGTCTTATAATTAGCTCTTTAACGAACGATAAATGTATATTACCTTAGATTTTCAAATATGTTTTTTAAAAAGTACATTCAATCGCATTTATTTACTACACATTATTATAAATGCAAAGGGAATATATCTATCATTTATAGACAGGATATTTTTTCTAAAGAATATTAACATAAACTAAAATATAATTTTTCACAAAGCCTTTTTGTCAAAAGATAAATTTACAAATAGTAATCTAATAAAGTAAATTTTTCCATTAAAATGTCGCATAAATAATAATTATTTACAAAGCAGTTTTTATAATTTTGCATTTTAAAAATCTATATATGATAGCGTGCGTAAGTGTATGACTTTCATCATTGAAATAACGAAAGTTATTTTTAAATGTTTAAACTTCCAATATGATATTTCTAATAAGTTTAAAGAGTCGCATCTCCATTCATCTATTAAAATTAAGTATTTATAATTCAAATAGAATTATAAATACTCATACCCCAATTTTTTTCTTTATCCTATGACTCTGCATTTTAATGATTGGAAATTCATTAAGTGAATGGATAATTTATCTTTCAATTGAATGAATGCTTTACACAAGTTACCATCACTATCAATAAATAAAAAGTCTTTCATACAATACAGCTAAGATAACTAATAATTACAATTTCAAGTAAACAGAGGTAGTATTTTAGAAGTATAGCACTTAGTAATTTTTTTGTTTTAATTGTTTAAATGCATGTCATTTTTTAAAAAAATAAAATATTATAAATTAGTACGTTTGAGAGATAAGGTTTTATTACATTCCTAATCAGTCACGATCACAATTAACTAACATTTTTATTTTGAGATAAAAACAATTCTTTGCATGGATAAATATTAACAAAGGATTTAAATAAGTGAACAGAAAATAGTACTTTTCATAAGTACTTAAATACAAATGTAATTTTAAAATTCAAGATATATTTTTTAAAAATAAAATAATATATTTTTCTAATTTTATTTAAAAAACAAAATAAAATATTTACTTACTTTTCGCAAGAAATTAAATTAAAAAAAAAAAAAAAAATGTTTTATTTATCCTAAAACTTTATTCAAAAAAGTAAAAAAATGCATTTCCTCTATCCTAAGCATTTAGTTTCATAAGAGAAAAAATTCTACAAGAAACGAATATATTTAAAGTCACATCCAAATATTTATTTATTTCATAACGTTGTATTAAAATTTTTATTTATTTATTTTATTATTTTTTATATATTCTACAGCAGTTTTCCAATACATTTTTACTGCTAACATAGCTTTTACTCAAAATTAAACTTACAAAGTGTTCTCTAAAATTTCTTTAAACAAGACGTTTTGTTAATTTGAGATTTTGAATTTAACCAATTTACCAATCGATCTTTCGGTAAGTGTCTTTCACTTTTTACCTTTGAACGTTATGTTAAAATTTATTTAGTATAAAACAAATACTCTTACGATAATGAGGGTAATAGAAAAAAGTATTTTTATCATTTTAAACTAAAAGTGAACTGCATTATATGAATGAAAACAACTTTGAGAGAATTATCAAATATTTTTATATAAACAAAACTAACAAAAGTTTTTGCATTATTTAAAAATTCCTTATCAAAAATATGATATCTTTTTGAAGATTAAAAAATATCTAACCAATGATTAGTTTAATTTTGCTTGAAACAGCAGGAAAAACTTTCTTTTAGAATTCAAATGGTGTTGTAAATGATTACCTGTGAAGCAATTTTTTAATTATTTTGTTTATATAAATGTTGATTACGTTATATTCATCAGGAAGATTTCCATAAAAACATTGTAATTTGGTACGATTTTTTTTTAATCGTTAGTTAGTATTTTAACATTATACGTATTCATTTTAAATATTTTGCACTCAGAAATTGTAAATCAATCTTACGCATAGCTAAAAGAATTAAATTCTATTATTCATAGATGTATATGAAACCAAAATTCAGTGTTATTTCTGATAAAATATTTCGACCAAATTAAAAATTAAGTGCCAGTAGACATAAATTTTTAGCTAGACATTTTTAAAACATTTTCAGAGAAGTAATATCTTATCTAAAAATATATATATATATCTGTGTTTTTATGTCCCCTTTTTGCACAAGGAAAGTGAAAATTTTTATTTGAATACTCTTTCTATGTTTTACGACATGTGTATAAATATCGTTTTTGAACTGAAGGTGAAACTTATGAAATTTGATCCAATTTAAACAGACAAAAAACAATGATTTTATTAATTTATTAATGAAATCATAATTTTTGTCCATGTGTTAAAAATTGAGGTAAATTTCATAAGTTTCGCTTTCAGTTCAAGAGTAATATTTATGCATAAGCCGAAAGAAAACATAAAAAGGGTTAACAAATAAAACTTTCACTTTCCGAGTGCGAAAAGGGGACATAAAAACACAGTTATATATATATATATATATATATATTAGATAACGTATTATTTCTTTGAAAATGTTTAAAAAATGTCTAGCTAAAATTTATGTCTACTGGCACTTAATTTTTAATTTGGTCGAAATATTTTATCAGAAATAACACTGAATTTTGGTTTCATATACATCTATGAATAATAGAATTTAATTCTTTTAGCTATGTGTAAGATTGATTTACAATTTCTGAGTGCAAAATATTTAAAATGAATACGTATAATGTTAAAATACTAACTAACGATTAAAAAAAAATCGTACCAAATTACAATGTTTTTATGGAAATCTTCCTGATGAATATAACGTAATCAACATTTATATAAACAAAATAATTAAAAAATTGCTTCACAGGTAATCATTTACAACACCATTTGAATTCTAAAAGAAAGTTTTTCCTGCTGTTTCAAGCAAAATTAAACTAATCATTGGTTAGATATTTTTTAATCTTCAAAAAGATATCATATTTTTGATAAGGAATTTTTAAATAATGCAAAAACTTTTGTTAGTTTTGTTTATATAAAAATATTTGATAATTCTCTCAAAGTTGTTTTCATTCATATAATGCAGTTCACTTTTAGTTTAAAATGATAAAAATACTTTTTTCTATTACCCTCATTATCGTTAGAGTATTTGTTTTATACTAAATAAATTTTAACATAACGTTCAACGGTAAAAAGTGAAAGACACTTACCGAAAGATCGATTGGTAAATTGGTTAAATTCAAAATCTCAAATTAACAAAACGTCTTGTTTAAAGAAATTTTAGAGAACACTTTGTAAGTTTAATTTTGAGTAAAAGCTATGTTAGCAGTAAAAATGTATTGGAAAACTGCTGTAGAATATATAAAAAATAATAAAATAAATAAATAAAAATTTTAATAAAACGTTATGAAATAAATAAATATTTGGATGTGACTTTAAATATATTCGTTTCTTGTAGAATTTTTTCTCTTATGAAACTAAATGCTTAGGATAGAGGAAATGCATTTTTTTACTTTTTTGAATAAAGTTTTAGGATAAATAAAACATTTTTTTTTTTTTTAATTTAATTTCTTGCGAAAAGTAAGTAAATATTTAATTTTGTTTTTTAAATAAAATTAGAAAAATATATTATTTTATTTTTAAAAAATATATCTTGAATTTTAAAATTACATTTGTATTTAAGTACTTATGAAAAGTACTATTTTCTGTTCACTTATTTAAATCCTTTGTTAATATTTATCCATGCAAAGAATTGTTTTTATCTCAAAATAAAAATGTTAGTTAATTGTGATCGTGACTGATTAGGAATGTAATAAAACCTTATCTCTCAAACGTACTAATTTATAATATTTTATTTTTTTAAAAAATGACATGCATTTAAACAATTAAAACAAAAAAATTACTAAGTGCTATACTTCTAAAATACTACCTCTGTTTACTTGAAATTGTAATTATTAGTTATCTTAGCTGTATTATATGAAAGACTTTTTATTTACTGATAGTGATGGTAACTTGTGTAAAGCATTCATTCAATTGAAAGATAAATTATCCATTCACTTAATGAATTTCCAATCATTAAAATGCAGAGTCATAGGATAAAGAAAAAAATTGGGGTATGAGTATTTATAATTCTATTTGAATTATAAATACTTAATTTTAATAGATGAATGGAGATGCGACTCTTTAAACTTATTAGAAATATCATATTGGAAGTTTAAACATTTAAAAATAACTTTCGTTATTTCAATGATGAAAGTCATACACTTACGCACGCTATCATATATAGATTTTTAAAATGCAAAATTATAAAAACTGCTTTGTAAATAATTATTATTTATGCGACATTTTAATGGAAAAATTTACTTTATTAGATTACTATTTGTAAATTTATCTTTTGACAAAAAGGCTTTGTGAAAAATTATATTTTAGTTTATGTTAATATTCTTTAGAAAAAATATCCTGTCTATAAATGATAGATATATTCCCTTTGCATTTATAATAATGTGTAGTAAATAAATGCGATTGAATGTACTTTTTAAAAAACATATTTGAAAATCTAAGGTAATATACATTTATCGTTCGTTAAAGAGCTAATTATAAGACACATTAAAATATTATGCTTTTGGTCATCATTCGAGCATATAATTTATGAAATATTTTTTTCTGAAAATAATAATAATAATAATAATATTATCTTCTATATTTAATAATATAACTAATAATAATAATAATAAAATTGCATAAAGCCATAGTTCAAGTTTTATTTTCATTACAAACTAAGTTACATAAACACAATTTACAATAAATTATTTTTCATATTATTTACAATTTAAAAAAATTCATAGCGTTTTTCTGTATAGGTTGGATGATTTTATTAGTAATCTAGCGTATTTCTTTTCTTTTCTTTTTTTTTTTTTTTATAAAAACAGTATTTCGAAATTTCATTTGGTGTTACGCCAAAACTTTCATAAAAGTCAACTTTGTTCAAAATATTTAATTTGCCGGAAAAATTAATAATCGATTGTGTTTAATTCATGTTAAGATTATTAGAAAATTATTTTAAAAGAAACTTTTTAAAAATTAAAATGTAATTCAAGTGAAAAGAAAAAAAGATTCGTGGCAATCGGTTTTTTTAAGTCATTAAAGTTCTTGTGCTCTATATCTATTCTTTCTATTGTAAGTGTGCTATTATGATCTTCCTAAAACATACTAAATGGAATATAACGGATATTAAGAAATGAGTAAAAATTTCGCAACCCGTGCATAAATTTTAAAAATAGTGCGATTTTTCTAATATTCTCAATAAACTCGATGATTTTCCCCAAAAGTGAAATGAAACGTATGCAAGGTACCATATTTTCAATATATAAACTTAGAAAATATTTGAAAGTAGAATGCTCAGATACAGGGAAAAGTAATAAGAAAAATTAAATAAAAAAATTGCATCGCGTTTTCTGACAGCTTGCATGAGAAATAAAATAAATTTTACTACAACAAAATATCTCAAAAATTATCAAAAAATGTTGAAAGTTCCAACAAATCTCATATCTTCCTTTATGCTAAAATAATATCACTCAGACATAAAAAAGTGTCAAAACAGATAATAACATAGTAAAATATTTTTTATTTGTATATGTGAAAAAAATTATTTTTAGAAAATTTTGTGAATTTTTATTAAGTTTTTTAATGAACATTATGAAAGATGATTTTCATTATAAGATATATTTATTTTAATCAGTAAATATTTATAATTTAGAACTTTTATGTGTAGAATTTCTTTTCTTTTGTAAACCATAGTGATAAACATTATTTATTTAAGTTAAAATCCAAAATGAGATGATGTATGTGTACAAATATAAACAGAATGTGTTGTCTAAGTTAATAAAGTTTGTTTAAAAAATGTACTGCCACCTTTTTATTATTGATCGCTTAAAAAATAGATAAATGTTATTTAGTTAGATTCTTGCTCTAATAAAAAGGTATCAGTTGTAACTTATATATTTTTTTAATGAATCATTGTATATAAAACTATCGTAACTGTATATGTAAATATTTATTTTTAAACTATTTATCGTATAAGAAAGTTAACACAATATATTTCCAGTTTATAAATGGTACTAAAACTTCGTTATTTTTAAAAATGTATAATTATAAAGCTAATAATTTCAAACACTTTTATTATTATTTTAGCTATTAAAAAATAATTGTAAAAACTATGGGACATTTAAATTGTAACTTTATGCAAACATAGGTAAGTGTCATGGCTTAAATTGTTAACATGCTTTTGAATAAAAAGGATAGCATGAACTCGAATTGTCAACAAGGTGATAAGATAATGAAAATATTTCATGTGTATGAATGAAGATTTGTGTTTTGAAGACTTTAGTGATATAGGAGGTTATTGTAAGGTAATTCATTTTTATAAATTTCTATCAGAATTATGAAAAACTGTTATGTACAAGAAAATTTCGCAAATTATTATTTTCGAATATTGATGTAGTTATGTGTAAATAATACAAGATGTCATACTTTTTTCCCCAAAAAGAGATAAACTATTTTTAAATCTAATTAACTTATTGAAGATTCGGTGTCTGTTTTAGTAGATTTATATATTTAAGAAGTAATATGAAAATAATGGAAAGTCTTGTGAATATGATGAATTATATTGTGGTGTGATGAAAAAAGTATCATAATGGGTATATAGTAATACCAAAACAATTTATTTAATAATAACAGTAATAAGGAAATCCCTTAGTTCAACACATGCCGAGTGGAATTCTGTTTTAGATTGGACTACAATTATAATTTTAGTCACTCAATGTAATTTTTCCCTGAGCAAATCTAGCAGAATGCATAAGTTAAATTTTATTTCCTTAAAATAGAACATTCAACATTTTTTCTTTAAAATATCTTTTAAAATATGACAGTATTAAACAGATTCCTTACTTAATCCAAATTATTAAATGATAATAACTCGTTTGAAAATTTGCGAGTAAGAAAATACAGTTACATTAAAGAAATAAATGACTAAAAAGTTTTTCACAAGATAAAATATATTTTTTTTAAACTGAAAAAGAACATTGCATAAAAAATCTCATTATATTGCTAAATAATGATAATAATAATTATAGTAATACAATTAAGTTACATTAAATAGTAATAATAAGTAGTTTTTGTTATATTTTTTCGCTAAAAGAAAATAAAAGAATTTATAAAATAAAAAAAGAAAGATAATTTGTTTTATTAAATATTTTTCTTAACTTAAAAATTAGTAATAAGAATAAAAAAAAAAAAAAATAATAATAATAATAACAAGTTAAAAAAAATTCACAAAAAGAAAATATAAAATTCACAATCTCAAAGAAAAGAAGAGATATGTTTAAAAAATATTTTATTAAATCTAAAAACAGTTACATTAATAAAATTAAGAATAACAAGTTTAAAAAATTCAGAAAAAGAAAATATAGAATTAACAAACTGAAAAAAGAAGAGAAATATTTTTTAAAAATATTTCATTAAACCTAAAAACAGTTACATTAATAAAAATAAAAAAAGTTTAAAAATTTCAGAAAAAAAAAAAAAAAAAAAAAAAAAAAAAAAATACAGAATTAACAAAATGAAAAAAAAAAAAATAATAATAATAATTTTTTTAAATTATCATTATTATTAAACTTAAAAATAAAAAATGAATAACTGTTAAAAAAAATTTCGCATGTTTTAAAATTAAATATTATAGTATTTTTACTATTGTAAATAAAGTGTAAGAAAATAAAATTGTTTTAAATTTTTTTGAAAATAAATAACTAAAACATAAGTTTTTTGAATTGTTTTTATAAATTTTCCAGAAAAAGAATTCAATTTTTTTCTCAAAAAATAAAAAAATAAATAAATAAAAATAAAATAAAATAAAATAAATAAATAAAATAAAATAAAATAAAATAAATAAATAAATAATATATATATATGTTTTGCAATTTTTAAAAATATAAAATAAATAAGGAACATGTACAAAATCTTTTTTTTGCATGTTTAAAAAATAAAATCTGATCGTATTATTAATAATGTAAATAAAATTTTAAGAAATGGGATTGTTTTAATATTTTTTCAAGAAAGAAATATCTGGAACAATATTTTCTAATTGTTTAAAAAAATGTTCACAAAAATGAACAAATCACCAATATCATATGAATATTTTGAGAAAATCACGTCATTTATCAATCTCCTTGGACTATACTTTGAAGTTAAAAGCCATGTGGGGAAAACCTCTTCCCACCCCTATCTCGTAAGAGGTGAAAACATAAAGAAGAAAGCTCAAGGTAACGTCTCCGTAGCTTAGTGGGTAGCGCGTTGGTCTCGCATGCTATAGATGGTGGGTTCAAATCCCCTACAGTGCAATATCGTTTTGTAAAAAATCTAGCGAATTAAAATAGTCAGTTAAAAAATTAATTAATAATCAATAAAATAATAAAATTTACTTATTAAAATTGATTAATGAACTATTCATTAAAATGTAATTACTAAATATACTACATTGTCCTCTTTTCGGTTGATGACGTCATTCTCTTTCATGTTCTGACAGGATTCTGTGTTGTCCCTTTAAGAAAACTCTCCCCTCCCTCACATGTTCTGACAAGAAGTCCAGGTGTCCAACGGATAAAAAGAAACTCTATCCCCGTCATCTTTCACGATCAAGCAACCGTTACGTCACTTCCGGTTTCCTCCCCCTCCTCCCCCCCCTCCTATGACGTCACTTCCGTCACCCAAAGCGCTGGGCTTACTACTGGTGAGCTATAATAACATTAAGTCAGTAAAATTATTTCAGAAGAAGAATCCAATGCAATAAGGGAAATTAAGATGTAGTGACTGAAAGATTAAGGTAATTAGAAGTATTGACTGCAAGATTAAGATAATTTTTAGCGCCAATTAAGTAATTAGAAGAATTGAACTTTTGTGATTAACCCAAAACTAAATAATCTTGAAATCATAGTATTAAATGTTAAGTTTTAATCAGACACAATTACAAGCAATAATGCCAAAGAGTACACATATAAGGATAAGCATTATAGGGCAGTCATTAATAATTAAAATTATAATTTAAAAGATTTTTTTTTCCAAATAATATAAGATCTTATTTTTGTTATGCATATAGATTGATTGTTCAAACTTAACAATGGAAGCCTCAAGTAGCCAGATGTACAAAATTAAATTTAAGGATAAAAGATTTCATAATACATAGTATCAACCAGAAATATAAGCATGTAACTATGAGTAATCCCCCCCACACTTTTTTTTTTTTTAATTAATTTTATTTTATTCAGCAACAAACCCACCCAACCAACCAGCCAAACAACACCACCCTACCTCCTTAATCAAACATCTGCCCACCCATCCACCAGTTTTTTTTTTTTTTTTTTAATTAAACCTTAGTAGTTTTTTTTTTTTTTTTGTGTTAGACAAAGACCCTTTATGATAAACAAGTGAATAAATAAATTTTTTAGGATAACCCATTTTTGTAGCAACATTAATTATGTGAGAGATATTTTTGTTTTTAAACCTAACAGAACAAAGATTATGTATACGAAAGAGGTGATTGAGTAGGATATTTCTGTAAACAGAGATATGAAGACAAGAAGTAAAGTGAGTAAATAAATTTACTTTGAAACTGAAATCTTGCCTTTTGTCATACAGATCAGTATAAATTTGACTACCATCAAGTTTGATTTTTAAATCCAAGAAATTTATACAGTTATTGTTGAGAAGATTATGAGTTAAGGTAAGGTGAGAAGGATATTCAAATTTAAATAAATTAGGGGAAAAATTATTGACATAAAAAATTATAATGTCATCAATGTATCGGTAAAAATAGACATTTTTAATACATAATCCCTGTTCATAATGGTAAAGGTATAAGTCAGCTAACATACTCGAGCTGCATCCTCCTTGTGGAATACCGACCTTTTGAATATAGATCTTATTACAGTGTAGAATGTAATTGTTATGAATAATAAAATTTAAAAGTGTCTTAAATGATGCTGCCGAAAAGCATTTTGGTAAAGAGATTTGACTTTTAAATTTTTCAAAAAGGTTAAAGATGATATGATGAAGATCCGTTAAATTAATATTATTAAACAGGTCAGAAAAATCATAAGTCATGATATCAGTCACATTATTCATAGATAAGACATTGGCTTTAATTTGATAACTATTTTTAAGGCAAAAGAAGTTTTTTGATCTACTGATTAAGTCATAGATTTGTTTGAGAATATCAAGGAGAATTTTGTTAGCGTTATTGTTGTAAGTATTACACCCTACAGTGACAGTTCTAAATTTAATAGGATTTTTGTGAAATTTAGGGATAAGTACAATATAAGGATATTTAAAATTATTATATGGTAGCTTTAGCAATTTATAAAAGCAGTGAATTTTGCGGTTATTGATTTTAAGATCATGATTTGTAAGATGAAAGTTAGTACTATTAGATATAGATGAACTGAGTAAAGAAAGATTATATATATATATATATTAGTAGTCAAACAGGTATCAAACTAAATGATTCCAATGTTCGAGAATTTCGAGTAACAGCATTGTGCAATATTTGAAGAAATATTTTTGCTCAAACAAATTTCACCATTTTATGCATTTACTTTACACTCCATTTTAATTAATGAATCTGATGCTTATTGTCTATATTGGTAATAATTAATTTCTATATAAATAATCTTTAGTAGATGCACCACATACACACAGACAATATTTTAGTATGACTGTTAAAAACGTCTCTTACGTATATTGAAAAGTTCAGTCATTCATGGTCAATGAATACATACACTTTCTAAATTATAGCACGACACCAATCCAAATCATTTTCAGAATTTTCTTGCTGTGCATTAAATGTAATATCAATTTAAAATTTAAATCATTTGTTTATGTTGAATTTTACTGGTACCATATAATATAGTCTAGCATGGATTCAAATTTACATCCAAGAAAAATAATCAGAAATAATTGTATATTTTATTATGCTGTTGTCCGATACATTTTTATAAAGTTATCTTAAGATTGCATGTAAATAATTTTAGTTTTATTTTGAACATGAAAGGATATTTTTACTTGGAAAATAGCTTTAAACTTTCAAGTAGGAAATATTATTATAAACACGAAGTATACAGGATTTTTTAAGAGTTGTCAATTTTAGTATGAAATGATACCATTTTAATTTGATTGTACTTTCTGTGAGCTGTGCGCACCTTATATGCAGGTGTTTGGCTGTCCTGATACCGTTACTTTCCGTATATCATTTCAATAAATGCTATTTAGTAGACCATATTGTGTGATTTTTTTTAAATGTACACTGTTAAATCTGAGTTCTTTTCTTATTATTGCGACAAAATTGTTATTTTCAAGCATATCATGCTCAGAATAGCTTCGAATCAAAGCGATCTAGATTCGGAAATCTGGTGTTCTCATTTTATGATACCATCTACTCAAAAGTGATAAAAATGTCAGATGACCTTTCGTATATTCTGTCATATGTTGTTCCCAAATGGAGATGTTGTCATTGCGTCCAGATATCTACAGTGCAGCCACATATCCTTAAACTAGTAGTGACGACGCGTCCAAAATGTTGGAGGGATGCCAGCTTGAAATTTGGAAAACATCCAGCAATTCCGTGCTCTGTTATTGCTCATTTTCTCCGAGTCAGTTGACTGTCACCCTTATTTCAGCATTGGACTCGTTGAGTTAGCGCTTGCGCAGATGCTTCCATGGTTTCATCAAATGTGATCGAAGAATACGTCCAGGATATTTGCCTGGTGGAGGAGATTGCTCAATTTAACAATGAGCCAATGGCTAGCACACTTACTCATTCACTGTTAAAAAAAAAAAAAAAAAAAAAAAAACACGAAAATTTACGTGCCTTCCTCGTTTAATTTTTACATCACGACCGTTTTTTTCCTATAAAACGGGAACACCCGTGTTTTCTGATATGTCTTGATATTTTCTGCTATACCACAAGGTTCTCAGCAGTCTTTTACAACATTTTTCTATTATTATTATTATTTTTTTTTTGTAAACTTCATTAATTGTTTGTAGTACATATCTTCAAAGGAACAATACAAAAATTGATTTATATATAAAGTGGGATTTAAAAGGATAAATTACGGACTAAACATTAATTAATGAGTATTTGGTCGAAACTTTTGCTAACGTGCAAAACCCTGTAAATTTTGCTGCAGTTTGTTTACAGTGTTGTTTAGTTTTCATATTATAGTGACTGTGAGATCATGCTGTTATAGACAAATCAAATTCTTGAATCATTTTGACTTTATGTGCAATAAAAAGCTTCTTAATTTTGATAGAAGTACCATTAAAAACCTCTGCATTAATAATTTATGTTATTCTGATCTATAAGTCTTAATTTATTGCACTTAAAAGAAAATGATATCAGTGTCATTTCGGTTATTTTTAAGAGAACCGGTCATATTTATTTCCAAGTCAAAATTACTTATAAAGTATAAACAGATATTTATTTTCACTATCAGACATATATTTTTTAACAATGTAGTACTTCCTTTAGATTAACGAGAATGAGCTTTCTTTTAGGTTTAGCCTAAAAGAAGACGCGTGCATGTGCATCTTGATACGCAAACAAATATGTCAGAGGTTTTTTTTCTTTTCTTTTTCCAGTATAATAGGTACAGACTTATGGCTTAAACTTGTGTCACTAAAGAAAACAACATAATGGTCTTTCTTTCTTCTTTTTTCAAATTATAAAATTTCAAATTGCGATCGGGGCAATTCGCCATCCACTCGTAAAGTTTGGCATTGGACTACACAGAAGAAATTTATAACGGGCATATCACTGGATAAGCATAAAACACTTCCTGATTCTTATAAAATTATAAAAATCTAGTCAGCATAGCCTCTGCAGATCGATGATTAAAAAATTCGTGCCCTGTTGAATACGTAGTTCAACGAGAACGACAATTGATTAATCATTGACAAGTTTTTGCCCTGATATAAAATTTAGTTACGCTTCATATGGCAGGAGGATAATGAAAAATAAGATTGTATACATTATTATAATTTGAATTTTAAATCTATTTCTTAAACGAAGTAATCCAGAGTAAGTAAGTACCCCCTTATTAATTCAGAAATATACACTTGAGAAAGATATTGTTATCCAAGAAAGATAGTGAGGTTGTGGTATACTGAGCCTTGTACAGTTTCTCAAGTCACAATATCAAATGCCTAATACCAATGCCCAATGGTAATACAGTATTCTCTGATTGTAAATAAATATTGATAAAGCCCCTATCATCTTTCTTTTATTTTGAGAGGAATTGAAAGTCTGTTCATTCTATAACTCATAAACATTTGAATTTGCACTACATTTGTTTTGGGTTTTCATATAAGTAGCTCAATACTTTTGGCTATTAAATTATGCAAATGAAATTTTTATAAACCTTACGCATGCGTAGTTAAAAACTATTTAGTAAAAGTGCTCATATTTCGTGAGATGTTTAACATTTTTTCATTCTTGCCGTCTAGTGTAGTGTGCCAAGTTTCGTAAAAATGGCTTTGCACGGGGTCCCTACGTGTTAAAATTGAAGAGTTGCACTTTTTTTTTTTCAAATTTTTAAAGAAATTGTTATATTTTCATGAGTGTATATGGTAGACTCATAAGACTTTATACAGATAACTAGAAAAATCCTCATAATCACATGCTACAGCCAAAACGCATTTCTTTTTACAGGTTGATGCAAAATATTTTGATTTTCATTTTATTTTTTACTGGTCCCCTTTTCCTTTTCATTAAAATTTTTTTGCTGAAACGTATGAGGTGTAACATATTCTTTATACTCCCAAAGTTTCGAGGTAATTACTAAAAACCTTTCTAAATATTTGACAAAACGTCTAAATTCGAATGTATCCAAATACTTATTGGTAGATTTTTTTTTTTTTTTTTTAATAACATGAAATATTTTTAGACACTTTCAGTAAACTTGCCATTTTTCAACAAAGACAACATAATGCAATCAGAATATAAAAAAATATTGAATAGCTAAAGAAATATGAAAAATTTACTAAACCCTATTTAATTTCGCATGCACAAGATTTTTTTTTTTTTTTTTAATAACATGAAGTATTTTTAGACACTTTCAGTAAACTTGCCATTTTTCAACAAAGACAACATAATGCAATCAGAATATAAAAAAATATTGAATAGCTAAAGAAATATGAAAAATTTACTAAACCCTATTTAATTTCGCATGCACAAGATTTTCTTTTCTTTTTTTAAATGATTTGCTAACAAGGAACATCACCCAATTGTCCGGCTTCGATTTTAATGAAATTTTAATTTCTGATAAAGGGTATGTACCAAATATTTTTGATCATAGAAATTTTTTCTATCGTCCATGTTTTCTATATTTATTGAATTTTTAAAATGTTAAAAACCATTAGGTCGTTGCAAAAATTCGTGCGGACGCGGATCATTTTATTGCCTCCAAAGACGAGAGCTTCTATCGCCGTGGTATACATTTGTTACCCGAAAAATGGGCAAAGGTTGTAGAAAGTAATGGAGAGTATTTTGATTAAAAATTGTCATTTGATTTGATGTATTTTTATGAAATGAAGCAATAAAAAACCGCACGAATTTATGCAAAGATCTAATACATCAGCCACATATAAACAATAAGCTCCGCCTTTGGGCGTGACTTAAAAATACTAAATGATTTAGCAAAATGATTTTGCGCTTTCATGTTTAAGTTACAAATGAAAATTTATAGTACTGAAAATTATTTCAACTGAATTATTCATTTAAGTATTCACTTGCTGTATACATACAAATTTTTCGCATATTTTTGATTAAAATTTCATAGTATATCAAATATGAAAGAAACGCCTCTAGGCGGAATTAATTTCAATGGTAATTCTAAGGATTCTAAGACGGAAGGTGGCCGCTCACCACTATGCAGCGGTTTTGAGCGATTTCAACCTTTAGAGAGGGGCTCCGATGGCACTGTGGTGATTCAAAAGAGCCCGTGTCTAAAGGTTAAACCTCCTCCGTTGTTTATTGCATAAACAGAAAAAAAAAAAAAAAAAAAAAGGTTACAGAGGTCGCCAAAGCGGAGCTTTCACACGACAGAGGGCGACAAGGAACAAGAATATGAAAAGAAGAACGGAGCCTTGATCCCTCGCATGGAAAAGCTTGTGAAGAAAAATTGTATGGTCCTCCATGAGAAAAGTTGGTAACTGCCTTGGAAGATTGAAACATTAGTCGGTCAAATTGGAAAGATGCATTAAGAAGTTATAGATTCTGGTTAGTTTCTGACGTAGGGGAAGCCGGGTAACGATATTAAAAAGCCAGTCGTTAGGTTTATTAGGTGGGTTAAGGATACGCCAATCAAGAGTTAGTGGGCATGAGAAAAAGTAATGATTTGCATTACCCTCAGCGCCGCACTCACATTGTGGAGTGCGCGAGCAATGAAACTTGAAGAGATGTGATTTGAACGGGCCATGGCCCGTTAAGAAGGCTGTTATGGCTGGGGAAAGGTCAAAGTTATAATTTGACACTTTTGGGAGGAGGTTAAACGTAAATCTACCTTTAGGAGATGTATCCCAGTATAGCTGCCATTCTTTCTTTAGTCGTGCTTTAAGACATCTTTTGATATAAGAGGGGGGAGGGCCAGAACGAAATCCACTGCTACCTTTTTAGTGGCAGTTTTTGCTAAGAGATCTACCATTTCATTGCCCGCGACACCCCTGTGAGCGGAGACATGAGCTAAAGAGAAAGTCTCGGGCTTAGACTGGAGATCTAATTTGATTTTCTGAATAATAGGATGGTTACTCCTGTGGCGAGCCAGAGCCTGAAGACCTGAGAGACTGTCACTGTAGATAGAAATTTTCGAATTGGTAAAATAAGAAATTGACCAAGAAATTGCTTGGCTGATAGAAAAAATCTCAGCCTGGAAAACAGTGTTACAGTCCCCAAGCCTACAGGACCTCTGATGAACCAAGACCCCGTCAACAAAGGCGCAAAATGCGGCACCCACACCATGGTCTGTCTTAGATCCATCTGTATATATCGCCACAGGGGCTGTAGGAGAGAAGGAGTTAATATTAGTATTAATTAATGCATGCGTAAAGTCCTCTGCTGGGTGTATGAACCAGCTGCCCATTTTGAGTTGAATTTCTTCATTTGGAAATAGGATTTTCTGTAGGTCTTTGTTTCTTAGTTGTAGTACGTTTATTCTGTTGTATTCGTAATTCAGAGTGAGGTGTAAAGGAGGAACACCGGTGATGACGTGGAGGGCATCAGTGGAGATGGTTTTATAACCCCGTGACAGTTGCAAGAGGAACATCCTTTGCAATGAATTTAATTTTCCTATAGCTGTTTTTGAAAGATTACCTCCCCAGATTCCCGCCCCATAAGTAACGATTTTTTCCACTATTGTTAGATACCATGTTTTTAACATTTTGGTGCTTATACCCCATTGTTTACCCATTAATTTGCACGAGTTATGATAATGTATAAGAAGTTTAATTTTAAGTGAGTTTAAATGTTCAATCCAGTTAAGGTTTTTGTCTATTGTTAGTCCTAAAATTTTCAAGTGATCGACATGTTTTACACTTTTGCCCTCATACCTCATCGTCGGCTTTCTCTTCAGTATACGTGGTTTGGAGAAAGTTAAAGATAGAGTTTTATTGGGTGAAAGTTGAAGGTTTAGGTCTTTGAGCAGCTGGGAAAAAGCAGTGAAGGCATCCTGAGCTAAGGTCTCCAGATCTTTTCTGCGTTTGCCCGAGAGAATTAACGTGAAGTCATCCGCAAATGCAAATAATTCAAAGCCTTGTGAGCTCATAGAATTCAGTATGTTATTAGCAATGAGTGTCCACAGGACCGGGCCGAGACACGAGCCCTGTGGACAACCTTTCTGTTGACTGTGCACACTAGAGCCTGAACCCCAGTCGATTAAGATGGAACGCTCAGATAAGTACGATCGGATGACTCCCGCCAAGTTTCTCGGACATTCAATTTTTGATAGGGAGTTAAGAATGTGGGGCCATTCGATATTGTCGAATGCCCCTTGGATATCCAGGGAAACTAAAGTTGTATATTGATCAGTATTGTAACTGAGGGCACTAGAAGACAAAATTTTTTCTAAGGCCTGTTCGCAAGATCTGCCCTCTCTGAACCCAAATTGCCGTTCATTTAAGAGCTGGTTAGATTCCAAAAAGTAATTAAGTCGGACAACAATTAATTTTTCCAACAATTTTCCTAGGGTTGGAAGAAGGCAGATCGGGCGATATGATTTTGACTCAGAAGGTGACTTCCCTTGTTTCAGGAAAAATACAACTTGGCCCTGGCGAAGAACTTTAGGAAAGTGATTATAGTCTAGACAGAGATTTATCCAGATGTGTAAGATATTAGGGATGCATTTGTTAACTTGTTTTAAAATTTTAAAATCTATGCCATCTGGACCTGGTGCTTTTTTGTCATTAAAATTTTTAAGCGCGGTGTGGATTTCCGCCTTCGTAAAGGCTTTGTCCTCCTGCGCGGAGAAAACAATGGGAACGCTCGCAGAATTTGGAAATGTTGACGGGCCGAAAATTTGCTGCGTAAGAAAAACAAGGTTGTTTTGTTTAGAGGAAAGACCAGGAGACCTTTGTAACATTATTTCATGAGGAGTAAAGTACTTTTGCGAATAAAATTTTTGTGCTGTGCCAAAGATATTCGTCTGCGAAGAGCAGAAGGTCTTCCACGCAGCATGTTTGGCTAAGTTAATTTGTTTTTTATATTGCGCTGCAAGTCTCTTAATTAATTCTTTGTGTGCTTGCGATTCTGATATTGGTATATGTTTAGTTTTCCGTCTTAAAGCCGTGAGTCTGTTGCGTAGCGTTTTAAGTTGGGGGGACCAGAAAGAAGGGACGTGGTGACGTCGTACTGATCTCAACCGGAGTGAAGCGCTAGCTGCTTCTTTTATTGTTGAAATGAAATGCTCTGTGAAAGTGTCCAGTTGTGTTATCGATTCTATGTCATTTAGTTGATGTAGTAATGAGTGTTCGTTAAATTTTATGAGTCTATTGAATTTGGTAAAGTTGGCTCTTTGTGTTGAGAAGCGAGTGCGGGTTTTTAATTGTGGAGTTGTGTTTATTGAATATGTTATGTAATTGTGATCAGAGTTATTGAAGACATCTAGCACTGACCAGTCGTTAATCTTACTGAAGGTTTCTGGGTTGACTAGAGTAAAGTCTGGCCAGCCCAAAGCTCCGTGTTTTTGGAATGTCGGTGATGAATTTTCGATGTTTGCTAGACATAAGTTGTGTGTAATAATATGTTCTATTAAGCGGCTTCCCCTAGTGTCCTCACGAGGCGAGCACCAAAGAGGGGAGTTTGCATTTAAGTCACAGCCGCAGAGGAAGAGTGCCTTGTGTGTAATAAGATGTTGCCATTCTTCCAGACAAAGATCAAAGTCAGACGACGGGGCTGCGTATGCGCTGCCTAAGAATACCTCGCCTTCACTTGACGTCAGTGTAATGAATATGCAATTGTCTCCGGTGAAAAGGTGAGTGTAAATAAAATGTGATGACCTTAAGACAATGTGTGCATTTTTGTTGCGTGAAGAGAAAACTGCCCAGGATGCTGGAAAATCATACAGACGACCATCTGCAGTGCTATAAGCGTCCTGCAGCAGCCCAATATCAAAGGAGTTTTTCTCCAAAAAATCTTTTGCTGCTGAGTTAGCCGCTTTGCAATTGTTCAGGTTGATCTGCATGATTTTGATGTTTGATGGAGGAATCGATTTCCAGACTCAGCAACTTCTTTTTTAAGTCATCTCCAGGGCCTGGGGGGCCCCCATAAGGATTTAAAACATGGTCTTGAATTTTTTGTTTCATATTTTTACACTGAGATTGAATTTTTTCTGAGAAAGGTTACCTAAAACAAGACAGAACAGTCACATTTCGGGAAAAATCTGTTATTTAACCTCAAAAATCTGAATGTTCTTAGTTAAAAAGTTGTATGATTTTAATGTTCTGTGTAGAAACCACCCAGATGTAGGAATAAAAATAATAAACACACAATATTTTTTGGTCTATAGCATTTTTATATTGCAATATGTAACAGGAAAACAAGATTTTCCGAAATGAAAGGGGGCCCCAAAATGATGCTGAGCTTCCCCTAGCTTCAAAGCTTAATCGGGCCCTGATCATCTCAATTGTCTTTCACTATTAACAACGCGATAGCGCGATGAAACTGTTCTCCAATGTAAACGGCCCTTTTTTCCACTTTCCCAATATTCAACAATTTTTTTTTTCTTCCAAGGATAAATGATTTCGTACCTTTTTTGCAGGACTTGCATAGGATACTATTTCGTCCTCTGGTTGCGAATCATTACTACTACTCTCATACCACAGTTGTCCACCATCTTCAATTTCAGGTTTCATTTCATCGAAATCCAAATTCGTACACTTATCGATAAACAATGTACTCGAAGATACGCACTCGTCAATAATTTGCACCAGTTGTGATTTTAATTCAATCTCATGGGCATTTATTGGAGTCTCATGAGCTGTATCCTTGAACTCCTTGTAGATCATTTTTAAAACATTGAAGGGGTTTATTTTTGCCATTTTTCACTATAGCTAATACAGATTTGATTAAAGCAAAGTCATGTTAGTTTAAAGCAAAATAAAAGCATTATTAACTTGAAAAATGCAAGAAAAGATGGCTAAATCTGTACACACAACATTTTCCGAAAAAACAGGTTTTATATTAATAATGGCTCAATGCTTACGTAACGGCAAAAATAAGGTTCAACAATTCGCAATATGATACCTACAATACGGTTACCTTTCGTTTGTCTTGGATAATTCGTCCTTGATATTTGTGTAAATAAATTTGTGGTTTGAATTAAATTTTAAAATGCTTTTTTATTGTTTGAAATATGTAACTAAATCTCAACTTTTAAAATCCCATTATATTTAGAAAACATTAGCCATAGCAAATATTTCTTTCATAAAACGTATTAAATGCATGTTCGCGATCAGAAAGAAAAAATTCATTGAAATCCGAGCCGGACACTTGGATGATGTTCCTTGTAAATATATAATATACACTTATAAAAAATCCCAAGCAAATGCCTTGAAAATTAGAAAGATACTTGCTATTCAATGAGTTGAATTTCAGTTGCTCTCAAAAATAAACAAATATATGATGAGTTTTATTCAATTTTGTATTTTGGGTCTATTAATAGTAATTTAGTGTACATCACCACTCCGCGACAAAAAGATGGGTACAAAGGTTTTTTTCTTTATTTTTTCATAAAATAACATTATCTAAATTGTGCTTATCATTTATTATTGTCATAAAATAACACTATTTCAAGACTAATTTTCTTAAAGAATAATTTAGAAAAAATTTAAGACTAAAATTTTTCTAATTTAAGACTACACTCCGCGACAAAAAGATAGGTAGAAAGGTTTTTTTTTTTTTTTTTTTTTTTTTTTTTTTTAAATTTTTCCATAAAATAACATTATCTAAATTGTGCTGATCATTTATTATCATAACAAAATATTATCATATCAAAAACATTCTAAATATTTGTATCATGTTCAAAATATTCATATTAAAAAAAAAAAAAAAAAAAACCTTTGTACCTATCTTTTTGTTGCAGAGTGTAGTCTTAAATTAGAAAAATTTTAGTCTTAAAATTTTTCTAAATTAGTCTTGAAATAGTGTTATTTTATGATAATAATAAATGATAAGCACAATTTAGATAATGTTATTTTATGAAAAAATAAAGGAAAAATCCTTTGTACGTATCTTTTTGTCGCGGAGTGTATTTAAATCAGGAGTCATACTCTCCTCCCTTTTTTCAAGACACCCTCAATGATAAGAATTTTTTGTCTCTTTTGCCACCAGTAATTGTATGCAGAAATACTTCTGGATATATTTATAGTATTGTGTCATGATTATACAGGGCAGAGATTATTACATAAAAATAGTGGTAGTATTAAATTAAAAAAAAATTTCATTCCTGAGAGTGTCCTGGAAAAAAGGCGGGGAGTATATGACCCCTGATTTAAATTAAAAATTTGGATGAATTCCCTTATCAATCTGCTTTATTTATTTCTTTCTTCTCTTATTATTTGAGAACAACTGAAATTCGACTCATTCGATCGCCGATATAATTTTGATTTTTTACGGGAATTGCTTCAGTTTTCTGTAAGACTCACTCTACATATTTGGCCAATAAATTATACAATGAAAAATGCAGAGTTGCCAACTTTTATAATTTATTCCGGAGCATTGTTAGCCCCGCCCTTTTCTCACACCGGAAATTTTAAAGAATGATTTTTCCCTTATTTAACCGTTGTCACATATTAAAGAAAGATATTCTATAAAATATCTGGTGCGAAAAGAAGGCGGGGCTAAAATTGCTCCGAAATAAATTATAAAAGTTGGCAACTCTGAAAATGTTGTAAACTCTTTTTTGCATGTGCAAATATTATCTAGCTTATCAAATACTCATATTTTATCAGCTATTAATTATTTTTCTATTGAGATTGCAGTTGTCTCTACAGTAGTGTGTCAAGTTTTCTAAATATGATATTGCTTTGGTTTGAAAACCTAGCATGTTATAATGAAAAAGTATGAAGTTTCTTCGATTTTGTTAAAGAAATCTTTATATCTCCATAAATATACGTACGCGCTATTCTCATTTCTCATACATACAAAGGAATATAGATAATGAAAAGAAGCATCGTTATGATATGCTATAGCTACATTTCAAGTATATGCCACAGGCAACATTTTTTTTTATTCTTACTACTATTTCCAAGCAAAATAATTTGTAATATTTTTATACAAGTAAATCTACATTTTACCTACATAAATATATTATCATACTTGCCAACCATCTGATTATGAACCGTACAAATTTTAGAACCCGCCTTTTTTTTTCACACCAGTCATTTTTTAGAGTAATTTTATTCTTATTTAATCGTAACAGCATTTAGAGAGACTTATTCTAAAAATAAAGTGGTGTGAAAAAAGTGGCGTTTTTTTAAGGGGCGTTAACAATTGTATGGTTATTAATGAGATGGTTGGCAAGCATGTATTATAAATTTTATTTTACGGTAATAGTGGTACGAAAAGAATATATATATATATATATAAAGTCACCTGTGGCAGCCCTACAAATTTCTTTAATTTGTGCTTTATTTGTTGCTTTGTGGACAAAACCTTCAATGAAATGTATGAGGCATATGATATGGTTTTACGTCCATGAGGAAATTCGTCAAGTATTTTTCAAGGTATTCGAGAAAGCGTATAAATTCAAAAGTGTTTTTATTATTCTGTCCATCATCTGTATATATTGGTCAATATTGTTTTTGCTTTATAGACTTTTGGGCAGTAACTCTTCTAAATAGTAAAAATCAAGAACAAAATGATTATTTAACAGCCTTCACGTTCAGAGCCTGATTAAGGGGGAAGCACACATTATTTATACTTACACCGTTATTTTTTAATAAACACTTTCCTCCTATAATAAACAGAAAATTCTGATTAAAAATTCTTTTAAAAGAATTCTGGTGTCTAATAATGATGAGTAAATTGGATTGTTTTACACCGTTCATTTTTTATAAAAAATATTTCCTCGTCAAAGCGTGGAATTTCTATGACACGAAGTAAAAAATAATTGTAAAAATATTCCGGTGAGAGCGGAGATAATGTGTGCTTCCCCCTTAATCAGGCTCTGTTCACGTTGCCAATTTCCTTTCATGTCAGACAAATAAGACCTATTAGTAGTTGGATTTGTGAGTGATCGATAACACAACTACCTGAATTAACATTATCGAAAGCAGAGTTGCCAACATTTTAATTTATTCCGAAGTATTTTTAGCGCCGCCTTTATTCCATACCACTTTTTTTTTTAGGCTAAATTTTTGTTATTTTATCCCAGTTATATGCTGTAGAAAAATAGTTTAAAAATAAAGTGATGCGGAAATAAAGGCAAGGTAAAAATGCTCTCGAATAAATTAAAATGTCGGCAACTAAGCCGATAGAAATAAATAAGCCTTGACTCTCCGCAGTATTTGTAAAAATGCCAGCTGTTAACATTTTCATGTCGGCTAAGAAATCCGTAATCCATCCATCTAACAATAGTTAGTTAGTCACTTGCAACACATGTGCACTCAGTAAATAGGAAAGGAATTGGTGGAAAACATAAAATAAAACCTTGAAAACTGTATCATTTATCAGATCCAACAACATGAAACGTCATGTGTAAAACGACATGATGAAAAATTTCATTTCTTCATACAAGGACAAATGAAAAATTTTATGAAAATTAATTTTCAAAATTATGTAAGAGTATGTATAAAAGTATCTTTTAAAAATGTTTTCTGTGCGTACCAAATATAAATATAAATATTCCTTTTTCTTTAAGGTGCTACATGTGGTCGTCCAGGTCGTCCGACTATGAGTAGAACTGAACCATCAAAGAATGAATTCAATGTGAATGATACAATACATTACATATGTATTGCAACTAATCACGTCGTCCTTGGAAATCCAGAACGGTATTGCCTGAAAAATGGATCTTGGTCGGATGAAATGCCTGTATGTTGTAAGTTCAAACCTATAAGCAAATATTTTCAAGTTCCTTTTATGTACAAACGACAAAAAATTCTATCAAATATTCATAGTAAATCTTTGTGATTTTATAACTGTATAATGTTTTAAGTTTTTGATTTTAACGGCTAAGGTAATAATCAAACGAAAATTATAATTCCTCACTCATACTATGTAAGTTACTTGGAACAGTAAAGGAAAAAAAAAAAAAAAGGATTGGGAGAGGGGGGAGGGGGCTGTTTAGGAAAAAAAAGAAAAAAAACGTGAATTTTAAGCAGTATATCGATATCCTCAAAAATGAAGTTTCTCCAACAATCAAATATTCTAAACAATTTAAAAATCCGTTTTCAAATAAAATATAAACATTTTAAAAATATTTAGCAACATGTCACACACATAAGTATAGTAATAAGGCATAGATTGATCATCGCGGGGGAAAATATGATTTTTTTTCATTCGAGGAAAGACGGCCATTTTACCCTGTAATGTCCGTCTTTTGCCGAGTGAATACACACGGATACTGTAGCATATAAAATTTATGAAGAATTTATGTACTAAAGGTAATATGAAAACTCCGGAAAGAGTTTCAAGTTAGTTTTTCTTATTTTCTACTTTTTTTTTTTTTTTTTTTTTTTTTTTTTTTTTTATATAAATAACGACATTTAAAACATTACACTGCTCTGGAAAAAAAAAAAAAAAAAAAAAAAAAAGAAAGAAATTTTGAGATCTGATACCATTTTTGCAGATTCTTATGTAAAATGACCTCCTGAATCCGAATATGACTACCATTTTGCCCAATCACCCACCGTTTTCTAGATACACCCCCCTCCCTCATTTTTATCATTGTTTGGTAATTTAATACCCATCAGTTTGATTTGGAGAGGAACGATGATAATTTAACCGTTAAATGTCTTCTGACCTGAGGAGCTACAGCGGTAGAAAATTCTAGAACACGAACATTTGTAGTAAGGAGGAAATTTGAGGGGATTTGTGCCCAGAAAACAAAATAAAAACAATAAAAACAATCAGTTTTTCTTTTTTTTTTTTTCGCAATATTTCTCTTATTTTTTACATATTCCAGCTTCCAGTTTGCCATTTTCTTACCAAAACACCCGAAATAATACAGGGTGACAAGAAATAACTTGGGCACACATGATACATTATAACTTTAATGCTAATGAAAATATTACGACCAAACTTCAAAATAAATATGAATACATTATTTTGTCTAATATATTTACAAATTTTCAAAGTGGCTAACTTTAGCCTTAATACAGAGCTTTATACGTGTCAAAAAGTTTTCAGCTATGGGCCGCAAATCACTTATTGATATTTTATCCCATTCCTTGCATAAGGATTTTTTTAGGGATGCCAAAGTTTTATGAGGTTTAGCACACACTCTTGTCACCAAGATGGACCAAACAGAATAATCCATTGGGTTCAAATCTGGGAAATACGATGGCCATTCTTGAGCTCCAATGAAGTCAGGAAAATTTGTCTTGCACCAATCTTGAGTGCGTTTAGCTCTGTGTGCAAGTGAAAAAACCTATTGGAAGGTCCATCTTTTGTTTCCAAAGAACTTTTGCGACCAAGGTAAGACAACATCTTCCAAAATGAGTTTGCGATATGTTTGTTGATTAATCTTTATCCCTTGATCAACAAAAACAAGTGATGTTTTCCCACTAGCACATATCCCCCCCCCCAAAAAAAAAAACATTACAGATTGGGGTCATTGAGGCCGTTTAACAATGCAAGATGGTCCAGATGCTTCTGCTGACCAAACTCTATCATTATGGCTATTGTGAGCTTGTTCAATCGAGAACAATTTATTATCTGTTAAGACAAATGTTTGCCATCGATCACCTGCGGCCCGCTTTAACAGTTCTTTACCCCTTTGAAGTCTTGTGCGTTTGTTCTCTGCTGTTAGCTTTTGAGCCTCTTTCATTTTGTAAGGGCGAAGACCAAGCTCTACTCTTGCCATCAAACGTGCGGTTTCTCTGTTGATCTTCATCTCTCTAGCAACCTTTCTCATTGAAATCCTAGGATTTCGGTGAACTCGGTTTTTGATAACTTTCCGGTTTCTTGATGTCATAACTGTGCACTTTCTTCCTCTTCCTGGTCTGTCACCATCATGTCCGAGTTCTTTAAACCTTTTGATTGTGTATGAAACCGTCTGTTTACGTACTTTCAATAATTGAACAATTTCACGTTGTTTCTTTCCTCGCTTATGTAACTCAAGTAAAACTGATCGTTTGTTAACCATAATGGTTATCACAACAAACCTACTTACACCTGTTCAGACGTTTTCTAGGATCAATACTTAATGAAATAAATTTATAACTTTAGTGGTAGTTACAGATATTTCGTTTGAAACTTCGCCCAAGTTATTTCTTGTCACCCTGTAAAAATTACACAGTGAAATTTTTTTCAAAGTGTTGGTAAAGTCTCAAAGCCCTCGCAAGAAAGTTTGACTGATTCACTGTACGACGTTTGATTTCAATAACTCCCACGTTAAATGTTTTGGGCACTGAAACATGAACTGTAAAATCTCCTGCTTTGACACGTATTAAAGGTCATTGCTCTTATCATTGTAGTCGTCAGTCGTTATCTACCTTTAGTACATATTTTGAGATAAGTGAGTGAACTTTATGGTGTTTTCGACGGTGGTGATCTTGTGTGGGGATCTTTAAAACGTGTCAAAGAAAGATATTTTACTGTTCATATTTTACTGCCCAAAACATTTAACGGGGAAGCTATTGAAAGCAAACGTCGTACAGTGAATCAGTCAAACTTTCTTGCGAGGGCTTTACAACTTTACCAACATTTTGAAAAAAATTTCACTGTATAATTTTTATTATTTGGAGTGTTTTGGTAAGAAAATGGCAAACTAGATGCTGGAATATGTAAAAAATAAGAGAAATATTGAGAAAAAAAAAATAAAGAAACAGAAACTGATTGTTTTTATTGATTTCCTTTTGATTTCTGGGCACAAATCCCCTCAAATTTCCTCCTTACTACAAATGTTCATGTTTTAAAACTTTCTACCTCTGTAGCTCTTCAGGTCAGAAGACATTTAACGGCTAAAATAATTATCGTTCCTCTCCAAATCAAACTGATGGATATAAAATTACCAAACAATGATAAAAATCAGGTAGAGGGTGTATCTAGAAAATGGTGAGTGATTGGGCAAAATGGTGGTCATAATCGGATTCAGGAGGTCATTTTACATAAGAATATGCTGAAATGGTGTCAGAGGCAATTTTCATGCTGAGCAGTGTTATCTAACTATAAATTACTTTAAATGTTGGTAAAGTCTAATTAATTTGTTAATTAATTAAGTAAAATTATTTTAAGTAATTAAGTAAAATTAATTTTGAAAAAAATCCCTGAAAGTAATAGCAGTATTTACATCATAGTAATAACAAAGCAATTGATTATGAAAATTATAATTTAAATAAACTAGTGAAATATACCAGATACACAAATATATGTGTAATATAATTTATTTATGGAAAGTTATCCTACTTTCTTTAATAAATTTTTTCGAACAATTATACATAAATTTCGTCATTCAGAATATTCATCAACTTTCGAAATGGTTCTATTATATTACTATTGCCGAGTTTGAATATTCAGTAACGGCTGATGCCAAAACTTTTTTTCGACATCAAAAATCTTTGGTCGATGTGAATTACTATATCTATGGTCACACATCGGAAACGATAATGATACATTATTTTTTCTTTAGATTTAAAATTAACAGGAATAATTTATCCTAGCTATTTTTTTCCATCTCTTTAAAATTTTTTCTACAAGCCACCATGCATTACTTTGAGATCTGGTCAAGGAACTTCCCAGATCTCAATCCTATTGAGAATATTTAATTGTGGCGAAGCAAAAGTTCAAAAATTATGCTGGAAAAAAAAAAAAAAAAAAAAAAAAAGAAAAGGAATTAACAAAGAAGTATTGTACAAATTTGTCAAATTAACTTCACCTAAGATTTTCTTGATAAATTTATAGAATCTATGCAAAAGAAAATTTCTGAGTTATGAAGTCTAAATGACATGCTCTCAATCATCGAATATTTAAAAATTATTTAAAAAGTTGTTATGTATTATCTTTATTTAAATGATTAATTTAAAGATATGTATCTTTTGTTTTCTTTTAAAATCAAAATCTTGCTCGCTGTTGTACTCTTTCTTCGCAAAATAAATTAATTAGTTTATCCTAATGCTCAGATTACATTAGAATTTTTTTATTCTATAATGTTTGCAGTTTACCATATATATATATATATATATATATATGCAGTATAATCAGTGAATGCAACTTCCCAGAGATATCTCATATACTACAGGGATGGAACACGGGCGCAGAATTCATACCGGTATTTGTTTAAGAAATTTCTCTAACTATAATATCATTGATTTTAAAGTAGAAAATTTTCTTACATTGATAGCAGTATGAATTCTGCGCCCGTGTTCCATCCTTGACTGTATTTCGATTCTAACACAAATTGCAGTGATGGAAAAAACTTTAAGACCACGTGTGAAATTGCAAAAAATGTAATTTTACTAAAGAAAAGAAACGTCAAATAGTATAAACAGAATAAAAAATAATAAATCTTCACACATTTTTTATAAAAGAATGGTTATAAACATGTATTATACGCAAGTGATTTTTTTAGGTGGAAAAAACTTTAAGACCACAAAGTTAAACATTAACTAAAAGTATTGCATTCTAATTTTTAGTATTTCGTATGTTTTCCTTTCGCACGAATTACTTCTAAAAGTCGATTTTGGATGGATTTTGCTAGATTTTTGCATGTTAGAATCGATATTTTATCCCATGCTTTTGAAATAGCAGATTTGAGCTCAGAAACAGAATGGTATTGTTTCATATACCTTGCATGCAACGATACCCCACATGTTTTGCATGGGGTTCATGTCTGGACTTTTGGCCGGAAATTCCATAAAACTTACATTATTTTCAGTTAGCCAGAAAATGGGTGAAGCAGATTTGTGCACAGACGCATTAACTTGCAAAAAAAAAAAAAAAAAAAAAAAAAATCAAATTTTCATCCATAAGCTCGTCTTTTAATGGAACAAAATTGTTAGCTAGTATATCCATAGCCTCCTAAACTAGATGCCTGTCGCGTGGCTTGGAAACTTGGCAACACTTCAAGCGGTAGACAGCTCCACCTGGTACAGTTTGTGTGAATTTTTTATTCAAGTGTCACCAATAATTTTAAGAAGTGATAAATGATATATATAATCGACGTTTCTTCGAGTATATTCGCCTTTTATGTATATCGAATCCTACTTTTAAATATTTTGGTGGCTGTTGAATAAAAAAGTCGAGCAATCTATACCAGGTGGCGCTGTCTACCGATTGAACTGATGCGAAGTTTCCAAGCCACGAATCTAGTTTAGGAGGCTATGGTATATCTTGATAGTCAAAAGAGTTCATATTACCTTTAGTGAATACAATATTAGTCTTGCCTCGAGCACAGAAACCTGCCCAAATGATGACAGATCCCCCTCCTTGTACTCGTTTTGAGAAATACGTAGAATTCTGTTTTAAATCATACCAATAGTTTCGTAAGCCATCAGGTCCATCTAGATTAAATTTATTTTCATCCGTGAACACTATTTTTCGCCAGAAGTGGGGTTTTAAAACATTAGATGATGCGAATTTAAATCTTGCACCAATATGCCGTTTCTTAAGCTTAGATTTGCTTTTTAATTTTGAATATTTGATATTTTCCACTCGATTCAGGACATTTCTAACAGTTCTAGCTGTTACTTGAAGCTTTAGAGCTGATTTTATTGCTGAAGAATATGCATTTTTTTAACAGCCATTCTTATAACACTTCTTTTCATCCTGACTTATAGTTTTTAAGGCCTTCCTCCTCTTGTTTTTGTACCATATATGCATGGATCTGCGAGAAATTGATAAACTGCAATTTTAGACCTCCCGATTTTGGTAGCGATTTTTCTTTCACTTATTCCACTTTCTCGAAATGCTAAGATTTTCCCTCTTTCAACGTCACTCAGTAATTTTCCTCTTCCCATAATCTCAGTTGCTTTAACACTCAGCTAAATGATTAAAAAAATGTTTCTTTTCATTCTAACAACTGTCCCGCACAAAACCGTGCAAATGTGACGTCATCTCATTATGCAAACAATCACTTTTAAAACTGGTCTTAAAGTTTTTTCCATTTGATTACATTACACATTTTTACTTTATATTGAAAACAAACGTATTTTAAATTCAAAATTCATATTTTTTTTATTTCTTACATTTTACATATTAAATGTAAAGGTAACTTATAAAGAGGTTTTCATTTTTGTATGCAAACAAAAAAAAATCGATGGTGGTCTTAAAGTTTTTCCCACCACTGTATTTTACATGCTACATACATTATTGTAAGTTTTTTTTTTTTTTTCTTTTGTCCTCTTTTAAGCTTCAAGGGTGTATTTTTTCCTGTCAATTTATTCTGTAATATGTGGGGATTTAAACTAAACCAGTATCTCGTGCTGTTGCGAATTGATTGGTACGCACTTGACCCCGCCTCAATATATTTTTACTACTAAAATACACCGATTAACACTTTCGCGACCGCATGTTTTTTGTCTTTTTGACAGTAAGGTTCGTCTGTGGGCGTTATTCTTCCAAGTTACAATATTTCAGAACAAAATTTTCTATATTCAGATTCACATTACAAATGGATATACATTATAATTATACTCTTTCCAGACCTGCCAACCTAATCCGGCAAATTGTTTATACCGCCCCTTTTTCTACACCATTTAATTTTTAGAGTAATTCTCTTCAAATATATTTACGATGAATTAAGAAAACAAATGCTCTAAAAATTAAGTGGTGTAGAAAAAGGGGCGGTACAAACAATTTGCCGGATTAGGTTGGCAGCTCTGTCTTTCTAATAAAAATATTTGTATCCATAGTATATTGGTTGTACAAATATGAATACTGTGTATATTCTTAAGAAATAAATAACTTACAAATTTCAAAAGAAATTCCCACTGGCGGAGTTATAGATTTTCAAATGACGTAAATCTACGTCAGTGGTCGCGAAAGTGTTAATAAGAATATACGCATGAACAAGAGGATTGGAGGAATTTTCTTAAAAATTTGGAAAATATACATTTAAATAAAAATATTTTTTTCAAATAACGTTACCCTATACCCATACTTGCCAACATACTAATTAATATTCCGTAGTATTGTTAGCTCCGCCTTCTTTTTTACACCAGTATCTCGTTAGAGTACTTTTCTTCTTATTTAATCGTAACTGCATTTGAAGACTATTACTCTAAAAATTTAGTGCTGAGAAAAATGGGTGTGACAAACACCACTATGGAATATTAATTAAGATGTTGGAAAGTATGCCCATACCCATGCACTAAATCCCCTTACTATGCCTACAAACGATGTAGAAACCTCTTCTTTGAGAGGTTGTTATTTCTGGCAAATTTGTGCCCTTTTACGATCATGTGACACGTATAGTCAATATATTCTGTATACGCTACCGAACTACCGAAGTGATGACGTCACTGACCCTCTCTGGGCACACACCAATGACTCTCGGACCAATTAGTTCCCATTGACTCTCGGACAATGACCTATCAGCACGGGAACTTACTGGTTGGTGTGTGCCCAGAGAATGTCAGTGACGTCACACTTCGGTAGCGTATAAGCAAATATTCTGTAATGTGTGGGGATTTAAACTGAACCAACAGTTCGTGATGCAGCGAACTTCTTTTTTAAGAGGTTGGAGCTAATCACGCACTTGACGTCTTTTCAGTATCTTTTTATTATTAAAATACACCGATTGATAAAAAAATATAATCATGAACGATAGGACTGGAGAAGTTTTTTCTAAAAATTTTGTACGACATACATTTATTTAAAAGTGTATTTTCAAATATTGTTTCCCCACTAACATGCACCGAATCCCCTTACTCCGCCCATAAACAATGTATATAGATCTTCACTCAGATTTTATTGTTTCCGGTGCACCTTCACAATCATGTGACGTGACAACACTTTTAAGCCTCTTTAACTAAATTCCAACTTCCAAATGTGGTCAGAAAGACTCCACAAGGTTCTATCGTCTCGAATTTTTTCAAAGGCTCTCCTACTAATATTATCTCGAAATAAATTTTTTCTTCGTTGTACAGTGTACAATCCAGAAATTCATTTTTAAATAATACTGATGGAAAAGGAAAAAATTAGTGCCGTGAGAACCTTGCTCCATTTTAGGAAATCGAAGGTTAAACAAATTAAATAAATCAAAACTAAATGTAAATTTTGCAGAATAAGCTGAATTCAGAATAATGAACTGCACTTAATTAATTATTACTAACAATTTAAAGCATTGTAAAATTAACTTTCAATTCATAATCAACTATATAATAACATTCGAAATTAAAGTTTTAATTTTGAATCAACTGCACCGCGCATTAACTAGAAAGTTAAAGTAATTAAAAAATGAAAGTTTAAAGAAAAATGATCGGTTAATCTTACTTAATCAGGGAGTGTTATTGCTATCACTTCTGAAAATTTACATTAACTATAATTAAAAAAAAAACCCGTGTAACACGGAAAATTATTCCAATTCTTTTCACTACAGTAAAAGAAGTAGTGACTTTATTAATAAATGTACTTTCAAAATGTAAATTTGTTGTAAAGATCCAAGCAGTGCGTTTGTAACAGATTTTGTGTTGCTATATCATATTAAAAAATATTCATCACATTACACTGAATTCTATCAATAAATTATTCTACTTCTACTCAATTTTTAATCGGTCTCAGCAATATTTTCTATATCTAATCGCACCAGTGTACAGTTATGCAAAAAACATTGTGCGAATTTTTACATTTATCCAATCGTGGGATAGCTATTATTGCTCACATAATTAAAAAACAACCTTGAATGTATCAGGCACTGTTTCTAAAAAATTAAAATTTTACCTCAGATAAATATCACCATCGTTTCTCGTCACTAGCGCAGCTGAGCAACAGCTTATACTTTATCACACAGCTTGATCATAGCCTTCTAAACTAGATGCTTGTCGCGTGGCTCGGAAACTTGGCAATAGTTCAAGCGGTAGACAGCGCCACCTGGTACACATTGGCGAATTTTTTATTCAAATTTTTGGCCACCAAAAATTTTTTTAAATGGGATTTGATATACATAAAAGGCGAATACAATCGAAGAAACGTCGATTATACATATCATGTATTACTTCTTAAATTTATTGCTGAGAGTTGAATAAAAATGTCGCGCAGGCGCGACAGGTGGCGCTGTCTGCCGCTTGAACTGTTGCCAAGTTTCTGTGCCACGCGACAGGCATCTAGTTTAGAGGCTATGGCTTGATACAGTATCAAAGCTTATACTTTTCTGGTCGTGCTTTCAGGTACGACACACTTTCAGGCTTGTTGTGCAATCCTGACAACATTGTTGCTAGACTTTGGGACTTTTTTATTCAATAGACACCAACCATTTTGAGAAGTGATATTTGATATACATAATAGACGAATCGTATACAAGAATCGTTGATTATGTATTGGGTGAGTGCGAAAGTTTTACCCGTTTTTGGATATGCAAATTTGCAATGGAATGGACGTCATACATGACATTGTAATGACGCAACTCGTCGACCAATACACGTGTCGATGCCTCACATATAAATGCATTGTGTCTAACAAAGTTAATCATCTCAAAAAAAAAAAAAAAATATATATATATATATATATATATCAGAGAGTAATAACATGGAAAGCGAGAAGGAGCATATAAAACATTGTTTGTTACACGAGTTCGATAAAAAGAGTACGGCAGCCGCAGCATGTCGCAGTGCTTGTCAAGTTTATGAGGAGGATGCAATAGACGAAAGCATGTGTCGTCGATGGTTTCGTAAATTTGGGGAAGGAAACAGAATCTGCAGGAATGGACGGCTATCACAAGTTGGAGACGACGATATTGATCAAGGTATAAGGAACAACCTGAACCCAACCTTGCAAGAACTAGCGCAGACCTTCAACATGTTGGATCGTTGGGTTTCACATAAACTGACAGCTATTCAACGGGATGACCGAATCGCCACCTGTGTTTCCTTGCTTTCCCGGTACAAAAATGATCCATTCTTGACACGAATTGTGACAAGAGATGAGAAGTGGGTTATGTACTGTAACGTAAAGCGTCGTAGGACTGTGTGTTGCCCTTCTGATCCGCCTGCATCGACTTCGAAAGCTGAACTTCATCCCAAGAACGTGTTATTGAGTGTGTGGTGGGATGTGCAGGGAGTAATTCACTGGGAGGTTCTTCCACTCAAACAAACATCAATGCTGCCTTCTACTGTCTAGAGTTAGGCAGGCTGAATTCAAATTTGGTAGCAAAGCCGCCAGGTCTCATCAATCATCGCGGTGTCATCCTTCATCACGATAACGCCAGGCCACAAGCTACTGTCATCACTCGCCAGAAGTTACTGGGCTTTTGTTGGGAGGTTTTGCCCCATTCTCCCTATTCTCCTGACTTGGCACCAACTGACTATCTCCTATTTCGTGCGTTGCGCAAATCCTGCATTTAGAAAATCTTTGATGACCTTGATGCTGTGAAAACTGCCCTCCAATACTTTTTTTATTCGAAATCGCCGCACTTTTACTGCCGTGGGATTCATTTCCTACCAGAAAGATGGCAAGAGGTCATGATAGCAATGGGAACTAAGCAAAATAATAGGTACTATTCATTTTGCGTTTATTTGCTCTTCTTTATCGGTAATAAAAACGGATTGAATTTTTGCACTCTCCCAATATATTAGATATCATTCCTTAAAATTCGTGGTGAAATTTGAATAAAAAAGTAGCAAACTCTCGCAACACTGATTGACACATTTTCACTGATATCTCTTCCTGTTTATTTTCAAGATTCCCTATTGTTTTGTTGTATTACTTTGATTTATGTGTATGTTTTAAAGCATTGTTGAATCACAAAAAATTTAACAAAATGAATCAAATGAAAACAATTTTTAATAAAAATAATGTAGCAAGCACTCATTAATTTTAATTTCAATAACGCTCTGCTCTTTTTAAAGACTAAAAAAATGCAAAAAAAAAAAAAAATTAACATTTTTGCGGCTACTGACGTAGATTCACGTCATTTGAAAATCTGTAACTTCACCAGTGGGCGTTTGTTTTGCAATTTGTATGTCATTTATTTCTTAAAAATATACATAATATTCATATTTGTACAACCAATATACAATGGATATAAATTCCTTGATTACAAAGAGAACAATTATAATGTATATCCATGTGTATTAGGAATCTGAATATAGAAAATTTTAGTTTGAAATATTGTAACTTGGGAAAATAACTCCCTCAGGCGGACCTTACTGCAAATTAACAAAAACATGCGGTCGCGAATGTGTTCATTTTATTTTTGCACAGGAAATTTTAAAATTTAGAAATATATTGCTGTATTTTAAACTTTAATTCGGAGTTTGATTCCTTCTTTCTCGACCACACTTTTTTAATGCTTTTCCAATTCCTACTTATCTTACTTTATTAGTTACTTTATTAGGTAGTTCATGACATGAGAACTTACTGGTGTAAGTTCTAAACAGAAAAAAAAAAAAAAAAACTACTTTGAATGATCAAAGCCGACATGAAGGTAAAAAATATCCAACAAAGAGTATATGCAGTCGAACTTCGTTAACGCAAATCTCAAGGGGAATAAAAGAATTTTTCATGTTATCAGTAGTTCATGCTATTAGTAACTAGTCTTCATATAACTACACTAATCTGCATTTTGGCGGAGATTATTCAAACAATTCCTGTTAAACTAATTCCATACTTGGCAACATACTAATTAATATTCCGTAGTATTGTTAGCACCGCCTTCTTTTTACACCATTATCTTTTTAGAGTACTTTTCTTCTTATTTAATCGTACTTGCATTTGGAGAATACATAGCCTCCTAAACTAGATGCCTGTCGCGTGGCTCAGAAATTTGGCAACAGTTCAAGCGGTGGACAGCGCTACCTGGTACAGATTACGCGACATTTTTATTCAACTGTCAGCAATCATTTTAAGAAGTGATATATGATATATATGATCGACGTTTCTTCTATTGTATTCGCTTTTTATATATATCAAATCCCATTTTTAAAAATTTTTAGTGGCTGCTGAATAAAAAAGTCGCGCATTGTGTACTAGGTGGCGCTGTCTACCAATTGAACTGTTGCCAAGTTTCCGAGCCACGCCACAGGCATCTAGTTTAGTAGGCTATGGAAGAATATTACTCCAAAAATTTACTGGTGGGAAAAAAGGGCGTGACAAACACCACTACGGAATGCAAATAAGGATGTGGGCAAGTATGCAATTCACATTAAGCGTGTTGACGTTAGCAAAATTCGAATGCATTGTATAGTCAGCGAAACATCGTCCATCGTCTAATCATAATGGGACTTTCCAGAAAAATCTTATATACTATGAGCGTGTTCAGTAGAGCGCCCGAGATGGATCAATGCGACCGGGTGATGACGTCACTGATCCTGGATCGGGTCAGGAATATACTGAACTATTTGGAACAATTCTGACGTGATTGGAGCGGTACCATCTATCTAATTTGACCTGTATTAGCAAGTTATTTATTGTATTTCTGTTATTTATTTTGTCTGGACTTTTAATACGTAATTCCATAAAATGCTAAACTATATTACGTTTTTTCTTAAAAAAAAAGGAACGAAAGATCTTTTATGTAATAACAATTTTTTTTCTTTCTTATTAATGTAGACTTTTGAATTATGCTAACAAAAAATAAGAAGCTATTAATTGATTGTACTGATAAATTACTGATATACATTACTTTGGTTATGATATTTCTAAATTCACGTATAAATTTTAATCATAAAAATGATAAGAATGTTACGTTACATTTATTTTTAAAGGAAAAGAGTGGATTTATCTTAAATGAGCACTTCTTGAAATAAGAAAACACTTTTCTTTCTCTTCGATTTTTATTATGAACAGAAATGTACAACAAAAACGTTTTTGAAAAAAAAAAAAAAAAAAAAAAAAAAAAAAAAAATGATAATTATATAAAATATGAAATATGCTGTTTAGGTAATAGGGGAGACCCGTGTACCTAGGGCCGCTTTTTTTCAATGGCCAAAAAACAGAGCCCTTGACCTGTTTAAAATTATAAAACTGATATTTACATATCTTTAGGATTATTTACTTCCAATTAGGATTAATATAAATACGTAAAATAATAAGTTCTGACAAATAGAAGGTTTTAAATTAAACTTCACTCGTGGCCCTAGGTACAACACCCGCATTGTACCTAGGGCCAGACCTCATTTTATCTAGGGCCGCTTTTTTTCAATTCCCAAAAACAGAGTCCCTGACCTGCTAAAAATCATGAAACTGATATGTACATATCTTTAGAATTAATTTCTTTTAATTGAGATTAATATAAACACTAAAAATAATAAACTCCTACAAACAGAAGGTTTTAAAATAAATTTCACACATGGCCCTAGGTACAGTCAGCCAAAGAAAAAAAAAAAAAAAAACGCCCCCCCCCCCCCACCACCTAATTTCGCCGTAAATTATCGTAGAAACATGCGACTGGTACCGATCAGTTTGTAATAATGTCTAGTTTATAATGTTATAGTTAGATTTTACTTAGGGGGTCGTCTACATATTAAAACTGACATCAACTTCACTTTTTTTCAATGATAACCCCCCTTTTTTTATAATTTATTTGAATTCTTTGGATCAAATCATCACGGAAAATGGTATAGTTTATATATTTCGCTCAATTTTTCATAGAGTTATAAGCTGTCAAAATTTGGGGATGCTAATGTTAAATGAATGTGACAAACATTAAATCATATCTTCCGAAATAATTATGATATTTAAATTCTGTTTTTTTTTTATTCGTTAGAATGAAGTGACCCAAACATATTCCATGCAAATTTTTGCTAAAAAAACATTTTTTGAATTATGAAAATTATTAATAAATTCATATTTGAAAAAATTATGAATTATGACCTATGTTAATTTTTGCACGAATAGAACGGGCATCATCAAAAACATGGGTTTCCAAATTTACAGCTCGTTCCTAACATTATTTTTTGAGTTACAGTGATATTTCACTTTTTATTCCTGTTAGGGGCCGTCACTTGTTATAATCTGTATCCTCCATAAGTAAATGTTTGTATATAATTTGACGGAAAACTATTTTAATTTACCTTTATGTTATTTTTATTGTTTCATAAGCAATATTTCGATGTTTATTATACAAATTCGCATATTTTTGTAAAGTTATCACAATGTAGGCGAGGGATTGTGAAAGAATTTCAAAAGAAAGGAAGCCCCGCCTCTGATTCGCTGAAACACTATTTAAAAAAAAAGACTAATTTGCATATTCCTATTTGACTCTATATGTGACGCTGGTATGCATAAATCACAATGGTATTTACTACATCAATTATTGAAGACAAAACTTAAATGATTTAATTACAAATAAGCAAAATTATTTTGTTTTATATTATAAAGTTTTAGAAAATTTGTGAAAAGGCGTGGCTTACGGTACAAGAGAGGAATATTTCCGATCCTAATATGTTAATTCTTTCTTCATAAGTATTAAATATTTTTTTCTAGTTTTTCGCTGCTAAAATTCTATTTTAACCCTGTTCCACTTTTTTTCGCATTTCAATATTCAAGAGTACGTACACCTCTAGTTAAATATCATGTTTTAGAAAACACGGTACAGCGAAACTGATTGCATGAAACAGCAATTATGCACTTGACAATCGTTTTATTATTATTATTATGAATATTTAATAATTTTAAAAAGATTTTTTACCATGAATTTTCTGTTTAAATTTTGTTGTGACATATTTGCATTTGGTTACTGTACCGTTTGTAAGCTTTGTGTTATTTAAAATTTATCCCATAATGTAACATAATAAAATATCAAATTTCTATTAAAAGTTTTTTAATACAGAATCAAATAGTGAAAAATTGCTTTTTTTTTTTTTTTTTTTTTTTTTTTTTTTAATTTATAAGATCTATCTATTATTGGAACATAGCTCAATAGTATTTATTTTCAATTTCCTAATCACGAAATCAAAGTCACAGTTATTATGGAGTAAAAATTTAAAACAAAGGAATAGTCTTATTACTTTCAAATATATAGATATTGATCTTACAGAATCCCGAAATTTCATTTAAAAGACTTTAATCGTCTAAATTTAAAAATTCAAAATAAAATAAATTAATCTAAATGCTTTTAAAGTTGAAACGGGAAGATTTCAAAATATATGAAAAATGGCATTTGTGTTTTGAACATTTTGGTGCGGCAGATATTAACCCTTTGCGGCGCCAGACAATTTGGATCATTTAAATTATACTGCCACCGGACTTCATGATCTAAATTAAACTAAAAGAAATTTTAAATTTGAAGGTTAAAAAACCCGGCCTTTTCTGCTATGTTATAAACGTAAAGTTTTGTTAAAAGATTTCCGGGATGAATTTTTGCAGCTGGATCTTAAATTTTATGTTCTCGTAGCGAGGACAGCGTGCGTTAAGGGGTTAAAAACAATATTTTAATGATGAGCTGAACCTGAGCTTAAGATAGGGCGGATCCAGATATTTAGCACAAGTGATATCACCTTACTAAAATCAGAATAAACAACATGTTAATTTATTCCGGGGTATTTTTAGCCCACGGTTATTCCTTTTTTTTTTTTTTTTTTTTTTTAAAGAGAAATTTATCTTACTTTAACATAGATTTTTACTTTTTACCGCTATCCGCATGTGACCTTCAGCATTAGCATTTAAATGAGGAGTCATCATCTTCTTGCAAAGCAAATTTTAAATAAACTTAAAATCATATGTATTTGTGAAAATCCAAACATATTTTTCCTACTAAGAAAGCCATTCCACACTGAAATACATGCGTAATCGGTCACTTATACGCCAGTTCACACCACAATATATTGGTAGGTAGGTAGGTTGGGTTTAATGTCGCACTAGTACTGCGCTATGGGTAATTAGCGACGGTCTGGGACGCACCCCTACGATGGTCCGGAGACACGCCATCGTAATTTTTATCGTTCACGGAGACGATGGCTTCCCTGCTTCTGTTCCCATAGTTTATTGTTCAGATTTTTTATTTATTTACTTTTATTTTATTTATTTTATTTTATTACTATTATTTTCTTTCTTTCTTTCCCCCCCCCCCTCCTTTTTTTTAATAGAGTAATGTAACATTTTGACCTTTTCAACTGAAGATTTAGATTAAGAATAGTCAGCCTTTCTACACCCACCGTCCACTTCGGTATTTGTGTTAAGAGTAGAATTTTAGAACATCCCATTACGTAGTAGGATTTATTATTTTGCATATTAATTTGTTACACATTTTAAAATATAAAAGCAAAAGAATATCGTGGTTTTTAATAATGTCATGATGGTTTTTAATAATGTTTTTAATAATGTCATAAAAAAAATAATTAATAAAATAAATAAATAAATAAATTAAAAGAAAAGTCTGTTTTAATATTTTTAAAAAGTCAATTAAATTAAAGAAAATGAAAGTAACTGCAGTATCAGAACAAACTCCCATTATCACTGTGAAACGGCCGTGGGAGCCAGGTTGAGTGCCACCGTTTCAGACAATTATACGGCAGCTTGAGTTAAAATAATTTTCAATTTTCAAATAAATTTAAAACCATTTACCTTTTTTTTTTTTTTTTTTTTTTTTTTGTTTCGTTTGATAGATATTTTAATATCTATTCAAGCTATTTAATTTTCTTTGTATGAAGTGAACTATTCGATGTTTATTCAATAGAAACCAATAAAAATCTTTTAATTCATAAACTAACTCAGGGAGTTCTGTAAATTAGTCATTTTTTGTTTTATAATTAACATTTCTGAAATTTTTTTTTCCGGTGTGAAACTTAATAAATAATGTATCCTGGGTAGTAGATCATGATTTATATTTTCTAAATGTATAGACGGACCCCTAATACATTTTCACGTGTAACTCTATTTAGAATTGATTTAAAGTATATAAATAGGTATGTTTTCCGAACCGCCTTGATCTCAGAAATCTGAATATGAAGTCAAAAATAGGGGTTGCTATTGAAGAAAATGAAGTTAATGCCAGTTTTAATGTGTAGACGACCCCCTAGGCAAAATGTAACTATACCGTTATAAACTAGACGTTGTTACAAATCGATCGGTACCAGTCAAATGTTTCTACGATAATTTACGGCGAAATTAGGTGGTAGTGGGGGGGGGCGTTTTTTTTTTGGCTGACTGTACAATCAATATGCAACGAGTACAATACTTTGATAAGAAAGTGTATGGTTATAATGTATATCCATTTGTAATATAACTGTGAATAGAGGCTATTTTGTTCTGAAATGCTGTAACTTGGATGAATACCGCCCACCGTCGGACCTTATTGTCAAAAAGACATAAACTTGTGGTCCGGAAGGTGTCAATCAGAGTTCCCAACTTTTATAGTTTATTCACGTGCAATTTTAGCCACGCCTTCTTTTCGCACCAGAAATTTTGTAGATTATTTCTCTGCAATATGTGATAACGATTAAATAAGAAGAAAATCATTTTTCAAAATTTCCGGTATGACAAAGAGGCGGGGCTAAAATGTTCGTGAATAAATTATAAAAGTTTTGAACTCTGATGTCAATATTCCATAGTGTTGTTAGTCCCGCCCTGTTTCCCGCACTAGTAAATTTATAGAGAAATATTGTTCAAATGCAATCATGATTAAATAAGATGATAGATACTCTAAAAAAAGGCTTGCGTGACAAAGAAGCCGTGGATAACGATACTGCGGAATACTAGTAAGGATGTTGTCAACAATGCTATCGTAGCCTCCTAAACTACATGACTTTGGCGTAGCTCGGAAACTTGGCAACAGTTGAAGTGCTAGACAGCGCCACCTGGTACAGGTTACACGACTTTTTTATTCATCATGTAGGGTCTCTACTTGAACTTAGCGACAATTGAACTGTTGCTAAGTTTCCGAGCCACGCGACAGGCATCTAGTTTAGGAGGCTATGGTGCTATACTCATAATTGTGGGATTTTTTCTTTTTCTTTTCTTTCTATTTTTTTTTCCATTTTATGCTTCCAGGGTGTGTTTTTTCTTGTCAATCTATTCTCTAATACGTGGAAATTTGAACTGAACCAGTAGCTCGTGCTGTTGCGAATTTCTCTCCTACATGATTGGCCATAATCACGCCCTCGACCCCGCCTCAGTATCTTTTTATTACTGGAATACATCGATTGACAGTGGCGGCTCGTGCACCGAAAATAGGTGAAGAGGCACGCTGTATTTTACTCTGTATTCATCTATAGAATATAAATTTACGTTTAAATAAGTATTTTTAGTTAATTTTAGCCAAGACCATGCTTAATAAAAGTCATGCATTGAAAATACTTAAATATTATTTTTGAGCTCTTCACCTATTTTCGGTTCACGAGCCGCCACTGTCGATTGATAAAAAATATACTCATGAACAAGAACATAGGGAAATTTTTAAAAAAAATTTTGCACAATATGCATTTAAATAAAAATATTTTTCCAAATAACGTTTTCCCATACACATATACTAAATCACCTTACTCCGCCCACAAACGGAGTAAAAACCTATTCTTTGAGAGTTTGTTATTTATGGCGAATTTGCGCACTTTTACAATCAAGTTACGCGCCAACGGATTGAAGCCCCATGACTAAATTCAACTTCCAAATACGGTGAAAATGATTTCATCTTAACAATACGATGGTTAAACAGTTTAAACCAATGAAAATTAAATGTAGATTTTGAAAACTTGGCTGTATTCAGAATAATAAATTGTACTTCATTGATTATTACCAATCAACTGCACTGCGCTTTAAATATAAAGTTTAAGGAGAAATGGTCGATTAATCTTACTTAATGAGACATTGTTATCGCTATTACTTCTGAAAAGTTACATTACCTATTATAAAATAATGATCAGTAAATGTACTTTTGAAATATAAATTTGTTGTAAAGTTCCAAGTAGTGCGTTTGTAACAGATTTTGTGTTACTATGATATCATATTAAAAGTTTTACATCACAATACGCTAAATTTCATCAATAAAATACTCTCTTCCTATTTATTTTTATTCGGTCTCAGAAATATTTTTTTATATCTACTCGCACCATTGTGCATTTATTATAAATATTTTGCTGTATTTAAAACTTTAATTGTCTTTTTTGTACCACTCCTTTTCAATACTTTTCCAAATCCTACCTCTCTTTGTTCATTATATTTTTAACTTTTTTATTTGTTGCATACAAAATCAAAATAGTTTTCCTTTTTTTGATTGTTTTTTTTTTTTTTTTTGTTACCTTTCGTGCTTCCAGGATGTGTTTTTTTCTGTCAATATATTCCGTAATATGTGGAGATTTAAACTGAAGTAGTAGCTGGTGCTGTTGCGGACTTCTTTCTTACAAGGTTGGCCTTAATCACGCCCTTCACCCCTCCTCAATATATTTTTATAACTAAAATACACCCATTGAAAAAAAAAAAAAAAAAAAAAAAAAAAAAAAAACGTGTTCATAAAGGAGAGAGTTGAAGAACTTTTCCTAAAATTTTTGTGCTATATACATTTATTTAAAAATATATTCTTAAATAATGTTTTCCCATAGACATGCACTAAATCCTCTTACTCCGCCCACAAACAATGTAGAAAGCTCCTCTTTGAGAATTTGTTATTTCAGGCGAATTTGCACACATTTACGATCATGTCACGCACCAATAGGTTTAAGTCTCTTTAACTAATTTCCAACTTCCAATTGAGATCAAAAAGACTCCCCAAGGTTCCATTGGCTCGAATTTTTTTCAAGGACTCTCCTATCAACACTATCTTAAAATGAATATCTTCTTAATTGTACAGTGTACAATTAAGAAATTCATTTTTAAATAATAGTGGCGGGAGGGTCCTTGAAAAAGTTCGTACCGTGGGAGCCCTGCTCCATTTTAGGAAATCAACGGTTAAAGAATTAGGGATGGACCGGATATCCAGAAAATATTCGGTATCCGGCATATCCAGTTGATTTTTCAATATCCGATATACCGCCGGATATCCGGATAAAAACCACCGGTTATCCGGCTTTTGAATATATGTTTTTTCTTTTTTTCTTTTATTGAGATATGGAAGGAAATGCAAGAAACAAATGGTGGGAACTTAAAAAATAGCTTCTTAAATCAAGTCGCTAAAGAAATAATATCATAAAATTCCACATATGTATCTCCATTAGTTTGGATGGTCATAGCTAAGTGAGCAAGCAAGTCAGTCAGGAGATCTGCCTTTATAGATGTAGATTCCTATAATTCATTTCTTTTAATTAAAATTGTATATATATATATATATATATATATATATATATATATATATATGAGATATAGCCGTCCCGTTATTGAAGAAATTTTCAGTACAGAAGCTCCATCTATTGGCCGAGGGCGATAAGCATTCAAATTGAATCAGCATAATGTCTCATAATGACGTTCTCACATATACAGTTTTGTTTAATGATACGCAATAGAACCTGAGATAGAGCCTTCCCTTAATTTGCGAAAATCACTGTGTAGCAGCGCCACCTGTTGAGCAGTTGACATCAACATTTCATAGGCATTAATTTATGTCAAGGTTCATCTATATACAAATTTATATACAATTTTATGCAGTAGTTCCTGAGATATAGCCTTCCCTTAAACTGCAGAAATCGCCATATAGCAGTGCCACCTGTTAGCCGATAAGCATTCAAATTGAATCAGCATAATGTCTCATAATAGCCTTCGTACATATTAAGTTTTGTTTGATTATATGCAATAGAACCTGAGATATAGTCTCTCCTTAAATGGCGGAAATCGCTGTATAGCAGCGTCACCTCTTGAGCAGTTGACACCAAAAGTTCATAGGCAATGATTTAGGTAAAGGTGCATCTACACATAAATTTATATACAAGTCTGAGCAGTAGTTCCGGAGGTACAGTTGCCACAAAATTTTTGTCTCTCTCACACACAGACAGACAGACATTTTCTAAAAATAATGTAATCGTGTTCTAGATCTCTCAAACGTGTAAATCCGTCGAAAACCGGAAGTCGAATCTTTTTTATGATTCCAATACTTTCTTCTATTGAATATAGAATAAAGTAATAAAATAAAATAAAACTATTATGGCTTATCATATCCGCTGAAATATAGATTTGAAATCATTCTGTGTAAAGAGTTTTGCTTTTATGTTTGACATACTATTATTTTGCAATTGCATGTCACTTTTTTTTTTTTTTTTTTTAATTTGCAGATTTTAGACCAATTAAAATTTAATAGATATTAAATTCCGAGTTGCCAGAAAGATAAATAAAAGGCTTAATTAAATTACTCATTAATATTGTCTTCAAAATAGTCTTACAGCCTCAATCATATTTGCAGAATACTTATCTATGTTACATTTTAATGTATGTGATTGGAATCCAGTTGCATAAAAACCAAATGCAAATACCTTTTTTTAATTATTACGTGCTCTTAAAAAATTGAAAATTTCATGTGTACAGAGAAAGGGGACTGCCGGATATTCCGGATTCGGTGAAGAAAAAATATCCAGAATGCCGGATATCCTTATCCGGTTAATCCCTAAAATAAATCAAAACTAAATGTAAATTCTGAAGAATCACCTGAATTCAAGTTAATGAATTAAGTTAAGTAATGATCAAGTTAATTGATTATTACTAACAATTTAAATCATTATAAAATTAACTTTCAATTCATAATCACTATACAATAACATTCGGAATTAAAGTTTTAACTTTGAGTCAATTGCACAGCGCTTTAAAAAGAAAGTTATTAAAAAATGAAGGCTTAAAGACAAATGGTCGATTAACCTTATTTAATGAGACAGTGTTACTGCTATTATTTCTGAAAATTTACTTTAACTATAATAAAATAATCTATGTTAACACGGAATATTATTCCAATTCTTTTTTGTACAATAAAAGAAGTAGTGGTATTATTAAAAAATGTACTTTTAAAATATAAATTTGTTGTAAAGGTCCAAGCAGTGCATTTGTAACAGATTTTGTGTTACTATGATAACATATTAAAAATTGTTCGTCACAATACACTAAATTTTATGGATGAAATATTCTCTTTCTACTTATCTTTATTCGGTCTCAGAAATGCTTTTCTGTGTCTATACCTGCAGCAATGTGATGTTGCTGAAAAAACATTGGGTGATTTTTTTTCATTTAGGGTCAGCTATTATTACTCACATAGATACTTAAAAAAAACGGGCCCGTGTGTATCAGTCTCTGTTTTTATATATTAAAATTTTACCACAGTTAATCATACCAGCCAACCATGACGTTAATAATCGGTAGATTTTTAGTACCATCCTTTCTTTTTCACACCAGTCCTTTTTTAGAGTAATTTTATGCTTATTTAGTCGTAGAGATAATCGCTTGGAGATAATTACTCTAAAAATAAGGTGGCGTGAAAAAAGGGACGTGTACTAAAAATCTTCCGATTCATAATTAGGATGCTAGCAGGGCATGTATGGATAAATATTACCACCGTTTCACGTTACTATCGCTGCCGAGCAACAGCTCACAATTTTCAGGCAGATTCCGTGCAAGTCTGCCACTTTGGCCTTGATATTTTTTCCTGTTTATTTTCAAGATTCGCTATTGTTTTGTTGTACCGCTTTCATTTATGTGTATATTTTAAAACATTGCTGCATCAAAAAAACTTTAAAGAATGAATCAATTAAAAACAATTTTCATTTAAAAATAATGTAATACTAATTAATTTTAATTGCAATAACTCTCTGCTCTTTATAAAGTCTAGGGAAAAAAAAAAAAAAAAAAAAGAAAGAAAGAAAGAAAGAAAAAGGTTGAAAAAAAAAAGTACTTTTTTTTTCTGTAATTTTATTTTTACACAGGAAAATTTAAAATTTTTAAATATATTACTGTATTTAAAATTTTAATTCGAATTATGATTTCTTCTTTCCCGTACCATTCTTTTTTAATGCTTTTCCGATTTCTACCTCTTTTAGTTCCTTGAACTAATAAATAATAATAATAATATTTAATTTAATTAATAAAAAAATGTTTTTTTTTTTTTCAACAACTTAAGACTAAAAGTGTTTACGATCAGTTCTAAAATTGTTTTCGTCTTTTAGTCTTAATGTAAACCCCAAAGCATGTCTAAATCTAAACATTCAAATCCGAATTTAAATAAAAGTTTTTTGCTCCATAATTTAGTATGGTTACAAACCACCTCTAACAGGCTCTCAGTGCTGATTGTCAATATTTTTATCCTAGTCCTCCATTGTATTAAATGTAGTGGCTCCTAAAACATGGAAATTACATAATGATATGTGAAAGGATATACTCTGAAAAAGAAAATAAATTAACTTTCAATTATAAAATTTAATTGAAGGAAATTTTTCAATGTGTATAAACATGAAGAGGCACAAGGAAAATTTTAAACAAACACAGACGGTATGAGGTCTGCGCAAAATTTCTCTCCCTGATATCATTTAAATTTTATCCTCAACACTACATGCTGCAAATATTACAAGCGCACCCATACGCCGAAGGTAAATAAAATATTAAACACGAATAACTAAAATCCTTTTATAGGCAAAACATTGTTTTGAAAAAATGCCTGAAACCAAGACTTGATTTTGCTTATGATTGGGATCACTTAATCCTGTCTGAGAAATTGTACAACGCTGATATCTCTCTTTAAAACTTATATGTTAAATTGTAATCATTTCTTTGTATACGTGTTTTGATTGACTAATGGGCAGCGGCAGAGCCTGATTAAGGGAGAAGCACACATTATTTACACTTACACCGTTATTTTTTAACAAATACTTTCCTCCTATAATAACAGAAAATTCTCATTAAAAATTATTTTAAAAGAATTCTGGTGTCTAATAACGGTGAGTAAATTGGATTGTTTTACACCGTTCATTTTTTATAAAAAATATTTCCTCGTCAAAGCGTGGAATTTCTATGACATGAACTAAAAAATAATTGTAAAAATATTCCGGTGACAGCGGAGATAATGTGTGCTTCCCCCTTAATCAGGCTCTGGGCAGCGTAAATTTCTTTTCTTACGGAACTCGAAAGTTATTAGAACGATATTGTGTAATTTGTAAATTATTTTAGTAGAAAAACTTTTCCAGTATTTAGAAAAGTATATATTTTATGTAATTTATTTCTGATTACATTATTTTTCATAATTTTATTTCCTGATACATTAATTATAGCGTTTGATATACAGTTATTTAGGCGTGGATAACAACAGAAATTGAGGAAAGGCAGTTCAAAACATGAGAAATTACAGATCTAATTTCTAGACAGAAGGGAAAAAAAAAAAAAAAAAAAAAAACCTTTAAAGACTAAAGCCGACATGACGGTAAAATATAACCAACAAAGATTTTTATACAGTCGAACTTAGTTAACGCGAATCTTAGGAGGAACAAAAAAATTGTTCATGCTATCAGTAACAAATCTTCATATAACTATACACTAATCTTCATTTTGACGGGGATTCAGGAAACGATTCATGTTAAAATAATTCACATTAAGCGTGTTGACTTTAATGAAGTTCGACTGTATTGTATAGTCAGCGAAACATCGTCCATCATTCAATACATACTTGCCAACATCCAAATTAATATTCCGTAGTGATGTTTGTTACGCCCTTTTTTTTCCCACCAGTAAATTTTTAGAGTAATATTCTCCAAATGCAATTATGATTAAATAAGAAGAAAAGTACTCTAAAAAGATACAGGTGTGAAAAAGAAGATGGAGCTAACAATACTACGGAATATTAATTAGTATGTTGGCAAGTATTCCTTGTCAACATACTAATTAATATTCCGTAGTAATGTTAGCCCTGCCTTCTTTTTCACACCAGTATACTTTCAGATTATTTTCTTCTTCTTTAATCGTATTCGCATCTGGAGAATATTACCCTAAACAATAACTGGTGTGATAAAAAGGGCGGGACTAACAAAACTACGAAATATTAATTAGGATGTAGGCAAGTATGTGTAAAAGGAATTCCAGAAGAATTTTACATACTACACTCCTTCTCATATTCATAAGGACACTTTATGTTTTGAAATAACTAATGTAAAAATACTTATATTTTAATCACATTAAAACTGAGACAGATAATACATATTAAAAATATACATTTTAAAATATTAAAAACACAAAACCATAAATTTAAACGTTTCGAGCCTATTACAGGCTCCTCATCAGTATAAACATCAAGTGCAAATGATGAGATGAACAACAGACTTTATGTGAGTACAACGTATTCATCAGGAACTGCGCATGCCTCATTAAGTGGAGAAAAATGTTGATTTGTGTACTAGCCCTCCAGGAAAATTCTTGAGTGATAATTTAAACAATTAGATACGATTATTTTAGTATTGTTAAAATCAGGTAAATGGTCAGTTTCTATGGCATGTTGTACTATTTTTGAATGTATATCACGGTTTTTGAAATTTGTTTTATGTTCCTTAATTCGAGTATGAAGAGAACGGCCAGTTTGACCAATATAAACTGAACTACAAAATTTACAAGGGATATTATAAACAACACCAGTACGGGAAAAAGGGGGGATAACAGTTTTAAAATTTGAAAGGAAATTACGAATTAGAAATTGAGGTTTATAGGAAACAGATAAATTAACAGTGCGTAAAACTTTGGCAATAGATTCAGAAATATTTTTATAGTATGGAATAGTAACAAACGATTTAGGTGAATTAGATGAATTAGTTTTATGATTATCCTTATTAAAATCATACTCTTTTAATTTTCTTTTAAGCCAGCGAGAGGGATAGTTATTACGCTTTAAGTCTGAAAAAATCCTTTTCAATTCCAACTGGAAGAGTTCATCGGTACTGCAATATAATTTTGCGCGGTGAAGTAACGTATGAAAAACAGCAGATTTATGTGAAGAAGGGTTAACTGAATTAAAATTTAAATATTGGCCTGAAAATGTAGGTTTCCTATAAACAGAAGTAACAAATTTAGACTGATACTTATTCTAAATTTGTTACTTCTGTTTATAGGAAACCTACATTTTCAGGCCAATATTTAAATTTTAATTCAGTTAACCCTTCTTCACATAAATCTGCTGTTTTTCATACGTTACTTCACCGCGCAAAATTATATTGCAGTACCGATGAACTTTTCCAGTTGGAATTGAAAAGGATTTTTTCAGACTTAAAGCGTAATAACTATCCCTCTCGCTGGCTTAAAAGAAAATTAAAAGAGTATGATTTTAATAAGGATAATCATAAAACTAATTCATCTAATTCACCTAAATCGTTTGTTACTATTCCATACTATAAAAATATTTCTGAATCTATTGCCAAAGTTTTACGCACTGTTAATTTATCTGTTTCCTATAAACCTCAATTTCTAATTCGTAATTTCCTTTCAAATTTTAAAACTGTTATCCCCCTTTTTTCCCGTACTGGTGTTGTTTATAATATCCCTTGTAAATCTTGTAGTTCAGTTTATATTGGTCAAACTGGCCGTTCTCTTCATACTCGAATTAAGGAACATAAAACAAATTTCAAAAACCGTGATATACATTCAAAAATAGTACAACATGCCATAGAAACTGACCATTTACCTGATTTTAACAATACTAAAATAATCGTATCTAATTGTTTAAATTATCACTCAAGAATTTTCCTGGAGGGCTGGTACACAAATCAACATTTTTCTCCACTTAATGAGGCATGCGCAGTTCCTGATGAATACGTTGTACTCACATAAAGTCTGTTGTTCATCTCATCATTTGCACTTGATGTTTATACTGATGAGGAGCCTGTAATAGGCTCGAAACGTTTAAATTTATGTTTTTGTGTTTTTAATATTTTAAAATGTATATTTTTAATATGTATTATCTGTCTCAGTTTTAATGTGATTAAAATATAATTTTACTACGAGACGTAATGATTTTTAAATATTTTAAAAGTAAAAATACTTGTGAACATGATGTGCACTTAATATATCTAGTATTCTAAAAACCAAAACTGTTATAATTTTTTTAATATGAAGCAAAATTAATAAAAAATAGTGCAAAATATTTTTTTCTCCACGTTTTTAGATGTTCATAATTATAGGGACAATCAAGATTTTTTTCGTTTTATTTAACTTAATAGCGGATAAATTACAGTTGACATGCGAATTTGTTAACTACTGGGCTGCATTAATTCATATATAAGCCTTCAATTTTTCTTGGACGGACTTTACTGATAATTCCTCGAAAAAAAAAAGAATGTTTATGTAGAGAAGTATGATAAATGTGTTTTTTAATGGGAGGGATAATATCAATCCGTCGTATTTCTAATGAAATTCGGAGATCTAAAATTCCTGAAGGAAATGTGATCAAACGTTGAACTGCTGGTTCGACAGGAGAGAGATATGATGCAAAATCAGAGTTGTTTTACAGAGATCGAAGACTCATAATTCCTCTCACTGTTCTACTCAAAATGACTGCTGCTGAATTTGCTCGTAATTTTTAACGAAAGGTTGGGGTCCACATTTATGCATGTTAATTAATTAATAATATGTTAAAATGAATAAAAAACCTGTAATAATCAATAAGCATTTAATGGAGGAAAGAACGTCTGTGTTAAAGTTGAATAAAGACAATATGAAATGGTAAAATGTCGCATTTTCGGATGAAAAACATTTTATTCTTGATTAACCAAATGGTAACAGTTACTGGCACGATCTGAAGATAGCGAAAGACAGAGCAGGGTAGAGTCCTGCACGGGTCGGGTTTTACCCGACCCGAACCCGACAGATGATTTTTATATCAACCTGAAACCCGACCCGAACCCGACAAAAAAATTTTCATCAACCCGAAAACCGACCCGAACCCGACCCGAAACCCGAAAACTAAATGAAAATTACTTATTCATCTAAAAATCATACAAAACATTTTTTAATTATAAAATAAGGTAAAATTTCATTGTCATACAGTTGGTAAATTATTTTAAAAAGAATTTGTAACGTAATTACTAATTGTTTAATTTAAAAATTAAAAAATCTGGAAAATAGATCAATAATAATTTTTAACCATTTATGTGAGTTGTGAACTTCAAGAGTAAACAAGTATGTTGTGGCCACCACAAGACTTTCTTCTATACTTTCCTATATTTTATTAAGTGGAAATAATTTATTAAAAATATTATTTTTAAAAATTATCTAACAGGATGAATGCAAACGATTTTCATCTTAGAGACAACTAACACTAAATAGCCAAAGTAAGACTGTTTTATTGCCTATAAATAGCATCTTAAAAAGTAAGTTTCTATAATGGTTATATCACATATCAGGTTTCGTACAGTTATATGCCATAGAAGTTGAGATATAGCCTTCCGATTATCGAGGAATATTGCAGTATAACAGCTCCACCTATTGGCCGATTAGCATCCAGATTGATTCAACATAATGTTTCATTATGGCTTTCTCACATATCAAGTTTTGTTTGATTATACACAATAGAACATGAGATATAGCCTCCCATTAAATTGCAAATATCGCTGTATAGCAGCGCCACCTGTTGAGCGGTTGACACCAAAAGTTGAGACACTAATTTAAGTCAAGGTGCATCTGCATATAAATTTATACACAATTTTAAGCAGTGGTTCCTGAGATATAGCCTTCCTTTAAACTGCAGAAATCACAGCAGCGCCACCTGTTGGCCGATAAGAATTCAAATTGAATCATCATGATGTCTCAGTCTCATAATAGCCTTTTCCCATATCAAGCTTTGTTTGATTATACTCAATAGAACCTGAGATATAGCCTCCTCTTAAATCTCGGAAATTGCTGTATAGCAGCGCCACCTGTTGATGGTCGACAAAAATTGATAGGCACTAATTTAGGTCAAGGTGCCTCTACATATAAATTCATATACAATTCTGAACAGTAGTTCCGTAGATACAGTCGTCACAAAATTTTTGTCACACACACAGACAGACAGACATTTTCTATAAATGGTAAAATCATGTTCCAGACCTCTCAAAACGTGTAAATCCTTCGAAAACTGGAAGTCGAAAATTTTTATGAATCCAATACTTTCTTCTATTGACTATAGAAGAAAGTAAAAAATGCACTTCAATTTAAATGTTCGTAATTTATTGTTTAATACTTATAGTCTGGAAAAAAAAATTTCTTTATTGCTTTTGCCCGATGTGGATGTTTACTTTAATATAATAATTTGTGTAGCATGTATGTTATTCGCAGTTAAACATCTGCTTTACAAGGATCACTGATCACTTTAAATTTGCATAATAAGCAACGTAGCTTCCTCCGGTTTCAGTTTTGCTTGGTGCATTATTTATTTGTTCTAGAGAAGACGATAAAAGCTATAATATGCCTTGATGGTATTCGTTTCCTTTATGTGTTTATTTTACATTACTTTTTTTAACTAAATCACGACAAGTATTCCCTGCGTATTTGCTGTATATACAAATGTAAATGGAAGAAAATTCAAAATTTCGTTAACATAAAAGCGAGACTTAAAATTCATTGAAAATAAAGATACCTTTTTAAAAAAATATAAATTGAGCAATAACTTAAATTCCAAAAACGTAAAAGGGAGGATTAAAATTCATTGAAAATAAAGATATCTTAAAAAAAAATGTAAATTGAGCAATAACTTAAATTCCATAAACGTAAAAGGGAGGTTATGTTGTATTTCTTATATATATATGTATATATATATATATTAGCAATAGTCAATAAAAATTTATACAGTACTTTAAAATTTTCATACAATTTCTACAGATGATCAGTTTTAGATTAGTTGAAGAAAAGAAAACCTATACAGATACTTTTTTCTCATGTTTATACGGTGTATTATCCGCGATATAGGAATACGGAGCTCCGACACATGTCTAAAATCAGTTAAAGATCTATAATTACGTCTACAAATTTATGCTTTCAATTGTAAAAATTTTTTGAAAGGTGTTCTCAAGTCGACCCGACTCGTAGAAAGCTAAACCCGACCCGCAAGAGAAAAAAAATTGTCAACCCGACCCGATGCAGGACTATAGAGCAGGGACTCTAGAACGAACCCATCGGAAAGAATTCGACGCGGAAACATTCCGCTATCGGAATCATCGGCTTCCAACCCAAATCATCCCAACATGCATTTTATGCCCTAGAACCACCTTATCGGAAAGGTGAATAGAAATTTCTTCCAGAGCACCCAAACTGCTTTCGAAATCGGTTTAAGTTGACCAATCACAGACAAGGATTATTTCCTTCTCGCCGTGAGATACCACAGATAAACAAAGATGGCTGCCTCTAATTGCGAGAGCGTGAACGTGTGTTTCTATTTTATTTAATATAAGAGAAAAGTATTTAGCTTCATTTTTCTTATAAATAGCGTATGTATTTTTTATATATTAAACTAGTGTTATTATCGAAATTCAACCTTTGCCAGTTACTAGCATTTTAAGGCCGTGGATGTAAATGATTTTCTGCCTTAAAGTGTTAGTTGCTAGCATTTATTTTTTTGCACAATTACGAACGAGGAATTATTTATTATGGATAAAAAAACGTTGGATATAATACAGGTAATATGTTTTTACTTTGTCCATATAAACATTAACATCATTACCTTTTAAAATTTCCTTAATTGTTATTATTATTATTATTATTTTTTTTTTTTTTTTTTTTTTTTTTTTTTTTTTTTAATTTTTTTTTTTTTCTGTACATGTATTATTATAATTGGTTTATTGTATTTACATGTCTTAAAGCAAACATAATGGTATATATTTTTGATTTCATTTTACTTTTCAAAGAATTTATCATACTGTCAGTCTCCAGAGAAAAAAAATTCTGCAAAAATATTATTCTTCATACTTTTAAAATAAAAATTTTAGTTACCTATATATATATATATATATATAACAATTTTCATTTAACTTAATTTTTAAGATTTAAATACATTTAAAATTTGTTATTTCATTTTCTTGAATAACACTTAATGCCAAGATGGACGCCATTGGAACTGTGAATTGTTTATCTCACGACGATTCCACTCGGAAAAGACCTGTCGAAATTTCAGAAAACGATTCCGCCAGATAATTCCGATAATGAAAGCGATTTGATAAGTTCGTTCCAGCGAAATAAGAAATGCTGTCGGAATGTGACGTCACATCGGAGAAATTCCGATAACGAAAGGATTTCGATAAGTTCGTTCTAGATCCCCAGATATTTTAAAGGCAGATATGAATTGGACATTTTAAAAGTTGATCTATGGTGCCCTGGGGAGCTGTTTCTACTGAAGGCAGAATGAATTTAGTAATTTTTTCTATTATTATGAACATCAAGAGAATATCTGCAAATTTTAGACGTGCACAGCTGCCAAGTTTTTTAATTTATTCCGGAATGTTATTATTCCCGCCCCCTTTTCACACCGTTATATATTTAGAGTAATTTTCTTCATATTTAATCGCAATTATATGTTTAATAAAAATTTTCTACAAAGATTACCGTGTGAAAAAAGGGCAGGGCTAACAACATTCTGGAATAAATTAAAAAACTTGGCAGCTATGGACGTGGAATTCTCAGTTTTTTGTTAGATTTTAGAGGAGGGGGTGTAATAATTTTTTTCTCAACAAGACTTACATTTTTTCTCTACTTCTAGAGCAATAGAAAATAGTTTGAAGAAAGAAACTTCTGTATTATTGCCTTTCCTGTGGCCTAAAAGTTGAAAAAACCTTAACTTATCATATTAGAAAAGTGCATGCAAGTGGAAAGCAATTTTAAATAGTTTAAATGTATTCAGAATACCATCTATGCTGTATGAAAGGGTATTGAAACCGAATAAAAAAAAATAATATACATATACATATACATATATATATATATATATATATATATATATACAGAGAGAATGTCTGACTGTTTCACCCTAAAAAGAGACCCCATAAAATATTAATTTAAAGAATAACTGAAAAAAAAAATACTAAGATTCAAGCTGTCCTTATAATTGTGAACACCTGAAAAGTCATTTTCTTTGACCGTATTTAAAGTTTTTTAAGATAGAAAATCGATAAAACCTTTTAAATATCGTCTATTAATGAAATTCAAATTAATAAAAAATATATTTGTTTAAATAATAGAGTTCAGTGTTTAGTTAATATAGAAAAACGGGTGTCCTTATAATTATGAGAACCAGTGTATATTTCGGTACTTATGTACAATATCTTATGTACTATACTCGTAATTGTGGAATTTTCCCCCTTTTCTTTTTCTTTCTTTTCCCCCCCCCCATTTTATGCTTCAATGGTATGTTTTTGTTCGTCAATATATTCTCTAATATGTGCATAGCTGCCAATATTTTAATTTATTACGGAGTACGTTTAGCCCTTGCCTTTATTTCGCACCATTTTATTTATAAAAATATTTTCTCTAATATATAACATCGATAAAAAAAAAAAAAAAAATTATAAAAAATAAGTGGTGCGAAATAAAGGCGGGGCTAAAAGTACTCCGGAATAACTTAAAATATTGGCAGGTGTGTATGTGCAAATTTAAACTGAACCAGTAGCTCGTGCTGTTGCGAATTTTTCTCTTACATGATTGGCCCGAATCACACTCTTGATCCCGACTCAATATCTTTTTATTACTAAAATACAGCGATTGATAAAAATATACTCATGAACAAAAGGATTGGATAATATACATTTAAGTAAAAATATTTTTTAAATGACGTTTCCCTATACACATGCACTATACTAAATCCCTTTACTCCGCCCACAAACGATGTAAAAAACTATTATTTGATAGTTTGTTATTGCCGGATAATTTGCACACTTCTACAATCAAGTAATGTGCCAACGGATTGAAACCCTATAACTTAATTCTAAATTCCAAATAAGGTGAAAATGGCTTCATTTTAACAAAACGAGGGTTAAACAATTTAAATCAATCAAAATTAAATGTAAATTTTGAAAAATCGTCTGAATTCACAATAATAAATAGTATTTAATTGATTTTTACTAATAATTTAAAGCATTATAAAATAAACTTTCAATTCATAATCAACTACATAATAACATTCAAAATTAACTTTAGTTTTGAATCAACTGCACCGCGCTTTAAATAGAAAGTTTAAAGTGAAATGGTCGATTAATCTTACTTAACACGTTCACTTCGGCGCATTCTTCTCAAAAGTATCTGAGCACTAGCCAATAATTCCGATATCAAAAAAGTATACTTAAAACTGTTTTGTTCAATAAATCCTTGTCGAATCATGTTCTTAGACTGACTAAGATCATGATTAGACAAGGATTTATTTAACAAAGCAGTATTATAAACAAACTCCAGTTAAGAGTTAAATTAAAAACACGTGTCATTATTGTAATAAATTAAAAACACGTTAAAAACACATTTATTAAAAATATAAAAAAACTTCCAAAGCTTTTCGCCTACATAAAAGAAGGCATCATCAGGGAATTTGGTTTTACACATACTTCAGAGCAGTTATATGTACTTTTGTATCACATGGTTAACAGTTAAGTCCTTACATAAAATATATTCAACTGGAAGTCATAGATAGAGGCTGGAACTATTACATGGTAATGAGGTGTTACACTTGGACGCTGGAGTTATTGCAGGATGAGGGGTGCTACACAGGTTGGAACAATTTCAGGATGAGGAGGTGCTACACTTGGAGGTTGGAACTATTGCAGGAAGAGAAGGTGCTACACTTGGAGGTTGGAACTATTGCAGGAAGAGAAGGTGCTACACTTGGAGGTGGACACTTGGTGCTACACTTGGTGCACCTTCTCTTCCTGCAATAGTTCCACCTCCAAGTGTAGCACCTTCTCTTCCTGCAATAGTTCCAACCTCCAAGTGCAGCACCTTCTCTTCCTGCAATAGTTCCAACCTCCAAGTGTAGCACCTCCTCATCCTGAAATTGTTCATCCTCATCCATGAAAACCGAATTTTTCACTGTTTTTTTGTTTGGGATATATTCTGATAGCATATATATATATTTTTTTTCAATTTATTTATTTATTTATTTTTCTGGAATGTTTCTTAAATTTCTAGATCTTCCTGGTTTACGGCCACATCTTTCTTTGAGTAGTTTTTGTGCGAGGTTATGCTTCAGAAAAAGTTGTACCTGTTCAACCAGGACACACGAAAATATGTTAGATGATGAAGGTTTCGAAATTTCAACAGGACATGAAACAGAGACATACAGTTCCATCATTGTTGGTTCACTTTCTTCCTGAAGAAAATCTTTTTTTGGAAAGTTTTGGAGGGAGCTTGTCTCTCAGCCACATTTGAATTTAGATATTCGCTCTCACCAGGAAACCACCTCAATAGTGTAATAATAGAAATCAATTGAATTAAGTTCATTCGAGGGGGCATAATATAAGATGATTTTCGATGCACAAACTGTTTCCCCTCATAAGTCCGTTCTCGAGAAATCTATATTTAAGTTTGAGTAAAAATTTAGTAACGAGAAAGGAATGGGAGGAGCTTCATAAAAATCTGCTAGAACCATAGCTTTTATCAATACTTAGATTCTATTTTAGCAAATTTTTAGGCATTATATCTCAATTGAATATATCTCAAAGCTGAAATAGGCAACTGATGAATGCATCAAAGAACAAGTTTGTCTAAGCTGTTTCAATCTCTGCTTGTTTTGGATTTCATTCATTATTTCAGTAAGGCGTGGTATTATCGATTTAGGCGTGGTTTCACCGATTATTAGCCTAGCGAAATTTTAGAATTTACAACTCGAAAACGAGCTGACGAGGGCTAATGTTTTATGCGTCAAGAAACATATTTATCTATACCAGTTACACAAAACCTGATAGAATGTTCACAGGAGTAAAGACCGATAGGACTTGCCAACATTTTCAGCAACGTCATATATAGTGATTGGTTTGCCAGCATCCAATTACTACAGGCTGTACTGTAGTATATCCTATAAGGTCCAAACACCCCTCTTTTCAACGGTTGAAGCTTATGACTGTTGGTGGGTTGAAGCAATGTCCCTTATACAACATTATCCTTCATTTAATTATAAAATATTTCAATTAAATTGTAACAGCATTAAGAAAAAGATTGCAATTGTACCTAGGGCCATGGATGGCCCTAGGCACAAGTTTCGGTAACTTCATTCAAAATATCTTCCGCTAAAAAACACACACACAGAGAAGGCTAATTAAGCATCTCATTTATTACTCAATATAACAAGAAAAATTAAACGGTAGAAATTAAAGAAAATTATTTAACTGACTTTTGTAAAATAGCAAAAGAGATGAGCTGCAAAATTTTACTTCAAACCATGTAAATTCTTTTTGTACATGTAACTTGTAAAAACTTTCTCTTGAATGGTTTCAAAGTGATTGTAAATGTTGTAACTGGTGTTGTCACTCGACCAACTGAGTATTAAAACTTAAACCTATTATTCAAATAAAGTGGGGTGGACCTAGGTACATGATGGCCTTAGGTACACGGGTCTCCCCTATATACATTATAAATTAACTTTGAAAAAATTTAAGTTTGAGAAATTTAAATTAATTTCTACAAATATGAATGCATTGCATTTCAATGATAAACGTTTAATAATTAAGACGAAAGAAACGAGACAAAAGCACTTATTAATAAACGGAGACACAGCTTTCAATTTTTGCACTTTTTAGCTACCAGAAATTTTAAGAGAATTTTTTTTTTTTTTTTTTTTTAATGAATTTTATAAACAGTTTTCACTGTTTAAATAAGATTAAAATTTTTGTGTCAATTAAAGTGATATTTTAAAAAGCATAAAAGTTGACGGCTGTGTGGAGGGATAAATTTTTATATTTTTTGGTTATAATAGTAACCGTTTTCAAAAATTAAATATTTTCATATTTCTTCAGAGTATCGACAGTCGAAAATTTCCCACTGATTCTTCCATCAGTATAGTTATGTAATAAATTTTTACTAAATTGATCGTGCAAACTTACTACAATAATTTCCGAAATAAAAATACTGGTGGAAGATTCAAGGAAAAAATTTCTACTGTCGACACCCTGTTTTTGAGGCACCACTGTATTCAAAAATATTGATCTGTGTTGTTTCTCTTAAATCGCACAATATCTACAAATAAATAAATAATATTAGTTATAGAAACGAACAATAACATTTAATGGAAATTATTATCTTGTTAAATCATGTCGAAATAATTATGTAAGAATAACGTGGTATGATCTTTATAGAAAGCGTTTTGAAAAGGAAGTTATAAAGACATTATATGAAATATATATAAAAATTATTTTAGCTATTACAGATATATACGTTTATTTCTCCCCCATTTAGCTAAGGTCGCAGCCATTGAAAAGGTTGAATTGTCGTCTGAAGATTCTGAAAGCGAAGATCAAAATGATGAAAATTGAAGATGAAAAATTTAACGCTTAGAAGTGGGAATTTTCTCAAATTAAACTTGTATAAGAAAGAAAAAAAAAAAGAAAAAAAAAATAATAATAGTAATTTTTTATTTAAGTAGGCATAATTAATATTTAAAAATTTCTTTTAACAACATCAATGAGTAAAAAAAGAAGAAAGAGAAAAAGAAAAGAAAAAAACTCTCACTCTGAATTTTTTTTTTTTTTTAACTATATACAAGTGACAAACATCATGGCACACCGGAAGAATATTCTTCTGGTGAACTAAATATGCGGTTCGTTTGATTTACTCTGCATAGAAGAGGTCAGGACACTATTCTATTATCTTGCTATAAACCAACGTTTCCCGCATCAATGCATTATCCTGCTTTAAAACATAACTACATTCAACGGCCCAGGAAAAAGGGGACGTATATTACAAAGCAAAGGATTATAAGCGTAAAAGTTATTGTATAGATATTTATATATAATGACTTTAACAGTCTCTGTTTAATTAGACAATAAATTTGATTTCTTGAAATAATAATGCTGCGAAATTGAAAGGTTAACGATTAACCCATATTAAGTGTAGCACAATGCTTCTTTGTTATTTTTGTTCAAAGTTGTAAATCGAGTAAAATTTGTACAGTTTAGTGATCTTTAAAATCTATCAAACGAAAATTTATTCCTTAGAAGGTTTTAATATTAGTACGAAAATGTGAAAATAAAATAATCTCAAGTTAAAACTGCACATCAGTCATATTTCTAAATTTCCCCTTCCTATGTAATCCTATGGGATTCGAGTTGCTTCGTATTTTATTTATTGAAATATGAAGTTTTTCAAATGCTGTTTTTTGAATTTCACTCATTGAACATGTCTCCTTTTACTTATGTGAGCGATTATTTTAAAAAATAAATTTAAGTAAACTTGGGGATCTTATTTTCAGTCTCGAAAACAAATATTTAAACTTACATTTCTTGTTATTAGTAGTATTGTTTAAATTATTCTCTAAGATAAAATTAGAAATACTCAAAGAGTGTTGCGGAAAATTGAATTTCACTCTTGATTGTTGAAAATTGAGTGCGAATCTGACAGATCTGCAGCCTTAAGTATAAGTTTGCACATATGTCAGATTCACCCTTTTTTATTTCTCATGGGATTTTTATTGCTCAGTTTTATAAGGATATCTCATTAAAGAATGAATTTTTTGAATATGTATCTTTGAGCATGTTTTTTAGTTAGTGAGCAATAGATGAACAAATAAATTTAAATATTTAAAATTTTTAACAATAAAATTTAAAAAGCAATTTTTTAAAAAATTTATTTTTTTATCTTTAAATGCTCGCTAGCTTAAAGACGCCATGTTCAAAGAGTCAAAAAACAGCATTCGAGAAACATTGCTTTTGAATAACATAAAACAAAGCAACAAAAGTCCCATAGGATAGGGTAACATGGGAAGTTAGAAAGAGGGGTAGGGGGAATCTAACTGATAATGTCCAATGTAAGCGCAAAATTGAGCCATTCGGATTCATAATGTCTCATCTTAATAAATACTACATTACAGAGATTCAAACGATTTAATTATAAATCTTAGAAAAGTTAAAAACAGATTACTCATTTTAAATTATATACATTATAAATTCACTTTTGATTTTTGACTTTGAAAAATTTAAGTTTGAGAAATTTAAATTAATTTCTACAAATATAAATGCATTGCATTTAAATGATAAACGTTTAATATTTAACACGAAAGAAACGGGACAAAAGCACTTATTAATAAACGGAGACACAGCTTCCAATTTTTGCACTTTTTAGCTACCAAAAATTTTTAAGAGATTTTTTTTTTTTTTTTTTTAATGAATTTCTGAAACAGTTTTCGCTGTTTAAATAAGATTAAAATTTTTGTGTCAATTAAAGTGATATTTTAAAAAGCATAAAAGTTGACGGCTGTGTGGAGGGATAAATTTTTATATTTTTTGGTTATAATAGTAACCGTTTTCAAAAATTAAATATTTTCATATTTCTTCAGAGTATCGACAGTCGAAAATTTTCCCCTGATTCTCCCATCAGTATAGTTATGTAATAAATTTTTACTAAATTGATCGTGCAAACTTACTACTAAAATTTCCGAAAGAAAAATACTGGTGCAAGAATCAGGGAATAATTTCTACTGTCGACATCCTGTTTTTGAGGCACCACTGTATTCAAAAATATTGAGCTGTATTGTTTCTCTTAAATCGCACAATATCTACAAATAAATAAATATTAGTTATTATAGAAATGAACAATGACATTTAATTGAAATTATTATCATGTCGAAACATTTATCTAAGAATAACGTGGTATGATCTTTATCGAAAGCGTTTTGAAAAGGAAGTTATAAAAAAATTATATGAAATATATATGAAAATTGTTTTAGCTATTACAGATATATACGTTTATTTCTCCCCCATTTAGCTAAGGTCGCAGCCATTGAAAAGGTTGAATTGTCGTCTGAAGATTCTGAAAGCGAAGATCAAAATGCGCAGATCACTATTGATGGAAATATTTCAACTTGCTCAGATGCATCAAGATTTAATGGAAGAATATGGAGAGGACATTTGACTACGTCAATAAATATATCTGCAGTGAGAATTGCTTTAATCAGTAAGATCGATTTATGTATTTTTTGTATAAGACTTAACCCTTTCCGGACCAAGCGCATACACGGCAGCCACAGGCGACTTTTTCATATTCTTTTCGTATCACTGCTTCCAACAAATAAAATTTATAATACATTTTCACAGATAAATCCGCGCTCTGTCTGCATAAATTAATTATAAATTTTACGTTATGGAAACAGTGGTACGAAAATATCTTTAAAAAAAAGTCACTTGTGACAGCCCTGCGTAATAACACTTTCACGACCGCTGACGTGAATTCCCGTCATCTTGGAAATCTGTAACTCCGCTAGTAGGAGTTTCTTTTGCAATTTGTATGTTTCCTTATTTCTTAAAAATAAATTCAACATTCATGTTTGTATAATCAATGTACACCATGGATACAAATATTTTGAGTAGAAAGAGTGTATATTGTACATGCATTTGAAACATAAATATGAATACAGAAAATCTTGTTAAAAAGACAAAAACATGCGGTCTCAAAAGTGTTAATTAACCCGGCCACATTAACCCTTTCAGGGGCGGTGGTATATATTTTAACCACCTAATTTCAGTTCTCAACTGCAAAAATTCATCCCAGAAATTTTATATAAAATTTTACTTCTTTACCTTATCTGAAAACATTCATTTATTACTTTTCTTCTAATCTTGATCTCAGACTCTGGTGGCATTTGATTTTAAATTAACTTAAATTCATTGCCCCTGAAGGGGCTAATATAATTTGTAGTAAAGTACACACAATTTTAAGTCAATGTATTTTCTTTCTTAGCTGTGAAAGAAGCTGTTATTAACGTTCAAGTACTAGAAGAAAATTCTGACGTGAGGAGAAAATGTGAAGAGAAATCGGAATATGAAGGTAATATTTTCTTGAAGTACATAATGATTCAAACATAACTGATAATATTTTAATTTATTCCGGAGTATTTTTAGCCCCGCCTTTATTTCGCACCACTTTATTTATAGGAAGATTTTCACCATTAAATAACTTCAATAATATAAGAACAAATTACTCTTAAAAAATAAGTGGTATGAAAAAAGTATTCCTGTTTGAAACGCCCTGGCGAAAGAAGTAATGGATGTAACATCTTTCTATTTTGAGGTTATGCAGAATAAGGTTTTGTAGGAAATTGATTAGTGGAAAAAATGGTTCCAACGGGTACATGACACTTTGGTCCCGCCGTTTTGGTCCCGCCACTTTGGTCCCGCCGAATTGGTCCCGCCACTTTGGTCCCGAGGAAGTTTTGGTCCCGCCATTTTGGTCCTGCCGTTTTGGTCCCGCCGCTTTGGTCCCGCCATTTTGGTCCCAATATTAGGAATAATCAAAGTATTACAGAAAAAAAAGCGAAATTCTTTTTCATATTTCGAATTTTTGTCATTTGATTTGAAAACATGGGGGTAGGAAAAGCCAAATTATTATTATTATTATTATTATGATTTTGCAACAGAAAGTTGTAGTAACAAATTAAAGTGAAAAAACGTCTAAAATTTTGAAATTTAGAGTTTTTCTTTGTACGATAGAGAAAAAAGGACAGCAAATACTTGAGGGAACTTCTGGCAAAAGAGAACTTTGACGAATGTTTTCAATTGGAGAGTTGAATATCTACAACCTTTGTTGAAAATGATGTAACTATAGGACACATGGAACAGAAAATTTATTATTTTGGATCGAATTTTGAATGATAAAGGTATTAGTTATCAGCGTAGATGTAAGCATTGTTAATTTATCTAAGTCTGCAAAATTTCAATTTAAATAAAATACAAGGTTTTTAATATAAAACACTGTAATGCGGCTCTTAATTATGTCATTCATATTTAGAGTGCTCGAATACAAAATTTGTAGGAAATCGATGCATTACCGAAGTATATCCTAAATGTTAGAGTTTAATAATAAAAGAAGATGTGAGGAACCTAAATAATGATCTCGGGAATAATTTGTACATATCTGCTAAACTTAAGTCATTTTCTTCTCTGTCAATCTGGATATATTTGTCAAACACAGGAAATAGTTACATATTATAACCCTTTACAATATTGTTTAAGAAAATGGCCATTAAAAGCCCCTCCCACCCCTTTTTTTTCTTCAAATGCGCTGAAACAAAACAGTGAAATTCCTCTTCATTGTCTATGGGAGAAACAGGTGTGAAACGAATCCCAAGGTGCTACAGAGATTTCAATGCGGCAAGGCCCGACTAACAAAAAATGTTTAGTGCCCCCCTCCCCCCAAAAAAATAAGGCCCCTATTATACTATGATTTATAGCAGGCGAGGCAGACTGACTGGAAAAAGTATTTAAACAAAAAAATTATCTGTTTCTGTTTTTAGTTTTAATAAAATTACTTCACTGAGCCAAATATAGATGCTGCCGGATTATAAGTTTCCGGATTATCGATGCTTCACCGTACGTTAATTGTACGAAATGTTAATTGTACGGTAATTTCATGTATTTCAAATGATCTATGTACAGTACCAACCAAGATTTTATTTTAAAATTTTATTTATAAAAATAGAACACAGTTGAATTAGTAAACGAAAAAAAAAAAAAAAAAAAAAAAAAAAAAAAACCTAGGGGATTTAGATCAGATATTTTTAACCATTAGTAAAATTTTGTGCCTCTCAGAAATTTCGTGCCCAAGGCACGAGCCCCGGGTGCCCGTGCGATAATCAGGCCCTGCAATGCGGGCATTGTTTTTAGTCATAGAGACATATCAGACAGATATATATATATATCTATTTATTTTTAAACATAATATTAAACTAAAAAGATAATCAACATTTTCTGAACATTTATGCTTGCAACGCGAGCAGTTAATTAAATATTGGACTACTTACATTTTTTTTTTTTAAATAAAACCATTGTAATTGAAAGAAAAGTAATTTATACACATATGTACACGGTTAACGTAATTAAATATCACGGACAAACATACATACATTTTATTATTATTATTATTATCAATATAACACAGATAAATTCCTCTTAGATTAATGATAAAAATTAAATCACAATCAAATCGAATGAAACGTATCTCTCTCTCTTTCACACACACACACATATATCAAAGATTCAAAGACGGAAGGAGGCCGCTCACCACTATGCAGCAGTTTTGAGCGATTTTAACCTCCAAAGGAGAGCTCTGACAACAAATGTCACATAACAATGTGAAATTTTGAAAGAGCCCGTTTCTAGAGGTTAAGTCTCCCCAGTTGTTTATTGCATAAACATAAAAAAAAAAAAAAAAAAAAAAAAAAAAAAACATTTGCTGCCGGATATAAAACCCCACGCGACAGAGGGCAGCAATTAATTAAAAAGACAACACATATATATATATTTATGAATAAATTCATATATAAATTGAAAAACTTCATAAATGATCCCAAGCTAATGCTTATGAAGAAGAGTCTATGATGGGAGCAGACCAATAATTAGTTCTTGTAAAGAAATAGCTTTCTACCACTAAAAGCCAATTATATTTAATATCGTAAGGTTTTCTTTCTTGCCTTTGCCCGTGTTTTAAACGGGCCGCGGTACCCCAGTCGGTAGAGCGCCGGCCTCGTAATTGGAAGATTGCGGGTTCGGTACTCGAGCCGGCCAAAGACCGTCGTGTACACTAATGGTGGCTGGTGCACGTAAAATCTGTCATGGCCACGATGCCCTCCATGTTCCCATCAAAAATTATACCTGTGGGGGGGGGGCACCGAAGCGGGAGAGCCATCCCTTCCATGGAGGATCAAAATTGTGATGGCATGTCTCCGGACCGTCGCCAATTGCCCATCTGCGCAGCACTAGTGCGACGTAAAAAAAAAAAAAAAAAATCCCCGTTTTTTAAACAAAAATTTTCTGTATTTTATTATTTTTAAAATAATTCAAACTTTATCAATAAATATAATTAAATGGGGATTCTTTTTTTAATAAGAAGGTACTGTTGTTATTGTTAGCAACTTTTAAAATCACAAAATTTTGTCACTGATAGTAAATTAAAAATTAAATTACAATTGAAGCAAGTTAAATCGAAATCAAATGAAAAAAATCGCAATTAAAAAAAAGTATATGTAAAATAAAAAATAAAATAAAAATAAAAGTGTAATTACATAAAAATAATAATAATAAATAAATAAATAAATATATTAAATGCTCGTAAAAAAATTAGTGCAAAATTCTCCGAATCTCAATAGCTAGGCAGCAATCGTAATGTCGAAAATTTATATATTTATCTGTAAGATATTCCTTAATTAAAGATATTCTAACAGCACTTCAATTTTCCCGTATCAATAAATATGTTATCATATTAAAAAACTGATATATATTTAAAAAATTGCAAAAAAATGGCGGGACCAAAATGTCTCGGGACCAAAATGGCCAGGGACCAACATTTCCTCGGGACCAAAATGGCAGGACCAAAATGGCGGGACCAAAGTGTCCTGCTTCGGTTTCAACAAATTTGCCACGAGAACGTATGGCGTTGCGACCGGTTTAAGTTAAGGAAATAGTATCATGCCACTACCAATAAAGAAAAGAATAAGAAATGTCTGTAGTTAAACCAAAAACCTAATATTTCTATAAGGTCGACAGTTTATGTGTAAAAAATGTCATAATAAAGTTAATTATAGACAGCTTGTATTCTTTTCTTTCTTTATGTTATCTTACATTTTCCTTACTTTAAACAAATTGTAGCACCTCCTTTTCACCTGCAAACTAAACTTTTTTGCCTTGTTGGAAGTAAATTTACTTTTCCACCAATCAATTTCACATGGTTTGACACGTATAACCTCTAAATAAGAAGTCGTTACGTTCACTGATTTTCCAGCCAGAGCTTTCTTTCCAAAAATAGGGATACTTTAATTTGAATCACCCTGTATTTTAAATATTTCGACAACTCAGATTCAACTTTTGATTAGTTATATGTACTATACTGTAATCGTATGATTTCTCAAGCTCTTTTAGTGTATCAGCATATTCAACAAATATAAAACAGATAGAGGATTGCTTATTAACATAATTCCCATAAATGAATACCACATATATTGCAAACAATACGATCAGTGGCAGCTTGTGAATTTATCTTATTGTTTTATTCGCTTATTTCCAGAAAAAACGTAGATATGGTGTCTTTTTAATAGCACTGCTCTGCATAAAAATCGGCCACAAGACCATTTTTGCAAATTCTTATGTAAAATGACCTCCTGAATGGCACACATTTTGCCCTATCATGACACACATTTGACACACACATTGACATGACACACATTTTGCCCTATCACCCACTGTTTTTTGGGGGGACTCCCCCTATTTTTGTCACTTTTCGGTAATTTTATGACTATAAGTTTGATTTGTAGAGGGAGAAAGGGTTAATTTAACTGTTAAATATCTTCTGAGGGGCTGCAGAGGTGAAAAATTCTAAAACATGAGCGTTTGCAGTAAGGGTAAAATTTAGGGGGGGAGGGGATTTGCCACTGAAATTATGAATTACATTTATTATATTTTATTAATCAATTATTACTATTATTTATTATACATTATTATTATTATTATTATTATTATTTTATTTTTTTAACTGTTAAAATAATTCTTTTCCATTCTTCAAATAAAATTCATGGCCATAAAATTACCAAACAGTGATAAAAATTGGGAGAGGGGTGGCTTCCCGCGAAAATGGTGGGTGATTGGGAAAAATGGGGATCATATTCAGATTCAGGAGGTCATTTTACATAAGAATCAGCAGGAATGATATCAGGGCTCGATTATTATTATTATTATTATTACTATTTTTTTTTTTTTTTTTTTTTTTTGCAGCGCAGTGTAGTTAATTAGATGATGAACGTTTTATTGTAACGGACTGTTTCAAACCAACCGAAGCTGCTAGAAATAGTCCATTGTCATAGAGTTCATTTATCTGATACTGTTAAAATGTCATCATATCAACGTTGTTTCTGGATATAACGAATCAACCAATAAGCTAAATAACTAATTCGTTTTAATATACTTTTTTTTTTTTTTTTTTTTTTTTTTTAGTTTTAGATGCAGGACCCCTGGAACATCTTTTATGAGCCGCAGCTGGGTAGTGTCATTATATGCATTCAGAGTTGAAAATTTTAACATTCTTAACAAAAATAAAATTTATATATTTAGTTTTTCAATATCTGTTTCCTACAGCATGACAAAAGTTTTAACTACCTTTTTTTCCCACCCTTATAATTAGTAAATGTACGTAATTTCTAAAAATCTAGGAGCAAAAAGTTTTAGAATAAATATGTAAAGCTAATCAAATAAAATTTAAAAATTTCACGAATATAGACCCCCAAAGGCGCACAATATACACTGAGAGGTTGGAAATAACTACGGAAACTAATATAAAATCACAAATTTCTTAAGTAATGTTATGAGAATGAAAAACAATTTCAGTCTATATCATGAAAAGTTTAATGTTAACTTGAATAATGTGAATTGTCAAGAGTGTATATCGATGGATAAAAAGTATCTAATATCATATAACAAGTTTTTCGTTAAATTTAATGTAATTTGCATAGTAAAATTCATTTAAAATAATAAACCAATATTTTTTAATGTGTTATGTATTATAATTTGCAGGACTAAGTATTAAATCGATAAAAACTTTCACATTCTCTTGTCCAGCTGCAACATTTGGAAAACACATAGAAGTATCCTGCAACAACCAATCTCTGTCAATCTGTGAAGTTTCAGTTTTACATCTACCAAGTAAGAGACATATTTTTTCAGTGCATAATACATAACATGCATTTCCTCTACTGTGCAGTCAATCTCATTTATATTAATAATTAGAATTATTTTTATATTAATTATATTAATAATTAGAATTATTCTATTATAATTATTTTTACCCTCAATAACAATCTCAATGACAAATGGTGGTATTAAAAGCGGAGCAGGACAATTCCGCCGAGATTTTAATCCCCTATTCCCCTCATAGGACAATTCCGCCGAGAATTTTAACCCCCCTTTTCCCACAGAGGACAACTCCGCCGCGCCATTTTCCTGAGACAAGAAGAGGGGGTCTGCAGCAGTATTTCCATTTTTGGCGACGCATTGCACTTTGGCGGCACATCGAGCATTATATAAGAGCCCTTCCCCTCGCTTTGGAAAGATGAGTAAAAGTAAAATAGATTTTAACCAAAATATGAGTAAAATATTTTACTCATAAACATGCATTTAATTTTATTTTTCATTATTATTATATGTTCTTTTATTTGACAATTATTTAATCGTATTAATAAATTCTGCTATTAATAAATTTATTTCTAATTTTCGTGTAGCAATTGAATATCATAAAATTCAAGTAAAAATTAACTTAAGAAAAATTTACATCTTAGTTTAAATTATTCCGATTACATTTACAAAATTATTAAAGGATAAATAAGAAATTAAATTTTCTTTACTTAACATAATATTCAAATATATATTACTTAACTTATATTAACTTATATTAAATTTTCTTTACTTATTTTCTTTAATTTAATTTCTTAATTTTTTTATTCAACAGTGATAAATAACAATAATAACAACAGTAATAATTCTGTGCAATGAAAATCATCTCTATCTGTAAAAATCGTGGAAAATAGTTTTAAAAAATATTAATTTTATTAAATAATTTGTATGGAAAAAATGTAGTAGAAAGTTTCATGGTGGTTACAACATACTAGTTGATATTGGAGGAACATTCAGAAGATAGTTTTTAGTAACATAGCTGATTTTGTTGGGAGACTGAAAAAACAAACAAACACACACACACACACACATACATACACACACACAAAAAAAAAAAAAAAAAAAAAAAAAAAAAAAACAGAAAATTTTACCACGAAAAACACCTTTTCCCTCCCCCCCCCCAAAAAAAAAGCAAAAAAAATAAAAAAAAAAATAATAATAATAATAGGAGCCCACGTATTAATGTATATATAATTTTATTATGGAATTCTGGGTCAATGATAGAAGACAGATGATTATGGAACAGAAGATAATTATGGAGCAGAAATGTCCGCAAATAACTCGTTTAAATGAACGACTTTTAGTATTAAGAATTATAAATTGATTATTATAGTTTCACTACAGATTTTGACAGTTTATTCTAGAAAGGCAATCCTTGATAAAATAATATAACAGGTTTGTCACATTTTCACGGAATAAGAATAATTGTATTACCTTTTCCCTATCTTCGTGTACAATAGTCATGCAAAATAATTATATAATCCCCCCCCCCTCCCCGCTTGACTTGCAATAAATGAGCATCGTAAAGCTTTCAGAAATGTCGAAATTGATTGACAGATCACTTAGGCATTTATACATTGAAATGCAAACAACTGTGTGGAAGTGTGAAAAATACTTTTTGAAATTTGAAAAACAATTATCCTTTACATTATTGACAAATCCCCTTTAGAAAGAATTTATCTTTTATTGCATGACATTTACATATTTAAATGCAAAGAACAGTGTGGAAATCTGAAAAATACTTTCCGAAATTTAAAAAGAATCTAAATTTTACACTTACACTCCTCTTAAATCATTTTTTTAAATAAATGTTCACAAAACAACAATAAAACACTATCATAAATTAGAAAAATATAATGTTAACTGGACTCTTCAATTGAAATAACATGGAAATTGCTGAAAAGTTCAATGGTTATTTTGAAACGATATTATTTATTTGTACTAGTCATTTTTCTGTTATACATTAATTTTGCTTTTAATTTTAAAGAAAATGCTTTTTAATTTTATTTGTTTTTTGCCTTTACTTTTTGCTAAAAGTCATTATTTGAATATTTTAAGAGACATTAAAAATGATTTTGAACTTTTCATTCTTTTTTATGTTTCATGACGATTTCGTTGCTTTAACGGATAAACTTTTTTTTTTTTTTTTTTTTTGAATGAAAACGTTTGTATCCATTTACTTTCTTCTTCTGATCATTTCAATAGCAAAGAATACTGTCTATATCGAAGTAATATGTCAACAGTTTAATAATAATTTGGTATGTTACTCACACGGCTTACCGTACAATTTAATACTAGAAATACTAATTGGAGATTAAGGGGTAAGATAACGAGTACTGTTTTATAAACCTACGTTAAAAACAAGTGAAATTACGCTTCGAAACAGCTTTATTTGACAAATAATGCGTAAAAAGGCTACTGCCTCCTCCTTCCATTTAATTATTGCTCCAACATTTATCTATAATCCAAATCTGTATTTAAACTTGAAAGTTCACGTAAAATTATTTAGACAACTTTCACATGCATTACTCGTTGAAACTTATGAATCTCGATCAAACTTTTCTGCTAACAACTTATATTAACTACCAAATACAACTTCGGAATTGCCTGAAATTATTTGTTTTTAAGTTACTCCAATAAGAGACTGAGACAAAGATAAAACGTTAAAAACTTGACTCCAGTATTCAGGAAACTTCAAAACTTGCAAATATACAAAAAACAAGTGATAAATATTCAGTTTACAGACCTACATTATTATGGTTATGAGGATTTGTATTCAATTTCTGATCAGTTTTCCTGGACATGGTGAAATATTATAGTAAAGCACTTAAACTATTTACATTTAATAAAAAAGAATGTTCACACTTAAATAGTGTCAGCCCTGTGCATTTTTCTAAAACCTAATATACAAATCACATGGTGCGGAAAAATATAAATCTATAATAATAACACATAGCGCAACCTGAAATACACTTCCATCAATTTTCAAGTACTGTTCCACTATAATTTATTTCTTTTGTGTAGCCCTGTCAACGAACGATGAATGATGTTCATACCATATTCTACATGAAATCTGTTTTTATGAATATAAAAAAATATACATCCGTTTCATTCGGTTTAGGGCAGCCTGTAGATGTGAAACTCTACTTAACTGCAATTTCACTCATATACGTAATGTATTTGAATTCTCTTGGATGCCCTTATACACGAATAATTTGCTTGATCTCAACGAAAACTTTAGTGCAGCTTCCCTTACGATACATATTTAGTATATCGAGTTAGATCTTTCTGCTGTTATTTGTTCTTAGAATATTCTAATAACAGGCACATAGATCAACCGCAAAAACATAATTTTCGGATTCAGGGGACTTCAAAACGTATAAATATTAAAAAAAAAAAAAAAAAAACTCAATTTAAAAAATTTGACCCAAAAACAGTATTTTCTCTACTATCTTTCATGATATCTATTTTATATAGCAACTTTGTTGCCGGTATATAGCATAAAAGCTGATATGGTCTTTCCGTAAATAGAGTTAAATTGCAGTACATAGCAGTGTCGTTTTTCGTCCAATATGCATTCATAATGAATCAGCATATAGTAATAAGTACACTTTTCGAAAATAAGTAATCAAGTTTCTGTTAATTAGAATGCATTGCGTTTTATATTTAACAAAAAAAAAAAAAAAAAAAAATGTTTTCCAATTATAGTTGACGTAAATCACCAAAAAAAAAAAAAAAAATTAATTACATCATAAATAAATGAATAAATAATAATAATAATAAAAACTAATAAATCATAAATCAAATCTTTTTTTTTTTTTTTTTTTTTTAATTTGCCTCCATGTTCAATAGTATTAAATTACGGTTTTGCATTCGTTTAGTCAATAAGCATTTCTAACACTCTAAAGGTTGTTGCCTTATAAAATGAAAAATCTGTAGTTGAAAATATAGGGAAGTTACATCTATAAAAATTACTGTGCCTATGCTTTTTATTGAATTTTAAGAAATTGACAAATTGAACCTATAAAAATTTTTATTACAAAAAATTACGTGTATAAAATGAAAAAATGCATAAAAATAAAGGTATTTTTGAATGCCTCTTTGAAATTCTAATAAGAGATTTTCTTTTCCCTTAAATTCTCATTAACCATAACTTTCTAACAATGCTACTTTCAATCCTCTACCCCCATAATTAATATGTTAAAAACGTACAACAAATTTCATGTTTGCGAATTAATATATAGATTATTACCATTCTTTTGTGTATTTATTTTTAACAAAAGTTGAAAGCCGGAAGTTTTAGCATTCTCGCCAACTTTTATTTCGCCAAAGGTAATGCATTCCCCCCTCATTAGGCGGAATTGTCCTATCGAGGGAAAACGGCGGCGGAGGGAAGGAATGCGGCGGAGTTGTCCTGCTGGGGGAAACAGCAGATAAATTTTTCGGCGGAGTTGTCCTATGCTTCGGCGGAGTTGTCCTATGCCCATTAAAAGAAACGGTGTTTAAAAATGGATAAGTTACATCGTCACATGAAACTGCTGGGTCCAAAAGACAAAAGACTGTCAAAAAGACAAAAAACATGCGGTCAAAACTTTCGAGACCGCATGTTTTCGTCTTTTTTAAAGTAAGGTCCGCCTGTGGGCGTTATTCTCCCAAGTTACAATATTTCAGGACAAAATTTTCTATATTCAGATTCATATTACAAATGGATATACATTATAATTATACTCTTTCTAATCTAGTATTTATATCCATAGTATATTGGTTTTATAAATATGAATACTGTGTATATTTTTAAGAAATAAATGACATACAAATTTCAAAAGAAACGCCAATGTTTTCTTCTCCGCCCACTGGCGGAGTTACATATTTTCAAATGACGTGAATCTACGACAGCGGTCGCGAAAGCGTTAATTGACCTTTTCAAATTAAATTTACTTTAAATGCTGTGCCCGCAGCAGTCCTATATTTTTATGTGAATTTTATTATTTTTCCACTACTTTAATTAATCAGTATACTTTAACATATTGCTTTAGCTTTAAAATCTTGACAAAAATTGTATAAAAAAATAGTGGTATTAAAATAATAAAACAAACGTGAAAATATAGGACCGCTGCGGGCACTGTAAATGCAAAAAATAGGTGGTCTAAAAATATTTGACAATCTATTTCAGATTCTTCATGCCTCACACCAGATCGTCCTCTTCATGGCCAAGCATTTAAAAGCTATAATAAAGTTTTAAATGAAGAAATTTATAATTTCCAGTGTGATGAAGGATATAAATTATGGGGACCTATTAGTGTTACTTGTCAAACAGATGGACGTTCTAGATGGTCACCGAAGTCTCCTAGTTGTGAAAGTAATTATTTGTTTGGAGTAAAACTGTAAATCTGACAAGATTTTTTTTTTTGTTTAGGTGTTGGTATCAAGAATAATTCTCCGCACTAGGGACCTAGGTCTGTGTAGTATGCTCTGTAAAGGACCTCTCTGTCTTAATCCGTATTCAAGCGAGTTCAGGAGAAAACCACAGAAAACTCCGAACGGCTAGGCCTATTAGAGTGATCTGGATTATCTCGTGGGCACCTAGTGTCAACAGAATCCCTGAACCATATGTGTGGCCTTTACTGTTTAGTTTTAAGATTACTAAAAATTAAAAAAACTGATATTTCTCTTTTTATTGATTTATTTGTTTTAATGGGGGAAGGGATACTTTTTTATGCAATTGTTAATAAATTTTGTGACTCCACTGTCACTTTACGTGCAAGCGCAAAAAAGAATTTTCATTCTTTTATCGACAAAAATAATTATGATTCAATTTTAATATTTTTACTAACAAAAATATTGTCTCTGTGTGATATTTATATCAGGACGAATACTTCAACATATTTTTTATTGATATTAAAAATATTGTATTATATTTAACTTCAATTAGACTAAGTATAATGAAACTAAAAATTAGACTACAATTTTTTTAATAAAAAGTTAAACGTTTAAGTATATTTCAAAAATTAGTGTTTCGTATAAAATTTCATTCCAAGATTAAAAGGAATAAATAATATGACGCTTTTTTTTTTTAATAAAATAAGATATTTCTCGTTCTTTACTATTCTTGTATGCACTGTATAGTAGGGTTCCCACAAATGGAAATTTGGATTTCACAATTTTTATATACTAATTTTTTTAAAATAGATATCAACTGATATCAACGATTACTCAAGTCTAAAATTACTATATAAAAATCGTGGTATTGAAATTCCCTTTTGTGAGAACCCTGCTGTACAGACAGAAGTATTTAGACACTTTCGATTTTTAACCTTTTTTCGAATATCTAAAGAAATATTTGGTGGATTCATGTGGAATTTCAGGGATGTAAAAAGCATGTTATACACATATACTCCAGGGAAAATTTTGTCCCGAAAGGAAAAAGTGGACAAATTGAAAATTAAAGAAAAACAATAATGTTTAAGATTACCCTATAAAATATGCTTGAAATGCATTTTATCTGTAGTATATGCTTATGAGGATTGCTGTAATTATCTCTATTTATTCGTATGTGGATAGTACATATATTCATGGATACAGAGTAGGTGCTCCAGTGATTGGCATGTTCCAGTAATTGACATCTATCCCGAAAAAATTAATAAGAAAAATAATTAAATCATATATAGAATTTTAACATTTTATGTCAAACACTGGAGCATAGGGTGCTAACTGGTAAAATTAATAACTAGCAGTGTCAAACACTGGAACATAGGGGCAAATTACTGATAAAATGAAAAACTGGCAGTGTCAATTACTGGAACATTGAGTGGGTGTCAAATAAAAATTTATGAAAAAAATAATTGTTATCAAATGTATATATTTTAACCCTTTGCGGCGCAAAACATTTCGTATTATTTAAATTATACTGCCACCGGAATTCATGAACTAAATTAAACTAAAAGTAATTTTAAATTTTAAGGTTAAAAAAACCCGGCCTTTTCTGATATGTTATAAACGTAAATTTTTGCTAAAAAATTTCCGGGATGAGTTTTTGCAGGTTGATCTTAAATTTTGCGTCTTCGCAGCGAGGACAGCGCGCGTTAAGGGGTTAACATATATGTGGTTCTGAATGTCTTTCATACCATATGTACTAACTTAAGATTTCTAAAAAATATTTTCTGATGACTGGAACATTAAAAACATCAGAGATTGTTCTAAAAGTGTCAATCACTGGTGCACTTACCCTATAAAGGTTTCTTTAAAAAAATATTTATCCTTTTTTTTTTTTTTTTATATATATATAATTTTAACAGGACGTTATTTAATCCAAAGCATACCTGCCAACATCCTAATTATGAATAGGAAGATTTTTAGTACACGACCCCTTTTCCCACATCACTATATTTTTAGAGTAAATAACTCTAAATATAGTTACGATTCAATAAGTATAAAATTGCTCTAAAAAAATACTGATGTGAAAAAAAAAAAGGGCAGGTACAAAAAATATTTCTTTTATTAATGAGATGTTTGGCAGGTATGCCTAAGCAACGTCATTTTTAGAATAATTGACAACCAACATTAGATACAACATGCTATCATCAGAATATAAATATACTAACAAACTCGTGCGAAATTTTCGTTCTTCATTTATTTTCTTATTTACCTTTAAAATTTGAAACTCATAAATCTTGGGCCAATTTCTTCACCGAATTTTAATTTTAATTCATCAGAAGTCAAATTATTATTAGAAACAAATTGATATTGTGGAATAAAACGCTAATGATAATAGAGCCAAAATCATTCAATGGAAGGCCTAAAATTAAAATTCATGTTTGACTACCGAATTTTCATACTTCATCACGCAGTACAGCTTTAGTATAGGAACCCCACGGCTATTTTTAAATTTTTGTCGCCGTGTTGGAAATGCATTTTTATTAATTAATTAATTTGTTTCGGCATAATGTTTTGTTAAAAAAACTTAGTACCTATTTTAATTATACTTTTTATTATTGCGTTTTTTAGTAAATTTATGACAATAGTTCATATTCTGTTTAAATTAAAAAAAAAAATTGCTAGATTTAAAATGACGCTTGCAAAAATTGTAAAGATACAACTTTTAAAAATACACTTTTCTATAAAATGATTAAATGACGAGTGAACTGAGTTCTCGTGCTTAAATGTTACCATGTATAAACATTATTTTTATCCTCACGTATTTTACTTATTACTTATTTTACTATCGTATCGTTTCGACGAAATTTAATTGTAACTGGTCCATGCTACAAAAATATTATATAGACTAAATCTGTACTGATAAGTATAAAGGATTTAAGTCCATATTCTTGATTTTTCAGGAGACGAAAAACAAAGTTAAACTAACTAAAAACTAATGAGCAGAATCGATTAGGAAAAAGGGATTATGTTGGTTTATACGCTTTATACCATTCAGTGATTGTCAATCTTCATTTTATAAAGGGAAAAATTGAATTAAATATTTTATACCAAAGATTAATGCTAAATTTCTGACATGAATCTTTTTTTACCAATGGATTTTCTCAAAGACTAAATGACATGGATTTAAATCCTTTATACCAATCGATAGAGAATTTTTTTTCTAAGTCTGACTATGTACTTAACTCAAAACCGACATTTTTGGACTTAAATCCTTTATACTTATCAGTACAGAAATATCTGATGAAATATGAGCATTTTTGCTAAATAATTTTTAATATGCATGCGCAAACGCCAAGAAAATTTCATTTGCGTTATTTATTAGCAAATATATTGAGCTACTTATAAAACAATCTCAAGCAAATATCATGGTAATTCAAAAAGTTATCTATGATTGAATAAATTACATTTTAATTCACCTAAAGAAAAAAAGGGGGAGGGGCAAATCTATAGGACGTTTAGCCATTTTTTTTTTTTTTTTTTTTTAATTCAAATAATGGTAAGCACCTGTATCATCGAGTTTCGCTCGGAATCATTGTAAAAATCATTTTCTGAGTAAAAAGAGTGATTTGTTTTCAGAAATCGTCATTTTATAGAAATTTCTTTACTGATTGAAGTTTTAGCATTTTGTAGTCATGCATCAAAGAATATGACTTACTAAAAATTCAATCAGGAAAATAAATTCTTGTTCTTTTTCAATTAAATACATAACAACTTTATTTGAACCATACTATAGTGTACGATATTTATTATATTGATTTTTTTCTGCAGACGATCCAGTAAATTAATTTATTACTTTAATTACATATTGTTCATTTAAGCTATTTTGCAGTAAAAAAAGAAAAAAAAAAAAAGAAGGATCTGAATTAATTCAAGTATTCAAATATAAAATACTTCGTATTCACACTCAAGAATAACGACTAAAATATAAAATGAAAGTATAGGTTTAAAATGTAATTATAAATATATTGAAATAATTTATTTCTACAAATAAACTATTAAAAATGTAAATTTCTTTTAAAAACTGCCTGAAACTGAAAAAATAAAATTTAATAAAATAAAATAAAAGTTTTTTTTTTTTTTTAAGTATCATTCACTTTTCCGCAGACGACAAAAAATAAATAAATAAATAAATAAATAAATAAAATAAAATAAAATAAAATAAAATAAATAAATAAATAAATAAATAAATAAATACAGTTTTAGATGATTTGTGATGTGTGATGGCAACTTGCTGAATTGATTACTACAAACAAAAATTAATAAACATAAAATTCATAAATAGATAATAGATAAATTTTAAAATATAATCAACAACTGGTGTTTCATTTGAAATTTTTGAAAATTACTTATTATCGAATTCTACTAGTATTGTACATCATCATCATCATCATCAATTTCAGCTTTTAACAATCCACTGCAGGATGAAGGCCTTTCCTAAGGGATTTCAATCTGCCCAGTTTTCAACGATTCTTCTCCATTTTGCTCTTCCAAACTTCACAATTTTATCACTCCAGTGACACAGTGGTTTCTTCCTCGGCCTTTTCTTATATCTTGGTATCCAAAATAGGATACCGAGCCCAAGATGCCCAGCCCAGTTCCATTTTAACTTCTTAACTGCAGAAATAACATCAGTAACTTTGGTTTGCTCCCTAATCCAAGTGTTTTGCTTTCTGTCTCTTCGAGTGAATCCTTACATGCATCTCTCCATGCTAGGATTCCCCTAGCATGGATTTTAGGATTTTCTGGCTAGGATAGCTAGGATTTTCTGGATTGTTTGAAGTTTTCTTCTTTTTCTAGCTTTACACGTTAATGTCCAAGTTACTGAAGTATAAGTTAAAACAGGTAACATGCACTAATAATTTTTTTTTTCTTTTCAAACAAATTGGGAGGTCGCTTTTGAATAAAGCGCTGTTTCTTCCGAATGCTCTGCATGCAAGTTTAACTCGGATGTTACTTTCTTCCATGATGTTCCCGTTCCCTGTAATGATTTGTCTCAAATAAGCATAACTGCATACCGTATGTTTCCAATAAGGCGAATATATCGTGAATTAATATTAGTATTCCTTAATGCATTCATAACTGCTAATGATGATACGGAGTCAAAAGCGTTTTCGTAGTCCACAAAATCCACACACAGAGGGAGTTTTTATTCATTACTTTTTTCAATAATTTCTCTAATTGCATGAATATGGTCAATGGTACTAAAACCACTTCGAAATCTTGCTTGTTCTTTAGGTTGCGCTGCATCTAATTGTTTCTGTAAGCGGTTTGTCAGAACTTTTATCAAAGTTTTATACAAAATTGAGAGCAGGCTGATTGGACGATAGTTTCTAATATCTTCTTTTTCTCCCTTTTTAAAGAGTAAGATTATGTTGGCATTTTCACAGTCCTTTGGAGCGTCACATAATGTTATATATTTGTTGAATAATTTAGTAAGAACTTCAATGGCTTTATTCTTTGCTTCTTTCAAAATATCCACGGTGATTTTGTCTTCTCCTGAAGCTTTTCCATCTTTCATTACTTTTATTGCCATAACTACTTCTTCCTTCAATATTGCTGGTATAGCGTCATTCGTATTTGATGAGGTAGGTGAACCACTGAGTTGTTCAGGTGAATTGTAGAATTCTGAATAAAAATTTGTTGCCTCTTTTAGAATTTGCTCTTGATTCCGAGTGATATTTCCAATTTTTGTCTTCAAAGCTAAAATTAAATTCCTACCAAGCGTCAGATTTCTCTTTGCAGTCTTCAAACCTTTATTTTCTTGAATGGCTTGCTGGATCATATTACAATTGAATTTCCTGCTGTCTTCTACAATATTTTTCCTCAGAGTTTTACATAGTTCTGAAAATTCAACTTTTGCAATGATATTTTCCTTGTTATATTTTATTTTCCTTCTCTTTTTCATAAACAGATGTGTCTCTTCCGAGATTTTTTTAACAGGTTTATCTTCTTCTGAACCAGCAACATGTTTTGTTGATTTCAGAACAACATTGACAAAATTCACAGTGATTCACAGGCATGGCATTGACGTCTTCAGTATCCTAAAGCAACTTAAATCTGTTCTTTAGTTCAAGTTGGAACTCTTGTTTTTTAGTTTTCGAAACTGTGGTTGAATTCTCTTGTTCCGAATTTGTAACAGTTTCTGTCTTTCCAATGCGATCTCGAACTTCCAACGTACCAGCCTATGATCACTACCAAAGTTAAATCTGTTTACCACGGCACAATCAGTAAAAGCGTATTTCTTGTTAGTTAGAATGTAGTCAATTTCACTTGTTCCTCCACTGGGACTCCTCCATGTCCATTTCTTCTTTGGGTTCTTTTTAAAAAATGAATTCATGGCATAAAAGTTTTCACATTCTTTAAATTTAATCAGTCTGTGTCCTCTTTCATCTCTAGTTCCCATTCCAAATGCACCAATTACACGTTCATTTGAATGTTTGGCACCAATCCGCAGGACCTTATTAACGCAGGGGCAAGTGGGGCGTTTGAACTTTTTTGCCCCTAAAAATGATAAGAAATGGCATCGTAAAATGCAAAATTTTATCATTTTAGGAGGAAAGGGGCCCACAAAAGTGTGAGTGTCCCGGACCTGACATGAAGCTAATCAGGCCCTCATACACTGAAATCTCCCATAATGATTCTAAGAATGTGCCTTCTAGTTTTGCTGTCGGCCTGCACAACACCCTCATAGAATTTCGCGAGAACTTAGTCTTCACATGAGCTGGTTGTTGCATAAACTTGAATTATCTCAGCGTTATAACTCTTAGCCAGCTTGATGGTGAGTGTTGCAACTCTATCAGTAAAACTTGTGGCTTTTATTACTTAGTTTTTTAGGGTCTTGTTAACCAAAAGTCCTACTCCGCTACATCTTCCATTATCAGTTTCTTGATAATAAAGCATATTTCCACTCTTCAAATCTAGAAAATCTTTACCTATTCTTCTAACTTTGCTGAGTCCTACAATATCCCATGTAATATGTCATAGTTCTTCAATCTCAAGGAGTCTATCTTCGGAGCTCAAGGACCTGCACTTTAAAGTACATAAATTCATCCCTTGGCAGCTGAGCCGGTGATTCTTCGTACTCTCTTCCTTCTTGCTTTCCTGCTTGCTGCCCAGAGTAGGGACATTCCGGCCACCGGGGACTAAGGGCCATTGTACAAGTACATGTGAAACAGGCATTTTGAAATATGAAGGAGGAGTTGGCCGTCTCACCACATTGCGTCTTGGTGGGATCCCATCCATGTTGTTTCGTAATGCTATACTAGGGGCAAAGCTAACTTGAGAACATAGTCAAAGGCTAAGGCTGTATAATTCCGCAAGCGATATATAGTTCCTTTTACAGTCGGCAGCAAAATTATTGAAGCGCTAGCAATAATTCGTAGCCTAAAGATGTGCACATAATACTATTTTGTTAAGTAAATACTTGTCGAGTCATGATCTTAGTCTCATGTTGTTTATAAAAAAGTAAGTTGATGCTAAAAATTAGCGATCAAACTAAGAAAAAAAAGAATGAAAAAAGTGGTTGTGTACTTCAATAATTTTGCTGCCGACTGTATATATTCGCTTAAAGTATTAAAAATAAATAGAATTTAAAAGAAAATATACATATTATATTTGGTAATATTAGTTAAATGTATCTACTCAACTCAAAGTGTGTGTTTTAAGTATTTAGAAATTGTTTTTGGAAATAATAAATGGTACGTCACGATCTTCTTATCCAGTCACAAGCTTTCTTTGTTTGGCGATTTCCTAAGAAGTACAAATCTTCAGCAATCCTCAACTCCCAAGGAACTTCCCTGTGGTCATTCGTTATACTCGGACACGGGAACTGACACTTTCTACCTTCACTTCCCCTTTTCATTTACTACTGCAACAACAGCTCTTTAGGCGTTTTTTTTATGCTAACAGCTGCGCCATGATGTGAAGGTACGGATTGGACATTAGACGGATGTCCTGGATGGTTCCTCCAAGCCATAGATAATGGAATTGGAGGGTCTCCTCCCAATTAATAACACAGACCATTATTCAAAAACATATATATACAAACATACACTCATACACACACAGATATATGTGTGTGTGTGTGTGTGTATGTGTATATATTTGGTTGTTAAACCTAAAAGATACTTCACATTTTTTCTTTAAAATATTATCTATGTCAATATATTTATGACATTTTAAATATGGCTAAAAAAACATATATTTGAATTGTCTGGCTGATTACATTTTTATTTGTTTTTTTGTTTGTTTATCTGTTGCTTATGTGAAATTTAATCTTATGCTTTGAAACTTTTTTTAATGCGTTTATTAATTTATTTAGAAATATATTGCCACATCCCAGAAGACATAGAAAACGGATATGTTGAACACAATGCAAGTAATGTAATAATTCCTTACAACGGAACTGTGACATTCAGCTGTAAAGAAGGATTTTATTTATCTGGTAAATCAGTTATTAGGTGTCATAAATGGCACCAGTGGGATTCTCCACCTCCTGTCTGTAAATTGAAAGTTACAACAGAAAATACTAATAGCGCAAGAATTCTACCACAAACAGAAAGATGGAGACAAGATAACGGTATTTTTATTTATTTATTTATTTATTTTTATGTACTTTGTAAAAATAAGTTTGTAAGTGAACATTTTTTGAATGAGGAACTAAAGGGCAATAATAACCACACTGATTCCACTTTATAAATTATAATTTAAAAGACGATTTCTCATCTCTCTCCAAGTCATTCAACTGAAAAAGATTTAAAAATTGGTTATCGTCTCAATTTTCTGTTGTCAAAATGTACGACATTAGTTGTCCATATTAGTGTGTCATAACAAACCATAAAATCTTGTGGCGATTTACGTGTAAGTGTTGTAGAAAATCTGTCAGACTTTTTAAACTACCGAAAATTTGTATTGTTTAGTAAATTTGTCTAAGGGGATATAATGACACTCGAGGATCCTTATTAGGCTTGTCAGGTTCTCAGTTGTCTTAAAAAAGAAAACAATACTGAAAATAAGAGTAAGACTTGATGATCGTGTTATGATATACATTTCCTTAATTTATAAAGGACTGAATTTTTGTTTTCAAAATTTGAGAAACAATATCAGAGATAATGAATATAAAGCTTAAATTTATAAAATAAAATTGTATATTCAAATACTTTTTGTTATTTCGCCCTAAGAAGCCAAATATAACATAACTTAAATATTATTTTATTTTTCAGTTCCTCGTGCAAATATTTCGCTTTCAGTGATAAGAAATAACATATTTGTACGTATAACTTATATCTATAAATATATGACCTTATACTTTATGATATCGCTGTAAAAACATATACTATTTAGTATTTTATTACAATTATATTTATAATTATGATTATAATAATTATGATTATATACTTTATATTGTGTCTTAATTTAATTAAAAGGGAGGTATCACGATTGAAAAAAAAAGCATAATTAATTCTATTTAGTAATAATAATAATAATAAATAATTTAATAACAATAATAGCAATTTAAAAAAAAAGTAAAACTGCATGAAGATGAATAAAAGTGAAAAGCGTCGGAATTTTAGCTCTATCAAATAAAGTTGCGAAAATGCGTATTTTTAAGAAACACCCTTTCTAAAAATGAATATGTTGTGATATTTCCCAAGAATGAAATAAGGGTGAGATTTGAATCCGAAAAAAATTGGCAGTGAAATGTAAACATGAGCTGAAAGAAAGAAGGCAGGGATGGAACTCTGGCGCAAAAATTATACCGGTATTTGTTTACGAAATTTATCTACCTATAATGTTGATTTAAAAAGTGTAAAATTTTGTTTTATTGATAGTGGTATGAGTTGTGCACCAGTATTCCGTCCCTGAGAGTAAATTGATTTTATCAAAATCCGTCAGAAGATTTCCAGTAAGATTAAGATTTAAAAATAAGAATTCTAAAAGGGAAAATTATAAAATGATAATTTAAAGATAAAATTTTGTCTAGTGGGGTCTATTTCTTTCTTTCTTTTGTACTAGAGAGTGGTACGTCGTATATGTCCATCGTATGGAAAAATATAGGCGTTTTCGAATTTTGATGTTTTCTCGAATATCTAAAAAAATACCTGATGGGTGCTTTGGAAATTTCAGGGATTTAAAAAACAGGTTATTAAACATGTATTTGAATTTCAACAAAGGTTTTTGCTCTGAAGGGAAAAACACAGTCACAAATTAAAGATAAAACAATAATGTTTGTGTGTGTTTGTGATTACCGTGTATAGTAAACAATGCTTGAAATGGATTGTAGCTGTAACATGTGGTTATAAGGCTTATTTCAATTATTTGCATTCATTTGTTTTTGAATAGCATGCATATACATGAAAATATAAAGATATCTTAAAAAAAAAAAAAAATAAATAAATAAAAGAAATTGCCCATATTTTCATTATAACGTGCAAGAAACTTGCAGAATGCACAATCATTATAACGTGCATTCAGCAAAATAAGATGTTATTTTTAGAAAACTTGCCATGCTACATGCTACATTAGACACAACATGCTGCAATAAGAATATAAAAATATTAAATATGTGATGAATTTTAGCAAATAAATTTTTACTACGCATGTGCATGCGTTAATGAAATTTAATTTGCGTGGGTTATTAACCAAATATATTGAGCTATATACATAAAAGCACCAACTAAAGATCATGAAACTTCAAAACGTTATCGTCGATAGAACGAATTGAATTTCTCTTCCTCTAATAGATAAAATAAATTAAAATAAAAACAGTTAATTAAATTTAAAAAAGTAAAACGATAAGGAATTTTACTCAAATTTTTATTTGAATTCAATTAATGGTAATGTAGTGGCCGCTGATTGAAAATAAATATAGATTAACCTCTCCCCCACCCCCACCCGCACTTTTTTTTTTTTTTTCGAGAGAGAGAGAGAGATTGGAGGGGGGAGTAGGGAGAACGACAGAGATTTAGGTCATACGATATTTCCTTAATGTTTTTATGTAAAGGCGCAATCAGACGAAGTGCGATATGAGAGTCATTAGCACATTCTACCTCATAAACAGGTTTTTCATGAGGGAAACGGGCGAAATATCCCAATTTGATACAATTATTTGACTCCCGTATATTCTTCATTCATACGAACATTTGACTATTTATATCTCATATAGTAGTTTTAAGAATGAACTCCTCCAATCAGAGAATCGCGATTCCATAGTATCCTCTATCCTCATTCCTTTCAAACCAGCTTGAAGTGAATTATCGCCAAATGTTGCGTCATGTTCTTCCGTGTGATAGCAGCTTTAGCAGTTCAATATACTTGGCTAATAAGTTATGTAATTGAATTTTTTCTCTTTTTGCTCTATTTAAATAATTGAAAAAAAAAAAAAAATATATATATATATGTATTTAATGAGGGAGAAAAAAAAAAAAAAAAAAACTAATTCCATAACCATGAATTAAAGTAAAAAACAAAAAATAATAATACGATATATATATATATATTTTTTTTTTTTTTTTTTTTTGTGCATTTCAGTTACACATTGTGGAAACTTACCTAATGTTGCAAATGGTGTTCTCATAGCCAATTCTTCACATGTTGGATCTTTTGCACAATTAAAATGTCTGGAAGGTTTTAAATCTTTGTCAGATAATTATAGTTATTGCATGTCAAGTGGAAAATGGAGTTCTCACAATCTCCACTGCAAAAGTATGTTGACCTTACATGTTCAATTTACTTATATATGTGTATGTATATTTGTATGTATATATATTAATCCCAAAATACTCCTCGTCGATATAATCCAAAATTGTCAACTAAGGAAAATTTTATTTTTACGAGTTTAAATTTGAGTTGCTTTACTAGTTTTGAGTAACAAAATTAGCAACGTCGATTCTTTAAACCTTAAAAAACGTGACAAATATTGAAAATTGTTAAGTAATCTATAATTTTTTATTTTTGTCTTAAACAAGAGTTTTCACATTTGATATCACTGTATTTTAATGGCCATATGTCCCATCACTGGTCGAGAGGCTCTGATTTTAAAGCTGTAAACTGGAGATTTCAGGATTCCCGGATCGGAGTGCATAGTTTTCGCTAAAACACGCGTGATTTTGTGCAGGACTCCTTAGAAAGTCCTTCCCTAGCAGGATATTTCATCCATTTTTAGGTCCCACATGTAGACAATCCGCAATCAGTCTGAACTCATACACCACCTACAATGATTAGATACACAAAACAAAATCTAAAAAGTTGAAGAAATGGTTACAAAAGAATGAATTAAAATGATAAAAAAAGCTTCAATGTTAAAAAATGTTTAGAAATTCAGTTTTACGCTGCTGGCTTGGTGTAAACATTATTTCTTAGATAGCAAGCCAGTAAATGAGTACCGTATATATTCGAGTAGAAATCGAGAAAATTTAGGACAAACATACAGTGTACTAAGTAGTGGGGTCGACTTATATACGCGAGACAAAAAAGAAGAAAAAAAATCTAAAACAGTCGCTCGCGAAGAAAAACTCTATGCACCGGAATAATTATGCAACTTTGAAACTCAGAAATTCAAAGCAATGAAAATTTTACTTATTGCCATCACTTTTTACTTCTGTTACCCGAATATCGCAGTTAATGGGAGTATTGCATTCGATCACGCACACAAAAGTTCTGTGTCTAGTTTTCACCCGATATACACTTTTTAAGGTCTCTTGCGTTTTAAGGGGTGCAGAAAAGTTTTTTTGAAGTAGGTTAATATGTGTTATATGTATGTGTATATATGTGTGGAAGCGAGGGGGGAGAAGAATGTTCTATCATATTCAAATCCATTAAAGGTTGAACAATCAAATTTTATAATAAAGGCAGTTACGGTGTAGGAATGAGATACCAAGTTTTGTTAAAAATTGGAATCCAGAAAGTGCTTTATTACACCTGCCTTCATTTTCCACAAACCAAAAGAGTTACGGTGAATAAAAGCGTGAATCAGTCCGACTAATTTGCTACATTGCTTCATTAAAAATATATAAATATTTAAATTCGCCTAGTTCATATTTTTGGACAATTTTTTTATTTAAAGAGAGTGTAATTTTTCAGCTAATGCATTTTATTTCCAAATGCGAGTAAAATTGCCGCCGAGGCAAAAATTTAAAAATATAATCCGTTAAAATCTTTGAAATCTGTGAATGAGTATGCTGTCTTTAAAAACATCTTAATAATATAAAAAGCTGTTTCTGAAATTAAAAACAAAAATTTTAACTAAAATTGTTTGCTGTTTCCGATGATGCCATCAAAATATTTCTAAGACATTTACAAGAAAAGTGATAAGTAGTGTTACAACTTATAGGGATTTTTTTTTATTTAATAGTTACCAATAATTTGAAGAATGCTGTTTGATATACAGGATGTCTGAAATTAAACGACCCTACTTTAAAGTTGTCTACAGACGAAACCATAGTTCATGAAGTTATGAAATTTTGTGTAGGACATAATGAAAGTAAGGGAATTTGTTTGAGCGAATAATAATAATAATAATAAAATTAGTTAAAATTTTCCCCACCAGGGGACGCTTTTTAATAAATTACGCATTTAGCATACATTTATGATAGTTTACAAATTTTATTTCAACAAAGCATGTTCAACATGACGACCATCATTGTCAGCTACCATCTGGAATTGTAAGAGAGCATGTTCCACAGCTGACCGCAGTAGTTCGGAGAAATGTTACGAACATGTTGTGAAAAGGTTGTCTTTAAGATCAGGTAATGTTCTTGGATTATCACGACTTATCAGACCTTTCAAACTTCCCTAAAGCAAAATGTCACATGGATTGAGGTCTGGGGACTGGGGAGGCCACGAATAGAGAAGTGTGTAATTTATTAAAAAACGCACCCTGGTGGCGAAATTTTGAACTTTTATTTATGTTTTTTTTTTTCTGTTCGCTCAAACAAATTCCCATACCTTCGTTATGTTCTATATAAAATTTTATAACTTTCTTAACAATAGTTTCGTCTGTAAACAGCTTTAAAATAAGGTAGTTTAATTTCGGACACCCTGTATCTGATAATTACTTAGAGAAACATACAGTTAGACAGATATTACACTTAAAAATTAAGGACAGATATTGAATATAAAAATTCCTACAAATTGGCAACACTGGTTATGGAGCACCAAATGTAAAACTTCCAGAATCACTCAAACAGAAAATAAAAATTACTTTGCATCCCCTGCCTTCTAACATACCTGAATGCCAAATTTTGTAGCTCTGTAATGCGCGGTCCCTGAGCTTATAGCTGCACACACACACGCACACACACACACACATGCATATTCTTTTATAGATATATAAAATATAGATTATCATTCAAATTTAGAATGTTGCACCTATTGGCAAAAATTAGGTGGTGCAGCGCTGTGAGAAAATCGAAAAAAAAAAAAAGAAAAAGTTAAAATTTTCATCAAAACAGTTGGCAGCAAAAATATCCGAGCATTAGCCAATAATTCCGATATAAAAAAAATACACTTAATACTGTTTTGTTAAATAAACTCTTGTCGAATCATGTTCTTAGACTGACTAAGGACGTGACTCGACAAGGATTTATTTAATAAAGCAGTATTAATTGTATTTTTTTTTAGACAGGGATTATTGCAAGTGTTCGGATACTTTTGCTGCCGACTGTAGGTGACGCTACGGAAATATCTAAGGTGATTTTTTTTTTTTTTTTTTTTTTTTTTTTTTGTAAAAAGCAAAATAAATTTTGTGGTTTTTGTCAGGATTGACCGAAATTGACAGAATGAATCTGCAAAAACTGCCAATTGTGAAATAAATTTTCTTTCATTTTGTTTTTTACAAAAAATCTGCAAAAATTGCCTTAGATATTGGTGCAGTGCCCCCTATTGAATTCAAACAGATAATTTTTTAACGTGATTATATTTTTAATCAATTATGTAATCACCTCCCTTATCAACAAACCTTTTTACATCTAGGGTGCAAGTTTTCAATGCCGGATCGATAAAAATCAATTGATTTTTGAGCAAAATCTATGGAGATTGCATTTTGAACATCTTCCAAATATTCAAATTTTTTGTTACTTAGAAAATATTGTAGCGGTTAACATGAATGAAAATCCGATGGCGCAATATCGAGCAAGTATGGTGGGTGAGGCAATACCTCCCAAACTAATTCATTAATAATATATATTTTTTTTTTCAGGGTTCGTTTTGCGCAATGCGGTCTTCCATTACTGTTTTGCAGAATAGCACCTTTTCTGTAGACAGTCGCTAGGCACTTTTCAATTAAAAATTGATTTACTCGATCCAAATGTTCACAATAAAGGTCTGAATTCACAGTTTGTCCAGATTTCATCATTTCAAAATGATAAACCCCGCGAATACTTCTCCAAACACACAAAAGCTAGTGTTTGTGGTGTATACCTAGCTTAGCTATACTTTGTGGAGATTAATTTGAAGAAATTTTTACATTTTGGATTATCATAATATATCCATTTTTAATATCCAGTGATCAAGTGATCGAAAATCGCTTCTGTATTGTGCCGCTGAAGCAGTAAATTCCATCTGCTCGATCGGTTAGCTTTGTTTCCTTCGGACAGATGATGCGAGACCCAAATATTTGCTTTGCTTAATTTACCAATTTTCTAAAAATGTTCTTGTATCATCAAACAAGGTTGGTTAAGAGTGTTTGACAGTTTATTGATTGTATGACACGGATTTGCTTTCATTTCTGCCTTTAACATGTCATTATCTAAAGTTGTTTGTCTTCCTGATCAAAATGAGTCTAAAAGATCAAAATTACCGAATTCTAACTTAAAGAATCAATCATAGCATTTACAAAGGTTTAATGCACTTGAATAAACATCCCAAATTATCTTTGTAGAAACTGTTGCTTTAGTACCCTTTCGAAACTCAAAAAGCATACAATGTCGGATATGCACCCCTTCTTTCATTTGCCTATAGCCATTTCATTGTAAATTGCAAATAAATAAATAAATAATAATAATAATAACTTACGAGTAAACAAGATTTGGCACCAGTTCTAGCACACAGTGATCTGATAAATGATAATTGAATATCGACATGCGCAAAAACGACGTTACTTTTCGATCCCCTAATACAAACAGATAATGAAACATATCACAATAACATGACACTGTGCATTTACTTTGAAGTAAAACATGTTCAACATGGCCACCAGCACAAGTTATTAGGCAAAAGTAAGTAAAGCGCGTTCCTACGATTATTACAGCTGCGTGTATCATGTCGCCATACCGGCAAGTCGGAATCGATTCCGTTGACGGTCCGTCAGTTAAATCTTTCATTTCCACAAAGTGGCTGGAGAGCACACTACCAGTATTGAATGAGGAATCCATTTCCAGCCAGGTGTTTTATTACTAGTTTGATTTGCATGAAAGGTCTCAGTATGGTATGTGAGCGTCCTCTTTTGGTTACTTTTGGAATAATTTTTTTATAAACATGGGGGGGGATTCCAGAGTCCCTCTGATCGTATTCTAGCAATTTTATTTATTTATTTATTTTATGAATCTTTGAATTTTGCACGAATTTATGACGTACTCGGTACTAATGAAAATGTAATCAATATCGTATTATTCGTCTCTGTTACAGTGATTCAATGTGAAGATAATCCAATAATTCCTTATGGTAAAGCAATTTTACTCGATGGCTCTTTGAGTTACGGATCTCACCTTCAGATTCTATGCAATGAAGGCTATATGTCTCATACTACTATCATTCGTGCGTGTGATGAAAATGGATCGTGGGGAGACCTCAATATCTGTATTGGTAGGTAATGTACTTCTTGAAAAATCTATAATTAAAAAGTGTTTATTTTATATAATTGTTAATTGCTGTATAACAAAGTAAAAAGTAAAATCTTTTGTACAAATTTTGTGAAGCGTAATTCAATATAATGCTTCCTATGTTTCAAATTACAAAATTGCCTGGTATTTTTTAAAAAGTGAACGTATTTTTCAAATTATGCATTAGCTCAAGCAAGACAAAATAACATATATGTATGTATTTATTTATTTCAAACCACAAAACACACAATAAGACAAATGTTAAAGTCCACAATGTTTGAGCTCATAATTCAGATTCAGAAATATGAGCTTTGCGGATCCCCACTCACACTCAAAAAACATAACTAATGCTTTTGCTTTCCAGGAATATTTAAATATTTCCAATGATGCATTCCGACCTCAACCCTTTGAAGGGCAAGCAAATTTTCTCATTTAAAATCAAAAGCATTTAAAATTGACAAACAGTATTAAAGGAGAAGAAATAAATGAAGTTATTCCTCTAACAAGGAGAGGTCACGACTTGGAAAATTCAGATCGGGACGAAATTGCGTAGGTTTGTAGTATACTATGAAGGTAAAAACATATTAAATCAGTAGGACCCACTATCCACAGAATTTCGAGAAAAAAGCATTTAAAATTTCAGTGATTTTTAAATACAAGTTAGATCGCAAACGCGGCAGCGCCCCAGTGGCGTGAGCTAAAATCGCTAGTCTTCCACCCAGATGACCTGGGTTCAAGGCTACCTACGGGAGTCCTCTCTTTTTTTTTTTCTTCTTCTTCTTTAATTTTTTATTTATTTTTACTTCATTTTATAATTCAATTCAAAATTTGAAAATTTTAATAAAATATTATTTAATTTTCTTGAATATAAAATAATTAAATTTTTCTACTTTAATATTTATAACTTTAAAATACAATAAATTTTTATAACTTAAAAAATTTTTATAACGTAAAACAAGGTGTAAAATAGTTAGCAAGTGTACTTAAATCTTGGTTCGAGCTTTCTGATTTGGTTTTAATGTGTATAAATTATGTAAACGCTTTTAGCTTGTTAATAATAGAGAGCAGGTGGGATTTTATTTCGTGCACAGAAGGATAAAAAAAAAAAAAAAAAAAAAAAAAAAAAAGCACGTCGTTGTCGAAGACGAAAGTATGTTGATTTTAAGGATAACATTTCTTTGCCTGTAATAATTTAATGGCATCGTAATCCAATACTTTTACTTTTCAAGAAGCTGTATAGATTGGCGAAGCAATTATTTAATTTGGCTAGTAATTAAATATGCAATTAAAATCATCATTTCTCTGTAATATTTTTTTATTTTTGTAATTTAAATGCAAAATTTAGTATTATTTCAAATATACCTAAAATAAAATAAAATATTTAGATAAACAATTACAAACAGTTTCTTTAGTTTACCTTATTTTACAGTAAAAACAAAACTAAAATTTATTTTTTAAGTTATAAATATTGAAAATAGAAAAAAATATTTATTTTATACTCAAGAAAATTAAATAATCTTTTATTAAAATTTTCAAATTTTGAATTGAATTATAAAATGAAGTAAAAATAAATAAAATGTTTAGATTGCATAAAATTTTAAAGAAGGAGAAGAAGGAAAAAAAAAAAAAAACTCTGTAGGTAGCCTCGAACCCAGGTCGTCTGTGCGGAAGGCTAGTGCTTTAAGCTCACGCCACTGGGGCGCTGACACACTTGCGAAATAACTTGTATTTAAAGATTACTGAAACTTTAAACGCTTTTTTTTCAAAATTTTGTGGAAAGTGGGTTCTATTGCTTTAATATGTTGTTACCTTTATAGTATACTACAATCCCACGCAATTTCGTCCAGATCTGAATTTTCCATGTCGTGACCTCTCCTTGTAAGTTATAAATATATATATATATTAAAAAAAATTTCCGCGGGTCCAGATTTTGCAATTGGGAATTAAAATTTGCGTTTGTACTATGCAAAAGGCGCCCCTGAAATCGCTAAACGACAAAGAGAAAGTGTTTATTATAAAGTCACAATGCTTGACAATTTGAAGGAAGGCTGGTTGGTTGGTTGGGTTTTAAGTTGCACGAGTGCTGCGCTATGGGCAAATGGCGACGGGCTGGGATTGATCCTTAGGGGTGGCTCGGACACATGCCATCTCAATTCTGATCCTCCACGTAAAGTAGAACAAAATAATTAGCTTTTTAGGGAGGTTGAAAGATAAAATTGAAACGAAAATGAAAAAGAATATACAGTTGGCAACAAAATTATTGAAGCACTAGCAATAATTCCTTTTTAAACATGTGCACCTAATATTATTCTGTTAAGTAAATATTTGTCGAGTCATGATCTTAATCCTATGCTGTTTGTAAAATAGTAAGTTGATGATAAAAATTAGCGATCAAACTAAAAAAGAAAAATGTGGATGTGTGCTTCAATAATTTTGCTGCCGACTGTATATATGTATATACGCTTTTTTTTTTTTTTTTTTTTTTCTAAGAGAGACAGTAAAAAAGGCTGATGTTAAAAAAAAAAGTTTTAAATGTAATAATAAATTTAGCATTTAGAGACCTTAGGATATTATGAAAGATCCTTTTCTTTGCTGTAAAGTTAGGCTTAAAGTGTAAAATAGTAACTAAAACATCACTCAATTTCATTTGTCTGAGCATACATTATGATACAACTACATACTATTATGATACAATATATATTTTTTTTATCCTGAGAGGCCTCACATAGAGATTTTAAGATTAAGACTAATCTCTCGAAAAATAATATTTAATTACATATAATGCACATGCTATATTACAATGAGTTGTAATGTAAGTATGCAGGACTCAGTATGCAGGACAGATAGCATTGGATACAATTACATTACAGCACGAAGAAACAAAATAATAAGAGATGAAACCATTGGGATGGGAGTCAAACCCTTTGCCACTACGATAAGGAGATGTTTAGACGTTTTAGCGTTCTCCTTCATGAGGGCCCCTTTGCACCCTATTTCTATCCAGTAGTTGGTGGTTAAACAAGCTTCAGAATCATTTTACGCACAGAAAAAATCACAAAACAGACAACAGAAAATGATGTTTATAAGAGGAATTTCTCTCAGCAAATGAAATCATTAAAATATTCACAATTTGTTTTAATCAAAACTTATTTGTTTAGTTTAAATAAAGCATGTTTAAAAATATGAATTAATTTTTCACTTGAACTTAATTAATTAACAAATTTGGAGTCCAGAGTTAAATTATTTTACAACTATATATAATTGTTGAATAAAATTTTCAATGTTCGACTCCGAATTTTTTAATATTTAAACATAGTTCAGCTTTTTTTTTTTTTTTTTTTTTTAATTAAATATATACAAGCTAAGTGTATTGCAACATATATTATTTTATATATGTATCTAGAAACTAGATTTTCGAAAGTAAAGTTTTCAACAAAGTTTATTAAGAAGCACAGGGGGTGATTTATATTTTACAAAAAAATAATAATAAATAAATAAAGTAACTTAATTGTTTTGCTTTTGAGTTTCTTTTCTTATGTATAAGATTTTACAAATCCCACTGTTAAAAATGGTTTCTTAAAAATGAGCTAAACCGTCTCAAAATAGCTCCGAAACAATATATACTTAAATTTGAAAATCCATGTACTCAACTTTGAGTATACTGACATGTCAAACATGGGGATACTGGTATTCTTATTAGTCAACCCCATTTTTGAGCATGTCAGTATACTCAAAAATGAGTACATGGGTTTTCAAATTTAAGTATAGATTGTTTCGGAGCTATTTTGAGACAATTTTGCTCATTTTTAACAGTGCACTAGATTAAAAATGTATCATGTTCTATGGAAGGTAAAACTACTTAATTGCAATTATATCTAATAACCTTGGCTTATTTAACCCTTGGAATTTCAATATCTATGTTGCATATAATTGATAGATTATAATGCAGTTCTTAAATTAAAAATACTGAACAAAATATTTCAGCTTGTATCTTGGTAAATTAAAGATATTGCAATATTTGAACACTTTAAACGAATTGCATTAATATATGTTAAAAAATGCGAGTTTTTATTTATTTACTGTTTTATTTTATTTTTCATGTTGGATTTAATTGTACTTAAAAACATATTTAAAGTAAGTAACTCGTAGCATATAAGTTAATATATTGTTCAGTATTACTCAAAAATATAATACTTTTAGAAATCACTTGTGGCGCTTTTAACACCCAAGATGTTAATAATGGTCAATGGATGGCCGTAAATGGTTCCACTTCACTCTATGTACTAGTCTGCCTTGAAAATTTTCATATTGAAGGTTCACCAGCGGTCATACGATGCCTATCAAATGGATCTTGGAGCTATACTTCAGCCAAATGTCAAAGTAAGTCTTTCACTTATCATTTGTACTTTAAAAAATGCGTAATGTAAATGAAAAATCTATATTAAATCACTTAGATTGAAATACATCAATTCATTACCTTTTATCCCTTTTCTTAAACGTTTATGGATTTTTATAAACTTGTACCAGTAACCCAAGAGAGGCGATTCAAGATCAATCACACATTAAGTATCTATTTTCCATATAGGTTGATTGGTTACAGAAGATACAAATATCTTCTTCTTTTTTTTTTTTTTGCATGCTACTTGCTCCTGCATCTGAAGAACTAAATCTAAAACCTACCCCGAACATCTCCCTCTCCTATAAGAGCAGTGTGAAAAGTAAAAGCACAAAAAAGACAATCACGTGACGGACCTTTCTATGAATTCAGAAATTTCTGAACTTGAGCCGCCTATTCTAAGGAAAAGGAGTATAACTAATAGTTTTTGTTAACTAACAAACTTGAGTATAGTAACATTAGGAAAAAAGATTTTGCAGTGAATTAGTAACAAATAAAAAAAATTCAATAACTGCTTCAGGAATTGTCTTGGATTGTATTTTAGTATCATTATTTTTCCTCACCTGATTCCCCCCGAAGCCCGATTTTTGAATTTTCGATTAATCTTTTTTTTTTTTTTTTTTTTTTTTTTAATTAGTTAAAATATATACGTATCTAAAATGATCGACTCTAGAGATAGAAATGTGAATCTAAAGAGTTTTTCTGTGGCCCTTTAACTCAGTTGGTTAGCGTGTCATGCTAATAACGCGAAGGTCATGTGTTAATCTTGCAAGGACCAATGTGTTACTTTTTGCAGATAATTAATAAAAAATGTGTCAATTGATAAAAGAAAAACTTTTAGTGTCTTCACAGTATCCTTGGATAACGAGAAAGAGGCAATAAAAGAAGTTAAAATTAGAGGCGTTTTAGTCGCTTTGTAGCCAAACATCTGATTGCGCAGCCACAGAATTTTACATGGATATCCGTTTTGACATCTCCTGGGCAGGGATGGAACACGGGCGCAGAATTCATACCACTATGAATGTAAGAAAATTGTCTACCTCTTAAATCAACGATATTATAGGTATGGAAATTTCTTAAACAGATTCCGGTATGAATTCTGCGCCCGTGTTCCATCCCTGCCTGGGGCATCAGATTTTCGAAATTTTTATTAGTTTTTTTTTTTTTTTAATTAAAAATTTTGCAGATGGGGAGATTTTCTGTTGCTGCTATCTGTTTTCATAGACTGAAGATGGTAATCTGTCCGAGAAATGTCTGTCCGAAAAACGTAGCTATTGAATAATGGCATCACCACTTTTCCATCTAGTTAAACCTAAATTGAAACGTCCGGTTAAGGCGCAAATGCAAGCAGTAGAGACGTGCGTTTTTATTTCTATGAAGAAGAGTCGTGCGTTTTTATTTCTATGCTAAATTTAAGTACATCATGTGATTAGCACACAATTTACAAACAATATACAGCTGTATTCAGAATTAATCAAATACATCCATTTCTGTTGGATATAATTGATGAAAGTGCTTTAACCAATTATACTTTGTTAAAAAAAAATTGCTTAAAAATAATAATTACTTTCTCTTATTTATATGGTAGATAAATAATTTGGAGGCCAATTTTCGTAGAGTATTTTTTTACTAAAATTAGGCATTTTGACGTCCTTGAATACGGAAATGAAGTTTTTAGTGGTTGGCCTGCGTGTTTGTTATCAGCATAACTTAAAAAGAAATAAATGATAAAAATTTAAATTTTGAAGATCCCATGAAAATTTTTCTAGGATCGTTAAATTTCTAAATATGGTGTGGGTAAAAATTTTCTGATTAATTTGAATTTTTATTTAAATTTAATAAAAACTTTAAATATTTTATAAATGTAAATACAATATTCAAACATAGGTTGAGAGGTGGTAGCACCCTCACATAGAAATTTGGTATATATATATATATATATATAACATTTTCTAAAACTAGCAAGACAAAAGGTAATAGTGAGTGTGAGTCCTACACCAAATTATTTTAAAATAGAAATTAGGATAAATATAAGTTTAGAAATTTGTTATAGGCAACAAATTTGACGTGTATGTGTATGATTTTAGTGTTGTTTATTGATGACTTGGTGACATTTAGTGTGACCATGACCTGCACACAGAAAAATAAATTAGTCACAGTGACCTGGCAAAATGCTCAACTGACAATACAGAATTGACTAACCAAAATAGCTGACTAGCCAAAAAGTGTACTTGCTGAACTAGTCTCCAAAACTGAAAAGTGTACTTGCTGAACTAGTCACCAAAACTGAAAAGTGTACTTGCTGAACTAGTCTCCAAAACTAAAAAGTGTACTTGCTGAACTAGTCACCAAAACACTACTCCAGACTAGGAAGGTTAATATTATCAGACAAAGAAGGCTAGTCGACAATCATAATTATCTGACCAGGAAGGTTAGTCAACAACCGCAGTTTCAAAGACAAGGCATGTTAGTCAGAATCTACACTTGATTAAGAAAGTTAGTCAACAGATCTCAGGTATCTGACTAAGAAAGGTAGTCAATTTTCAAAGAATATTTGAAGAGGCAGGATAGTCAAGATTATTTGCCTGACTAACCTGTCTGGTAATATCTGAAGAGGAAAACGAGTCTCTATTTGATTAAGCTGCCTCATAATATTTGTGGAATAAGATTAGTTCGGAAAAAAAAAAAAAAAAACAATGACTAGCATGTCTCATAATATTTGAGATAGATTCATACTTGCCAACATATCAGTTTTAAAAATCAGTAGATTTTATCGGGGAAAAAAAAAAAAAAAAAAAAAACAGTAGAGATTTTGTAAATTGACATTTTTAACGATAGAGACTGAATTTATATAAATATATAGTAGACAAAAAGAAAAATATATGAATATTTACAAAATATTTTCCATAAATAAAAATTTTCTTTAAATAAAAATCACTCATCTTTCAAACGAAAACAAATAAAATATTGAGATTATGTGTATTAAAGAATTAATTTCAAATCCTAAAAATTAGGGAAAAAAAATATTGTCTATGATATTTACTTAAACACAAATTTTTACATTTATAGCAGATTTTGCTTCATTAAGAAAATAACAATTAAATTGTTATTCATAGAATTGTTAAACTAAATTTTCACTGCATTTAGAAATTAAAATGTTCTCCAGATTTTTATAAGATAATGAGGATCAAAATTCAGTTTTTAATTATCTTATCTGACTGAAAATACACTCACAATGACTATGTAAATATACTATTTAATTACAAAGCATTATTTACAAATCTGATGTGAAAAACCACACGACTTCCATTACCCACTATTTCACGAATTATATGCATTTTTACTTTCATTACCCCACTACCGTAAGTAATGGAAGTATTGTATTCGGTCCAAAAATTCAATGTCGAGTTTTCGCTTAATTTACACGTTTTAAGGTCTCCTGAGTCCAAATCAGTAGTTTTTGGCAATAGTGTGTATGTGTGTGTATGTATGTATGTACGAACGAAATCTTCTGGTTATGATATCTCCTAAACTAATAGAGATAAAACTACGAAACTTCAGCATTGAGGCAGGTCTGGTGTACAGATGAAATTCTGGTGTACAGGCGCCCTGTATAAATAGCTTAATTTCAGGTCTCGCAAGTCGTGCCTTTAAAAACGGCTGTACGGATTATTTTCTAACTCGCTATAGTAACTCACTTTTAAATATGCTTTTGTATGTAATTCTTGTTTTCCGTTCAATAATTGAGTACGCCATGTTTTGGTAAAAGTTGGTATCTCAAAAACGGCTCTAATGATTTTCTTGAAAATTGTTGCATAAATCCATTTTAGATATCCTTTCTCATGTATTAAGTGGTTGTTACAGGAAAAATAACAGTCATCCTGATTAGGTAGGTCAGTTTTAGATCTCGGAAATTGGTGTTTGAAAAAATAACTCATCCCCCCCCCCCTTATTTTTTAACTCGCTATATAAATTCTGTTTTACATGTTTACATATGTATATATATATATATATATACATATATTTATACATACATGCATGCACACACACATACACGCACACATATATATATTAGCTTTCATTATAGGAAATTTGTTTGGTGTCTACTTCGTTAGGTCAATTTTACGTGTTCGCTGACCACATTATTTCTAAAAAATGCATATAATCCGTGTAATAGTGGGCAATGGAAGCCGTGTGGTTGTTTCACACCAGACTTTTTTTTTTTTTTTTTTGAGAAAATTGAGTTAAAATGGTGAGTTTGAAAAAAATCCGTAAAGATGTTTTTAAAGGAACGCGCTTGCGAGACCTGAAATTGAGTTATTTATACAGGGCGCCTATCGATTTTCCTGAACTAACCAACTATATCATTCGAAAGGACTTCTAATAGAATGTTTATATAGCAAATTTGAAGAAAATCGTTAGAGCCGGTTTTGAGATACGGACTTACGGTCCCACTTCTGGTTTCTGATGTCCCACTTCCGGTTTTTCAATTTTTATCAACATTTGGAAAATGCATCTGTACACCAGACCTGTCTTAATTCTGAAGTTTTGTAGTTCTATCTTTATTAGTTTAGGAGATATGATAGCCTGGAGATTCCACACACACACACACACTTACCAATTGCCAAAACCACTTTTTTGGACTCAGGGGACCTTAAAACGTGTAAATCAGGTGAAATCTCGATATCGAATTTTTGGACCGAATACAATACTTCCAGAGCTGCCAACCTAATCCGGCAAATTGTTAGTACCGCCCCTTTTTCTACACCACTTAATTTTTAAAGCAATTTTCTTCAAATGTATTTACGATGAATTAAGAAGAAAAAACTCTAAGAAATGACTGGTGTAGAAAAAGGGGCGGTACTAACAATTTGCCGGATTAGGTTGTCAGCTCTGTACTTCCATTACTTACGGTAGTAGGGTGATGGAAGTAAAAAATCCAAAAATTTAAGTTTGTTTTGAGTTAATTAAAATCAATATTGTAATTTTTACACATACATTTAATAAGCCTCATTTCATTATTATATGTATTCTCTGTATATTTTCCTCTATATATTTTCCAGTAAAATTGCTCAATTTTACAATTTTTCTTGTAAGTTCCTAAAAACAGCAGACCAGTAGAAATAGCTAAAAAAAAAAAAAAACGGTAGTCTACTGGTAAAAACAGTGGAGTTGGCAAGTAAGCAGATTAATCAAAATTTTAATTGGTTAAAATCCTTCATATTTTATGAAGAATAAGAGATTCGTGCTTGTTTGCAGGGGTTTTTGTAAAAGCATTGTTATTAGTCTTAACCTCTTTACTTTTGTAATTGTTTAATCTTTTCTCCCCTTTAAGGTGTTCAACCTTGAAAATACATTTAACGAACTTTTCTGGAAAATATTACTTGTCTATCAATTAAAAAAAAAAAAAAAAAAACTCATAGCTGCCAACTTCTTCAAATTATTCCGTAATGTTGTTAACATTCGCCCTTTTCTTCATACCATATTATTTCTAGAATAATCTTCTTTAGCATGTAATTACAATTAAATATGAAGAAAATTACTCCTCAAAGAATATGATTTGAAAAAAGGGCATTACTAACAACATTCCGGAATCAATTAAAAAAGTTAGCAGCTATGAATACTGGAAATTTAACAAACCACTGAAACAAAGAATTCGCTAGTTTAAACATTCTTCCCTACATTTATTTATTATTAACGCAAGCATTTATCCAACACCTTCTTATCAAGACCTTCCAAATGGATTGTGGCGCCACATGATTTAGTCCATTTTTTATGCACATCCTCATATATGGATTTAGAATTATTTTTAGAATTTATTATATTTAGAATTTATTTTTTTTTCTCCTCGGTGCTTTCGTTTTATACGCTGTGGTTACAAAAATAAATATAAACCTTTTTTTTTTTTTAAGTTCCTTTTTTTAATATTACCCATTTCATTCCCAATTTTTTCCCTCCATAAAACAATAAATCTTATATTTAGTCATAAATTTATTTCAAAGGTAATATATATATATATATAAAAAAAATAGGAGTAATAGCAGAGTACGAATTAATATAGCTAATAAAGCAACTGGGCGGTGTTTATTTATGTTTAATATAACCACTGATGCCATTAATAATCACAACTTTTCAATAAATAAAAATATGAAAATTTTGGGAAACATACATGTTGTAATTAGTTAAAATACAAATTATAAACATTAAAAAATAAAATAAAAAATGTTTCAAACACTTAATTTACTTAACCCTTTACATACCAAATCACCTTATTTTTGGAAAAATAGTTTGAAACTTTTTTATTATATTTCTTTTCTGAAAGAGAAACATCTCATATTAAATTTAGCTTACTTTTGCTTAACAATAGAGAAAGTTTAAATTATAGGGACTTTGAAGTTCCAATGAAAGCCTGTAGTAAATTTAGGCTATATTGAGGAATTTTTTTGGTAGGACTTTAAAGACCCCGTGGGATACAAAGGGTTAAGCCACCTGAATATATGCATATATTTTTTAAATAATGGATTTTTTCACCAAATTAAAATTATAAACAGGTACGACGATACAATGTATTGATATAGACAATATTAACGATATATAAGGTATAGAAATTACAATGTACTAAATTATAAATAACATCAAACTCCAAATTTCCGGTTATTTAAAATTTTAAAATCATAAATATTAATGATACACCTTTTTTTTTTTTTTTTTTTTTTTTAAAGGTGAGGGTGGACATAGAATTTGCATTAAAAACACCTTTTACCGTATATAATAAGAATTTTTTTTTTTCCTTTAATCATCTCTGTAAATTTTATGCACAGATAAATTTTAATATATAGCAATAATTTACAAGTACTTGATCATCCAAAATAACTCTCAGTTACCTGATAACATACTTTCAACATTCTTTATACCAACATTTTAAATAAGATTTTAAATCTCAAGATTTTAAATAGATTTATTTGCTTATTTAAATAAGAAACTAAGTAATTAAAATAAGACATAAAAGACAAAAATCAAGAAAAAAATAATTTTATTGAAAATTATAAATATGTTTCATGTACATAAAGAAGATTTTTCTATCATTTGTATAAAAATTAATCATAATAATAATATAAAAGCACAAATATCATTAGGTAATAAAACGTAATTTTTTTTGCCTTGGCTTTTGCAATACTTCTCAAATTTTTTTAGTCATTATTTTCTAACTTTTTCCAACTTAATTATTTACAAATCTAAATAGCTCTTAAACAAAAACGAAATATTTCCACAGGACTTTGTCTTCATGTACTTGGCTTTGATAAATATGATGGCAAATCACTGAAAATCGTAGGAATAGCACCATCTTTAACAATTGGTTTATTTCTTGGGACTTGATATAACTTTTCTTCTTTTTCATTAAAATATGTTACTGTTTGTATAATTTCACCAGGTTTAAAATGGAGCTCGCAAACCTTAAAATGAAAAAAAAAAAAAAAGGTCATTAGGATGTCGCTAAGAAGTACGTTATATGAGGTGTAAATTTCACCTCATTGCATAGGTTGCATTTAGTTAGGAAGTTGCATATATCAAAACCTTTCTTAATCTATGCATAAATTATTATATACTCGTTTATAAATTTTTATGTGAAAACAGGGCACTTTGGAATCACCTAGGAGAGGCCTTCATCCTGCAGTGGATTGATAAAGGCTGAAATTGATAATGATGATACATATATATATTGTCATATTTCACTTACTTTATAATTCGTATGATTACTTTGGGTATGATTCGTATTCGTATGATTACTTACTACTTGATTACGCACGCACAAGCTTTTTTTTTTTTAATCGATCTGGTTTTATAGATTTTTTTTAAATGAATATATTGCTGTTAGTACACTATTATTAAACATATTTGGAAGCTGACAACCGTATTATAAATGCTATTTATATAATTTATGTATGTTCAAACAAATACGAAACGTCCAATACAGTACAGTCTATGGAAGAAATTTCTTTAAAGTGCCTTTTAACATATTTCCAGGGGTGCAGAATATGTCCGAACGCGCGAACGATGTTCGGGGGAAATTTTGAATATTTATTTTCTTAAAATAAAAATGAAAACGGAAATTAAAAAAAATTGGTGTGAAACAACCACACGACTTCCATTATCCACTATTACACGTGTTATATGCACTTTTTGGAGTTAATGTGATCAGAAGACATAGAATTGACCTAATGAAATAGACAACTAAAAATTTTCCAGTAAGAGAAAGTTAATACAGCATAAGGGCATATAAAACAGAGTTTACATAGCGAGTTTAAAAAAAAGAAGAAGAAAAAAGGTGCGGGGTAGTTTTTTTTAAATTATTATTTTACTTTTTGAAACACCAGTTTCCAAGATCTAAAACAGATCTAACTGATCAGGATGACTATTAATTGTCCTGTAATAACCACGTAAAGCATGAGAAAGGATACCTAAAATGGGTTTATGTAACAATTTTCAAGAAAATCGTTAGAGACATTTTTGAGATAGCGACTTGGCATGTTCAATTGTTGACCGGAAAACAACAATTACATACAAAAGTATATTTAAAAGAGGGTTAATATTGCAACTTTGAAAAAAATACATACAGTCGTTTTGGAAGGAACGCACTTGCGAAACCTGAAATTGAGCTATTCATACAGGACGCCTATCAATTGTCCTGAACTAACCAACTATATCATTCGAAAGGACATCTAATAGAGTGTTTATACAGTAACTTTGAAGAAAATCGTTGGAGCTGTTTTTGAGATACGGGTTTACGAACTCACTTCCGGTTTCGGATATCCCACTTCCTATTTTTCTAATTTTCACCAAAACTTAAAAAATTCATATGTTCACCAGACCTGTCTCAATTCTGAAGTTTCATGATTCTATTTTTATTAGTTTAGGAGATATCATAGTCAGAGGACATCGCCAAAAAACACATTTTTGGACTCAGGGGACCTTAAAGCATGTAAATCAGGTGAAATCTTGATATCGATTTTTTGGACCGAATACAATACTTCCATTACCTACGGCAGTCGGGTAATGGAGTAAAAATATACTGAAAAAACAAAATTTCTAATATTAAACAACAAATTGGCAGCTGTTTTCTTCTGTTACAAGTGTTTTTTTTTTTTTTTTTTTTTTTTTAATACCTATTACTTACATCCCCTGCCCCCCCCCCCTAAAGTTAAGTATTTGAAGTTCGGTGATATATATTTAGTGATTCATTCAAGCTAGAGAAAATACCAAACCTCCAACTCGTTTTTTTTTTTTTTTTTAATTGACTAAAATGCTACAAGAATAATAATCCAGTTCACATAAATAAACAAACACTTTAATGACAAAATATTTACGTATTTGTTTACTTTAGCCGATAAGAAAGGGGGGGGGGGAGAAGGGAAGATAGAAATAGGAAAAACATTTTTTTTTTTTTTTTTTCTTCATAGTTTTGAGTCTGATTCAGTTTCGATTGTGCAATCAATTGCCCCGCCCCCCCCCCTTCCTCGCAACCAAATTCCGCGCGTACACACACAAAATAATAATAATATTAAGAATAATAAATAAAACAGAAGAAAGAAAGAAAAAGCACTTGAGCAGTTAGCTGTGAGTGATAAAACATAAATTTTTGAATGAGTTGGTTCTTTTTGTGTCTTAAATTTTAGTTTTCACATAAGAATTTTAACACTTAGTTAAAACTTCTGTTGTTCTTCTATGGATGTTTATAGAAGCCCAATCATTTCATATTAATTGTTATTAATCTAAACTTATGCTTAATCTTTTTTGTATTATTTTTTCAATTTAAAATTATTTTGCCAGTAACACACATACTATTCTTTACGTTTTTTTTTTTTTTTTTTTTTTTTTTTTTTTTTTTGTATTCAATAGAAGAAAGCATTGGATTCGTAAACATTTTCGATTTTCGGTTTTTGATGGATTTACGCGTTTTGAGAGGTCCACAACATGTTTTGACAATAGAAAATGTTTGTATGTGACAAAAAGTTTTGTGGCGACTGTATCTCAGGAACTACTGCACAGAATTGCATATAAATTAATATACGCAGATGCGCCTTGACATAAGTTAGTGTCTACCAACTTCTGGTGCCAATTGCACGACAGGTGGCATTGTTATACATCGATTTCTGCAATTTCAGGGAAGGCTCTATCTCAGGAACTACTGCACAGAATTGCATATAAAATTATATGTAGATGCACCTTAACATAAATTATTAGTTTATGTCAACTTTTAGTGCTAATCGCTCAACAGGTGAAGCTGCTATACAGCTGTTTTTACAATTTAAGGGTTATATCTCAGGTTCTAATGCGTATAATTGAACAATATTTAATGTATAAAAAGACCATTAAGGGACGTAATGTTTATTAAATTGGGTGTATATAGGCGATATGTGGCGCTGTTATACTGCAATTTTCCCCGTGATCATCTGTACGGTAAAAATTTACTTCCGTTGAACCTTTAAACTGCCTCTCTGATATGAAAATCGTCTGCATTAATAATAGATAAAAATAAAAATAAAAAATAATTTCCATTGCATGATTTTATATAGGAAAAGGTAGAAGAAAGTTAGTTTTGTGGTGGCATCAACATGACATTTTTTTTTTCTTCTTTTTTTCTCCCCGGGAGAAAAAAGGCAGGCTTGAAACTCTTATACTTTTTTTTTTTTTTTTTTTTTTTGTAATGATACATATCAACAAATGTCTGATAGCTACTGATTCTGTCATTCAGCTTTTGAGCACTATTTTCTCAGACTATATGACTCGTTTTGTCGAAGGTTAAAATCATTTTGTATCTTTATAGTAATTTGTCTCATTTTTATAGCATATAACTTATATTTTTTCAGTTTGTTCAGTGAAACAAATAACATGAAATTAAGTACATATTTTTAACAAGATACCTTTGTTTATAACGAATACTTAATAGTATCTAATAATTTAAACTCATATTATTTTTGATTAAATTTATTCTAAAGGAATATATATATATATATATGATATCAAAATTTTAATAACTAAAAATATCAACCTTTAAAAAACAATCATCAATCATTTGAATGAAACAAGTAACATGAAGTTAAATCTATTTATATTTTAACTAAGACATCTATTATTTATCGCTAATAATTAATATTGTACACAAGAACAATTTAAAAATTGAGAAAAGAATATAGTATGTGATATTAAATTCATATCATTTTTGCTCAAATTTGTTCTGAAAAAATTGTTATCAAACATTTAATAATAAATGAAGACATTTTTTATTACATGCAATTATCAACCATTTCCCAAAAATATTTAAATTATAAAGATATATTTATTTATTTAGAACTGGAAAAAAAAAAAATAAATAAAAAAATAAAATAAAAAATAGAACAAATAACAGATAAACGAGGAACCTTTTAATTTTTTTAATTCATCTCATTAAAAATTTTAAATATAAAAAAGTATGAATATTATTCTTGTTCGGAGATAAGATAGATAAAATGCAGCAAAAGATAATTTAAAAACATACCTTAGAATTCGGAGTTATTCAAAATCCTTATAAATAGCATTTTTCCATATCTTTTTTGAATTTTTATCTCTTGGAATCCAAATACGTTCTGAACCACCTTTAAGGGAAAATAAAGCGTTACTATTCTGTGTATAAAAAATATAAATATGAGCTTAATGTTAAAAATATATGTAAAAAATTATAGTTCAGACAAATTAAAATACTTATTTTTATAATACAACGATACGCAAAACTAAGATTTATAATAACGTATTTTAAAATTTATACGTTTTAAACAACTTTGTAAATTAAAACAAATTCTAAATACCATTGATATTGTTAGAAGATTGCTAAAGCTTAGAATTTTACAATTTTCTATTCTAACAAAGCTTTACAATATATATATATATATATATATATATATATATACACACAATAAATAAAGTATTTAGCACTTACTTTTGACCGTAAACTCGATTCGCAGATAATTAAAATCTCTCGGTCTATTTCTAAAATGAAAATTATCACAAATATGGAAATGGAACCGAAACAACATCAACGGATCCACGATTTCAGACTTCTAAGTATTTGGATTTCGAATTCTGCGATTGCATTATCCCGCCAAATTTGATAGGTTAAATTATTCGATTTCGGTTGACTAACTCAAGTTGTCAGAAGGAGACAAAAAAAATAAAACAAAATAAACAAAAAAATAAAAAAATAATAATGCTGAGCTTTTGGACTAGCCAAACAAATTTTTCTTAGTCAATTGACAAAACAGGAACAATTTATTTTTATTCTCTCATCTGACTAACCGGTCAAATTTGAGGAAAATGAAAACTGTACCTGGGAAATTAGTCATCTGACAAGTTTTAGAGGCAAAACGGATCATCAGACGAAACACATTAAAGATACATGGTAAAATAAAACGACTTTTGTGTCTCATGACTAAATGGGATTGTCAGGTAGTGTTCTGATTGTTTAAAATGTTGCGTAATTTTGTGCAAATTTGTCAGTATACTAGGAAAACGTGTACTATGACAAAGATAACACGTTTCTTGACAAGTTTCGATTTTCCATTTTTCTGTGTGTGGTGACTATGCTGGCATGAACCCTACAAATTATGATGTCTTATCCTTACAAGGAAAACGCGCCTTATTTACTGTGCTATACATGGCTTTACCATAGCTTTATTAACGTTCATTGTCATTTTCATATCAAATGCCTTTCTGATATTTTCATATTTAATCATATATTAAGATACTTTTAGGTCTATCTGCATAATGTAAATTTATTTCCCATCAATTCTATTTCATCTCCATTATCATAAATAATTTCTAATTTTCTTTTCTTTCTCCTTTTATTTATTTTTTATTTAGAATCTTTTACCAGTTTCTGGGGAAATAACTGGACACCTAGTCTTGTTCTAAGTGAGTAATTATTATTTTCCCCCTTCAAAAATTATTATTATTATTATTATTATTTTATACACAAGGCAAGTTGATCATTTATACCTACATTAAATCGTAAATCTTTTTAGTCGCAGCTGTCGCAGCGGGAGTAGCAACGGCAATCGTCATTTTATGCTTGTCTGTGGCATTTGTGGTGATCAAGAAAAGGTAACAAGAACACATTTCTATTAAACAAAAAAATTTTAATATGTAATTTCACAAATACCTTATCCTTTTCATTCACTTTCACAAAAACAAATTGGATGTCTTTTCATGAGTTTATGATCATATAATAAAACTAGTCACTTATACATGCAGGGACTGACTTACAAAAATGGGGGATTAGGGTAAAATAATTTATTCGGGCTCCCTACATTGCACAATGCACAAAGTCAAAACTGTGATATTGATTTTTCAAAACTTTAACAACATTTGTACATTCCCAGCTAATTTAATTATTACTTTAAATTTGAAAATAAATGAAATGAAATGTTTTAATTATTATTGATAATTAATATAATTTCATAGATTATTTAAGAATAATTATTTCAAATAAACAAATTTGATATGGGTATATCAAAAAACAAATATCCTTAGATATCATAAATTCATATTATATGATTATATCTCTCTCTCACTACTTACAGTAGTATTTACTCACCTATATTAATAAATATATGACTAATTTTACCAGAACATTAAGTGAAATAATTTATTTTTTAAGACTTATTTTAATTTAACTAAATTCCTTTAAAACATGATTTGAACCATTTGTTTTGGGTACGATGAAAAAACCAGACAGAAAACTATAACTCAAAAAACATTGAGGCCATCGCATACCTGCCAACCATCTCATAAATAAACGGAAAATTTTTAGTGCCCACCCACTTTTTCCCACCAGTCTTTTTTTAGAGCTATTTTATACTTATTTAATCATAACTTCATTTGGAGAAAATTAATCTAAAAATAAAGTGGTGTGGAAAAAGAGAACGTGTACTAAAAATCTCCCGGTTCATAATTAGAATGTTGGCAGGTATGCCATCGTTAGGGAAGCTCCTAAATGCAGCGTAGAAACAGTAAGATGTTTCAAGAGCTACTGGTAAAGAAAAAAGTAGCTTAGCTCCCTACATCTTACCATGATAAAAAGTACCCAACCACTGCAGTTCAGATTATAAAATAAAAAATTAGATACAAAAGAGAAACTTTGCGATACTATACAACTGTGATTTAAATATGAAAGTATCGGTCCGAAATTTTCGGAATCAATCCCCTTTGATTGAGATTTTTTCTTTTTTTTTCTTTCTTTCTTTCTTTTCTTTTCTTTTTTTTTTTTTTTATAAATCTCGTGACATAATAGTGCGATCGTTAGATTATTTTAATTAAATAAAATATGTGTAATCCGTTATTATTATAAGATTTATGTAAAAATAAAATTTCTTTAGAAAGAAAATATATATATAGGGGAGACCAGTGTACCTAGGGCCGCTTTTTTTCAATGGCCGAAAACAGAGCCCTTGACCTCTTTAAAAGTATGAAACTGATATTTACATATCTTTAGGATTATTTACTTCCAATTAGGATTAATATAAATACGTAAAATAATGAATTCTGACAAATAGAAGGTTTTAAAATAAACTTCACTCATGACCCTAGGTACAACACCCTCATTGTACCTAGGGCCAGACCTCATTTTACCTACGGCCGCTTTTTTTCAATTCCCAAAAACAGAGTCCCTGACCTGCTAAAAATCATGAAACTGATATGTACATACCTTTAGAACTAATTTCTTTTAATTGAGATTATGTAAACACTTAAAATAATAAATTCCGACAAACAGAAGGTTTTTAAATAAATTTCACACATGGCCCTAGGTACAATACGCTTATTGTACCTAGGGTCAGACCACATTGTACCTAGGGCCAGACCTCAACGTACCTAGGGCCATTCCATTAAAATTAGATTTCACTTTGTAATGAATAGAAAATAAACATATTTTATAAAAGAAACAATATCAAGTAACACATTTATTTATCATATGATAATTATCATGATGTTGCCTTAATTTAAAAAACCGAATTTTTCACTCTTTTTTTCATTGGGATATATTCTAATAGCATGTATATATTTTTTTTTTCTTTTCTTTTTTTTTTTTTTTTTTTTTTTGGAATGTTTCTTAAATTTCTAGATCTTCTTAGTTTACGGCCACATCTTTTCTTTGAGTAGTTTTTGTACGAGGTCTTGCTTCGGAAAAAGTTGTACCTGTTCAAGCAAGACACACGAAAATATGTTACATGATGATGGTTTCGAAATTTCAACAGGATAAGAAACAGAGACATACAGTTCCATCATTGTTGGTTCACTTTCTTCCTGAAGAAAATCTTTTTTTGGAAATTTATGGAGGGAGCTTGTCTCTCAGCCACATTTGAATTTAAATATTCGCTCTCACCAGGAAACCACCCCAATAGTGTAATAATAGAAATCAATTAAATTATGTTCATTCGAGAGGGCATAATATAACATGATTTTTGATGCACAAAGTGTTACCCCTTATAAGTCCGTTCTCAAGAAATCTATATTTAAGTTTGAGTAAAAATTTAGTAACGAGAAAGGAGTGGGAGGAGCCTCATCAAAATCTGCTAGAACCATGGCTTTTATCAATATTTAGATTCTATTTTAGCGAATTTTTAGGCATTATATCTCAATTGAATATATCTCAAAGCTGAAATAGGCAACTGATGAATGTATCAAAGAACAAGTTTGTCTAAGCTCTTTCAATCTCTGCTTGTTTTGGATTTCATTCATTACTAGCCGCCTTCGGCGACCAGCTGGTTCGCGCTCCCTGAAAAATCCGACTTTACGAAACTCCCGCTCGGTGGCGCCAAAGCGCGGTAAATTCCCGTGCGGAAGCGCCTTCGGCGCCCTCTTCCCTTTTCAATATCTGAAACAGCCTGTTCGCTCACCATGTTATGATCTTTCAAATTTCTGACTTTAGCTAAGTCCCGCTCGGTGGCGCCTGCGGCGCCGTATAACATTTTTTTAAAAGATTTGTGTCTGACTTATCTGTGGTTTTCTCCAAAACTTGCTTATTTCCGGTCTATATATCGTTAAAAAATATTAGTACGAAATGTGAGCGAAAATCTGAATTTGAAACTCTGTAAAATATAAAAGAATAAAAATTTTCTGGTTTTTCCGTAGTTTTCTCCGAAAGTTTCGTACAGAATTTGAACGGTTTATATAATTTTAATAGCCTGCAATAAAAATACTTTAACATATCTTTTGAATGATGTATTATGTATTACAATAATGAATATCTATGATATATTTTAGACTCAAAATGGCTAATCTATCAAGGGCGATTAACGATTTCTATTGAAATCCATCTAAAATTTAAGAATTCCAAAACTGCTTTTTTACAACCGAATTCATAAAAAAAAAGGGGGGGGGGGAATCAATATTATTCTGTTAAAAGTAACTCATTAACAGATGAAATTGGTGAATGGTGTCATTAACAGATGAAATAAAAATGAATTTAAATAAATATAATATGTCTATTTATTTTATTTTTAAAGCTATACTTTGATTTTTAACTGCATACAGGTGAGCCATAATAACGGGCAATTTCGAAGTTCTGCTTTTGATCGATTTTAAATTGAAAAAATTCAAAAACTACTTTTTTTATTTCCAGTATACTTTGTCACGTGGGCGAAAAACAAAAAAGCAATTTTTCCCGACCTCTAGCACCTGGCACTGAAGAATCTTATTCTCTCTTCTCTGTCAAGGTCAGTTGCAAGAGTTTCAGAATTTCATCGAAAACTGCCGCGATACTGAAAATTAAAAAAATTATAACTCATTCAGTTTTTGAAATTTTCTCTCAATCTTCTGGGTATTCAATTGTTGAAGCGAGATCTATATACAAATAAAAAAGAAATTATTTATCTCTAAACGCTTTAGAGTTATAAGATGTTTTGTGAAAAAATCGATGTTTCGTAAAATCTTAAAATATGGATCGCTAATCCGTATTTTGTAAAAATGTTTATATGGTTCGAAAGAGGATTAAATGTCCTTTCCAAATATACCAGATTTTAAGAAATGGAACAGTTACTCAGTTGTACAGGGCGTTTCAAAAAAGACAATCGAGAAAAAGAGAAACTTTCGACCCTTTTTAAAACTTTTTTTTTAAATATAAAAAATCCGTATTTTAAAAAAAAAAAATTGTACCGTAAGAATCGGTAATAAATGCTCTTTCTCGTGGTACAGGTGTATTTTCGATATTTCCAACAGATCGGAAGCGATCGCTTTAGAAAAACCCGCGAAATTTTCCTCTCTCTGCTTTCTCTTTTGAGGAACACGCTGAAGGGCGAAAATTACGATCCGCTCGCTTTTTAATTAGGCATTGGTCGACGTTTTAATTAATATCTCCGGAACTAATTAAAATTTTTAAATTCTGTTTTCACTATCAACTCGGGAAGGCTTCTGAGCACCCGTATGTCAAATTTTATACTTCTGCGTTCAGTAGGGGCTGAACGTATAGATGCACAGACAGACAGACAGACAGACAGACAGACAAACATCTTCTTTTATTATTATAGATTTCAGTAAGGCTGGTGTTATCGATTTAGGCGTGGTTTCACCAATTATTAGCGAAATTTCAGAATTTATAACTCGAAAACCAGCTGACGAGGGCTAATGTTTTATGCATCAAGAAATATATTTATATATGCTTTTTCGATTAATGCTTGTTTGGATTTTTTTTTTTTTTATTATTATTACAGCATGGGATGGTTTCCTAGTCAGTGAATATGTTTTGATTCGCTGGCTCTGGCTATATGCCAGTTACACAAAACCTGATAGAATGTTCACAGGAGTAAAGACCGATAGGGCTTGCCTACATTTTGAGCAACGTCATATATAGTGATTGGTTTACCAGCATCCAGTTACTACAGGATGTACTGTACTATATCCTATACGATCCAAACACATCTCTTTTCAACGGTTGAAGCTTATGACTGGTGGTGGGTTGAAGCAATGTCCCTCATACAACATTATCCTTCATTTAATTATAAAAGTTTTTCAATTAAATTGTAACAACATGAAGAAAAAGATTGCAATGGTACCTAAGGCCATGGATGGCCCTTGGTACAATTCAACTATGTGGCCCTAGGTACAAGTTTCGGTAGCTTCATTCAAAATACCTTCCACTAAAAAACCCACACACAGAGAAGGCTAATTAAGTATCTCATTTATTACTCAATATAACAAGAAAAATTATACACTAGAAATAAAAGACAATTATTTGACTGACTTTTGTAAAATAGCAAAAGAAAATGAGCTGCAAAATTTTACTTCAAACCCTGTAAATTCTTTTTGTACATGTAACTTGTAAAAACTTTCTCTTGAATGGTTTCAAAGTGATTGTAAATGTAGTAACTGGTGTTGTCACTCGCCCAACTGAATATTAAAACTTAGAACTAAATATTATTCAAATAAAGTGGGGTGGACCTAGGTACATGATGGCCTTAGGTACACGGGTCTCCCCTATATATAGTTTATATAATTTAATTATTGTACCTATCAAAATCGAATGGTAATATATTATAATACAGAAGAAAAAATTCATTTTATTAACCTCCTACCCCCCCCCCCCCCCCAAAAAAAAAAAAAAAAAAAAAAAAAAGGTTTCTGAGAAATTGTCGGCAAATAAATGAATTTAATTAGCCTTCTGATTCCAAAAATAAATTACCCTTCTAACGTAATTTTAACAATCATTCCTCTTAATAATGAATCTATTAACTTTTTAGATTTAAAAATTCATTTAAATGGTTACTACCCGCGCTTCGCATGAAAAATGCCTTTTGAAATGGAGAGTGAATTCGGATTAAAATCGGTACTCGTAAATGAGTGTAAATTTAAAGCAATTTATATATACACAAATAAATATAAAGTATGATTAATAAAGTATATTCATACATTTTAGTAATTCATTCTTCGTATTTATAGTAAGTTACAAATATTACAGAGTAAAATTTTTTAATGTAGTTTTAATTTAAAACTATCTGCTCAATTTTAAACAGAAAGTTATTTAAAAACTAAATTTTAATCTTTGAATCAACTGCTAAACAGAATCTTACGTCAATTAGTTCAATTAAACCATGAAAATGAATCAGGTATCATATTAACATAGTATGTTAATAAAAGAAAAAAAAAAGGGGGGGGGTTGTAAAATATAAATACAAATAGTTTAGAATTATAATTGTATTATTATTATTATTAGGTTGGATACATGCCTAAACCGCTCCCAACTGTCCAGCCTTTTTCACGTGATATAAAGATTTAAAAAAAAAAAAAAAAAAAAAAAAAAAAAAAATCCAGGAAACTCCTACACAGCCACAGACAGAGAGAAAAAAATTCTGACAGCATTTTTTGCTTCTTTAACGCCTAAAACATAAATATATCACTTTTTTTTTTTTTTTTTTTTTTTAATTATTATTATTCATTCTACGCTGACAAAAACTTTATTTGATCAATTTTCATTTACTGACAAAAGTCCTTTAAATGAAGGGGAAATTTTGTTTTTGCGTCTGTTTTCCGTTTTTTAAATCCAATACACATACCCTCAATTTTTTTTTTTTTTCTATTTGACTCTAAACACTTTTTAGCAAAATATCAGCTCTCTGGGATAATGTTAACACGTCCCGAATTGAAGGGAAATTACTAATATCTATATTAATTGAGAATGAGAGAAAATTGCAGCATGGCAGCGCCACCTGTTGGGTGATATACAGAGCCTGATTAAGGGGGAAGCACACATTATTTATACTTACACCGTTATTTTTTAACAAATACTTTCCTCCTATAATAAACAGAAAATTCCCATTAAAAATTATTTTAAAAGAATTCTGGTATCTAATAACGGTGAGTGAATTGGATTGTTTTACACCGTTCATTTTTTATAAAAAATATTTCCTGGTCAAAGCGTGGAATTTCTATGACATAAAGTAAAAAATAATTGTAAAAATATTCCGGTGAGAGCGGAGATAATGTGTGCTTCCCCCTTAATCAGGCTCTGGTGATATAGCGTAAAACCCAATCAAAACCAAGTCCAACCAAATATCAAGTTTGGTTAAATTAAGTCCATTGGTTCATGAGGTACAGTGTTTGAAATGTTTTGCTAATTTAAAAAGACAAACATTACACTGCGCGGCAAAAAAAAAAAAAAAAAAAAAAATTCGAGCTCTGATACCATTCTTGCTGATTCCTATGTAAAATGACCTCCTGAATCCGAATATGACTCCCATTTTGCTCTATCACCCCCCCCCCCCCTCTCTCAATTTTTATCACTGTACGGTAATTTTATGACCATGGAATTTGATTTGGAGAATGAAAAAGAATTAATTTAACACCTAAAAACAAAAAAATATAATGTTTAATAAATAGCATTAATAGTAGATTAAAAAAATATAAGAAATGTAATACATAATTTCAGTGGCAAATCCCCCCAATCCCCCAACCTGAATTTTCCCCTTGCTGCAAATTTCCATGTTTTTGAATTTTCCAACTCTGTAGCCCCTCGGAAGATATTTAACAGTTACAATAATACTCCCCCCCCCCCAAAAAAAAAAAAAAAAATCAAATTTATAGCCATAAAGTTACCGAAAAGTAATAAAAATAGGGGGCCATCTCTAAAAAACGGTAGGTGATAGGGCAAAATGGGAGTCATATTCGGAATCAGGACCTCATTTTACATAAAAATTTGCAAAAATGGTTTTGGGGGCAATTTTCCTGCCGAGCAGTGTTATCTAAAAATGGTGCAACATGAATCGGAAATCTCAAAACGTGTAAATTCATCGAAAACTGGATATTGAAAAATTTTCCGAATCCTTTACTTTCTTCTTATATATGCAGAGAATAGTAATAAATCCACTTTTTTTAAAATAAGTAGTCATTTTAAGTTAATTGAAATGCAATATGTTTTGCCTAAAAAATGTGTCTTCAAATTAGAGCTGACATAAATGATGTAAAAAGAAACCAGATCTTAAATAAATAAATATTAGAACTTTCATAAATCATATTCTTTTTTAATTTGTGTATATGTTGAATAGTATAAAATTTCGATCTACTACTCTTTCACTCAGTAAGCCTTTCTAACCATTCTAATGATAGTTGCCTTTTAGAATAAAAAATCTGTAGTCAAGAATATATTGTTGCTAGATTTGTACAAATTACTGTGTCTATGGCTTTATTCGTATTTTAACAAACTGCCAGATTTAATAACTTTTTCCTATAGGAATTTAAGTTTTTAATACGAAAGATTACGTGTATAATATGAAAAAGTACATTAAAGTATTTCTCACTATTTTTTTGACATCATAAGAGAATATTTTTGTTTTTTTTATTTCCTCAAACTCCCATTAATCTTACCTTTCGAAAGATACCACTTTCTATCCTCTACTCCTACAATTAATATGTTATAGAAATATAAATATTAATATAGTTATATTATAAAAAATCTGTAGTCAAGAGTATATGGTTGCTAGATTTGTACAAATTACTGTGTCTTTGGCTTTATTCGTATTTTAACAAACTGCCAGATTTAATAACTTTTTCCTATAGGAATTTAAGTTTTTAATACGAAAGATTACGTGTATAAAATGAAAAAGTACATTAAAGTATTTCTGACTATTTTTTTGACATCATAAGAGAATATTTTTTTTTTTTTTTTAATTTCCTCAAACTCATGATTGACACGACAAATTTCATGTTTGCGTATTAATATATAAATAAAACTTTTAATTTAATAAATAGTTTGAATTTACATTGACTGAACTATTATCAAACAATTTAGCCTTATCATCTTTACATTTTGATCCTGGAAGATTTCATGAATATTTCAAAAAAATATATCAGCAAAATATTTTTTTGGGTTGATTTTTTCAGTGGAATTCAAATGAAAATTCAGATTCGGAGAAATGAGTGTTACCATTTAGAGAAGAAATTGACGAAATTTCCATTCGAAGCAGTCTATGTAAAAAAAATCTGTTTATTATGGCAATAAAGCATTCAGTTTAATAAGAGATTTGTGATGATTACAGTTGTTTCACAAATAAATACGAATGCAACCTCCCCACCCCCTTCACTCAGTTTAGTAAATTTTTATTGCATTTTTTGTTTATTTTATTGTTTGTTTATAAAGTGTATTTTATTATTTTTTTAGACGCAAGGCTCAAACAAATACAACAGTGTTTCATGAGGAGAACCCAAACCCAAAAGACAGAATAAAACAAATCAATTCCCAGCGACAAAAATATCATTCTGCAACAGAAAATTATAATACAGTTGAATTAAGATGCAAATCAGTATGTACTTTTCCAAGAAAACCCAAATCTGCTTTGCCTAATTTACCAGTCGATGCAGATCCTGTTTACGCCCAGCCATTTGAAACTGATACAGCAACAAAGAAAACTTCAGGGACAGCTGCAAATAAAAAGGACGATTTATACAATACTCACATATATGCTGAACCAATAGATTCAAAAAGGAATACACCAAATCATATTCTTGTTAATACAGACAGTCTGCAAGTGAGAACTGATAAACGATTGTCAGCTACAAGATCAAATTTAGAAAATAGCCTAGCTAGCTCAATTCAAATTGATCAACAAAATTGTGATAAAAAATGTGCCATTTATGACAGTTCTGGAAGTACAAACCTTAACAGTCTGAAGATAGCTAAAGAAGTATGCATCTATAGTCATAGCGAGGAAAATGAACTTGGCCCATTAAAGACAAATTTAGAGTATTTAGAACTACTTTAAAAGAAAATATACTTGTCAAAATCCTGATACATATAAAGCGTGTCCATAGATTTTTGTTATTTAAATTCTCCATGAAACCTGGTCTAAAAGCCTTTATTAAAAAAAAAAAAAAAAAAAAAAAAAAAGGAAAATAGAAGAGAAAAGAAATGGAAAAAGTTATTAAAGTTGGCAATAGAGAACAATATGGAGTATTTTTAAACATATGTCTTGAAAATAAGCATAACAATGCTCCAAAATCTTCATTGTACATTCATGACAATGTAAGCTGGAATTAGTATCTAATGCAAAAGGAAAACTTAGACATATATTGAGATTATAAGTTTAGATCAACGTTTTAATTTTATTATCCCAATGGGAAAAAATTTATTATCCCAATGGGAAAAACTCCGATTAAACTTATCAGCCACTCTTTAGAATTCAATACAATCCACACAAAGAATCGACGGTATTTGTTTCAGTCGACATATTTTATATTAAAAGTAATGGATCAATATAGTATAAGACCAAAAGTATCAAAATAAACAATTAAAGAATTCAGTAAAAAATTCTCCTGAGGACTGGCGTTGAAAAGCAATAAATAAATGTTGTACAAACACCAAAAGTTGTAAAAAACTTGCAACAGTTGTTTCGGGTCGAAATAATATCCTAATGCTGCTATTTGAAGCACTCATGCCTACTTTGTTCGCTTGACAAAAGGTCGTATTATTATATTTCGATCCAAAACAACTGTTGAGAATTTTTTTGGAATTTATCATGTTTATATAAATTATTTATTTGTAAAGAATTGTTAACTGGGAATTTCAGTAGCACATAATAATGTAGTCTTGATAGAAAATGGCTGTAGGTGTCACAGAACGTTCTTTGAAGTAAAGCTTTTTAGACATTGTTGAACAAAACACAATATATCTTTGGGTTCATTATTTCTATTATTTTTTCTAGCTATTATATTCCGATATATTTTTTTTCCCTCACTTTTCTCCTGTTAGTGAATTTTGTAATCCAAAACATTTTAACTGACTCTTCCGTCCGATATCTTCATTGGCCACACACATAATCATGTTTCATGCTATTTTGTTTTAATTAGAATTATATTTAATTAGAGTCAGTTTACTTATAATCATTTTGAAGATCTGAAAAAAGAAGAGGGAAAAGCAAATTTAATGAAATTATTAAAATGGCTATATTTTTAAGAAATTATGAAAATCATATAAAGATTAATTAATTGCTAGAAGAAAATATAATTATAAAATCTACAAACGAGGGGAAATTCCATCCATTAGCACAAGAAACATCGATATAATCAAATTTACAATGAGTATCAAATATTTTGTCTATGATTTCAAACATGCATCATCAATAAATTGACTATGCAAATAAAATATATTTTTACTGTAAAGAAGTATTAGTATTATTAATAAAATTTTAGATTTACTTTTATTTATTTATTTTTATTTGTTACCCTAAAAATTATTTGATATTTTTATGTTAATAGACAATAAAAAAAATTAAAAAACAGGAAATTTTCAAAGCTCGATTTAATTTTTATGAAAAATAAATAATAAAAAAAAATTGTTTCAAACATTTGTACAATATGATAAAATTTTCATACTAAGACTATTAAATACTTAATTTAACATCAATTTGCATTTTCCTAAATGATTTGATTTGATTATTTATTTATTTATTTTGGTTACTCTTGTTTAACTGCTCCAGATCACTCAGGACTATAAAAATAACAGATACTTTTAAGAAATCCAACAAATATTATTCAGACAAGAGAGCCAAATAGTGGATTTCTACTGCAGAATGCTTTCGAAACAAAAAATTTAAAAATCTGCTTAAAAATTTAAGAAATGTGTTTGAATTAGTTCTTTTTTGTTTCTCAATAAAATAAACAAATGGGTCTACTTCAATATTAATAACGTTTTAGAATAACGTAATTAATATTAAAGTATATTTAAATAACATCTATTAATAACGCATTTTAAAGAAAAATAACAAAGACAATGTTAAAGTGAAAAACATTTTATTAATGAACAATCGCACAAGTTGAACAAAAAATAACAACAAGCATTAAAAACAATCATAGAAAAAAATATAATATTTCATAAATAAAAATTATAATTAAGAGTTACAGAATCAATTCTGGCAACATATTTGATAAAGATCTATATTTGTACTAATTAGTTTAAAAATACAATTCATAAATTTCAATTTTTTTCCACATTTTTAATATATCAGAAGATGTAAGAGTTGAATATTTCACATAAAGTGTTCCAGTACTGCAATGCAATTTTACAATTTATTTGTTTGAATCATCCTGAGCTTCTTAGGATACACATTGAAATGTTTATTGAGTTGGGACACTAATAACAGCTATGTTAATATTTTTTAAAATTACAGAAAAACAATGCAGAACAATAATATAATTGTACACTGTTAAAAATTTCTGTAAATTTAATGTAAATATTTATCAAGAGTCTCTGTAAATTTACAGTAATTCTTAGTTAAAAGTGAATAATCGAGATTCTCAATCTTTATTCTGTATTTTTACCTACTTTTATTATTTAATGTTTCAGTTAAAATTAAAAATGACTGTTTCTACTTTAGAAAAAGCATTCTAAATCTGAAATACATTCTCATCATTAATTAATTAAATTAATATTAGTTATTAAAATGAATGCATAAAATAAGTTTTTTAACATCTCCGTTTATTTTTCTATGTAATTTTATGTAAGACTTAAGATAATACATTACACAGAGTTTTTTCTGTTGAAATTTTCAATAGTGTAATAAAATATTTTACAGATTTTCTTTCAACAAATTTCTTTAAAATGAAGTATTTGCTGCTATAATTAAATGCTCCAGCAAGTTAGTTATGTGATATTTTAAAATGGCTGTTAATTATTAAAACAACAATTTTGTATAATTTCCTGAAATGTTTTGCTGTAAAACTTGCTTTATTTAAAACTCTTATTGGACTTCAGCTATTATCAAAAACAGTATAGCATTAACCCTTAAATGCATAGATCTGCATCATATGTTTAAAACCTCATATCTGTTTATGTAGCAACCTTTGCATTGTATTTTATTTTAAATTCTATTAAAACTATTTTATCATTTCCGAACGCAACTGGAATCTTTGGCAGTTTGTTTCTTTATCTGTGACAATTTCATTTTGGCGGGTGTTAAGAATTATGATTATTTATATAAAAAGTAATAAAAACATACAGGAAAAATTGTTTGTAACGAATAATATTTACATTTTTGCATATACTGATAAATTTATGAAAGAAAAATGTAGCTTTTTTTGTGATGTAAAAATACATCAATATGCAAAATCGGTTCAACATTAGTTCACTAATCCTAAAGTGAATCCTATGTGTTTTTTTAATTTTTTTTTTTTTCCATTAACTACACTCATTTTCCAGATGATTTCAAAGATTATTTATTATAAATAAAAATGCATACATTTAAGGGTTAAACAAATGCTTGCCAGACATTATAAAGAATACTGAGACATCAAACAGTCAGTTACTTAGTAGCAGTGTTGCCAGATCTGGCTGATTTTTTATTCAATAATCACCAATAATTTTTAATTATAACGTTTGCCTAATCACTTCGAAGATTAATCGTCTATTATATATATCAAATATCACTTTTTAAAATTATTGGTGATTATTGAATAAAAAATCTGCCAGATCTGGCAACACTGCTTAACAGGTCATCAATTCATAAAGCAGTTATTCAATACAGTGAAAATATCGTTTTATATAACAGTATGATGCACTTCCAAGACTTTATACAAATTTTGTAAAGTTATTAAGAATTATTTTAATATAAAATAAATGTGGTGTAAAAACATATTAAAATGAAAGTATGGAATTCACATTCCAAACAATAAATATATTCCAAATATTACATATTTAGAGATTTGGCCCCAAAGACAGAATGAATAGAGTATGATTTCACTGCTAATAATACTTCCCATACTTTATTAATCATTCCATTTTATTGAATACTGTGAATTGAGATTCATTAATTTATGCTTGAATGTTAAATTTTAAGTTGGTGATATTTCGAATCAAAATACCTAGAAAACTTACATAAAGACTTATTTAACTAGCACCAACTATTTAACAAGTCGTTTAATTTATTATTAATCTTTGTACATTAAAAAAAATATGGTTGGTGGTTACTGTCATATTTTTACAGATAATATTTTTGAGAATAGAATTTTCACCTTCGCAATTCATTATAATTATTAAAGTAACATTAGTTTGAAATATTTTTTTAAATTTTTGTTTTATTATATACAATTCGAAATTGTATTGCATTGAAAATCTACAATAACCTTGATTTAATTATCTAACAAATCCTCTTTTTGTATCTTAATTTTACATAACCTTTTAATTCTTACTTCACTAGCATTTCTTTAATGAAACAAAACACCATAAACTGGCAAAAATACTAGCAGTAACATCGAAATGTAAAAAATAAAATAATAATAACATTTTTAACTTAACATATGATCTGAATAAGCCAACATAGACAGAAAATTAAAATTTGATGTTACATTCAATTTTTTTTTTTTTTTTTTTTTTTTTTTTTTACTATTAAGCATTACTGTTTTCATTAATAATTGCAATGTTCAAACAACAAATGGTCTAAGGTTTAAAAAAAGTAAGAATTTACTGAAAAATTTTGATACATGAATTGACACTTCATTAAACAGTGTTCACAAAACGACTTCTTCTGCTCCCAATAAAGCAAGTTGATTTAGTTGGATATACACATTATAAGATTAATAAATCAAATCAGACAGTTGTACACTTCTTTATGAGTATTAGGTTAATCTTTAATTTCTTAAAATTTTTCTCTAAATCCTTACCTTTATTTCATTTCTATAGACTTCTACTACACATATTTTAGCCATCCTACTTAACACGCTGGCATTTCAACGAAACTATTTTTCATGTGAAACAGGGTATATGATGACGATGATAATAATAATAATTATTATTATCAATGCAGAATTTTTAAATATATATATATATATTTCCATGTCAAATGAAACAATTTGTACAAAACATAGACATTGAGATTTTCATGTCGTTAATAATGGCAATGAAACAAAATTACAGATCATCTTGAACAAAGTTTATTCTGTCAAATTAAAAATAAATAAAATATAAAAGAGAGAAAGAGAAAAATAAAAGTCACTAAAATAAGGAAACCTTTTTAAGGTAAAAAAATGAGCTCAGTAAAATGTGTAGAATATCAACAGTATTTCAACTAAAAAATCATCAAATTAATTAAAATAATACAACTAAAGATTGTAAAAATAATCCTATTTTTAATTTCAGACAACTCCAGAAGTCTTCAGGACTTCACGATCCAGATATTTTATCAAATCACACAATGTCATTCATCATGTCATCCTGCTCTTTTCTAACTGTCATATGTATATACTTCTTTAATTGAAAAAAAGTTAGTAATATATGGCCACCAAATTTTATTACTTCATTTAAACCGATTTATTTTATAAAAAATCCCATAAATGACTTACTTTTTTTTCATGCCATAAGGAATAGATCATTCTCCCCCCCCCCCCCTTTTTTTTATATCCCAATGAAAAATAATAAATTTGTGCCATAAATTACAATACAGAATAAGTAAAATAAATAAGAATAAAATAAAAATACTAATGTTTGAGATAGCTAAAAATGTAATTGCATTAAAAGAAACTCAGTAATAGTATTGAAGGTTGATAGTTATAGACATCAACTATGAGACAAGTTATATATTATTTTATTACTACTGAAAAATGTCTTTTGTCATGGTACCTCAAAAATTAAACAGAAATACCACAAATAATACAAATTAAACCTTTTGCCTGTATAATTTAAGAATGAAATGAAATAATTCTTTATAGCTTGTGTCTCCAATATTTGTTCATAGAAAGACCCCCACGGAGGGCATTCCACTTATAAGCCCAGGGCCCTAGCATAATCAATCAGCCTTAAACCCTACAACCAACCAACCAATGTTTGTTCAAATAATGCACCAAATGTAAAACATATAATAAATCTTTTTTTTTTTTTTTTTTTTTTTTTTTTTTTTACATTTTTAACAAAAGAAATAAGATTTAAAAGAAAAACTGTCATAAATTAAGTAATATCAAACTTTAATTAAAAACAGGCAATACAGTGTAATATGAAAGAGTGAGCTTTCGCATCAGTTTTCATTTTATGACATTTAATAAGGAAGTGAAAATGGAATTTAATTTTGTTTGGAAAAATTAAATTAAAAAAAAAAGGAAAACAAAAGTATTATAGATTAGAAACATAAACGTTAAAAGCTCCAATTGTAAATAAACTAGAACATTACAAGTAAATTTATTTATGACTTTCGAATTTATAATGCTATAACTATGATTTTTTTTTTATTTTTTATTTTTTTACAAGCATGGTAAAATAATAAAAACGCTCAATTTTTTAAATTTATATTTTATTCATTAAAAATTATAAGAAACATTTCATTATGACGGTTTTAGATTTTGTATCCAATTTTTAGTTTTAACATTTTTTATACATATTATATTTAAATTAAAGACTTTATAAATTCATATTAACCAAAAATTTTGATGTAAATCAACACACACATACTGAATGACCATTTTATTATAAGCACCTAAAATTTCCAGTAAATCAGCTATGATATCCCATTACTACAACTAGAGGTCTAGGAGAGTTTAAAAATGGAAATCTTAGTTTCTAAGACATTTAGTAGTGTATATTTATGAGTATGAAAGGGAAGAGAGGAAAATGTCTTAAAACAATTTGAAAGCAGACTTTAAGGAATCAATATAGGATAGGAATATTTAGCTAAGGAATGAGTAACAATAAAATCACTGTGTTTGGTTAAATGTTCAAGAACACTTATACATCAAATATTTGAAGACTGAATTCACAAGCAAAAGACTGGGTCCCAATGTGCATTTTATGGTTAATTACATATTCGTAAAGGCTGGGATTCATCTCCAGCCTTATAAAGCAATAGGAGGATAGCAATACAATTGATTTCAGCAGATTTTAATCAAAGATTGCCTCAAATTATTCCTGTATGCAATATTCACTGTACATTACATCATGAGGAATTATGAAATCAGAAGACTAGCTAAAATAATTTTGCTGCATACAACAAACAAGATTAAAAAAAAAAAAAAAAACCTTAAACTAACAAAATTGTCCAATGATTAACACTGGGCATTTAAAAAAGGAACTACTAGATTTTTACTTAGAACAGTAGCATTACCTCTCCTTTGAAAATAGCCAAAAAGATTGAACTGTTAATAACTGGAAAAAATTTAAACAATCAGAAAATTTCATTTTTAGCTACACCATGCAGATGCGTGGTAAAAATTTGGCTGAAACAGTATCAGCCAAATTTTTACCACCATGATATATATGTATCACGGAGATGAATAAAAACTTCTAAACTAACACCATAAATTGTGCAATTTAAATACAGAATTAATGAGCAACATTGGAATATACCTAATATATATTTCTAATCTTTGACTACTTCTCACTGTTGGTCTTATTCTCCTTAAACCCCAGCAAAAATCACCGTTCAAAAAAAGTTATAGTTAAATGACCCTTATACTTTAAAAAATTCAAAATAATAATAATAATAATAATAATAATAATCATTTATCAAGTTTTATGCCTGGAAATTACTCACAAAATTATCTTCCTTGGTGTTATTTATTTATTTTTATTTCTTGTAAAGTATTTTATTTTACCTTATTTCCTCTTTTAACATTACATTTTATTTTTAGTAATTATTTTTACATTTTATTCATATATATTTTTTTAAAAATTATACCAGTATATCTAAAAAAAAAAAAAAAAAATCTTTTTACTTTAACTTGCTAACTACACAGGTTTTGTGCATACTTGCTGTCATGCTACCCTCTTATAATGAAGGGTCATGCTTAATTATCTTGACTCAAAACAATTTTTATGTGTTTTTGCAATTTATGGTGTCAGCTTACAAAGTTTTCTTTTATCTTCAGCCAATACCTGTGTAGGTAGATTTTTCTACAGTAAAAGAATGGATCTTAATTGCATTGCTACAACTCTTTAAGATAGTGGAGGTAATATTATGGTCCAGAGAATGTTTTCTTTAAATGTTTTTGGACCATTAATTTCCATTAATCAATTTTTGAATAAGACTTCATATTCATATAATCATCATGAATTGCTGATGGTTTATTGTAATGGTGATGTCTGTTGACATCAAGAGAGAAGTTTGTTCTCCTTTATCTCTTCACATTCACTAGAAGTGAATTACAATGAGCATATATAGGATATAATTAAACGAGAACGAAAAATCATACAGTATGCACTGATTATTAACACTTTCCAAATGTATATAATTGTTGTACCGTATAACTTTCAATGCTCTTTGCCTACATAATCACACAAAGGACAGACAGTAGTTCAGAAAGGCATACAGATAGACTAATTGAAATCCTAGTCATTCTTAAACATTGTTAGAAAGTGATAAAACTGCTTAACGCAAAAGAAAATACAGCCCTTAGATTCTAATTCCAGCCTTTTATGTATCTGTTTATTTTAGTGTAGCCCTGTAAATCTCAGGGTTAACACAATCATATTCTATACAAAATATGATTTTAGCATACTAACAATAAATATCAATTTCTTTATGATTTTTACAATAGAAAGTTCTTTAAATGTAATTTATAAAAATATCTGTTCTAAAATGCAATGCATTGGCATTTTTTTTTTGGGTGTCCCTGTACAGAAACCAGCTGCACAAGTCCTATTAATGCCATTTAAAATAGGGAACATTCCATAGTGAATTTGAATAACATATATAATTTTGTAAAAGATGGACAGTCGGACAGATAAATACACAAACTGAAATCATATTCACACTTAAAAAAATTTTAAAAAGTGTTAAATTGCTTAATGTAAACAAAAATGCAATTTCAGAAAATTTCCAATTAAAAGCCTTCAATGTAACTGAATATTTTTGTGTGGCCCTACAAATCTAATATCAATCATACTACATTCTGTAGAGAGCATTCATGCATGTGAATAACATATTTAAATTTTATTAAGATTTGTTCAAAGTAAAGATATTAAAATTTGATTTAAAGAAATACCTCTCATAAAACGAATGCTTTGGAATACTTTCAGGTGTCCCTGCACACAAATCAGAGGTGGTATTCACTCCATTTTCTATAGCAAACATCCGATAGTGAGTTTGAATAACATATTTCAATTTCATTGAAATTTGTGTAAAATAAAGGAATTAAAATATAGTTCATAAAAATTCCTCTCATAGAACACAATGCTTTGGAATACTTTTGGGTGTCCCTGTACACAAGCCAGTACAGATATTTGCTCCATTTTCAATATTGAACTTGAATATTATATATCAGTTTCAAGAAATTCCATGAACATTTATGGGAGTTACAATGCATATAGACAGACAAACAAACCGAAGTCATTAACACTTTTCAACCTTATTGGAAGGTGTTAAAAACATTCAGAAAACGATAAAAACGATTAATAAAAACAAAAATGCAATTCTAGCAAATTTTCAATAATACTCAGTAATATAACTGAATATTTTGTGTTGCTCTGTAAATCAAATGCTAATCATACTATATTCTATGGAAAGCATTCATTTGTGCATATGAATAATATATTTTAATTTTATCAAGATTTGTGCAAAGTGAATTTCTTCAAATTTAGTTTATAGGAATACCTCTCATAGAACGCAATGCTTAGGAATATTTTCGGGTGTCCCTGAATACAAACCAGTGCTGGTATATACTCCATTTTCAATGGGGAACATCCAATAGTGGACCTGAATAATATATTTCAATTTCATTAAGATTTGTGTAAAGTAATAGTATTAAAATATGATTTATAGAAATACCTCTCATAGGACACAATGCTTTGGAATACTTTCGGGTGTCCCTGTACACAAACCAGCAAAGGTGTTCACTCTATTTTCAATAGGGAACATTTGATAGTGAACTTGAATAACATATATCAGTTTCAAGAAATTCCATGGATAGTTACGGGAGTGGACAGACCGAGAGACAGGCAAACCAAAGTCATTAACACTTTTCAACCTTCTTGGAAAGTGTTAAAAAAACATCAGATTTTATATCAATAAACATTTAATCTCACACTTTTGGAAAATATAATTCATCAAACATGACTTCAGATTTTCCAAACAGCCTACTTACATCCTACTGATTCCCTGCCAGGAAGAAACTAGGTAATATTAAAAGTAAAGGGTGGCTAACAAAGTGTGATCATAATGTGACAATGCGATCATAATAAAATGGTCACTTACAAATATATATATGAGGGTCATTCTAAAAAGTAAAGAATGTTTGTTTCAAGATAATGAAAGAAAACTTATTTGCAACATATTTTAATATCGTACCTATTTTTTGATGCTGTCGTTGTTCAAATTGAAACATTTGTCATAGAGCTGTACCAGCTTTCCTATACCTTCTACATACTCACTTGCTGCCAAGTTTTTAAATCTGTCGCTATTTCTTTCAATTCGGCATCATTTCCAGATTGTTTTCTGCCTTAAAAATCCTTCAATTTGGGAAAAAGAAAGTAATCACTGAGAGCAATATCTGGACTATGAGGCAGATGTCTAAAAATTTCCCAGTTAAATTGCTGAAGCAATTCCTTTATCAATGCAGCAGCATGTGGATGATTGTTATCAAGAAGAAGCACAATGTTGCTGGACAACAATCCATGCCATGTTTTGAATGACACTGTGTCGTCAGTGAAGGGCCTGGCAGTAGGCCATGGAATTTATGGTTTTCCCTATAAACATGCAGTTGACAAGTAGAATGCCCTTTTGATCTCAATCATAAGTTTTTTGGTACTCAGAATTGATTATTGGTTTGTCATTTTTTGATTTTGTTGGAGAATTGGAATGATGTCATTTTATTGACTGGCATTTTGTTTCTAGAGTTTTATGCAAAATCCATGTCTCATCATCAGTAACAATTCAGTTCAAGAACTCCTAGCCACCCTTCTCATGCTGCATGAGAAAAGTCAGTGCAGCTCCCATTCATTAAATTTTGTGTTCATCAGTGAAAAGTTGAGGAACCCACATGGCACACACTTTTTTACCACCCAAATTGCCATTAACAATTCTATAAAAAACTGTTCTTGAAATTTCAGGGAAAAGCAACCTCAGTTCATCAATAATGAAATGTTTATCATGTTGAATTTTTTCCTTAATCCTTAATTTGAGTTTGTCAATCACAATTAAGGTCGGCCTGATCATTCTTTCTCATAAACATTCATTCGTCTGCCATTAAACATAATAAACCATTTTTGAATTGAAGCTTCATGCATTTTCATAAACTTCAATTATCTGTCTGTAAATTTCAATAAGGCAGACATATTTTGCATTCAGGAAGAGTATTATGCTATGAACCTCACACTTGGTAGGATCATTAATTTTGTCATATGTTTCAAAAGTGCAAAAATAAACAGTAACTGCAGCTGCTCTCGCTGTTAGTGCCAAACTGATGATAAAGATTATGTAAGTCAATTTCACAACAATGAGGGTGGTGGGAACGTGGGTCATCTGATCAAAACATTCTTTACTTTTAGAATGGCCCTTGTATGTGCATATATGTGTGTGTGTGTATATATATATATATATATGTATATATTTATTTATTTACTTGGAACTATAACTTTAATATTCTTTATGCATATAAAAATTTTAAATCATCCTAAAATATTATTAAGTATGTAAAACTTAGTTTAAAAATATAAAAGAAATTTCTATTTTTATACGTGAATTTTTACCAGTTAAATTATTGAACTGTTGACAAACACTAAATTCTTGTCTCTCTCTCTCTCTCTCTCTCTCTCTCTCTATATATATATATATATATATATATATATATATATATAAACCTCAAATTAGGGTAGGTGCTAAAGTGATTGACACCTTTCCCCAAAATAATTAATAAATAAGTAAAAAAATAAATTTACGTAGAAATGCTGCCATGTATATTTAGTCCATCAAACTACTGACTTATTTTTAATTACTCCAAGACATTTTTTAGGTTCAGTTTGCTTGGATACTTAAGGTGAGTCAATGCTTTAATCTTGTTATATCTTAATTCATTTTAGCAATATTTCTAAACAGTTGCAATTTTTAATCTATTAGTACACATATTTAACTATTAAAATGTAAATTTAAGTGGTTGCTAGTACTTTTTGTGAATTAATAAGCTATGTCAATTACTGGATCATTTATCCAACTATGCACCAGTAATTGGCACAGGGTGTCATTCAGTGGCGGTTGGTTGATGCTTTCTTATATTACATTTAAATATATAAAACTAGAAAGGTTTTGCATGTAAATTAAATTTAAACCATTTTTTAACCTTTTTATTCAAATTTTCAGAATTGAATCCAGATGCAAAAGCTCACATTGAAGTATTTCAAACAGTATACTGTTCAAAATAATGTATTAAATTTAGAGTAAATAATATATATATATATAGTTTTTGTTCGTGTTTATTACTTTTAATATTATTTATTTGAATTTTTTAATGGTTACTTGTGATCTATTAATTCAATCTCTACTAGCTTTTGTCCTTTTTTCCTAATTAATTTTTTTAATTTTCTTTATAATCTGTCATCTTCGTTTGGTTGCTTCTCTGCTTTGCTGAAAGAGAAAGTTTTAACTACAGAGAGATTTCAAACAAATTGTAGTATCCTAAGTTATCACCAATAATTCTAAATATATAATCATTTAAATACTGTAATATTACAGTTGCATGATTCATATTTTTCAATTTTAGGACTTGTTTATTTTTCTAATGTTTAATACTTTTACCATGCTAATAATTTTTCTTTTGAACTTTTAAATAACAGTATATATATATACATATAATACTTTTTACAATTATATATAACTAGATATTTATATATTTTAATAACTCTAAAATAAAATTTTTCACTAGCATAAAAAGTTAAGAAAAGTATAGCTATTTAGACTAATAAAAAATGCCTTATTAGCTCCAAATGAATTAATTCCTACTAAAAATATCCATTAAAAATTTTTATATGCACCATATAAAATCTTGAAATTGACAAGTATAAAAAACTTATTTTATAAAAGCATCTTAAATCATTGACAGAACTGTAGATTTTTTCAAATAAGTCATGCAGCTACACCAAAAAATATTTAGTTTTTTATCAGTAACAACTCAAACAACTAGTATTTCAAATGTTATTCTTTTGCAGATGAAAGTATTACTTGCTAAATTGTTTAACAAAAACATTTTCAAAATGAGTTTCATAGTTCTGATTTCTAAGTATACTCTCCATTCATTTTTCTTTTTTTTTTTTCTCCCAATATGTTAAAATTTATAAAATACAGAAATGTACTATTTAACAATCCAAAATCACATTGTTTCCAATAAAATGTGCATACACATACAAGATACAGTTTTGTATATACATATTGTGCAAAACTATACTTAATTTTTTTTTAACAACATTCTAAAAATAAATAAATAAAAGTACTATCTAAAAAAATAGCAAAACTTGAAACATTTGAACAACATTTAACAATCATACTACAATATTTTCTAGAATTAGAACAAATTTATAAATTACTTTAATGTAATCAAAAATATTTAAACAGCAAATTTTTTGATTAAGATATTTAAAAATAAGAACAATTTTAAACCAATTGCTTCATTTCATGTAAGTTCAATAAAACTTAACTGTAAATATCATAAATGGCTATTTAAATCCAAACTAACCATCAGATAGAAATCATTTTTGTTATTTTCTATCGCTCACCCTAAAATCTATAAGCAAATTCATCCAAATTTTGATATTCCAAATTCTTCAGAAATGGCCTTATAATCAAGAAAATTCTTGCTTCCATTATCAAAACTAAGTCACACAATCCCTTTGTATATAAAGTAGTTTAAAAAAATAATTAATACTCCCTTCGTCCCCTTATAAATTCTCTTTCTTATAAATTATATAATTTATATATTAAATATTATTAATATAATTTAAATTATTCTTATAAATTATATAATTTTCCAAGGGAAATAATTAAAGAAAAATTATACCTGCAACAATCAACTGGAAAAAGTTTCCATTATTTAATAGCATCGATGCATTAAACTTAGAAGACAGTTTACAAAGTAAACTTTAAACTAACTTATTAAATTTTCATTAACAATACTCAATTTTGACACAGTATCCTTACTATGCATTTAAATTTATACCCAAATACAAATTTTTAAGTCACTGGGATAGAGTAGTTTAAAATTAAAATTATTCAAAATTTGACACTATAATTTCAGATTATTTTCTTGAATATCTCTGAAAATAAATATCCTAACTTAGAAGTAACTTCATTTTTAAACAGAAATAAAATAAAATCCACATATTAAAAACATTAAACATAAAAAAAAAAAAAAAAAAAAAAAACACTTTAATACACACAAAAATCTCATTAAATTTTTCAATATGTTAACAGTTTAAAATAACAAAGCTTTACACCATAAAATCCTGACATCATCAGGTAAAGAAGTATAATTTCTAATTTATCAGGTATAGTTCATAATCCCAGCTTAATAATTTCCATAGTTTATTTGAATGAAAAATTCTCACAATTTTATTTAAATGTAAATTATTAAATTAATACATCAAATTCTTATGCATGACCCATCAAAATAATTGCATATTAATTTATAATTTTTGCTTTATATTCTTTTTATACAAAATGTTTACTATTTTTGTATAAGTAAAATTTAGATATCTCTATCAACATTGTTCATTTAAGACATTTTTACCCAAAAGAAAATGAACTTCTACACAATTCCAATGCAAAAAATCTAATATCTCCAGGAGGCAATTTAGTATCTTGGGGAAGAACATCTTTATCTTTAACAAGTCATTCCCTAATCACTGCTTTAAAAACTTAACATAAGTATAAACAATGATATAGGGAAATTTCATTACAATTATTTGATATAAGAAGTAAATTTCAATTTTTAGAGAGCCTCTAAAACTAGATCTCTATGAAAAAAGCTAAAATTTTCTAATTGTACAAATCACGTAAATTTTTTGAGTTACTAGATAATTGAGTAGCATAGAATTATTTTATTTTACTAAATTTGGGAGATTATATTTAAGAAAAATTTACCTGTGTTGATTAAATAATATAATAAAAGTTTATATTGTTCTGAACTGAATGCTACCATTTTTTCTGTTACTTCCAGCAAAATTAGTAAACATATTTACTTCTTTTTATACAATTGTGGATTATCAATATTTTTTTTAACTTTTAAAAATTAATCTTTTAGTGAGAGGAAAGGAGGAAAAAAAAAAAAAAAAACAGAGAAAGATATGTATATATATTTGAGATATATATCAGAGAAAATTTCTGAGCTATTAATTCTCAACACGTTTAAAATCAGAGGGCCTATTTCAGCTTAAGTGATTCACAATAATTATTAATTTATTTTACCGCAGAGTACTTAATCTTTTCACATAGATTTTTTATACAAAGAAAAAAAAAATAATCAGTTTAATTCTTCCTTTCTTCAATTCAGTAAAACAGTTCACATTATAATACATATAATATATATATAGTATTAAATAATATAAAAACATCATTAAATATTCCCTACCTAAAATGGATAGTAGAATTTTCATAAATTTACTAATAGGGTGAAGAAAATTTAAAAAAGAAGAAACAACATCTTAATATCATAAAGTCATTCATATCACAACATCAGTCAAATGTACAGCAGGCTAAGCCTTAGACAAATTTAAAGACATATAAATGGAGCAGCAACCAAAACGCATTAAATAACGCAAAGAATTAGATGTTATGGTCTACACAGTTTATGTATTGCAATTGCTTTGGGGGGGGGGGGGGGGGAATGAACTTTTAAAATGGATAGGAATGATAAACTACAGTTTGTTTGATAATTAAGTGAACATTTCATTATTTCTCATCTGCAAAACTAATAAAAACAAAATGCACTAACATGCCTCAACATGTAATTTTAATTTCATCTTACACACTAATGCCTTAATTCTGACTTTTATTCATTGCAGATTAAGAACCTAATAACAATATATCCAAAGAATAAAAAATTTCATTTAAAAATAAGAAGAAAGGTTTTTTTTTACCAAAAATACCTTTTCCCTATTAAAAAAAAGGAAAAAAAAAAAAGAACAGCAAATATGACTGTCTACACTCTTAAAATGTGTTACAACTCATGTTTCTGTTATCTCATAGCTGCCAACCTTTGAAAATCAAAATTAGGGAGATTCCAAGCTTTAAGAATCAATATTAGGGAGATTTTGTATACAACATAAACACAAGCCATAAATAGAACATTAATAGTACAGTAATTGATGGAAAGAGAAGGAGCAAATAAAAGGGAAATTTTGCAGTATCTAGAGGCTTTCTTCTTATTGCAAATATGAGAAAATAAATAAATAAAACATACTGAATTTAAAATACTACTAGATTATATTAAATTTTAACCATACTGAAATTATATATATACATACATAGACTTGGGAAAAATTTTCCTATCTGAAAAATCTATTCTTCATTTTTTCCCCAAGTTTACAAATTCAGTATAGATATGATATATAAATACTTAATTTAATTGAGGAAAAATAAATAGATTCATTAAGTTCAGCAATAAAGCCTAAAAATAATTACATATGTGAGAAATATTGATCACTTCTATTGTTTTATTGTTTCTAGAATTGATCACTGATCACTATCCAGAGATGGGGGAAAGGGGGGGGGGATAAAAAAAATAATTACAGAGTAAGAAATATTAAACTCTTTCAATTCTACTTCTAGAATCTAATAAAGCAAATTAAAAATAAATATCATCATCTATGTTGCAGATGGATTGAGAGATAAAATACTTCAAAACACTTGATTGCCGATCGCTAGTTAAGAGATAAATAAAGGAGGAGGGGAAGGGCAAAAAATAACAACATGAGCAAGAAATATTTAACAATTCTATTTCTTTATAGGTTCTAGGATCTCATAAAGCAAGTTTGAAATTAATATTGACATTTATGTTGTGGATGGAGAAAGATTGGGAATCGGGAGCTTTCGTAGAACATTTGAAAATTAGATGGTGCGTGATGAAGATTTTGAAAAAATCGGGAGATATTGTTTTTCGGGAGTTCGGGAGACTGACTCAAAATTCGGGAGTCTCCCGAATTTCTCCAGAATTTTTCGGGCGAGTTGACAGCTACGTTATCTGTAAGTTTTTGCATCCTATTCCTACAAAAAAATATCAGTGCATTTCACAGTGCAAATTGTTTTTAGTAATACGAAGGACTATCCATTTTCTTATAGGTTACGATATGAAGAAATTTGTCACTACTTTCCTTTGTTTCTTTCATGGATCAGGCAACCGAAATTTAAGAAAATGAAAATTCAATTTTTTGCCACTTAATAAAATAACAGAAATATATTTGTTCTAAACAGTGAATATGTTCTTGACTATTTTTATGAAAAGCAATGAAATTCTTAAGATGACAGTAAACCTAACACTGTTTTAACAAGAGATGGTGATAGTGATTTTCCAGAAATCCAAAGATTATTTATTAATAAAATAATTTCAGAGAATAAGCAACTCAAAAATTTATAAATACTAACAATGATATAGCAGTAATCGGGGACTACATTTATAGCTTTCATAAGTTTTAGTAAAAAAGAAATAATTTGGTAATACCTTATCTTAGAAATAATACAGAAAGAATTTTAAATACTAAAGAATTAAAGAATTTTACTGAAGAAATACTTTTTTTTTTCATCCATTGTAAAGAATTATTTTTAACTATGAAGATTGGTGAATTTTTCAAATAAATTTGGACAAATAAACAGTGTCTTAACATTTTGCTTTATTAATTAGTAGTGCAGACAGGATTTTTTTTAGAAAGGTCATGGAGGGGCTAACCTAAAGCGACAATAAGTGACACTAAGAAAATCTATAGTGTGTTCACTAATGGGCCCCCGATTTTAAAATTAAATTACTTCTAATAGGAGAATGAAACAAACGGCATGTTTATTTTGAAAGCTGTAAAAATCTTATGCACAAGTATCCAGGGAAATTCATAAGAAGAATTGCAGCAGAATCAGGTTTCAAACCATCCAGCACCCATACAATTCTGAGAAATAATCTACCCATGTTTCCGTTTAAGATCCATGCCATTCCAGCTCGAATTGTGGAACAAAAAGAAAATTGCACACAGAACATGCTAAAAATAATTGATGAAGATGGATTAGACTCTGAATGCATATGGTTCACAGACGAATCACATTTTTATGTGAAGGGCAATGTGAATTGCCAACAATGCCACCTTTTGACAATACTTGTAAGAAATTCTGATTCACATGTAAAAGATTTTTACAGCTTTCAAAATAAACATGCCGTTTGTTTCATTCCTCTACCTACCTTTGTTTAAGAGCAATTTCAATTTAAAATTGGAGGTCGATTATTGGATACCCTATAGCGCAATAAACTCACCTATTTCTTGAGTTAAACATTTTGAATTATTAAATTAAATCATCCCACCACATATGTATAATTTCAAATTATAAACAGAATTTTTAATAATTTATTAGTAATAATTATTGATATCTGTCTTACCCCTTAATGATCACATTCTTTTTTTAGATAGCTGTCATAAAAATGCCTATTTTTCAAAATGTTCATTGTTGAGCAAAAGTTTTTGTGAATTGTTGTGCTTATGTGTGCAATTACAACATTATAAATGATTTTAAAAAGTCAAAGATATTTGTAAAAAGAATTTCAGTATAACAATAAAATTAAATATACACATATTCTTCAACCACATTTCATGAAACCATGGAAGCATCTGCGCAAGTGCTAACTCAATGAGTCCAATGCTAAAATGGGGGTGACAGTAATCTGACTCGGAAAAAATGAGCAATAACAGAGCGCAGAATCACTAGATGTTTTCCAAATTTCAAACTGTTGGTCAAGCTGGCATCCCTCCAACATTTTGGATGCGTCCTCACTGCTAGTTTTAGGATATGTGGTTGCACTGTATATACGTTTCAGCAATATGCAAAACAATAAAGATCATTGGACTAAATATGAAATTTTAAATATATAAGCTCAGAACACTTACTAAACTTAATTTGTCAGCCGTGCTTAGTTTCAAATGCTACTCAAAAATGTGAAATTAAAATAATGTGCGTTAATAGAGATGATAATGCCAAGTCAATTTAAAAATTTTAAGTTTTGTGAACCTATACATCGATAAATGCACATAAATTATGTAGAATATATTCCTTCTAGAAATTGTAAAAGTAGCTTGCTGTACATTTATGAGCAGAGTACACAAGATGGAAAGAACAATTTAAATACTCCACTGGAGAATCTAATCATTATACAGTAAAGTTTAATGATGATTAAATAATGAATCATAACAATAAAATTTAGTAAAATATATATATATTTAAAAAAAAAAAAAAGATGAAAGAGGCATTTATTTTAAGCTATTTGAACAGCACTTTTTGAAATACAGGAGATCTATAAAGATAGATCTACAGTACAGTATAATGTATAGTAGATCAGTATATACACGACTATAACTACAGTACTGTAATTCTAGATATAGTGTAGATATATACAATACTACCAAAGCCTCCTAGATTATTACTGCAAGCCTGAAACTTTCCTGCATGAAGCCACAGCCCAGGTCTTTCTGTATTGTTAATTTTTGCTTCAAACCACTAAAACCTTCTCTAAATACTGTTCTCTAATTCTTTATCATTATCCTTCTCTAATTCTTTATCATTATCCTTCTCTAATTCTTTATCATTAAATATAAACATTCTATTAAAATATATCATGATTGCACCATTGTTTTAAGACACAGAAGACTATACATGCCTCTATAGAGGGCTCTACATGCTGAAAATGGATGATACATCATTAGACTGAGAGGTGCTTGTGTGATGACACAGGCGTCAGTGGCATATCAAGGATGGGACAGCGGGGGCGGGCCATCCCGGGCCTCTGATCATGAGGGGGGCCTTAAAAAAAACTTAGCCTTTTAGTATATGTATCTGGTAAGTTATAGTGCCATATTTTTAACAAGACACATTCTCTATAATACCACTTTAAGCCATAGGTTGCAGTCTAAAGAGCATATAGTACAAAATATAAGTGCACAGCAACTCCAAAACCAAAGAAACTTATTTATGCAAAGTTTGACTAAGCTAAGCAAGTTGGTCCCTGGCCCTCTTGTTGGGTTAGGCTTCCGAATCAATCTTAAGGCTTACTTCAATACCTTTTTCTAATATTAAATTCAAATGAAGAAGTGCAAGATGGCCTCAATATGAGAAGGGCTCCAATTAGGGGGACCCAGTAAGACTTTTGCCCCAGGCTACGAGAGTTGTAGATCCACCACTGAAGCAAGTTCAACGGTATTGTTCGAGTCATGGATGCCTGTAAATTTTGTCAACATGCAGTCATTCAATTTTTAAAGGTGGAAAAAGTAAGTGCTGGAGAAACTTATCATAGAATGCAAAATGTGCATGGTGCAGAGTGTATGACACACAGATCAGTTTTTCCCAATGATGTAGCAATTTTTGTAAAAGACACACTGCAATTGCTTCCTAGGTGATATCCACATGAACCAAAGCAGTACAGATGACCCTATCCTGTTATATGTACTGCTTTGTCCTTTGTGGAAATCTTTACACCACTAAAATACTGATCTGCATGACATACACTCTGTGTTACATACATTTTGCATGTAATGATAAATTTCTCTAGCACTCATATTTTCCAGTGTTAAAAATTGAATGACTGCACGTTGATGTTTGGAGGTATCCATAATATGAATAATACTGTTGAACTTGTGCATATGCTATCAAACAAGCATCAGTCATAATTTGACAATATGGTGAATCAAATTAAATCAAATTAAATTATTGTGAATCAAATTAAATCAGTAACTTATTACCACTTTGAAAAATATGTTTCTTAAAATTGTTACTAAGACACGTAAAGGGGCATGTTTAATTTGTAATTAAGCTGCAAGTGTAAAATTTTCGACAAAGAGAGATAACGGAGGGATTACTGTGTTTTATTTTCTTTACATTTAAAAAATAAAGTAGCATGTTGTGGCCAACACAAAGTTTTCTTCTGTACTTTCCTATACAATTATTTATTATATTTTTTTCTTTATGAATGCAGACAATTTTCATCTCAAAGAGGTATTACAAGAAATGTACAATGGAAGTGAATTTTTATCATGCAGATGACATCCTTCCTATTCTTGAAGATATTTGCAGTATAGAAGCACAACCAATTTGACGATATGCATCCAAATTGAATCAGCATGTCTCACAATGGCTTTTTCACACATCGAGTTTTGTTTCATTAAACTCAATAGAACCTGAGATATAGCCTTCCCACAAATTGCAGAAATCGCTGTATAGCAGTGTCACCTGTTGAGTTACTATCACCAAATGTTAATGAGCACTAATTTATGTCAAGGTACATCTACATATAAATTTATATACAACTGTGTGCAGTAGCTTAGTGATATATAGCCTTCCCTGAAATTGCTGTAAGGCAGTACCACCTGTCGAGTAGTTGACAGCAGAAGTTGGTAGGCACTAAATTATGCCATAGTGCAAATACATATATATGTATATCTGAGCAGTAGTTCTTGAGACAGCTGGAACAAAATTTTTGTCACATACACACACACAGACATTTTCTAAAAGTACCCAAATCGTGTTCTGGACCTCTTAAAACGTGTAAATCCATCGAAAACCAGAAAATACTTACAAAACTAATACTTTCTTTCATTGAATACAGAAGAAAGCAAAAATCATTGTGTAAATAAAAAATCTGTTTAGCGTGCATAAATGACATTTTTTATGCTGAAGAGATTTTTTTTTTCTTTTTTTTAATTTTATTCATTGACTGGCGATTCTGATTTTATTAAGCAGTAGTTTTAAAAGTAGTTTGTATTGATTTTATTCTGGTCCTGGCAATTTGATCAGATTAAGCAGCTGATTTTATTAACCAGTGAATTTATGAAACAGAGGTTACTGTACTAATAATTTTTTCTTATACATTCATTAATTTTAAATTTTTAAACTTTGGATTATGGCTTAACATATTTATACAATTTTACTTAAATATAAAAACCTTATTGATTTGCCTTATTTGCAGCCGGAACATTTTCGGCTGTACGCCCAGCTCTCATCATCAGCGACGACTTCTGTGTTGGAATCTCTGTTTCTACTGAAACGATCTTTCCATGCAGTATCCATCATGAGGTGGTGCCACATTTTATCTGGAATTATTCTTACGTACCTAATTTATTCTATCAATTTATTCTTACATACCTAGTAATTTAATATACAAGTGAAATTATGTTATTATTCACTAGTATATGTTTAGTTTGATTAATATTCTACTTTTATTATTCAAATTGAAAATGATTTTTGATGGGCTCCAAAATGCACTAAATCCTAAAATCCGCACAACCTCTGGTCTCAAGCTCTGTGGATTTTTGACTCTCTACTGTATTTCATTTTCACACAAAATTTAAAACTGCTTATGACTTCAAATTTTTTGCATGTCTGTCTATATTTTCATTTCCACAAATATTTTTAGAATTCTATAAAATACTTTTTAACTATATTTACCCATCACATCATAAATACTTTTCAACTTCATTGGAAAGTGTAGAAAATGCATAATACAACCAAAAATGCCCCTCCAGCAATTTTGCTTAATGAAACTAAATATTTTTATGTAGTCCTGTAAATACATCCTTTATAGTACAGTCAAATTAGACAAAAAAAAAAAAAAAACCCACTAAATAAGGGAAAAAATTTATGAAGTTTTAAAACTTTGGAATAACATTCCTGGGGCTCTAGTAATGCAAAACAAAAATGTTCCCCCTTCCTGGGTGGGTGTTCCCCCTCCCTCCTTTTCCCCTCTAGATCATATAGCTCTTTCAGATTAAGAAAAACAGAAATAATAATTTATAAACACTTGAATTTTTGGGATAAGATTCATGAATAGTCTAGTAATGGGAAAAAAAAAAAAAAAAAAAAACGTCCTATGGAGGCACCCTTCCCCTGAAACTGAATAGCTACTTCAGATTACAAAATAATGAGGGATTATAAAGGAATGTATTATAGGAGTAAATATGTATATTGCTTTGAAATTTTAAAATTGAGGGCTTCAGTAATGTAAAACAAAAAAATTCCCCCTCTCTGGGTGGAAGCTCCCCCCCACCTCTTTTCCCTCCAAACCATAAGAATAAAAGAGAAAATAATTTCTAAACGTTTGAAATTTTAGGATAACATTCATAAATAGCCTACAAATGGAAAAGAAAAAAAAAATCCCCTCTTTTTCAGGAGACACTCCCCACATCCCCCCTCCCCAATTATATAGCTCCTTCAGATTACGAAAAATGAGGGACTATAAAAGAACATAATATAGGAGTAAATATTTGTAAAGTTTTGAAAATTTCAAATAATACTCATGAGGACTCTAGTAATGTAAAGCAAAACAGTACCCTCTTCCTGGTGGAAGTTTCCTCCTTTACTCAAAAACTGAACGGCCTCAGATTTCAATGTTTTGATCAACTAGTAGATCAGACAAGCAATGCTATCGTTCTTTCTCACTTGCCACTTACAACTGATGCTGCATTCCTCTATTCTCATAAGGTTTACCAGTAAGTACAGATGTAGTTGGGATATCGCTTGGATCCAACGCCCTGGGGGTGGAAAGTATCTAATTCCTACTTTTTTCTTATATATCAAAGATAAGCATCTGCTCCAGAAAAGGTACTAAATTTAGTTTCATGTGGCTATACGCAAGGTTATGGAAAAAAGTACAAATATGTTAAAACAGACTTATTGTGCACAGTAACGTGTAAGCACTGTCACGAGCAATAGGGAGCCCATTGACATGATAGAAAAACTTGAAGATGACATTCATGATGAACTTGATTAATTTTTATTCTATGTTCAGATGGTTATTTGAAAGTAATAAGCTTATTGACATATATTAAAATTGTGTTACCTTTATTTTACTTTTTTATTTTTCTTTATATTTTACACAGATATTACCTAAAGTTCTTTATTATCATTTGGAATTTTTTTTTTCAGAAATTTTCAAAAAACATTGTTTTTTTTTTTCTTTTTTTTTTTTTTTTTTATAGTAGTTGTCTTTCAAAAGCAAATAATTTTGCATAGATTAGAAAAAAAAAAAAAAAATGGAAGACTCACGGAAAATTTCGAAGGTTTTTTTATGGAGGGGGTGCAAACTCCTCCCAAAGAGGGACTTGTTTTGTTTTCGATTAAGATACCCCATATGAGTTGTTTCCCAAAGTTTCAAATCTGTATATTTCATTCTTATTCTTATTCTTATTTCTAATCTGAAGGAACTATTTGATTTCAGTGGAATAAGGAAGACTTTCTTTCTTCCACTGAGAATTTCCAAGCATAATTAATATAAATTATTATATAAATTACATCCAATTATATAAATTATTTCCATTAATTTTTTTTGCTTTCAACGAATTCTACGATTATGGGGTGAAAGGTGTGGGAGGGAGGGGGGCAGAGAAGCTCACACGCCAGAGAATGAAGAACTTTTCATTTCCTATTATTAGAGTACTCAAAAAATTTGTCTTTAAGTTCCAAACTCTATATATTATTTTCAAATTTTTCTTAAATTCAACGAATTATATGCTTTTTTTTTTTTTTTTTTTTAGTGGGGAGGGGAAAACTCTCACCCCAGAAAGGGGAAGTTTTTTGTTTTCCATCATTAGACACCTCATGAGAATTTTCGTAAAATTTCAAAACTATAAACTATTTTCCCATTTTTCTTAATTTCAACTTTTTTTGTGGGGTGGAAGGGGAGGGGGAATAACACTCCATGGTGGATATATTTTTAATTTTGTTTTATACTATTAGACCCATCAAGAATGTTATACCAACATTTAAAAACTCAATAAATTATTTACCCACTTTTTAAATTTCAATAAATTGAATAATTTTTTAGGGGAGGGGGGGGGGGAGAAAGGGGTAAGTTTCTACCGCAGGGTGGAAAACTGTTTTCCATTAATAGACCTCTCAGGAACATTATACCAACTTTCCAAAACTCTGTAAACTAATCAGTTCAAAAAACCCTTAACGGATTAAAAGTTTGTGACGCCGCTACTTTATGGCTATAAGAATTTTAAATATGAGTCTTAAAAATAATGATATCAAATTTTAAGTGACGCTTTGCAATTAGTTAAAATATACATAGATTTTCTTATTTGATCATTTACTTTTATCTTTTATTTATATTTTTAATGCAAACGTAATATTTTTAACTTTAAGATCAGACAGATATATAAAATACATTCACTGATGCTTTTTCATTCGCATTTCAAATTCAAAATAACAGTTTTAAAAGGAATTATATAAAAATTCCAGTGGCACCTCGGTGTTATTTTAAAAGATATGTTTTTAGATTCCATTAAAATTACTTTTGTTTTGTCTAATAAAGTATATTTACACATTTAAACACTGCTTTTAATTTTCAAATATACTGTCAAATAATTATACTTTCACTGAGTTTGCATTATAAAGTAAAATTATTTATTTCAATAAATTGATTTATCTTTTGCATCACGCTATCCAAAACATAGTATCATAGTATCCAACTAAGTGAAAATTTGCTCAAAGAGGTAGTGTGATGTAAAGAAAACATTTACACAAATTTTACTTGCAGTTTTGGATAGCGTGACGCAAAAGATAAATCAATTTATTGAAATAAATAATTTTACTTTATAATGCAAACTCAGTGAAAGTATAATTATTTGACAGTATATTTGAAAATTAAAAGCAGTGTTTAAATGTGTAAATATACTTTATTAGACAAAACAAAAGTAATTTTAATGGAATCTAAAAACATATCTTTTAAAATAACACCGAGGCGCCACTGGAATTTTTATATAATTCCTTTTAAAACTGCCATTTTGAATTTGAAATGCGAATGAAAAAGCATCAGTGAATGTATTTTATATATCTGTCTGATCTTAAAGTTAAAAATATTACGTTTGCATTAAAAATATAAATAAAAGATAAAAGTAAATGATCAAATAAGAAAATCTATGTATATTTTAACTAATTGCAAAGCGTCACTTAAAATTTGATATCATTATTTTTAAGACTCATATTTAAAATTCTTATAGCCATAAAGTAGCGGCGTCACAAACTTTTAAGCCGTTAAGGGTTTTTTGAACTGATATCATTACTTTTTAGTGGTTATTGATCAAAAAAAATAAATAAATAAATAAAAAATCCTAGGAAGGGTAAACTAATTTATCTCTTCTTATGAAGTTGACACCATTTTTTTTTTCAAAATGGCAGCTACAATTTATTAATGGACTTAGTGGATTTATTAATGAAGGCTTGTATATATGGAGTTTTAAGCAAATCGGTTCATAAAATCTTTCTAATGTAAATTTGAAATTTTCAGTGTGCTAGCACAGGGAAACAAGAGGGTAGATTAAGTTGGCAAATGAACATATCAAATAAATTTCTAAGATAAATCTACACTACAAATTTAGTGTGAATTAATTCAGTATTTCAAACGTTATCATACTGACAAATTTTCAAGTAACCTGCCACTTGGAAACAAAATGGAGAAGCTTCGCTAGAAAAAATTATTCACTGGGATTCTCAAACTCTTTAAAAAAAAAAAAAAAAAAAAAAAAAAGAAAGAAAGAAAGAAAAATAAGTGGATAATTTCAAATTTAAGTTAGAATTACGTAATTTACATTTTGCAAGTTTCTTTTTAGAGAATTACAAATTAAACAATTACAAAAAAAAAAAAAAAAAAAAAAAAAATCAAGTAAATGTCAAAAATGGAAATTTGTATATTTTGTTTCCCCTTTTGAGGCTAAGTATGCTCCAATATTCACAATTTAAATTTTCATCAAAATTGCAGGTAAAAATCACTTCATATATATTTCATATAAAACGTTTGGGGGAAATAATAGATAAAATATAAATTAAGCTTTACATTTCTATAATTTTAAAAATAAGATAAAATCACCTGGAGAAAAATTTTATGAAAAATATAAGTTAAGCTTAAAAAAAAAAAAAAAAAAAAAAATGAAATTCTGAGTAAAAATTTTATTTCATAAATATATTTACAACTACATTAAACAAAAAACCCTCCTTTAATTTTAAATAATTATTTCTACATGTTTCAAAGCAATGATTTCTTTTTTTTCTTTTTTTTTTTTTTTTAAGAAAAATAAATAAATGTAGTGGTGCCATCTAGTTGTTTATATCAAAATCATATACATATATATTTAACTTTTTTTTTATTATTATTATTTTCCCTTTAAAAAAAAAAAAAAAAAAAAAAAAAAAAATTGTTTAGAAACAGGTAGAAATAGTTATTTAAAACTAAAGGAGGATTTTTTGCTTATTGTAATTGTAAATATATTTATGAAATAGAATTTTTCATGCAGAAATTAATTAATTAAAAAAATAAAAGAAATAATAATATTTTTTAAATACATTATTATGGGTTTCAAAGTAAAGATGCTATTTATTTATTTTGACGTGTTTTTTAATAATTGCTATTTGACATATTTTTCATGAATTTTAATAAAATTCATGAAATAATGTTATTTCTAATAAACAGTGTAAGCACTGTTTCATCCCTTAGTCATTATTGCTTTAAATAATAATAATAAAAAAAAATTTGATTATGTTAATATTTAAAATATGTATCATTTTAAAGTCTGAAAAATAAATAAATGAATAAACTCTAACTGTATTTTCAAAAGATATTTTTAATTTTTAAAAAGAAATATATATATATATATGTATTTACGAAAGTTTATATTTGAAATAAAAAACGATAGATGGCGCCTAAACTCTATTTGCTGTTTTTTTTTCCATTTCCTGCGCGGAATGATACATGAATATGAATCGCAAATCATTGAGCTATTATAAAATCGATGTTCATGAATGATTAAAAATTTTTTCGCTTTAAAAAATTGTAAATTCATCATTATTATGATAAAATGGAATATCTAAAATTACAAAATACTTCCTTATTTAAAATGTTATCTAAATATTTTTTTGACTAAATATGAAATTTTGAAATCAAAAATATTTTTTTCATAACAGAAGAGAAAATATATTTAAGTGAATTTGACTTAGTATATATACAATAAATATTTTAAACATGTAATAAAGTACTTTTGCGTTAAAAAAAAATCTAAATAATTCATTGGCTGCATTGAAGTCGGTCAATCAACCAGCCCACATACCTCACAAGTAAGAACCGCATAACACCATTTTCACCCGAAGAAACACATGTAATTGGCGGAGTAATATAGTTCCATATTTAAAGCGATTTATATAAAAAACAAGAGTTTTCCTGAAAAAAACGAAAATGTTACTAGATTCAGAAAGATCCTATTAACAACATATATTAATTATATGAAAATCCTTCGAGCCGTTTTAGAGATATTTTTCCGAATTCCAGTGCATCACACCAATCGTTTTCCCTTTTTGGCTTTAAATTGAGATTCAGATCTCAAAACATACTGCATGTAGAAATGTAAAATTTTCAGGATAGATTAAGACCGAAGATAAAAGATTATTTTGAAAAGATCAGAACAAAATATGGCATATTTGCTGAGATATTAAGTGTCGGCTTTTACAAATCTCTTTGAAGTCAAACTAGGCGTATATATGAGTTCGCAGCGTCCCGTTTGTCCCTCCACTTGCGTCACTCAAACAACTGTCGTTTTTCATGATTCCCCATTTTTTCTTCATTTCAGTGATTTATACTTTTTTTTTTTTTTGGGGGGGGGGGGACCTTTTTGTTATGCATTATTGGGCCTCTCATTAATGTTATACCAAAATTCCAAAATCATGTAAATTAATTTCCTAATTTTTTTTTTTCTTCAGTTCAATGAATTATACGATTTTTAAGTGGGTGGGGAGGGGGGACTTTTTTGTTTTGCATTATTAGATCTCTCATAAGTATTATCCCAAAATTTCAAAACTTTATAAATTTTTTCCCCTATTTTTCCTTATTTAACTGTATTATTATTGCATCTAGAAAATGCAGGTTTATTTCATATATGAATTACGAAGTATTTTTATAAGAAACAAGTCTCTTAGAACTTTTTATATCGGAATTATTTTGTGAGACCTTGTACAGAAACTAGTGTTTCTAATACACTTAATAGATTTTCATAGGAAGAATTCTACAGTAAATCTGCAAAACCTGAATGGCATATATCAGTTTTATAAAAATCTAAAAATATTTATTGAAATGAAAAAAACTAGTGAAATGGAAAAAAAATAAGCAGGCGTATTGTTAAACTTTCATTGAAAGTAAAAAAAAGTCTTTAAAAAAGCAGTAAAAAAAAGCTTTTTTTTAAAAGAACTATGGGGCTCTGTCCCCTGCTCGCTCCACTCACCAACCCCAGAGGGAGGCTTCGCCTCCCCCCAGACTCTCACTTTAATTAATAACACATGCAGAGCTCTGCCTGCCTATTCGCTGCTTTCCTTTCACTGAATAGGGATATTAATAATGCATAACACAAGACAAAAGCAGAAAAATATTATAAAAATACACATATTCAATATCAAATTAAAATATATAATATTTAATAAAAGAATATATATATATATATATTTTTTTTTTTATGAAAATTATGCTAAAAATTAGTATTTTTATTTATTTTTTATTTTATTTTTTTAAGAAATTCGTAACATCTAGACTATTTTGCATTGTAGATTTAGTATATGACCCTTTTTCTTTCTTTTTTACAGCCATAGATCCGGACCGCGGTACCCCATTTGGTAGCGTGCCGAGCTCATAATTGAAAGATTGCAGGTTCGGTACTCGAGCTGGCCAAAGACCATCCTTTATATTAATGGTGGCTGGTGCACGTAAAATCTGTCATGACCGCAATGTCCTCCATGTTCCCATCAAAATTATACCTCTAGGGGTCACCAAAGAGGGGGAACCATCCCCTCCATGTAGGATTAAATCTGTGGTGACATGTCTCTGGAACATCCCTAGGGGTGTGTCCCAGACCGTCGCCAATTATCCACAGCACAGAAAGGGTGTGAAGTCAAACCCAACCTACCTACCTATCTACCTACCTACAACCATGGATCATATTTTAATTTTCCCATGTAAGAAAATTAATTTTCTAAAAGTAGAGAAAAAGTTACTAATAGCAACATTGACATTTAATTTATTTCTTTTTTACAACCACGGATCTGGGCAGTGGTACCCCAGTCAGTAAAGTACCACGCTCGCAATTGGTAGATTGCGGGTTCGATACTTGAGCTGGCCAAAGACCATAGTGAACACTAATGATGGCTGGTGCACATAAAATCCATTGTGGTCGCAATGTCCTCCATGTTCTCATCAAAATTGTGTCTTTGGGGAGTCACCAAAGGGGGGGGGGAGTCCTCCTCTCCATGCAGGATCAAAACTGTGGTGGCATGGCTCCTTCCCGTGTAAAATGACTTCATGACAGAAGAACAACGTCACTGGGAGAAACTTTTTCAAGGTGGCAAATAGAGTACCTTCATAAACTCGCCATTTTCAGTTAATAATTTCTTTAATTAAACTAATAGAAATTTTTAAGCAGCTGAAATATCTTCTTTGGAGTATTCGGAACACATTGGTACCTCTCATGGCATGAAAGACCCTGCCCACCGCAAGAAGATGCTGTTGCAGACAAAAAAATTTGACGCCAGCGACAGTAACTTTTTTTTTAATATATAGAGATAAAAAATAAATTGAATCAACAAATGAAGTTACATTTCTTGAATTATTGCATGTATTAAAAAAAGAATAATAAAAACAAAAAATTTAAAATTCTTAATTCTAATAATTTTCAGATACCTGAGTATTCATTATTATTTAATTTTCTAAATGTTGCATAAGCAGACAAAAATAGTTTTAAATTAGGTTTTTATTTAAGCAAAAAATATTATATTTAAAAGCAACTATTATTAAGAAAGTTACACATTTCAAAAAGTTTTAATTGAAACTTTTTGAAATGTCAGAAGTAGAACTATGCTTTCTTTGGTATCAAAGTCTAAAAAAAAAAGAAGATGAAAATAATTTGACACAATTGAAAAGTATTAAATGATGAATTCTCGACTTAATAAAACTTATCATCCATGAGAAATTAAAAAATGAAATAAAAGACTAAATCCATATGGTCACAAACATAACTGAAGTTTTTCGCTACACATACTGAAGACAAGGGATTTGAAGATAATACAGAACCAACAATAAAGGGACTCCAATTGTGATGTTGCATGCTTTGTTGAAGGCTATATTTTGGCTTGATAGAGTAATTTAGGAGGCTTTGTTACTACACTTCTTCTTAAACTTATAAGGAAAAGTGATATTTTTGAAATAAGATAAAAATAAGTGTGAATGAGATCATGCTAGAGACACTTAATGTATCTATTCTAGAAACCTAAAATGTTACTTATTTTTAAATATAAAAACAAAATTAATTAAAAAAATAAAATAATAAACAATCCCCCTTCTTACATTTTTAGATATTCATAATTATAAGAACAACCATGGTTTTGCTATTTTATTTAACTTATAGGCGAATAAATTACATATTGATTTGTAAATTTGTAAACTATGGGTCTAACTTGATTCATACAAGCTTTAAAATTATCTCAAATAGATATCAATTCAAATGCTTGGAGAAAAAGAATTTAAATGCTAAGAAATGTGATAAGTGTCATTTTTTTTAAGTGGAAGGGGAATGTCAATTTACTGTATAGCTATTTTTGTTTTAAACATTATATGTGTTTTACCTCAAATTATGAAGGCAGAGTCGAAATGATAGCCCATAACTTTCCACACTCATTTCAGCATGTCTGTATTACTAATTTCAAAGCTTCACTTATGCATATTCTCCAAGTTTCATGGCAATAGTGACACATACACTTTGTCCTTCAGAAAGCCCCCAGCAATAGATTTAGGCTTATGCCCGTGAGGACTGGGACAAGGGACAGAAATGTTTTAAGGGTACCTAAATTATAAAGGTGACTAAAATTTGAGCAATGACGGCAATTAAAATTTGAAGGAAGACCAAAATTTAAAAGGAGTGAGAAATATTGAAAATTGTCAATTGATTGGGTTTTTTGTTGAATATAAACACACTTTGTAGACCCAATTTAATATGTTATGAATTTTTCGCTACAAGTTTGAAATACATAAATACACATTATATTCATACAGTGTTGTGCAATACTTGTATGGTTGATCATTCAGACTGGAGAGCAACCATACGTAACTATATGGAATGTTGTTACTTTCAAATATCAAATGAAAAACTATGAAGAAACACTTTTGAGGCAAAGCAACTTAAACCAAATAAACTAACTGATTTTTTTCCTAATTACACTGGACAATATATTTTTTTTATTATATTTCGATTATTATATGCATGTTGCATGGGGATCAATTATCTAATTTTTTTTTTTCTTTAGCTGTATTATGTTTATTGCTATTATTATGATCATGACATTATTATTATTTATACATAATATTTTAAAACATGGGATGGGGTATACTAATTAAAATGGGCCTAGGGTGAAATCTAACTTAAATCTGCCTCTAAAAACACCACAAGAAAAAGTCACATGGTATAATGTTTGGTGAGGTTACAGAGGCCAAGGAAACATAATTTTGTCATTTGTTCTGTTGCAGCTAAGGCAACAATTAGAAGTCACGTTATCTGAGAAATTCACATACTTCCAATGTGGAGGCATCGGGAAAAATATTTTAGTTTTTTCTTTTAAACCCGTTCTGGCATATCTTTGTTTAAAAATAGATTTATTATCGTCATTTAAAATACTTTTTGAATAACCTTGTATTACAAAATTGCATGCAAATGGAAAGTAGTTTAGTTCACTTGAGCAGCTTGAGATAAATATCTGTGCAGCATAGGGTAACACTGAACCTGGATGTTTGAAAAACTTGTTAAAACTGTTTGAGACAGAATGTCTGATTGTTTCACTATAGAAAAAGGTCCTATAAAAAAAATAACTCAAAAGAACAACTATAAAAAAAAAAATATGAACAACCAAACAGAACTTGTAATTCTGAATGTATGAAACAATATTTTTTTAATGTATTTATATTTTCTTAAATAGAAAAATTATAAAACTTTATAAATATTGTTAATTAATATAATTAATTTAAATAAATGAAAAATATATGTATTTGAATAACAGTTTCCATTGTTTACTTGAATTAAAAATCTGTTTTCCTTATAATTATGAGAACCAGTGTGTATCTACTATTCTACAACACCAGATACTGTAGAATAGGTACTGTATAGCACTGTACAATATACTATACAGTAGATCTGTGATCTATCTTTGGTATGGCATAAATTTAAAAAGAAAAGATATAACTAAAACTATCTTTCTTATACTTAAGTAGAACGAAGATATTAAGATATGCATCAATCAAAAATCTCTCTCTCTATATATACATAAGCAATAAAAACTGTAATCTACTTATTCTATCTATAAAAAGAAGATAACCATTACCAGTTGAGCAATAAGTTGAGAAAAAAGCTCCAACAATTGTTTTGATTAAAGTAAACAAGAAATAAACAGATTACATGTAACTAGCAATAAGTTTAAAAAAAAAAAAAAAAATAATAATAATAATAAAAAAACTTCAATCTTTTTATATTTTTTTTTATCATTATTAAAGTAAACAAGAAAAGAACATATTATATGTAACAGGCAAATTTAAATATCAAATTACAATTTAATCAAACTTGTATAAGGATTTCAATCAAATAAACGTCTAAAATTTTATCTTAAGCCATGTATCTTTCATAAACTAATATTATTTAAAATAATAGTAACAATAATCTGTCAATTAAAATTAGACACATTTCTTCATCAACTAAAACAACTAGAAAAAAATATTTAACAATGTGTAAAATGTTCATGATATGTTCAGTTTGAATAATTTCTTTATAGATTACAAAGGCTTGCCATTTTTTCATAAACATATACAAAACAAATAAAACAGCAGATAACAATTATGTTTTAAAAAAAAAGGGGGGGGGGAGGATAATTTTAAAAACAAAGAAGATTTTCCATTTTTAAAAACTGACACAAAATGAATTTAAATATATGTAAAAATACACTTGAAACATTATTTAAAAAAAAAAAAAAAAAAAAAAAAAAAAAGATAGTTCTATTTATTTTAACATTTTATGTTTAATTTTTTCAGTACTTATTAACAATGGGTAGTTCTCTTTATTAAACGATAAAGATTACTAAATATATTCAATTGCTAGCTAATTCAGTTTTATTTGTTAATTTTCTACATTTCCATTCCAATTCTTTAAATAAAATGTATAAGTAAATTTTAGACACACAATCTAGAAATGAGAATTTTAAATAAATGCTTCAGAATTTAAAAATGTAGAAATTCAGTAATAGTGTTAATAGATATTCAATGATTCACATCTAATGGATAAAACATGTGAAGACAATGTAAATTTTTCTAAACGCTTATATGAACAACTGCTTACTGAATATATAAAGAGCAAAATATCAATAATTAGAAAATTATTTTTATGTTAATAAGCTCATTTAAATGCAGAAATATTTATGTTTACTAGTTTACTTGAATACCAAAAACATCATTACTAATCAATTAATGGCATAAAAAATTATTTTATATGCTTTTTGCTAATTAAAAGTATATCAAGTAGAAAAACTGTTATTTGTCATAGTAATATTTCTAAAATTAAATTACTAATAATCAAATATATTATTAAACTGAACCACAGTAATTAATAACCCAAAAAAGCTTAACATTTATACACGTAGCTTGGTCCATTAATCAACTTGAGAAACAAACTTTCATTTTTAATATTTTAAGAGCTCTCAGTATTTATTCTAGGACTCATTCACATTTAAAAAGGAAATTTAAATATATTATTTCTTATAAACTTAACTATGCATAAGACACAGCTTAACTGAGTAAGTTAAGTAAAGGCACAATATTAAAAGTCTAATAATTGCAATTATATACAGATATTTTATAAGATACTCTATAATTGAACAATATTATGCTTATTGTTCAATATATCTAAATCACATTGAAAATCCCTTTCAATATAAATAATGCTTTAAAAAATTCTAACACATAAATTTATAAATTATTCAAATTATAATACATTTAGCAACTGATTTTATATAACAACAACAATAATAAACATAAGTAAAACCTTAAATAACTTTTGAAAACAAAGAAAAAAATTATCTAATTTTTTTAAGGAAGAATAGATAAAAAGATCATAAAAATTCATTTTACATTTAAACTTGTAATTATGTAATACGTACAATAATAAATAAATAAATAACATATATGTAGAATGCATACTCTATGATTTATGTATAAAAAAAATGTTACATAATCTAACTTTTTTGGCAAAATTAGCACATTATGTAAACATAATTTAAATATTAAAATTGCTCACAAGATAAAAGAAATTAGAATCTTCTAACCTTATACTGTAAATAAAAATTTTAAAATGCACCATTTTCATGTTATTATTGAGTTTAACTTCCCAAATTTGAATTTTCTGCTTGCAGATGTGCATACCCTTTTGCTGTGGGCAATTTTAACACAATACACAACTACAAAACAAAAGTAGGCAGTTTAAATCTAAGCACCATATATACAGCAGTTTTTATTTTATTTTACATGTATATATATGTGTGTGTGTGTTAAACATATTTTCTGTAAATTTGTACTGTGAAGAGAGTAAAGCAAAAAAAAAAAAGATACACATTACTCCATAAATTCAAACATTACCAAATAGCTATAGATTAAAAAAAGAAACTGATATCAATTACAATAGTAAATTAGTTTAATAATGACAAAATTGTAACATTTTATGAATATTATTATATAATCAGATTTTAAAATAATTAAGGTTTAAATTTTAATAAGTATCTCTATTTTGATTTTTTTTTTTTTTCTCTACGAATGGTTTTTAAATGCAATGAAATAAATTAAAAAATGAAATAGATTACATTTCTTTAAAACTGTGCAGATTAATAATTTAACGAAGAAATACACAAGATGAAAAAAATCTATGACTGAAATATGATTAGTTGAATAAAATATGCGTATATAAACATATACAGGCAAATTAAATGTAGATAAATAAGCTTTACATTTGTAAATATAGATTAATAAAGCTATTTCTACTTAATTGTATAAAAAAATTGATTAAATTGTGAGTTAACTTAAAAGAGAAGATGATTTCATTGTAAAATGGACATAAAATTCATCATAATACATTTTTTTTTTCAACAATAGCACCTTTCACAAACAAATTCTGCTTAAATATGTTTTTCTTCTTAATTTTATACTGTTATACTTTAAAAATATGCTAATTCATAATATTAATAATAAAACATTTAAAAAGACAATTTGAAGTCATGTTATCTTTCAGGATCTTCCTCTTCTAAAAGTACTTAAAAAATCATTTACACATCAGTCTGAACACTTGGGCTTGAAATCTGTAACTGTTCACTGATGAATTATTAAGTACCATAAACATATTTAAGGGAGGAAAAAATCATAAATAATTACTTTGATCATTTAACAAAATATGTTAAATTAATTTAAAATTTCTCACAATTCAAACTCTCCCTGTCATATTAATATGACAGGGCAGATAGCTTAGTTACGATAAGTATTTAATTTGAACTACTTATTAAATATATAATATTATTAATACAGATAGTGAATAAATAATAAATATAAGTGATATAAGATTGTTGTAATAAAATTAATACTAAAACTAAAATTGATATTTAAGAAGATAACTATTAAAACTGTTAGTAAGTATAGAGCATGGTAAATCTTATTCTAAGCATAACAAAAATATAATAACTTTTTTTTTTTACCCATGCATGATAAAGAAAGTATGGTTTTGAAATTGAATTTTCAGAACTGAGGTTATATATATATTCCGCTTAGTGTCACGGTGTTCGTTTGTTTTTCCGCTTGCGTCACTTGAGCCTCTGCCGCGGCTCATGATAAAAATATTTACACTTTTCTAAGGTCCCCTAAATACAAAAATTAGGTTTTAAGTGGTTGGTCTATTTTTCTATTTTTAAGTATAATTTGAGAAAAAATACCAGCAGGAAGTCTAAAATACTATATAACTGTATCATATAGAGATGACTTTTTTTTTTTTTTTTTTTTTTTTTAAACAGACAAATAGTTTATGTACAGGACATTCAACTTTATTCTATGGGCTAATTCAGCTTATTCTTGTTGTTAAATTTTAACATCTCCAGACTATACTAAACGAATTAAGATAGACATATTTTTCTTATAAGCCAGAAAACATGTTTCATAAAGAATATGAAAAGCATTCAGCATTCATTTACAGGGCCAAACAAAATAATTCGGATTTATTAGGAGCTAAATCTTAAGTTCCTCAAATGGACATTAAATGGTGTTATGTTTCTCTTACTAGGCTAAATTTAAGTACACTATGTGGTGCATATATAATTCACATACAGTATACAGGAGTATTCAAAATTAAGCAAATACAGCATTTTCTATTGGATATAACCATCGGCAGATTTAAATGGGGAGAGGGGCTATACGGGCTTATAGTCCAGGGCAGCAAATTCTTGGTAAAATGTTAAATGGAATTAGCAGTTATTTTTGGATAAATAGAAAAATAAATAAAATTATCGATTACTTTTTGAATAAAAAATATAAAAATAACATTCTTTAATAATCTTATATGGGAATCACTGAATGTCTGTTGGAGGGAGGGGGGGGGGAATTGAAAAGCCAAAGCCAAAATTGTTCACCTCTTATTCAAATTAAAAATTAAACTTCTCAAGAATATTCAGATTTACTGCAGCGACTATATGAACAAATTCTTTCACTCTCTTTATGAAATGGATCGTTGAGTTTCTATTACAACTTATCACTTTTTTTCTCTCAGTCACAACTATTTTCAATCTGACTCAAGGCTCCTTTAAAACTAACTTAATTAATGAACAAGAAGATCTTACTTAATGTATTCAGAAAGTTCTGATAAACTTTTTTTGTATTCCGAGGCAACTTTTTAGAGGTAATTCAAAATTAGCTAAAGAAGAATTTGATGGCAAATGAACATCTAAAAGATGATGAAAATACACAAGCATCTTAGCAATGAAGAAAAAATTTATCACACAGAGAAGAATAGATTTTAAACTTTTGATCCAAATCTTAAGACGAAGAACAGCATTGAAGAAATGTTTTAAAACAAATAATTGCTATTTTTAGGTTCCTAGCTGCTGCTGGTTTGCCTTTAAGAGGATACATTGAGAAGGAGGAAAATAAATGAGGAAATTTTATTGTACAGTGCTGTGTCCCTTGTTAGACTACCACATTACCAAGTATGCAAAACCAGGTCAAGGTTACATTTCTTAGTCTTTTTACCTGCTATCTTCCACCTACAAGGAATTCCTGAAAATAATAAGTAGAAAGTCACACAAAAAATTTTCAGAGATATTAAAATCACAAAGTACTTTTCTTTTTTATTTGATTCAACACCAAGCATTTCTCATGTGGACAAACTGGCTATAAGAATTACGTTAGTGAAATGGGGAAGTTTTATCAAAAGATTTCTTTGCTTTTCAAATATAAACCACAAAGTATAAGATTTATTTATCCTTGTTATAGATGTACTCAATAAATGCATCATTGGTATACAAAACTGCAGGAGGCAGTCATATGATAATGCCTCCAGCATGTCTGTAACCTACAATGGATTACAGCCATAATGCATGAAGTGTGTAGATATGGGGGTTCCCAACCCCCCCCCCCCCCTGAAAATTTACTTATGTCCAGGTGCAACTACATATAAATTTAAATCAATTTCTGTACAGTAGTTCCTGATATACAGATGCCATAAAATTGTCACACAAAAGCACAGACATACATTTTCTAAAAATGGATAAATTGTGTTCTGGACCTCTCAAAACATGTAAATCCATCGAAAACCGGAAGTAAAAAATTTTTACTAATCCAATAATTTCTTTTATTGATATAAAAGAAAGTAGACACAATTGTTTATTGTGTATATCAAACAGCTTTACAAAAGGGAGATTTAAAAAAAAAAAAAAAAAATTACCCCCCCTGAAATTGTGGTCTAGCTATGCCAGTGGTAATAAAGGCAGTAATATAATGACAGCAATATACCCTTCCAGTGCTCATTCAATGAAATTAATTGGTGAACATTCAACAAGCAGTTGCAAAGAGAGTTGTAATATTTTCATGCTTCTGAATACCTTGTATAACTTTTTTTCATGCTCCACCAAAAGATATATTCTCAGTGTGTCTTAGTAAAGGGAAAACAAACTTAAGCCTTAAAACATCATCTAAAACATGTTGGTCTGCACGGGATGATACTTGTAGGTCATTAAATGAGGATTGAGATAAATTCATCAAAACTGTTTAAATTCCTTCAAATGATGAAATAGAAAACGCAATAACAACTAAAGCATCTAACAAACACATTTGACTCCAAAGATTAGAAACACTTTTTTATCAATTTTATGAGGAGACTTATTAGTTTGATTCTATAATTCAACATCATAAATAAAAAATTGCAATAATCTGAAAATGATTTATCAACACTGTCAGTATTGTATGGTTCTTTATCATAATATATACTATGTATAAAAAAAAAATTCGGTACCCATGAAAATGGAGCTCTAGATAAAGCAGAAATCAGTCAGTATGAAGATGGGACAAATCAGAATAAAGAGACAAAAAAATTCATTCAGATGAAACCTGAGATGGAGAAATAGAAGTGATTGCAACACAAAATTTCAGAATAACACTTGCAGTGTCATAATTGATAGATTATTCTAATGAATCGAAAGAAGAAAATTTGTACATGATAAGCTTAACTCGTTGTTTTGGGTTATTCTGTAATGCTGGAAAAGATTATTGTGGTATGAAGACATTTACAGAACACAGTACAAAGTTGTGTATGTTATAGGACAAAGATTTAACAAGAGCAAAAATTTTTGTAAGAGAATATATGGCTTTCTTTTTTTATTTTTTTTAATTAATTAGATTGATATCCTAAATCAGTTCTTAAACTTTATGAAATACTATATGACAACAATTTACAAGATTTATATCCTTATGTTGAGATCAATGGCGTATCCAGGATTTTATTTCAGGGAGGGCTGAGTTAAGTTCGATAATGTTTCATAGTATCCAGAAATCATGCATATTACTCTTAATCTTTTTTTTTAAAAACTTTCTACAAAATCTAGGGAGGGGCTGCAGCCCATCAGCCTCCCCCCCCCTCTGAATATGCCACTGGTTGAGATTATACTCAGGCTTTTTTTAGCTATTTCTACAACCAACAGTTCAGCAGAAAGATCTTTGTCAGCCTTAAAAAGAACAAAAAATTATGCAAGACCCACAATGATCAAAGAACACCTGAGGATCTTGGCATTCTGATTATAGAATCAAAACTAACGAAAAGATTAGACTTTGACGATGTTATAAATTCTTTTTCATTTTCTAGTTTATGAAGCAAATTCCTCTCAATATTTATACCATTATTACCATATGTTATCATTCCACAAGATAATTTTAATTAAAAGAATTTTTTTTTTCTTTTTTTAATGAAATTTACTTTGTAATTGTGCAGTATTTCTACCATTTACTTTATTAAATTTGGAATTGGTAATTTGTTTTTAATTATTATTTATTAAGATGTATTTAAATTAGTTTCGCTGACTACTGATAGATTTTGTCTAATTTAAATGAATAAAATTTCAAATTTCTTATTCTAATGGGTTCTACTTGTATGATCAAATAAAGAATATTATACATTAAATCTGGTTTTGAATTTATTCAAAGCTATTGCTTAAAAAAAAAAAAAAGCAGTAAACTATTTTGCGATTGTGATAAACCTAGGAGGAGAAACCGTAAAAACAGCCAAAGAGAGGAGAATTGTTTACTATTTAAAGTTATTTCAAAACTGAAGTTTGCTACTTTTCGATCCATTCCTGAAGCCAATTTTACACATATGCATGGACTTCACTCCTTCATAAATATTTTTAATCCTATTCTAAAAGTCGATTTTCTCTTTATTTTCAATAATGACAGTACATTTCTTAGAAAAAAAATGTCAAAGTCTGTGTTTTGAGATGATTTTTTGTTATAAACTGTGAGATTCGTGAAAGCATTTATATTTCTAAATGCATAAAATTTGAAGATATTCTTATTCAAACAACACAAAGTTGGAATGCGATTCTCTCTCTCTCTCTCTTTATTGAAGAAATTTTTTTTTTTTGCGATTTGAATGTTTGAGAAAAAGTAATGAGAAGTGCTCATTTATAACATAAGAAGTATTATACTTAAATAAAATATACAAACACGGTTTCATTTCTTAGCACATCAATAATCATGTCAATAAATTTCACACATTCATATCGTAAAATGGTTACATGAACGTCAGAAATCTGCACATTATTCAGAAGGTTTTTTTTTTTTTTGATACCTTTAAAAGGAAGATATAGCAAAGGTATCATTGGAAAGAGTGAAAGGCAGCAAGTTGGCGTTAGCCCCTAGGTGGCAGAGGTATAAATCTGCCCCTGGATATAACTAATGAAAGTGTGTCAGCAAATCATGCCTTATCTAAGGAAATTGTTTAAGAACGATAATTATTTTCTTTTACTAATATAGTAGGCAAAATATTGTTTGAAGTCTAATTGCCAAAGTTGAGCTTTTATTATAATTATAAATTTTGAGGACCCCTGAATACAGAAATGAAGTTTTTTTTAGCAATTGGTTTGTGTACCTGTTATCAGCATATCTTAAACCGAAATAAATGAAGGAATTTAAAATCTAGTATTTTGACAATCGTATGGGTAAGCTACTTGAAAATTTGGATTAAAATCAATAAGTTTCTAAATAGTGTGATGTTGGGGAAAATTTTCTGAATAATTTGAAATAATTTTTTTAATTTAATAATAACATTAAATATTTTCTGAATGTAGATACAATGTTCAAACAGGGAGTTGGTAGGATAAATAGCTCCCCTAACACAAAAACATAACATATATAAAATAGTTTCAAAAATTAGCAGTATAAGAGAAAGTTGTGTTGGCACGATACCAGATTATTTGTGTTAATTTACAACTTATCCTTAGTTTCTTCAAGAATAATTATTGGCCAGCATTTCATGTACTCATTGAATAATTTGCCACTGTTTACAATATTGTTTTGTTCCTTTGCTTTATTTTCTAATGACTTCTTATATTGTTAAAATCATCAAAACTATTTAGACATAACTGTACAAGCCAAACAACTACATTTAAGTGATTTTTGAGTTCATTCACTTAATTTTTATTATGTTAAAATTAATTGCAATCTTGATACTGTTTTCAAAATTATAAAATCAACTTGTACTCAATTATCAGATGATAATCAACACATTACACAGATTAAATTTGGAGCAGACATTGCTCAACACGAAATTAAACACCTATAATCAGAGGCAAAAGCATTATTTTTATTGTTAAAAAAAAATCAACCTGGGAAATATTTTTATCTACCTCATGCATTTAATAAACATCATAGAAAATCAAACTATTTTTTATTGTTTCTCTTAAATCAGCAAGAAGTTTATTTACAATATTTATTTAAAGTATATTATATGCATTAAAAATTATAGATTGAAAAAAAAAGTTTTCAAAGGATACATACTGCTGCTTAATTGGCGTAGCTATAAAAAATAACAGAAAAAGACATTATATATATATATATATATCAGTAATCATTGCTCATTTGTTTTAAAATTACTTTATGAAAATAAAAGTACATACAGTCACCTGTCTTTTAATTTAAAAGAAGAAAAAAATAATAATTACAAATTTTAGTTAATTTGAACTCACACTCATTTACATTGAAAGCCATTTTAAAAACAATGTTAATATGCAAATGTCAATTAATTTGACCTTTGAATAATTCAAACATTTAACGTGTTACTTTAATAAACTATAAATTTAAAAGTGTCTACTACAATATTATACAGAATTCAAAATAAAGATTAATAGATACATCATTGTTGAATATAATAAAAATAGATGCTGATTAGTAGTTAAATACAAATATTCAGATGTTAGTGTCAGAATTAGGGTCAATTGTTTACACTAGGGACCTGGATCTAAAGGGATGTTCCCTCTGTGGGAAGGGGGGTCTTTCTAAGGGGTCCTAGCCCATATTTATGTGTGTTTTGGAGAAAACCATGGAAAACTGAACAACTAGGTTGATGAGCATGACCTGGGACTGTGCTTGAAACTTCCCATCTACAAATATTAATAAAAAAAAAAAAAACTGTGAAAAGCAAATAAGATTTTAAAATATTTTTAATAACAGGAAGATGATATTGATGATGGAGGGATTAAAGCTGATTATCTAAATTAGGGACGTGGACCTGGGGTCATGCACTCCATGAAGGTCTTTCTAAAGGATCAACATCTATACAAAGCTTTCCCCGGATATTTTTAAAAGAGTGTTGAATCCTGTCTGCTATTTTGCTTTAAAAACACCTTTTAGGTCACTCTTTCAAAAAGATATATATAATAATAATGTGCTGCTTAGACCTTGTTTTTATATATAGGGTGCAAATAATAAGATTAATAATAATAATAAATAAATAAATAAAAAAGATTATCCAAAAAGGAACTTCAAAATTTTGAAGCTATTATAGATGTGAAAATTCAAAATACACTGAAGGCAGTATCACATGGAATTTACAATACAGCACATTTCATATAAAAACCTTAATTATTTACAATATGAAGAAGGTGGATGTTTTAATTAACACTACAGATTCATGCCTACATGTATGGATATTGATTGATCTTTGTAATATGTTTGGTGAGCACACTTAATTTTTTTTTGCATACACCCCACATGAAAAAATACGCTGATGGAGACACAGTGAGTAAGGAGACAATTAATGCTTCACTGGACACATTTCTGAAATTCAGTGCAATAATCAGGTAAAAAAAAAAAAAAAATCCTTTACAATCATTTTTATTACCAGCAGGTATGTAAAATTCCTAATGTTTAAGTCGGCTTTTGGAGTTTGGTGACTTTACCTACAGTAGGCAGAGAAATATAAACATTTAATTTTGGATAGCTATATATTTTTACACTCTATATAATTATTCTCAGATAGCACACTCATTATTTATTTATATGAAATTTAGCTTACTAAACAAACTGGGGATGATGGATATATATATATATATATATACATATGTACATATATAAACTCCTTCTGGCTCAGTCGGAAGAGAATTTTAAAACAAAATGGTGGATCGAGATGATTAAAAAACATTTTTACAACCTCAATATAGGCTATATACATACTTTGTTTCAAACAAATTGGCTCATAAATAAGTTTTTGACGTGAGTTTGAAATTTTTAAGCGAGCACCATTTTAAAACAAGATGTTGGATTGAGCTGATTAATAAAGACCCTTCTTATTAAACTTTTTCTTTATTTCCTTTCTTTATTTTCCTTTTTTTTTTTAATTAGTATGCCCGACTATACAGGATGTTTAAAAATTTACTTCAAGAATACTAAAATATAAATATTTCTGATAATAATATTATGCCATCATGAATTCTCCTGTTAGCTGAAAGTTTAAATAAACTAAAAAAATTGTGAATGTGAAATTTTTTTTTGAAATATTAAATTCATGAAAAGTGATTCTATTTACAAAAAGAAAAACATACATGATCCATCAGCTTCCATAAGTTCTCTCTACCCATACTTCTGCCTTCATCTGACTGAGGCCTACAATTAAAATGAATACATACATTTTACTAAATTAATCATAGAAGAGATTAAATTTAATTTCTATAATATAAAGATAAATATTTTGCCAAAAGCCTAACAGTCAAATAACAGTCCCCCACCCCCACCCCCGACTCACACATACACAAAAGTACATAAATAAAAATCAATCAATCAATCAAATTTTGAAATTAGAAACTTTTTATATATGATAACAGAGTTAACAAATCACATTTTTTTAACAGAAGAAAAATTAATACTTTTGCAAAACTAAAGTTTGATCAATGTATCACTACATACATGCACAACATAGACATGTATCAAACATAATGCAATAATGAAAATAGAAGAATAATAGAAATGAAAAGTATTGTTTTTCTCTCTGTCTATACATACGGCTTAAAGTGGATTCTGAACCGCTAAAAACATCCATACTTAAAATGGGATTCAAACTAGAGTCCTGTGGGCAAACTTGACTCGCAACAAACCCACAAAATAACCTTTGACCCACAACCTGACCTGAACCCACAGCTTCTGGCTCACCACTGCAACCTGCAGTAAATTAATGTTAGATTTATATTATATAAAAATCTGATGTGACCACCACATGACTTCCTAATACACCAATTAGAATAGAGGTGCACAACCTGTGGCCCAGTAGCCATCAATTTGCGGCCTGCAGAAGGACAGACATTTTAGGTCGCATTCATCAACAGCAGAAGAGAAAAAGAAAAAATATTTGTTGCATTCACAAAACTGGCATTTCCAAAACTTCTTTTTTTTTTTTCCTTTTTTTTTTGGAGGGGGGGGGAGGTTAAGGGGGAAAATGAAAATGTTAGTTTTTATATGTATTTCTGTTTGAGATCTTAATTTCCCATTCTATTTCTCAATAATGTAACCCATCACAGTACATTTCTTATTTTGTTATTTGAAAAATCATGAAATAACCCATTAGTAAGTGGTTATAGCTTTATCTATCTGAGAAGATTAAAAACTGAAAAATGTAACAATCAATAAGTAAATGCTCCTCCTTCCCCCCTTTTTTAAAAGAAAAATATCTGTCCCCAAAATGTAATAATGTGTGTTAAAATTAATGATGAAGAAGCATAAATTTATAGTAGTAGTTAATTTCCATTACAAAAAATAATAATAAATACTTTAGATGTGCAGTCAGTCGAATTTATTTGTGTCTGGTGACATAAATGATGAAAAAAGACCGATTGATGCCTATTTATTTTATAGAACTGGTAAAAACTGCCTGTGATACTGATGGTGATCATTTATGATTTATGGGGGTTGATCTGGGGTTTATGAGATCTTGCTAGTATCATCCAATATCTCAAAACGGTATTTTCATACTCACTTACCTAAACTAAAATAACTTATTTTTGTACCCTCTAACTGCCTTTACATTTGTGCTAGTTGTTTTTGAGACTCCTAATACAAATTTTTTTCTCTCTCTTCAAAGCATACTTTTATTTATTTTATTTATTCTTTTTGTATTATATACGATACTTTATTTTAATTTGTGTGCTTACTATTCAATAATTTTATGATTATAATGCTTTGAGATTCACTTGACTTGCTAATTGAAAAATTATTATAAAAGGATATACAGTGGAACCTGTAAAAGTGACCACCTTGGTAAAGTGACCACCTGACTAAAGTGACCACCTGACTAAAGTGACCATTTTCTTGACTAAAGCGACCCTTTTCCAATTTTAAAGACCCTTTATAAAGTGACCACCTGCGTATAGTGACCATTTTAGCCGGTCCCTAGGGTGGTCACTTTAGACAGGTTCCACTGTATATATATATATATATCATATTTGCCAACTTTTCTGGTTTTCCCGGAAAACTTCCGGTTTTTTAACCTATCTTCCGGTCTTCTGGACAGATGATGAAATCTTCCATTTTTAATCAGGGCTTATTTTTCAATTGAGAAATATTTAGGGAGGGAGGGGGGAGCTTGAAACAGCTAATGGAAACTAAAAATGTTTAATAGAAAATATTTGACAGCTGCTGATGCAGTCACTAATAAAAAAGATGCAGTCACTAATGACTGCATCTTTTTCTACTCTATTGGGTATCAATTCTCTTTCTCATTTTGTTTAGTTTTTTATTATATGCTTTTAACTTGACTAAGTTTTTTTGTCCACTGTTAAATAAATTCCTTACAGATTCTGTTTTGTAGTTATTTTTATGTTGAAGAGGCATAATTACATTTGAAACTTTTATGTATTTAGTATAATCAATTTATAGTAAAACATTTTTATAGATTGCTTCAAAATATTAAAAGTATAAAACTGTATTGTTTAATACATCGAAGAAATAATAATAATAATAATAAAGAAAGAAAGAAAGAAAAAGAAAAATCTTCCCTTTTTTAATGAAATCTTCTACACTGTAAAAAATATGTCCTATTTGCTGCCAGAAATTCTCTGTAATTTGGGAAAATACATGTAATTTATGAAAAAATTGTGTTGTCAGAACATATTTTCTCAAATTACAGAGAATTTCTGGCAGCAAATAGGACATATTTTTTACAGTGTGGTTTTTCAACGAAAACCTTCCCTTTTTTTATTAAAGTTGGTTGGCAAGTCTGATATATATTAAGTAACATATGATACAAATTAAAGTTCTGCATACAGGCACTTGACAATGATAATGTGCCCTTTTATATATGTGTGTGTATGTATACAGGGTGTTTCAAAAAAACGTTGACAAAATAACATGGTAGATCAGTCATACAACAAGGATAAAAAATTGCATAGGAACAGGGGGTCGCAAACGCCTGTAAAGGGCGCTAGAGCCACGAGAGGGCGTTGCAATACAAACACGAGCTGAGCAAACAGAGATTGTCTTCATTTGAGACGTGGATCCGTTCGGCGTAACATGGCTAGTTACACGAACCGCGTAATGGCGACGTGCACAAGTCGAATGCTGGTCGCCAACGAATAACTCGAATAGTGGATGTTTAAGAAAGAGTTGTCCAAAATCTCCAGTGTAATCCTTCAACGAGTACACAAGTTGTATCTCGAAAGACCCATATCCCCCAACCTATCGTCTGGCGCATTGTACACGACGAAGGACTACATCCTTATCATTTAAAACACGTCCAGGCACTCGAACCAGGAGACTACAACAATCGTATGGATTTCGTGTGGTGATTTTTGCAAGAAAGTGCTGCGGACAGAAACTTTCCAACAAGTGTTCTCTTCATGGACGAGGCTGCGTTTGCATTAGATGGTGTGATGAACTTTCACATCCTACATACGTGGGCGAATGGAAACCCGCATGCTACACGTCTGCTCGGCGCACAACGAAATATTTCCGTTCACATGTGGACTGACATTGTAGGAGATTGTTTACTTGGTCCGTACATTCTCTCAGAAAGACTTAACGGTCCCATTTATCTAACATTCTTGCAAGAGGTTCTGCCAGAAATTCTGAATGATGTTCCGATGCCTATTCGTCAACACATTCAATTTCAACATGACAGAGCTCCTGTACATTTCAGCACAGATGTCAGAGCACATCTGCAGGCTACTTTTCCTGGCGGCTGGATTGGTCGTGCTCGTGGTGGACCAATCGCATGGCCAACACGATCACCAGACCTGTTTCCCTTGGACTTTTTCTTATGGGGATATTTAAAAGGACTTGTGTATGAAACACCTGTTGCAACGCCGTAAGACTTGGTAGGAAGAATCGTAGTGGCAGCAGGATGTGTTCGGGATACACCTGGTATCTTTGAGAAGGTGCGGCGTTCTATGCAACGTAGATGCCAAGCGTGTTTCGATGCATCTGGCAAAAACTTTGAGTATCTCCTGTAGGCTCAACATTTGGCTTGCATTAGTCGCATGTGAGTGAGTAATTATCAATAAAATGATCTCAAATGGTTTTGTTTCTTCTCTTTGTGTTATGTATTATTTTAGACACCCTGTAGCGGCTCCAGATCGCTGTTGCGACCCCCTGTTCCTATGCAATTTTTGATCCTTGTTGTATGACTGATCTACCATGTCATTTTGTCAACGTTTTTTGAAACACCCTGTATATTACACGGTGAATATATCTGCTTAGATTAATTATGTTATCTCGTCTGTGGCCCTTCATGTCCCATTCAACAACGAGAGTGGCCCTCCAGCCAAAAAGGTTGTGCACCCCTAAATTAGAATATATATATATTGCTAAGAAAACATTCACATTCTTGAAAGGTAACTGATTTGAAAATAAACAGGTAGGTTCCAGCCTACGAAAATTCCTTAAAACAAGCAAGTAAAAAAAAAAAAAAAAAGCACTACTCCAGCCACAAAAGTCCCGATAATTTCATTATACATACTGTGGATACAAATATAGTAGATTTTTCAAGAATAATGCTCCATGGCTTATTACAGAACCTCTCATTGCCAAATGAACAGCTTGAGTTCAATAAAAATCATTCGAGTATAGATGGCCTACTTTTGTTCTCTTTGGCAAAAATTAGTGATTAGAAATGATATATTTTACCAAAACAATTAACTCTGTTAAAATTGAGAAAAGATTTACTAGTTCCTGAAGCAATCCTGAAACAATATTTGCCGCCAAATTTGATCGCTAATCTCAACAAGCCACCAAATTTGTAGCCAACGCAGAATTTGGTCTTGGCATAAATTTTGGGGGTTTTGCATTGAATTTGGCGTCTTAGCGACCAAATTTAGCAAAAATTTGTAGTTTAGGGTTGTGAATGTTTGGAAGCTCTCACTTCAACAAGAACAGAGTTCTGGAATTTTCTGGAAACTTTCATTGATTTATCGCACAGAACTAAACTTTTTGAAAATTCTATTTGTGACTAACAAGATGATTAAAAAAAAAGTGATTATTGATGATTGTAGATTAAAACTTGTCTATATTTTTACATGCTACTTTCTATGCAGTATTTCAGTAAAAAGGGAAACAGATGGCAGTTTTTTTATTTCCACAAGGGTGGGCATTGACTCAGTGCCAAATTAGGCATTCAAATGGGGCAAAAAGTGGTAGTTAAGGATTACCAAAGTTTGGAAAGTCTGACTTCAATAGGAGTCAAGTTCTAGAACTTTTTCTAATGATTCAATAGTTTCTAGCTCAGAAACTAATAAATCATTACCTTGAATGCAGAAACTAAAGAATTATTACCTCGAAAGTTCTATAAACCACTGTGACAATACTCTCAATGATTTCAAATTTCATTCAGACTTTGAAATTTTTGGTTGTTCCTAAATTAGCAAAACTTCTGCTCTGTAGTGTAATTAACAGTAGTTATTTTATTTCTGTAGTAAGAATGACTGTTTCACTGGTTTGTTTCAAGAATATTCATTCATTATTGATTTTTATAGCACAAAAAGTTTTTTATTCAACTGATTCCTGAATATTCATTAAATAAAATGTATTCATCGACTAGAGCTTGCTTATGTTTTTAAGAATTACTTTCTACATGCAAAAATGTAGATAACTTTCATAACAATATCATTGCGGGCTCTATCTTCGGGCTGAATATTCATTAAATAAAGTCCGTTCATCGACTAGAAATTGCTTATGTCTTTAATTACTTTCTACATTCAAAAATGCAAAAACTTTTTAAAAATTATCTTTGCAGGCTCTATTTACAGACAGAATATACATTAAGTAAAATCCATTCTTTGACTAGAACCTACTTATGTCTTTAAGAATTACTTTCTACATGCAAAAATATCAACAACTTTCATAACAATACTATTACAAGCTCTATCTACGGGCTGAACATTCCTTAAATGAATCGTATTGGTCAACTAGAACCTGCATATGTCTTTAAAAATTACTTTTTACATGCAAAAATGTTGTGAACGTTCATAACAAAAACATTACGGGCTCTATCTACAAGCTGAATATTCATTAAATATAATGCATTCATCGACTAGAACCTGCTTATCATACTTGCCAACCAATTTCAATAAAAAAAGGGAAGATTTTTGTTGAAAAACCAGAAGATTTCATAAAAAAAGGGAAGATTTTTTTTTTTTTTTTTAATTTCTCTTTGACGTAATAAACAATACAGTTTTACAACTTTAATATTTAGAAGCAATCTATAAAAACGTTTTACTATAGATTGATTATACTAAATAAAAAAGTTTTAAATGAAGTTATTCCTCTTCAACATATAAATATCTACAAAACAGAATCTGTAAGAAATTTACTTAACAATAGACAAAAAACTTAGGTTAAAATATAACTAATTTTTTAAATAAATAGAATATGATTTTTGTGTATGTACATTAATCATACATATAAAAAAAGTAGAATAGTTAATTATCAGTTTCAAACGTGCATAAAACCAACTGAGTATTAATTTTCTTAAATTGATTTGGAAAAAATTTTCCTACCTGAAAAAATTATTCTTCTTTTTTTCCCACATTTACACATTTGGTATAAATATGACATACAAATATTTAATTTTTTAATTGAGGGAAAATCAAAAGATTCATTAAATTCAGCAATAAAGATCTAAAAATAATTACATATGTGAGAAATATTGAGAACTTCCATTGCTTTATTGTTTCTAGAATTGATCATTGATCACAATCCAGGTAAGGGGGGAGATGCAAAAATAATTACAGAGTAAGAAATATTAAACTCTTTCAACTCTACTTCTAGAATCTAATGAAAGAAGTTTAAAATTAATATTATCATTTATGTTGCAGATGGATAAAGATTAGAGAATGAAAGACTTCTGCAGAACATTTGATTGCTGATCACTAGTTGGAGATAAATGAAATGGGGGGGGGGGGGGCAAAAAATAATTACATCAGCAAGAAATATTTAACAATTTTATTTCTTTACATGTTCTAGAATCTCATAAAGCAAGTTTGAAATGAATATTGACATTTATGTTAAGGATGGAGAAAGATTATGAATCAGAAGTTTTCGTAGAACATTTGGGTTTTCCTTTTTAAAACGAACGATATCTGCGACTTTTTTAAAAACGGAAGATTTCATTATCTGTCCGGAAGACCGGAAAATACGTTAAAAAACCGGAAGTCTTCCGGGAAAACCGGAAAAGTTGGCAAGTATGTGCTTATGTACTTTTTACATGCAAAAATGTCGACAACTTTTATAACAATATCATTATGGGTTCAATATTCCTTAAATAAAGTCCATTCATGGACTAGATCCTGCTTATGTCTTGAAAAATTACTTTCTACACGCAAAAACGTCAACAACTATCAATCTAACCTACAATTTCTTATTTCATTAACCCTCTCAGCGTTTGAACCGGAATTTTGTAACACGAACAAACTCCCTCGAAACGGTTTGAGACTGATTCTTGTAATGTAAGAAATCTCTCTCTAAATCGTGCGAACCTGATTCTTGTAACTCTAAATAACTACTCCAAAATCGTTAGAGACGGAAACTTGTAACTGACCCTTCCCCCTTTTACCAACACGGATTGACAAGGGCGGACAATGGCGATAAGGTAAGCTGACAGTTGATATGCTTCTTTGTTGAAAGAGAGGGTTGATAACAAAAGAATAGAATAGTGAAAAATGTTCAAGAAGAGCTGTTGATAATTTGTAAAATCAGTTAAAATACTGCTTGGCTAAACAGAACTTCGCATAAAAACTTTTTATTTTTTCAATTTAAATTATATCTTTTAGATGACGATTTTTTTCATAGGAATCTTAAAATTAATAATAAAAGACATTATTGTTAGAATAAAATAATGACAATTATTTGTTAAATCAGCAGCTTTATTATTATTGTTATTATTTATGAACTAACCGAATATTCTGCATAAAACAGTGTTTTAATTAAATGTTAATGTAAAGCATTTTAATATCCTAACACAGGCTTTTCTCTTTTTATATTCAGTACCTGAATTACAGTTTACTTGGTTTCATTGTAAAAATTATTCATAGTGTAATACAATGATTGGTTTTCGGAAGTGTATTATATATATATAGGTAACTATTTTAACGAATTTATGAGTTTACAGATAAGAAAAACAAAAAAAGAGAATTGCAAGCCAATGCGCAGAATTGCTACAAAAGGAAATGCAAAACATAAATATTGGAATAAATTATCAATGAATAAAATTAAACCCCCCCACACCCAATATATATATATATATATATATATATATATATATATATATATATATATATATATATATATATACATATTTGTTTGGGGGAGCGCTGGCTACCAGTGAAATCTAATTTTCATGGAGATAAGACAAATTCAAATCGAACTATCATCGGAAACCCCTAAATCTAGCAATTTCCTAGAAAATATTCTTCTAGGTTTTGCGTTTGCTAATATTTAAATCTGTTACCTAATAATCAGATATATTTTTCATCGCAAAAAAATCTCTAACACTATCTGTATATATTATATATATATATATATATATTTAAATTGTTCTAGCGATTTCCAACAAAACCAAATTTCTGTCATATTTTTTCCGGATTTAGTGCGAATTACCAGTGAACGATAATTTTCCTGAAGATCAAAATATTTAATATCAAAATATTGTCAAAAAACACATAAACTCTAGCTTTTTTTTTTCTAATCCTTCAAGTATTTTCGAAAAAAACGCAGTCTTGTGGCGGATCCAGAACTTGACTTTTGGGGGGGAGGGGGGCTAAGATTTTTCAAAGTGTTATTCTAGACCGATAAAAAATTTACAAATGCAATATTCAATAATGAAGGTCAGTGTTTTGAGGGGGCTTCAGCCCCCTAGCCCCCCCCTTAAATCCGCCACTGCAGTCTTAGCTACTCCCCCCCCCCCCTGACAAAACGCGGGTTTCCCGTGAACGCTAATTTTACTGAAGAAGAGCACAATTCAGATTAAATTGTAAACTCAAAATATCCCTAAATCTGAATTTTTATCAAAGTCATTCAAGTAGTTTCTAAGAAAATCACGTTTCTGCCATATTTTCTCACGGATGAAGCGAAGGTTAGCAATCTAACGTAATCTTCGATAAAAAGAGGATAAGTCAGATGTATTTCTAATCTAGAAAAACTTATTTTAGTCACATTTTTCATATAAAGACATGCAGGAACTCTTTCATTCCCTAGCAACAGTTACAATATTTATTTCTTAAAATTACTTTAGTACAGCTTTAGCACAGGAGCCCCTTGGCAGTTTTTATATTTTTGTTTTCATTTTGACGTTAAACTAAAATGGGTATCGCAATTACGTAAGTAAACATCTTAGTGAGAAGCGACCGAGCTATTTTGGTGATAAATTTCAAATTTTGCCAAGAGGTTCAAGCTGCTCCATTGCTTTAGCAGAATTTTTTCAATTTTATTTAATTATTTTTTTAACTTAATGCCAGAGGAGGGGGGGGGGGGAATAATTGGTCTAAATAGACAAAATATCTCCAGATAAAATATCCGTTTTTCATTCTGTTTATTAAACGAAAGAAAATGGTCAAAAGAGTTTTTTTCAATATCTTTGACATCTCTACAAATTGAAATTAAAATATCCAGTACTTTTTAATTTCAATCTACATGCACACTTTTTATTTTCTAAGTTAAATATTATCTAAATCTTAATATACATATCAAGGTGTAATAAAATAAAAGGTGACAGCACAAAATCGGTGTCTGAAACAAATAGTCCTATCGTACTAAAAATAAAATAAAATAAAATAAAATACAAAAATAAATTTTGCTTCAGGTATTCGCTACATTCGACAGTGTTCCTCGCCGGTACTGCGTTGCCAAGGTCCCCACTACCGTCTGTATCTTATCCGGACATTTCAATTTGGTTTTTTATGGAACAACAAGTAGCTCTGCTTTTATTCAAGAAGTGTAATTTTACAGATAACTATATACCAGCTTCTATTAAACATTTTAGTTTTGGCACTATGTATTAGTGAGACATGATTACACGTTTTTTCTAGATTTTGCTTTCTGATAATAAAATTGCATGTGCAAAAAATTACAATTATACTGCTATTAATTGTATTATAAATGTATAAATAAAAATAAATTTTAATTACATTTATAATTAAAATAATAAGTTTAATTATTTTCACTATATAACAATATTATTTCTATAAATACAATTAAATAGATAAAAATAATTAAATTGAATAGTAAACATTGCTAAATGTGAATATGAATTAAATAATAATAATAAATAAATAAATAATAATAATAATAATAAATAAATAAATAAATAATTTGATTGTGAGATGTTAGAAATGTGACGAATGAATTATTACTTTTTTTTTTTCGAAACATAAAATGATTTAATCCTATATGGCAAACATTTATTACTTTGTAACTTAGATTAAAATCTGCTTTTCTAAATTTAACCCTTTGCCAGCCCAGACGCTCCTAAGTGCTGTAAACATTGTCGCCAAATTTAGTAACACCTTTATTCAGCTATCATAAATAATTCTGAGTATTGGATTTGATATACATAATGAACGAATTACCTTCGAAGGGATTAAGCAACCGTTACAGTTAAAATTTTGTGGTGGATATTGAATAAAAATAACCCGGAATTTGTCAACACTGGTAAGAGGAGTGGTATTAAATAGGACCGGCAAAGGGTTATAAATAATTTAAAAATATAATAATTATAATCATAACCGTACCATTAAATAATTCTTCAGCTGAAAGATTTATTATTTTTTATTTTCCCTTTTCTTATCCCATAAAAAATACGCTAAAAAATGCGTATAATATATTGAAGGAATAGTTAAATTAAGTATACTACACTGAAAAAAAAAATAAATAAATAAATAAATAAGTAAAATAAAATATATCTGTTATAATAAGAACTTTATTAGAATGTTTTTATATTTAATCGGTTTGTCTATCTGAAATTTTCTTTAATATAAATTAAATATAGAATTTTCATGGAACGTTATAGTTTTTGTTGTAAGCTTAAGGCAGATTCACTGCACTAGGGTCCTAGACATGTAATTGGAATGCCCTTCATAGTGGTCTTCCTAAGGGGTCCTAACCCGTATTTACGCGAGTTTTAGAGAAAATCATGGATAACTCCGAACGACTAGTCGATGAGCGGGACTTTGGATCAAACCCAGCACTTTGTCTACCAGCTTTGAGCGCAGGACCACTCAACTGCTGGCCCCTCTTGGAATTTTCTAGAAACTTCATGAAATCTTCTAGATATTTCATGAATCTTCTAGAAACTTCATTGAAATATTTAGAAACTTCATGAAATCTTCTAGAAACTTCATGGAGCCTCCGTGAAAACATCTAGAAATTTCATGGAACCTTCTAGAAAAATTTAGTTTTCAAAAAATGTTCAGAATTTTCTAAAAGGTTCCGGAGTTACACAGCTAAGATAGTTTTTTAGCTATGTAACATAAGTAACACAATTAAAAAGTTAAAATAAAAGATGAAAAAAAAAAAAAAGTGATATTTTAAATAGAATACGTTTATAGAGGAACCCTAAAAAGTGGAAAACAAAGAAAATTTTGAAAATTGTCGTCAGAATAATGAAAACGAATCAATCAATAGATAAAAAAATAAATAAATAATTGAAAAGTATCTAAACTTGACGAAGGTATAGTTACGCCTAGACAAAAAGAAATTACTCAACTTTTAATATTTTGAAAAAAATTATTACATTTTTCTTGAAGCTGACCATAATTTTTCAAAATTTTCTTATTTCTAATATTTTAGGAAACTTTTATAAATATATTCTATTTAAGAAGTCTTTTATTTTTTTTATTATTTATTTTTAAAACTGTATTTTATTAATACTAATTCTTACAAAAATAGAAATAGTTTATGTATACCCTTTTTTTTTTCTTTTTTTCCCAATTACATAAATTAGGTACAATATATTTTTCATCTACTTGACGTATAATAAAACACCGAATATAACCATATATAACACTTCAAAACTAGTATTTGAAAGATGCAGAAAGTAAGCAAACACCGTAAAATCGTAAACACACGCAATAATTATTTTGGCCTAAAAATTTCTGGGAAAATTTTCGACAATTCATTCAGAAAAAAATCATGTTTGGAAATTTGCATAGAAATTTTTTTTTTCTATGCATGCTGTATATTATATTTTTGCTTCAGTGCACAAAAATAAATAAATCAATTAAAATTACGTACATATTCTCAAAATATGCGAAGGTTAGTGAATTAAAGGAATAAGCCGCAATGTTACTGACATGAAAATACTGAAAATAAATAAAATTCCGAAGTTATTTATTTTATTTTATTTTTTGCCTGAATATAAAAATAACAGTACTAGTTTTAATTACGATAGGCAACATTATTTAATGTAGATACTCACTTTTTCAATGATTTTCCACCATCAGTATTTTAACTTTTAAGCAAAAGATTTAAAAAAAAAAAAAAAAAGAAGAAGAAGAAGAAGAAAGGAAGCAACGAATGACGAAAGAAAATTCTGTCAAAAAAAAAAAAAAAAACTTATTTTTGCATGAGAGGCATTTATTGCACTTTTATTGCATGTGGCCTGGCTGAAGGTCTATTTTATTCAAGTTAGTCTACAGAAAAAAATTACGACCAGAAAGTAGCAGAAAATATAGTGGGATTTTTTTTTTTTTTTTTTTTTTTAAATTATTGAATTGTTACATTTTTATGAAATTTTACATTTTTTTGTTACATATGTGCATGTCAAGTATTGTGCATTTTTCTCAACAATTGAAATGGGATAAAGCATATTGTTCCACTTCGATAAAATAAGGGGGGGGGGGGGTGGAGTAGAAAACAAAAGAACGCTAAATCTTGACAGATTTTGAAAGAACTGCAAAGTAAACCAAATGTCGTTGCTGTGATAACGTGCACAAATAGGATTAAACAAAGAAATAGTGCCAATTTACTTAGCTATAACACTGTCAAAATAGATTAGAGGTATTATATTAGTTAAAAAGATGACAAACATATTGAATTTTGTGCTTCAAATGTAGAGACAAGCTATTGAAAAAATGTTTTGTGAAATCTGAACAAAATATCTGAATGATATCTGAAAAATCAGAGTAACATAATATTTCTTTTAGAATGAATTGTTTAAACAGACTAAAGATATTTTAGGGCTTTAAAAGGATTGAATAGAAAGGTAACTAACAATCTGGCTACTGTGAATGACTGGTATAAGAATCAGAAGCTTAAATTTTAATCACATAAACTATTTTGGTGTGGTGCATAATCCATCTCATTCTATGACAGTAAATACTAATATGTTAAGAATAGTTGAATAATATTAGTGGGTAACAGATGTCAAAAATAAATGCAAACAATTTCTTGGAAAAAGCAATGGAAGACGTTGCATTCTAGTTCAGACTCCAGTTAAATTTTGTTGTATCATTTTCATTTCCTTACTTTTCAGTTTGGTTTTCCTTACAAAGATTTTAGTTTATGGTATTTATCATTTAAAGCATATAAATATTCATTATTGTTATAGTATAGCATATTTTGCGTTGTAATTGCAATATCTAATAAAAATTCCTATGTAAAAAGGTACACTTCATACGGTTTTGTTAAATAAATCCTTATCGAATCATGTTCTTACACTGACTAAGAACAGGATTCGACAAGGATTTATTTAACAAAACCGTATGAAGTGTACTTTTTTTACATAGGAACTTTTACTAGTGTACGGACACTTTTGTTACCGACTGTACAAGTTATTACTTTTTGCATAACAATATATATATATATATATATATATATATATGTGTGTGTGTGTATGTGTATATGTATATATATATATAGTACTTAATAAATAAATATAAAAGGTTTTGGAGAAAACCTGTATGAATTTCATATATTTTTAATAGTTCATAAAAGTGTAAAGATTGTAAAAGAGAGCCAGTTCACTGAAATCTGAAAGCGGGTATCATCAAAATAAAAAAGAATTGTTAAATTAAAAAAAAAAAAAAAAAAAAAAAGGAAAGGGAGAAAAAGAAAATGAAAGGAAGGAAGAAACTTTGAACTTGAAAAATTTAAAATATGTGTTTTAGCCAACTGCAAATTTTAAATTTATTTATTTATTTATTTATTTTTAAGGAAAAAAAAAGAAAAGAAAAGTGGACTGACAATAAATAACCATTTTAGCAGTCAGTTGGTTACTTTTCATGCTGTAAAACTTGTTTAAAAGGGGAAAAAAAAAAAAAAAAAATATAAAAATAATTTGAGTTTGAGAAATCTGCATTCAGGAAGTGTTTTTAATAGTTCAAAAATATTTTATTCTTTATATTGTTCCTTAAAGTTCTGAAAAATATCTTTTCTTCACTCAACAAAGTAAAAAACATTCATGAAGATATTTTTAGACGAAACAGCAGGAAATTTGCCTCTACTAAGAGAATGAAAATTCGGATGTTGGTTTTCTCCAAATCGGTTAGTTTTTGAATTGCATAAAGTTCCTACATATATATATGGGATAATTAGACAACGAATCCGCTTAATATACGCATAATATCAAAACTGGCTGTCCCCCCCCCCCTAATTTTATTGAAAAAAGAAAGCGCTATTACTTTTTCTAAATTAAAAATGTCGAAACATAAGTAGCACGAATTTTAGCCAGACGTAAAAGTAGGCACGAGTGCAGAATTAAAGCACCGACGTATTCATTAAGATGAAAATACAAGAAGGGTAACAAATTTTTATATTAATTTTAAGCCTGGTAAAGTGTGATATTAATGTTAATGTATTTCGATTCGAAATAAATGTTGGATTCGTTTTCATGCATAGTTCTTATTCATCATCATTAAAAACCCAGTTTATATATTATTTTGAAACACTCTGTATATATATATATGTATTGTTCCTTTCAAATATATATAACACCAAAAATATTATTTGTAAGTCAGTAAGTAATAGTTACTCAAAGTTTAGCTAAAATCTGCAAAAAAGAAAAAAAAAAAAAAAAAAAAAAAAGAAAATATTTATTTCTGCCTTCTGTCCAAACCCCCCTTTACACAGTAGAATCCCAACTATTTTTATTTTTGAACGTTTATTATTTTTTAGTAGGGAAAATTATCACCTACGGATTTTTACAATACCAGTTTTACGATAGTTGGACATTTATCAAAATCGAAAATTTATCGAAAATATAATTGAACAAGAAATCTCTAAATCAAGAACATTACAAAATTCATTTTAAAATACATGATATATCAAATAATTCTTTTAACATTATTATGATTTGAAGATAAAAATAATAATTAATTAATAAATTTTTTTATTTCTTGCTCGTGTTGGTGTTGCGGAATAAGGCCGATTAACTACTTTTGGGTCCTAGGCCAGAGGGGAAGTGCCTTTAATGTAGGTCTTTCTAAGGGATCCTAGCCCGTACTTACGCTAGTTATGGAGAAAACCGCAGAAAATTCCGAACTGCTGGGCCGACGAGCGCGACCTGGGATCGAACCCGGCACCTCACGTCTAACAGATTTGAGCGCAGAACCGCTTTGCCGTTGGTGTATTTTTTACTGGTTAAGTCATTCAACAACAATTAACCCCCACCCCCGAAATATATATATAAATAAAAAGAAATAACATTATTCATTTTCTGATTGTTTCAAGAATAATGTTCACATTATTATAAGTTATTTATAAACTAACTTTTTTTTCAGTATTTATTAATAACTAACTTGCACAAATTGTTTAAATTATTCAGGCTATTGAAAAGTATTTTCAAAGTAAATTTGCCAGATATATCGTCCAAATGACATCTGTGAAAAATAAAATAAAATAAAATAATTATAATGATAATAACACGTATTTTGTAAATGTGAAATAAATAAATAAATAAAGTTTCATCAATTTAAAATTCAATAGTTGGCAATTTCAGTGATCAGTAGAGAAAAAAAAAATCTTGTATAAAACAACCACACGATTTCCATTAACCACTATTACACGTATTATATTGTACATTTTTTAGAAATAATGTGATCAGAAGACATAAAATTGACCTAACGAAGTAGACACCTATTAAATTTCTTATAAGAGAAAGCTGACATAAATATAAAGACGTGTAAAACAGAGTTGACATAGCGAGTTAAAAAATAATAATAAAATTAGAAATTCTAACTTCTAAATAACTTCTTTCTTTCTAACTTTTAAATCTATACATTAATTTGAAACATGTTTTTGTCTGTCTCCACTATATTGAGAGAACTACTTGGTGTAAAAATTTGGTTGAGGTGTCTAAAAAAAGGTCTTGGTCTGTAGATGTGCTATAAAAGGAGAAAAATAAAAAAAAGTCGAACGGTTCCCCCCCCGGGGGGGGACGGGTTAAAAACACGTTTACGAGCTTAACTAAGCTCCAAATTACTTCACGGTGAAGAAATTGTACATATGGGGACTAGAGTCGGAGATGTTTGTATAAAATATAGGGCGCCCCCTGGTGGTGAAAAATGAAACTAGGTGATTTTGCAGTTGACCCTATCATGTTACACCTTATTTTAACGGTCTTGGTATTTCCTGACCGTTGGTGATGTTCGTACAAAACAAACTGTGCCCCCTGGTGGTGGAAAGTGCAACTAATGAATTTTGCAGTTGACACCACCATGTGACACCTTATTTGAAAGGTCTTGGAAATTCAAGACGATTGGTGATAAAGGTCTTGAAATTTCATGTTGATTGGGAATGCTTGTATACAAAATGGTGCGCCCCTGGTGGTTAAAAATGGAACTAGGTGATTTTACAGTAGACCCTATCATGTTACACCTTATTTTAAAGGTCTTGGTATTTCCTGACCGTTGGTGTTGTTCGTATAGAACACGCTGTGTCCCCTGGCGGTAGAAAGTGCAACTAAAGGATTTTGCAGTTGACACCACTATGTGACACCTTATATGAAAGGTCTTGGAAATTCAAAGCAATTGGTGATGTTCGTATACATCATATTGCGCCCCCTGGTGAAGGAAAGTGGATTTTGCAGCGCGTGCGTAGCATGCCTGCTATACGGTGCCGAAGCCACAGGCAGCGGTAACACGAGTCAGAGGTTCGTTCGGTTCAAGATTAATTTTTGAGAATTTTTTCATGTTATTAGCGGGCTGCATATACGCTGCCGCAGGCACCAGGTCACGAGCCCGAGTTCCATTCTGTTTGAGGTAATTTTTTTTTTTTTTTTTGTTACAGATGATTATTTTTTTATGATGCTTTCATTAAGAAATAGAAATTCAAACAAAATCGAGTTAAAGATATAAAACTATGCACATTTAAGATTCATTTAAGGCTATTATCATGGGCCCGGGCATTGCCGGGCGAGTTCGTTTGGTTCCAGGTTAATGTTTTGGAATTTTTTTATGTTATTAGCGGCCCGCGTATGCGCTGCCGCAAGCACCGGGGTCACAAGGGAGAGTTTCGTTCGGTTCGAGGTTTTTTTTTTTTTTTTTTTTTTTTTTTTTTGTTACAGCTAATCATTTTTTTCGTGATGCTATTATTTAAAAACAGAAATTCAATCAAAATCGAGTTAAAGGTATAAAATCATAGAAATTTAAGGTTCATTTAAGGTATCATGGGCCTGGGCAACAGCGAGCGTGTTCGTTTGGTTCCAGATTAATTCTTGGGAATATTTTTATGTTATTAGCGACCGGCGTATGCGCTGCCGAAGGCACCGGGGTCACAAGGCAGGGTTTCGTTCGGTTCGAGGCAATTTTATTGTTACAGCTGATTATTTTTTTGCGATGCTTTTATTTAAAAATAGAAATTCAAACAAAATCGTGTTAAAGATGTAAAACCATACAATATTACCATAGGCCCGAACAACGCCGGTCGGGTCAGCTAACATGTAGTATTTAACGGAATAGAAAATAAAAGATAGGAACTGTTTATTTGGAGTCAGTTTGACGTCACATTGACAGTACTTTGTAGAAAGTGCTGTCTTATATAGTATTTCTATTTATAAGTATTTTTCCGAATTTCTTTTTTTTAAGTGAAATGTCGTAAATTATATTACAGTTTTTAACTTGAAATACATTTATAATGATGCGATGATTTTTGAAACATTACAGTCAATAAAGTGATCGTCGAATTCAACGGGTTTCTGCTAGTTATTATTTTAATTTATAATTGTCACCAAAAAAATTTACGAGTTAATTTATTTTTCGGCGTATAGGAAAATACATTTTCACGCGAATAATAATACAAAAATAAATAAATAAATAAATAAAGTTTTTGAAAAAAAAAAAAAAAAAAAAAAAAAAAAAACTTTTTCGATACTGTTTATTTCGAAAGTGCCCGTTATTTCTTTTCTTTTCCTTTCTAAGAAAAGAAAGAAAAAGAAAGAGCGATTTTGATGAAATTCTGTCAAAAGCAGAATTTAGTTTAGTACGGAGAACTGTTAGTTTTTTTTTTTTTTTTAACGTGAATTTCAAAGGGAATAAAAAATTTGTTCATGTTATCAGTATTTCATACTATCAGTAACTAATCTTCATGTAACTAAACAAATCTTCATTTTGACGGGATGGTGGAAACATTTCATGTTAAAAGTAATTCACGTTAACAGTGTTCATGTTAACGATGTTCGACTGTATTCAATTATATTTTCGATAAATTCTCAATTTCGATGAATGTCCAACTACCGTAAAACTGGTATTGTAAAAGTCCGTAGATTGGGATTAACAGCCTTCTGTTCTAATAATTTGAAAGCGATATTAAAATTTGAAAAAAAAAATAAATAAATAAAATAAAATGAAAAAATTATAATCCTCCGTACTAAACTAAATTCTGCTTTTGCCAAAATTTCATGAAAATCATTTTCTTTTTAAGGAAAAAGAAAAGAAAATTAATGGTAATCAGCATCAAAACGGACAGTATCGTAAAAATTTTATTTATTTTTCTTTTACTAAATATGATTAGTTAAATGCCTAAAAATTACCGGCACTTCCCAAATAGAATAGTTGAATCGACCATATTCCGTGTAACTGTTTCTCATGTTCTAACTGTGAACTTACTGACATTTTGTAAAGCGCTAAAACAGTTTTACAAATTTCAGAATTATTTATTTATTTATTTTGTTTTACCATTTAAAATTTGTATAATATATGAAAAATAAAATAAAATAAAATAAAAAATACTAAGGAAAAAATTAATTAAAAACACATTTCAGTATCTACAAATCATAATACATTTGCTATAAATAATTCAAGGGTGTTTAAAAATAGTAAAAAAAAAAAAAAAAAAAAAAAAAAAATCATATTACAAAAATTTGCACAAAGTGATCTTTTTAATATCTTTTTCTAAAAAGACCTATGCTATTATTTAGAAAATATATCAAAAAGCGTTGTTTGGTTTTCTAGAATATTATGAAATCTTCAAATTTCACACGTGAAAGAATAAAGCTACTTTGACTAAAGGGCCAAAAATAGCTCGTTGGATTCTATAAACATTCTTCATAAAAACTTCTTATTAATCATGTGTATTTCCTAAAAATGTAAAATATATATATATATATATTTTATATTTCATTATTTACATTTCTATTATAGCTTTTATTGGGATTTTAATTAAAAATATCATATTTTAAACTAAAGCTTATTTTATCAAAATTAAATATAGCCTATTGCACTCAGGAGTAGTGTAGCTTTTGATCAGTGAAAAAAGTTTTTAAATCGGTTCAGTAGTTTCAGAGATTACCCTCCACAAACAAAGTTCTGCTCTTTATATAATAGTATAGATAAAATCATATTAGGCAGAATGCATTATTTAAAAAAAAAAAGAAGTTAAATATAGACGTGAATTTACCAAACCGCTATAAGCGTTTTCTGTATACTCTAAAAACTGTCAAACAATAAGTAAGTTTTATAAAAAGGAAGACGAATTTCAAATGCAGTTGTGCAGAAATATAGTCTAATGCTTTTCTAAACAGCTGCATTTTCTATGTTAAATTTTCTAATGATTAGTACTCACCAGTTCTGTTCATTTTCTTATAATTTTAAAATATTCGGTGCAATTTTTTTGTTCAGATATAAGATAATTAATAAATATTTAAAGATAATTTTAATTTGATGATTTTTTTTTTTTTTTTTTTCAACTTTAGATTTTTATTTGAAGTAGTCATGTTTCTATTTATAATGAGGTAATTTTTAACCATTTCTTTAATATTTTTTTAGGATATCTGAACTTTTGAGGGCACTTTTTTCGGTATCTAAATAAGTATGTTGTTGTGTTATCACAGTTAAGAAATATTTCATATACATGGAGAAAAAAATATATATACCGTATTCATCTAGAATGAATAAGTAGTCATAGTCTGAATCCCCAAACTTGAAATATAGACTTCCAAGTTATAACGTATAAGGTAAACAAAAAAGCTGAACAGACGAAATGGTCGAGAATTTCTGGTCTATACTTTTCGAGATGGTGAAACAGTATTATGAATCTTTTGTATTGCAAGAAATTCTTACTTGATTTACTAGAATCGGGCCATAAACCAAAATTGTAGTTACTAAGATATGCCTCTTGTGTTTGCAATTATTTGAAAAGATTTTTAAATGAGTTTAACTATGGTAATATAGGAAAACGCTCTAGAACTCTAATAGAAATTCTTAGAAATCAATACCAAAGGGAATAAGAACTTAGAAAGATGACATGGAACTATATTTACTAGAACCACAATTTAGTTTTTAGATGTCAGTCACAAAAATTTTTTGTGAGTGTAATGCAGCCATATTTCTTTGTAAATTGGTTATTAGCAAAAATAAATAAATAAATAAAATACAATAATAATAATAATAATAATCAGAGATTCTTTTTATTTAATAATTTTGTTAATTTTATTGTACTTAACTGTCTATACATTTATTGGTTAACCAGATTAAGCTCTCATTGAAGCTGGTTAATTAGAAAAGAATTACAGTATTATTATAGATTATTGTTTATGAACCGAAATCCTCTGTTGCTCGATTCATTTCATTATATTATTATTATTGTTGTTGTTGTTGCTGTTGTTCAAATTTCACAGTTAGTCTTATTGTCCTCAACTTAACGGCCCTCTTCACTTACCGTCGCCGGAAGCCCGAGCCAATGTTATTCTATGGGGAAATTTTCTTTACAAATAACTTATTAACTAATACATATTTTTAAATTCTGTTTCCACATTCAGAAAATTCCCAACTGTTAAACTGACGGACCTTTTTAAAAATGTATTTTTTTAATTTTTGATATTTTATTTTGAAATTGCAAAATGAAAAAATTTCACATATATAAAATTCGTATTTTGCAGCTTCAAAATAAAATATAAAAAATTAAAAAAATAATTTTTTAAAGATTTTTTTAATTTTTCAATTTAACAGCTGGGAATTTTCTGAATGTGGAAACAGAATTTAAAAATATGTATTAGTTAATAAGTTATTTGTAAAGAAAAAATTCCCATAGAATTACATTAGCTTCGGCTCCCGGCGGCGGTGAGTGAAGAAGGCCCTTAAGTTACTTTATTTCTATATAAAAATTTATATATATATATATATATATATATGCGGATGCACGAAGTTGGTACGGATTGTCCTTAACCCTGATACCATAATTTTTAAAAAGTTCTATTTTCTTAAAATATTTCTTTTTATTATAAATCTAAAAGAAAAAGCGCAAGGAATTGTAAAATAGCATACAAATTATTTTATTCATTGAGAAAGAACTATTTCTAAATATTTCAGAATTACTATTTATTTATTTATTTATTATATTTTTATAAATAAGAAATTTTTACGATTTTTTTAGTAAGATTTTATTTTTAAATAGCTATAAAAAAAAAATTATAATTACTTAAAAATGTTAATAGTTTGGGCTTCATATAATATATTAATCTTACACCATTTCTGATAATAAAACTAGTGGAAATTAAAATTTATGAATTTGAAATAAATTAAAAAAAGTATTTTGTGCTACATTTTTTTTTTTTTTCTTCTTCTTCTTAATTGCAGCTTTAATTTTTTTAATTCATTCTTCTTACACAGAAACGATAAACTTCTATGATGTGCTTTCTAAAAGTATTTGAAATTTCAGTAAAGTCTCAACCCCACTTTGGAATGACCTTCAAACACAAAGGCGTTTAGAACTGAGTTGTTCGGAGTTTTGAATTGACACACCGACACACCTCCAATTCAAAAGCTGATAGATTAAAGAATGGGGGAAAATCAGGTTCGAATTTTTTTAGAGCATTTCAGTGAAACTGGTAATGAATTATTAGGGTAGTTTTCTTTTCTCGGTAAGAATATTTTTGAAGTAGATAGGCCATCTGGGGTCACACGCTGAGAGGGTTAATAAACTTTTTTAAGTTTTAACCACAAAATGTAATCTAAAATTGATTTTTCATCGCTCTTTAAGCCATGTTTCCTTGGGGGCAAGGAGAAAAAAAATTAATTAAAATAGCATTGCAATTTTCCATCTAACTCTTGCAAACATCCGATTCTCTTCCACCCATGGATTCTCTAAAGAAAGTACAGTTATGTCAAACAGTAGTGAAGGAGGGAGTGCAGAAATCATTTATTTGATTTAAACTATCCCCCCTCCCCTCCCCCAGGCTCAATCAGACTGAGGCAACGAAAATTTTTTCTTTGTCAGAGTACGGTTCAGCGCTGAAGACAGCTGTGATAATTAAAAGGAGTTCCAGACTGCATTTTTCAGTGATAGATTGATAGCGCACATTGAAGATAAATAAACATAGGAAAAAAAAAAAAAATAGTATGATCGTCTGTCCGTTGTTTTTCTAGAAAGGAAGTGGGGGAAAAAAAGGTTTATCAATTAATTATTCACCATAATGGTATTTAAAAAAAGAAAAAGAAAAATCTGTACTAATTTGTTAATAAACAGTGGTAAAATAAGTGTGGGAAAAGCGTGCATATGAAAATTTTTTAAGTGGGATTTTTTTTTTTAACATTGTGCAATTCCCACGATCCCTGCATCATAGGAGTTTTCTTCAAAAATTAAACAAAAAATAAAAATAATTCAAGCAATCAGAAACTTATAAATAAAAAAAAAATATTTACAAAATTTACATATTCATAATTGCATACCTTATATTTTACAGTTATTTTTCAAATTAAATATACTTAAAGCTTCATGAAAATAATAATAAAAAGGAAGGTTTAAAGGAATCAGATGCTGGTTTAGAAATAAGACATTAACACAAACTTTACACTTTATGCAAATAAAAAATAAGAAAGTTATACTGCTGTATTTTATTTCATTGAAAAAATTTTTTGGTGTCTATTCCATATATGCAATCATATCCGCGTACTTGAGTCTATATTTGAATTTAAAATTTTTACAATGATACAAAAGGCATTCCATAAAAACTGAGAGTTATTTTTTTACGTAGTGGCAACACCGCAAAACTAAAAAATAGAAGTGCAGGCGATTTTTTCAAACTGTTAACTGTACGTTTATACAAAATTCAAAACAAAGCAGACGATTTTATTTTCCTATTTCCGTGCTTGTTTTAAGAACTGTTTTATTTGCCCTACAGAAATGGAGATGAGCGATTCAGAGTTAAAAAACGAAATGCGTTGTGCCATAAAATTTTGCTACTGTTTGGTCAAAACAGCTCCAGAAACAGTTAAGTTAATGAAAGAAGCTTACAAAAACAAATGTTTTGGTGAGTCTACGATTTTTAGATGGCATGGTGATTTCAAGAAAGGCCGTTTGTCTGCAGAACTGGCTCCTAGGCCTGGGCGACCAAAAAGTGTTGTGAATGATCAAAGTGTTAACACTGTGTGGGTAATCCTTCAAGAAAATCGGCGAATGACATGTGAGGAGATAGCAGCATCAACAAACATTTCGAAAACGTCGATATTTCGCATTCTACGCAACAATTTACAGCTTCGCTATGTTTGTTCCAGATGGGTCTCTCATCACCTTACTAAAGAACAAATGAAAACAAGAATTCACCAATGTTGTGAATGGAAACAGATGCTTCAAAATGATCCAAATGTCCTAAAGACTGTAATAACAGATGATGAAACTTGGGTGCATCATTATGATCCCCTTACCAAGTCTGCAACAAGTGTATGGAAACATACTGATTCTCCGCCTCCAAAAAAAATCCGACAAACCAAATCTGCTGGAAAGGACATTTTCTTTGATCATAAGCCCCGTTCACATGAGCAGTTTCTACCCGGGTCAAACCCGCGTCAATCTTCGCGAAGCTGTTCACATACTTCCATCCCGCGTAAAAGCAGGGTTAGACCAGGGTCATTTTTCCTCCGAAATCAACCCCGCAATATACTAGGGGATAAGAGGGAATAACCCGCGAATTACCCAGAATGCTTTTCGCTTGTTTCTTTCTGCTTCAATACTGGGACAGCGAATTGCGCACTATTTTCAAGAGATAAACTGCGTTCTTTTTATTATTTTATTTTTTATTATTATTTTGTGTGTGCGTATTGTTCTGTGAAGTTAATTGAAGAATAATAATACTAGAGGAAGGAATTTAAAATAATGCGTGGATATTATATAAATGAAAAATATAAAACGGGCACAGTGTTTTGCACTTTTCTTTTTTCCTTTCTTATTGAAATTTCTAAAATTCTCAGTAAACTAACATATAGTAAATTAATATTGTTTTACAATATGAATAATTTTTTTGTATTATAAAGGTTATTTAAGGAAATGGTAGACACATTTTTTTTTTCTTTTGTAAATAACTTCTTAGAATTATAAACATTTTGTATGCATATGCATTGGAATATAACAATATTAAGTATTAAAATTTCTCAAATTAAATTAAAAAATTATATATTTTTTAAAAATTAATCCTGCTAAACAATTTTTAACATTTCTCTTTATTTTACATTATTATAATTTATTTAACAATATATTCTAAACATGTTTGAATATTGCTTTCTCTATTAATTGATAAAATAATTTTTGAAAAATGTTTTTATGTTTGCATATTAATTTTTTTCATTTAATTTCCAGCATTCAAACAATATATATATATATATGCATACATATATAATCATTTTAAGAAATTAATTTATCAGCCAATCTTTAATATATATATAAAGATTTAACTTACCAATGAATTTACAAAGTAATAACCAAATGTATTTATAAAATGTTTCTGAGTTGCTGTAAAATATTTAAAATCCATTGTACACACTAGAGCCTGGACTGGGTGGAATGTCTTTTAGGGGGACTTTCTAAGGGAAACTAGCTCATACTCATGGAAGTTTTAGGGAAAACGACGGAAAACTATCAAGATCAGACCGACGATGGTTCGAACCCGATACCCATATTTATTCGCCTAATAGTATGGCCAATATATCGAATTTTGTTGGGTTAATAACAGTTATAAGAACTATATATATTTTTTTCCTGGTAGGAGGAAGAGAAGCAATTTTAATTATATAAACAGAACAAATTTATAATACCTATATCTTGAGTTCACGTATAAAATTTAACTTTAGAAGTGGGTAAAAAATAGATAAACTATTTGGGAACAGATTTGAATAATATATATTTCATAATCTGTTTTATATTTTACTATATTAGAGATTTCATTGAAAATTTTCTTTTATAGGTAATTGTATCCCATTGCTACTGTTCTTACACACACACACACACACACACACACACACATATATATATATATATATATATAATTATCGACATATTTAATCAAAAAAAAAATTAAGTGGTAGTGTGAGCATTAAGGCTGACTGATATCACAAGGGCTCTAGGCCTAGGTGGAATGCCCTCCACAAAATTATTTTAAGAGGTTTGGATTTTAGTTTCGGATTATTTAAGAGGTTCCGTGATTTTCTATTGAATTTTGGTTTTAATACTTTTGGTTACAGAATATTTTTAATTACAAAAGGAGTTTTAATAATAAAATATATATGCACAAAACTCTAATTTATAATTTTTATTACAGAGGCACAAGAATACTTTTTTTTTTTTTTTTTTTTTTTTTTTTTTTATGAATTCTTATTTCGATGCATAATAAAAGATAAAGATTTATGAAAGATTTATGTTGAAATATTTTTAAGAATATCTATTAGTTATGATAGCAAGAAATGAAATAAGTATCTGACCTAGTATTTATTAATGTAGTAATATTACTTTAAATCTTTAAGGTAATAAAATCTGAATAATAAGTTTAATCATTTATTTTATTATTTAATGCATTTAGATTTAATATAATTATAATGCATAATTTATTCTAACTAATTTAAAATCAAAGTATTGTAAAGTTAATTATATTAGTATTTCAATTGACTAAGTTTAATTGTAATAACAATATAAATAAAACTAATATCAAAACTTATTTTATTTCCCGATCCCGTTTACAATCTTAATATTCAAAATAATATTAATAATTAAATTTCTAATACATAATATATATATATATATATATATATATATTTACTACATATAAAAAAGATACTGAAATTTTCATGTTTAAAAAATTAAGTTCAGAATGATTTGTTTGTAATATTAAATTTGCATTAAAAACTTAATGTAAAATTAAATATTAATAATGAAGAATAATATAAAATATATAATCCTAAAATTAAATAATGTAAGTAATCCTTTTATTCTCAGCTGCTGTCAAAGTCAAACATGAAATTAAATTCACGTTTTCGCGGACAATACGGTTTCGCTTCTTTTCTCCGAACTCATGCGTTAATCTTGCAAACAGCCAATCAGAATTCAAGAAACGTATGACGCTGCTACAGTGATTTTTAACCAGGGTTGATAGTGTGAACAGCCTAAATTTTGACTCTGTAAAACCCCGCTTTTCAAATTCCCGGGTCGTTTTGACACGGGTTGAAGTTGCTTCATGTGAACGGAGCTATAAAGGTATAATCTATCAGCATGCTGTGCCTCCAAAAACTACTGTGAATGGTGAAAATTATGTTTCAGTTTTAAAAATTTTACAACAACACATATCGAGAAAGCGTCATGAACTGGTAGGGAATTGGACATTACATCACAATAATGCTCGCCCGCATGTCGCTACTTCTGTTCAGCAATATCTTAGTAAATGCAATATTAAAATCATGCCACATCCCCCTTACAGTCCAGATCTCACACCATGCAATTTCTGGCTGTTTCCGACGTTGAAGGAGAAGCTCCTAGGCAGAAAATTTAATACAGATTCTGAAGTTATTTCAGCAGTGGAGGGTTCTTTGAAGCAGCTTCCAGAAAAGGCTTCTCTACTTGTTTTGAAAAGTGGGTTGAATGATGGGACCGTTGCATATCATCTGACGGAAGGTATTTTGAAAGAGAATGATGTATTTTTTGCTGTAAATATATTTCTTGATTTTTTATGATTTTACTCTCAGTTTTTATGGAATGCCCTTTGTATTTTGGCAGCTAGTACATGGCAATTTATTACAAACTATACCAAAATTTGATGCAGTTAATATTATTCATCTCTCTTCTATTCATCTTGGATTGCCTGCTTCATTCAAGTTTTAAGCTCTAGATTTTTTTTTTTTTTTTTTCATCAAAAGGGTTTAAAATATATATATATCAGGAATTTTGATTAAAACATTTTGCTATAACATTTTTTAAAACAATCTGGAATAACATTTTCCCAATCTCTCCTATTTATCTTAGCTATACTGCTTCATTTGAGTTTCAAGTTCTACTTTTTTTTTTCTCCTTCTTTAAGATTTATTTATTTTTTTAAACCAAATTTAAGAATACCTGTTTCTTTATTTCGAAATCTTCCACAGTCTGAAATCTGAAATCACATTAAGTTCCTTAGGGAAAAGTTTTATTATTATTATTTATTTTTATCTTATTTTTATTCTTGTAGCTTAGAGGATTTATTACAGCCTCACACAATTTAGCAGGATTATCATTGTGTCTATAATGTGAAGCTTTTATAATAGCATGGTGCAGACTCATGATTTTAGAGCTTACAACCTTTTGTAGATGAAATGTGACCTAATTTTCTGTGTCAAGCTATATATTTTAATTTATGATTTTTTAACAAATGATTTTTAGATGCTATCTTCTTGACAGTTACATTATCACATGGCATTGAATCTAATATTTTTTAAACATATCATAACCATCAATCATTTTAGAAAATTTCCCTGCATGTTCTGTTAAAATCCTTGAACAATAATATCAGCCTGCATGGCTGATGGCCTAAACAGTTTTTATAGCAATTGTGTTCTGGCATAGAAACTTTTTTCTTCATGAAAATAGTACAAATTGAATGGAGCTTATTTCTGTCATCAAAGCGCAGAACTTTCTTTGTTTCACAACCTGCAATTGCAGTCTGTAAAAATAAACAAATAAATCAAAACCTACAATCTTTTGTAGATGAAATGTTACCTAATTTACTGTCTCAAGCTATATATATGAGTTGTCAACTATTCTTAAAATTAGTAATTATACATTTGAATACATAATATAATAAATATCCTTGCTGCTGTATTGTTTCATTATTCTTTCAGCTATAAATCCATACACCTTGAATTTTGTTTGTTATACTCTTTGAACAACTAAACCCATTATTTTGCTTTTTTAATCCATGTGGACTCCAAATGTATCATCCTGTGAGAATTGATTGTTTATAATGGTTGTTTTCCATTAGATTCTCTGTTATTTGTACTTAATAGCTTATTCCATTTTCTATTTCATTTCAATAATTTTCATGTACGATAGGAGGCCCACTAGTGATTTGCTATTATAGCCACTAGTGAACAAAATCGTACATTGGTGCTCAAGAGTGAAAAAGGTCTCCCTGATGAATTTTTTTCACCTTTCTGAGCTCCTCCTTCTTGAAATTTACTTTTGTATTGGTCTATGTGGTTTCAGTGATCTTGTATCTGTTGCTTGGCTTTTACTGTGTTTAATAATTTATTAATCTAATATTTTTTTATACACATTATTATCACCATCAACCATTCTAGAAAATTTTCCTACATACAACCAGCATACTCTGTTGAAATCCTTGAACAATAATATCAGCCTCTATAGCTGATGAACTGCCTCAAAAGTTTTTAAAACAATTTTGTTCTGGTACAAAAAATAATATTTTCATGAAAACAGTGCAAGTTGAATAGTGCTTTATTTCAGTCATCAAAGTGCAGAACTTTCTTTTTTTTTTTCATAAACTGCATTTGCAGCCTGTAAAAACAAAAGAGCAAATAAATCAAATTTGAAAACTCTGCTTTAAAACACAGCACATTATACAGAAAACATAAAACTGACAATATGTTTTGATAGATTAAATCTATCTTCAATAGGTCAAAATTTAATCTATCAAAATATGCTGTTGTTTCTCTAATAATTCGGTGCATATTTATAAAATAGAAAATGTTTAAAAAGGTTAGTAAAAAAAAAAAATATCATCAATTACTTTATATTTACATAAAAAAATATATTTATTTATAAGTATTTTAATCATATAGTTCATTAGCTTATATATACGTATGTGCGTGTATGCAGTTTTTAGTATTTATAACTAATTCAAATACTTTACACTGTTAATGTTAGTTAATTCAAATAAGTTATTGCTATATTCCTTTTCATTTTAACTTTTCTATTTTGTGATTTTATTAAACGAATAACATATATTTTTTTAATAGTAAATGTGCTATAATGAATCTCAATAAATTATATTAATTTTGAGAAACTATAAGCACATTAACAAGAATTAGAATATGAATAGACAGATAGATAAGCCAAAGTCATAAAAATGTATCACTATGTTAAAAATTAAGAAATATTATTCATGAAAACATTTTGTTGGTATCTTCCATAAATTAATTTTGTTTATAAAATTATTCTTCGGTGTAAATTTTAGTAATGCTGGTATTAATGAAAAGTTATATTAGCATTTTTTTTCCATTAAAAATTAACTTTTCAATGGTTAAAATTCATTTAATTATTTCTAATAGCATGTTTCAAATTTTATATGTATTTTTATTTTTTTAAATATTATATTTCATAGACATTTTTATAAGCTTTTATTTAGTATTTATTTATTAGATTAAAAGAATGGTTATAAGTTTATAACATGAATTGGGTTGAAAATATGCATTAAACTTTTTGATATAATAAAAATAAAGAGTTTTTATCATATAAATCAATGAAAAACCTACAATTTCTTTGCAATGCTCTGTGTAAGACTACACACTGCTTCATCTGTAAAGTAATGGTTGAAAATGAAGTAACAAAATAATTTTCTGAGAAAATTTTTTGAAATGGAGAAAAATGCTTGAGAAGGGATCAGTGATAAGTAGGATAGAATGGATTTTGATGTTACAGAGAGACACAAGAAGCAATGAGGTACTGAATTTCAGTTTACATGGGGCTAAGTATGAATAGTTCAGAACTATTCTAAAGAAAAGAAAAAAAAAATTATTTAAAGCAGTTTAAATCCATGAAAAAATATAGAAAAGCGATACAAATGAAGCCAAGATAAAATAAGTTTGAATTAGTAGAAATATTTTGAGTTATTCTCTCGCTAAAAATTTCAGAACTTCAAGTTTAACCCATTAGACACTGCTTCATGAATTGCATCAAAAATTTTTAATTTTCATATGTTTTGAGTTTCAATATGCATCTCTAATCATATATAGTTTTTAAAATTGGTTAGAAGATATGATATGGTCCCAAAATGGAAGTTTTGGCACTTAATGAGGGTAACACAGATATAGTGTCACCACATTTCCTAAGAGACTAGCAGTAAGGACAAGTCCAAAAGCTTCGAAGGGTACCAAACTGACCAACAGGTTAGGATTTGGGAAATATCCAGTCATTCGTCACTCTCTTATCGCTTATTTTCTTTCAATCAGATGACTATCACCCCTATTTTAATACTGGACTTGTTGAGTCAGTACTTACGCAGAGGTTTTCATGGTCTCAATAAATGTGGTTGAAGAATACCTCATCTACAATACTGACAGTTGAATATTTAATTGTAATATCCTGATAAATCAGGTTAGGAATTCCCAAAATTATTTTTATATGATTAATAAAGTTAATCATTGATTCCTTAAATGAATATTAAATATATTCAAGCCACAAATTAAAACACTAATAAATTTTCTTATAGTTTAATTTTTTTCTTTTATTTCTTTATTTTATTTGCATTTTTGTGCGAAATAGAAGTAAGCAATTTTTGTGTAACATGACTTTACATTTCTCGCACCATAGGCACGTACTCTTGTTATAAGGTTTGCATTTTGATTGCTTGACAGCTTGTGTGATAAAATGATTCACACTTCTATCAAAGTGTATGCTAGAATTTACTGGTATCTATGATGTTTTTAGTCGATGTATTGGTAATGATTCCAGTCTCTTAGATTTCATCAAACATATCACAATGCTTTGTAAAAATGTTAATTGAGACATTTCTTTTTTTTTTTTTTTTTTTTTTTTTTCATTTTGCAATGTATTCTCTAAGCCGATACCACAGCCATATTCAGAATATTGGTAAATAATGGTCATCACCATTTCTTACTCTTTATTCTCAGTCGGTAAGTACTAAAAAATTAATCAAGATTTATGCTGCCCATATCTTTGTTATAAGATCAAACTATTCCTGGCAGAGACAAATCTATCTTCTTTTTAGATGTTTTGTAGCAATATTCTATTTGCTCATTCTCTACATGCATTAAAATTTTATGCAACGCATACAAAATTATTCTTTCTATTTTACTACACTAATATTCTTTAATATAATATAGTCAGTTTTCCCTCTCTCTTTTCTTACAAAAACTTTACTATCTTGAAAAGGACAGTTTTAAAGTTGACTGTCTCTCACCGTTTTTAATTCCAGATTGACAGAATTACCTTTTTTGCATTTCTTGAAGCAATGGCAGAGATGAAAAAAATTGTCAACATACACATACAAAGTAAGTGTCTGCTAATCAGAACAAGCCATCTTTGGTCTACCATTTTGGGACCTTTATAAATAAACGACTGTAAAATCCTTTTAAATTAGTTTTCTTGACCCCTCTTTGTTAAGACATTTAAAAAAAAAAAAGTATTGTTTTTTTTTATATTCAATGTTTATAAACTTTCGAACTCAAAAATTAATTACTTTTAGTGAATTGTTTATTTATGAAGTTAAAAGTAGCAATTTTGCTTAAATTTGAACAATTTAAAAAATTAGCATTTACATTAAAAACCTTTTGAAAAATTACCAACGAAACTGAGTACTTCAATATTCAATATAAAAAATATATCTTAATTACTTTTAGAGAGAAAAAAATTCTTAATCAAAAGTTCACAAAATAGATTAACTCAAAGTGTGAAATTATTTGAATATGAATTAAGGAGAGTTGACTGTGTATATATATATTTAAATCTGTATTAGAAATGTTATAGAAAGGTTATGTCACTTTATTATATCCAATGAGTATTATATTCTGTTTAAATCCTATTATAGTCACTTTGGGAGACTAGAAGAACTACTTATTTTTGAGTGGAGAAAAATCTTTTGCTTTGTCTCCTAGTTTTTTTAAAGCCTGGTAATCATACTTGATATCCAATATAATTTTTCATGAATTATTACTCTAGTTTTAAATTATTTTCTTATAATTAATAACTGAATAAAATACTTATTGATTGAAAAAATAATTGAAAGATACTTAAAAACCACAGGTATACATCAAATGAATTACACCAATACAGAAAATTAAAGAGGCATGTACATCAGAATGACCAAGTATAAGATAACATGACGCATAGGAGAACACCAGAATGACATAAAATGTAACAAAATAACAACAGCATTAACCAAATTTAAGCAAAATGAAAACCTAACAATAGATTTTGATAATGTTAAAATACTCGTGAATGACAATTACTTTAACTATGACATAAAAAAGAAGCCATCAAGGTATTGGCCAACAAAATAGCCTGCAATGATAACAATCCCGCCCTAATAGATGGTAAATGGTGCAATATGCTAAAACAGAGTTGTAAAGAAGCCTCAGATCAACAAATCTATCTGAAGACATGTTAGGCCAGACTGCAAAAGGATCTTTATGCAGTCAGACTGCAAAGGATACTTATTAAAAGGATTATCTAGTTTAAAGATAAATTATAATTCTATTCTTAAATGTCATAACTTAAATTTCAAAATAAAAAGTATGTAATAAATTTTGGAAATATCCATAGGTGAAATGAAAGAGTGAAATTCAAAACAATTCATTTTGTTGACATTCAAAGTTACTTTTAATCATTATAAATTATACATATTTCTTATAAATTATGATTGAATGGCTGAAATCTAAAAAATTTACTATTCAGCATTATGATATATATTTAAATAAGATGTCAGATCAAGTTGATTAATAAACTTAGTTCAGACCTTGATATAGACTATGTACAAGGTATGTACATGCCAGTGGCGCAGTGTCCATGGAAGCTATGGAAGCTTCCCTTATTTAAAATTTTAAAAAATAATTTCAATACTTCATACAGAAAAAGTGAAATAATAATTTTGGTTAATAAATTCTCCTCTAGCAGATATAACCTGACGTCATCAGAAAGCTGAAATAATTCTGCCACTGCTCTTGAAAGCGTGTCTCTTCAGCGCTTCCAGGAATTTTCTGAACCATGTCTTGTCCCTGGTACATGCTGAATTTCAAGCACATCAGCCCATATTTTCCAAGTCTCTCGATTTAGGAAGGAGACTTTATATCAGAAATTTTCTAGAACAATTTTTACATTATTTAATTGTAGAAAAATAATATGACCGATTTTCGTTAAAAAAATAGTGGGGATAAATTTGATTTAAAATTTTTAAATGTTCGTATGTATGTCATTCCATAAATACTTTTTTTTTTTTTTTTTTTTTTTAATCAAGTTTGAAAATTTCAAGTGGTTGCCATTTCAAAGCAAGATGCTGGATTGAGTTCATTAATAAACTTGGTTGAAACTTTGATGGGGGTTATGTATATATACAGAGTTTCAATCAAATTGATTCATAAATAGATTTTCTATACATGTTTAAATTTTCAAATGGTAGTTTAAGTTAGCCATTTTGAACACATCCAAGGTATTTCAAAAATAAGTCCACTGTCCAATCTTTTTTTTTTAACTGATTTTCCATTATGTATTGATAAACTAAATTATTGTAATAGGTAGATTTCTAAAGAAATTAAACTAAAAAAAACATTTTTAATTAAAATTGTCTTCGAACATAAGTGGAGAATAAATTGTATGTTTTTATCTTATGCAGAACTAATCCTTCGAAAACATCTGGGCAAGAAACACAGGGAAACTCTTAGGATACACATATTTCCTGAGAATACTTTTTAAATAGCATTCAAATTTTGAAGGGGTAAAATGAGTAAAAATTAATCTAAATTAGATGACTCTTAAATTTTAAAAATTAAAAATTCTGCATTTATACGAAATCTGTACTTATAGCTTATAATATTAAAAATAACTACAATTGCTTAAGAATTATTTTAATATACCTTTTTAAAATTCATAGATGAATACTGAAATTTTTTGTTTAATATGAAATGATCTAAAAATTCTTATAATACTCCAATCATAAAAAGTATTTATTACCATATATAATAATAATAATAAATACTATTAATACTACAATCATATAAATGATAATAATACTTCAAATATAAATAAAAATATACATGTATGCACTATTTCAAGAATGATATTAAATTTTAAATACATCTCATTACATACATTAAGGGTTTGGGCTTGGGATGTTGTTCTGTGGTTATTTTTAAACATTAAGGCACATTAAAACTCATTACAGAGCTGCCAACCTTGGTGGGAAAAAAAACAGGAGATTTTACACAATTTCAAGGGAGAAAAAGGGAGATTTTATATAATTTCAAGGGAGAAAAAAGGAGAATTGCGGTTTCGTGGAGAAAAACAAAACAAAATTATTTTATTTAATACATGATACTTTTTTAACTAAAAAGACCTAATATAACTTTTGTTTGATAATTTATATTTTAAACTTACTGGGGAAAAACAAATAGTTAACAGTTCATTGACAAAGTCTAAAAATAACTACATATGTAAAGAATTTTGAACCCCTATATCGCTTCAGTTGGTTCTAAAATCTAATAAAACAACTGGATCGATGTTTTTATGAACATTGATTCAGAGTTTTTCCCAGATAATTTAAGGAGGGTGCTGCACCTCGCCTGATCTTTGTTTGGAAGAAAAAAAAAAGAAACACTTTGCCCCAATCTATTTCCTGCCTGCCCCCCCCCCCCCCTTTACTGCATTTGTAGAAAATAACCTAAATGCTGTAAATATAAATAAAACTATTGTGTGTGACAATCAGCAGATTAACAACAAATAAAAGTACAGAAAAGTTTAAAAACAGACTCTTCTTTTTGTATGCATATTTATAACTAAATTTTTAAATTAAGTGTTTGGATTTTAAATGCCAAATGTGTCCTAAAATTCAAATCGCCCTCAAGAATTTAAAAAGTTTTTTTTTTTAAACTAGCAGTACCCTACATTTTTTAAAACCAGGGGGAAAATGTTTGATTCTTTTGTGGTAGAATGAGAAAGCTAATAGGAGAAAGGGATTTTTTTTTTTTTTTTTTTTTTTTTTTTTTTTTTTTTTTTTTGGGGGGGGGGGGGGGAACTGTTAAACTTTCTACTACTTTATAGGCTCTAGAATCTAATAAAGCAAGTTTAAAATGAATATTGACATTTTTGTTGTGGCTTGTAGATGGAGAAGGAATGAGAGGAACAAAAGAGTTCAAAAGAGCATTTGATCACCGATCACTAGTTGGAGATAGGAAAATAAGGGGGGAGGGGGAGTTAAAAATAATTACGTAAGCGAGAAATATTGAAGGATTCCGTTTCTTTAGAGATTCTAATATCTCATAAAGTAAGTTTTAAATGAATATCGCCATTTATGTTGTGGATGCAGAAAGATTGTGAATTGGAAGGCCTTCGTAAATCTGGAAAGATGACACCTACGAATTGTCAAAAATTAGCGTTTTTAGTTCGATTTTTCGAAAATATTAGAAAAACGGGAGAAATACACATTAAAACGTAAAAACGGGAGATAGGGTTAAAAAACGGGAGAGTTGGCAGCACTGTCATTAGATCAAAATATACAGCTTAAAGTGAATTCTGAACTATTATGAATACCCATGCCTGAACCAGGATTCAAACCTGGCACCTGGCAGCTGAAGGCCAGAGCGCTAACCATTCAGTAACCAGAACGGCAACATGTACACTAAGGATGACTATGATTGTAGTAAACCAACGTATAATATAAAGAAAATATATACAGAAAGCAAATAATGAATTTAACAAACCTTTGATTTTTCCTTCTTTATTTTTCTTATGAAGAGCAGAGGGAAACATCTATTCTTTTTTTGCTTCTACCTTGAATGTCATATTCAAGAAAAAGCATACGATACACAAGCGAATAAACTCAAACTTGAAAATGAAAAGTAAATGGACATTTAAACAGAATACCAACAGAAGTCGCTTCTAATCAGTTCTAATATTTTTGGTTTAGTTACTCTAAAATAAAAAGGCCTTCTAATCTCTACTAAAGAAGAAAAAGTGAAATCACTGTCTTTTACCCACTAGAAATTCTTTCCTCGAACCAGAGTTGTTATTTTGCACACTTTTTGTAAAAGGTCTGGGATGTTGGACAACACTAGAAGAAATTAGAAGAAAGTAGACAAAAATAAAATCCAATTGAACTTGTATGTTTGGATGCATAACATTATTCCTTTGAAGCAATAAATTTTACTTTTAATTTTGCATCAACAATAGAAATATTTTATTAAAATTTATAAATGGAAAAAAAGAGTATTCTTAATCATCTATAATAATAAAAGGAAAGATTTGTCTGCTTGTTCATCTACATGTTCAGCCCCCACTGAACATAGAAGTACAAAAATTGACACACAAGTGCTCAGAACCATTTCTCGGGAGGATAGTAAAAAAAGAATTCAAAAATTTTAATTAGTTGCAGAGATATTAATTAAAATGTCAACTTATGTCAATTAATAAATGAGTCAATTCTGAGCTTAAAATGCATTTAAGGAGCATTAAATGGTCAAATAAATTAGAAATATCAGTCCAATTGTTACAAATTCGATACCAAACGAAAGGATGATGTTTCTGAATCTAGGGATTCAGAACTACAACTAAAAATTTCACAAATGTTTTCTTTGCAGCACACTATCTATTTGCATGCATTTTCAATTAATTTGGATAAGATGGCACAAAATAAACATTTCTATAAATTTTACTTACAGTTTTGGATAGCGTGACGCAAAAGATAAAATAATTCATTGAAATATATACATTTCAGTACATAATATAAACTTAATGAAAGTGATATATTTGACAGCGTATTTGAAAATTAAAAGCAATATCTCAGTGCACAAATATACTTTAATATATAAAATAAAATAATTGCAGTGGAATTTAAAAACAAATCATTTTGTGTAACACAACTGCGTTGCTGGAATTTCATATCATTTCTTTTAAAACACATATTTTGATATTATAAGAGATGTGAATGAAAAGGTATCAGTGAGTAAATGTTATATGTTATTTTATGTTGAAAATAATGTTTACACTGTAAAAATAAATAGAAGATAAAAGGAAATTCAAATAAGAAAATCTGTGTATTTTTTAATTAATAGCAAAGCGTCACTGAAAATGTGATATCATTATTTTTAAGACCCATATTTCTAATTCTTATAGCCATAAAGTACAGTGCTGTATCACGAACTTTTAACCCATTAAAGGTGTTTTTGTACTGATATCATTACTTTTTAGGGGTTAATGATTAAAATGTAAAATTAAAGGAGCATGGCAATGAGTTTATAACACTGTTAAAAAAGTGCAGTTTCATAGGTCATACCACATTAAATTTTACCTCTAAAAAATATAACAATCTAAATGAAATTTTAAAATTTTATGAAAAGTGATAGATTAAAAACTTTGAGAAAGAATATTTGTTGTGGGATGGAAACACGCAACATTACAAAGGTATAATATAGTACATTTTAAAAATGACAAACAATTTCTACAAATACAAAAAAAAAAAAAAAAAAAGTTTTTTTTTTTTTTTTTATTATTATTATTTAATATTGAATTTCTTTAGTTTAACGGTTCATGTATTTCTTAAATAGTTCAACAGAACGTTTAAAATAAATGTTAAAAAAATAATTTGTGCACGAAAATTTTTGTAAAAAAGTGTTAAGAATATGTTTCTAAAGAGCTCCATTCACCGCATAGATTTTGGTTCGATAAGAAAAATTAAACACAAGTTTTTAAATGGTCAATCGACTGAACAAAAGATTAATATTTTGTTATTTTTTAATTGGAGATGTATAAAGTAAAATGTTGTAAGGATTTGACAGTAATTTTTCAAAATACCTAACACCATGGGGGTGAGGTTCAGATCCTCTCTTTGGAAACTCTGATAATTCTAAAAAAGATGCTTAATCAGTTTGAGGGAGATTTTGTTTGGTTTAAAATTAATTCAGCTGGAGAAAATTGGAGGGGGGCAATGAGTTAGACCACTTTGAAATTTCAATCGGGAAAATGTTTTTTTAGAAAATGTTTTGTTCTAGTTTTATTCTAACTGGTTAAATATACTGTACATATTTATTTAAATCAAATTGGAGTGTAAAGGTTGATATTTTAATTTATTACCAACAATGCGAAAAATACCAGAGCCGGGCATCGAACCCGGGCACCTCCGCTTAACGCACGGATGCTCTACCACTGAGCTACCCTGGCTGACAACCAGCTAGGCACTTCTTGTATAATATTCGTTGGCAAAGTCACCGAGTCTGCAAACGCAGATATATCAAGTGAGACAATAATAATCGTAGCACAACTCCATAGACCACAAAATTTCAATTTAGAAATTTTTATTCATGAATTCATCATCTGTGAATATTTATTTAAATCAAATTGGAGTGTAAAGGTTGATATTTTTATTTATTACCAACTATGCGAAAAATACCAGAGCCGGGAATCGAACCCGGGCACCTCCGCTTAACGTACGGATGCTCTACAACTGAGCTACCCTGGCTGACAACCAGCTAGGCACTTCTCGCATAATATTCATTGGCAAAGTCACCGAGTCTGCAAATGCAGATATATCAGGTGAGACAATAATAATCGTAGCACAACTCCATAGACCACGAAATTTCAATTTAGAAATTTTTATTCTTGAATTCATCAACCGTGAATAAAAATTTCTATACTGTACATAGTTACCACATTCTTCCTAGTATTTCGGAATCACGCTAGAATTTCTGAAAAATTTCTAAAACATAGTGAAGGGATTTTAAATAGAATGGAGTAGAAGGCTGATTTTTTACCAACTATGTGAAAAATACCAGAGCCGGGAATCGAACCCGGGCCTTCCGCATAAGGCGCGGATGCTCTAACCACTGAGCTACCCTGGCTGATAACCAGCTCGGCACTTCTCACATAATTTACGTTGGCAAGGTCACCGAGTCTGCATTAAAGCAGCTATATCAAGTGACAAATTTAAACATGGCATAACTCCAAAACGGCCACGAAATTTCAATTCAGAAATTTAATTCATCAACCTGGAAATTAATTTTAAATAGAATGGAGTAGAAGGCTGATTTCTTACCAACTATGTGAAAATAACTGAATTGAAATTTCGTGGCCGTTTTGGAGTTATGCCATGTTTAAATTTATCACTTGATATAGCTGCTTTAATGCAGACTTGGTGACCATGCCAACGTAAATTATGTGAGAAGTGCCGAGCTGGTTATCAGCCAGGGTAGCTCAGTGATTAGAGCATCCGCGCGTTATGCGGAAGGCCCAGGTTCGATTCCCGGCTCTGGTATTTTTCACATAGTTGGTAAAAATTCAGCCTTCTACTCCATTCTATTTAAAATTAATTTCCAGGTTGATGAATTAAATTTCTGAATTGAAATTTCATGGCCGTTTTGGAGTTATGCCATGTTTAAATTTGTCACTTGATATAGCTGCTTTAATGCACACTCGGTGACCTTGCCAACGTAAATTATGTGAGAAGTGCCGAGCTGGTTATCAGCCAGGGTAGCTCAGTGGTTAGAGCATCCGCGCGTTATGCGGAAGGCCCGGGTTCGATTCCCGGCTCTGGTATTTTTCACATAGTTGGTAAAAAATCAGCCTTCTACTCCATTCTATTTAAAATTAATTTCCAGGTTGATGAATTAAATTTCTGAATAGTGAAGGGATTTTGGACATTGCCTCATTTTCTAAAATTGGATTATGGGGTAAAAAGTGTACTAAGAGATCTAACTTTAAAATTTTAAATGATAAGAATTTTTTAGCACTTTGAGTAATCTTCTAGATACAATCACTTAAAATATTTCCAGCAATACTTTTTTCAGGTTGGTTGGTAGTGGGTTTTAAGGCCAACTGACTACGCTAGGATCCTAGGCCTATAGGTAGAATGGCCTCTGTGAGGTCTTTCTAAGGGATTGAAGGCCGTATTTAAGCGAGCTTTGGAAAAAACACAGAAGGAACGGCTAAGTCAAAGAATATGTGATGGGATCGAATGCGGCACTTTTCATCCACCAGCCTTGAGCGCAGAACCGCTCAGCCGCTAGTGGGGCATTTTTAAGGAGCTTTTAAATGTTTTTTTCTTTTTTTTTTTTTTTCTAAAAGTCCCATCTTCCTAACCAAATCTATCGAAAATGCCTCGGAATTTTTTTAAATTGTAAAAAACATGCAAATTAAATATGATTCTGTAAGTAAGAACTTTAAATGAGCTCTTAATCCCCCTAATTCCCCTCCTATTTAAAATTTTAATGTTTGCCTTCTAAGGTTCTCCCTATCGCAATACAGCTTCAATTTTTTTTTTTTTTTTTTTTTATTAAACGAGACCAAATGACGTGATTCCGAAATAGGAACTTAATGGAGACTATTTTCAGTATATTTAATGAAAAAAAAAAAAAAAATGTAATTAATTAATTAATTTATTTATTTTTAAAAATGGCAAACAAAACATATTAAAAAAGAAATTGTTTATAGAAGACATTCCCAACACACTAAAAAAAAAGAACTACATTTGTTTAAAATTTCAAAGATGCGCCTTTCCCTGCCCCCTGTTTTTAGTTTGAATTTCCAAACAAAACAATGGTCTTTCAAACTGATTAAGCCTTCCCCCCCCCCTTTTTTTTTTTAACAGTTTTCAGAATTTCCAAGGTGTTATCGAGACATGGGGGGGGGGGGGAAGACTTTAAACGAAAAATTTTCTTTCATATTTTCATAACGAATAATTATAGAGAAAAACATTTTTTGTTAAAATGTTGTTTTGAAAACGTCTTTCCATCAAAGTAAGAGAAGATCCCCCCCCCCCCCCAACTCTGCTTCAATTTTCACATTTACAAAATTAAAATTTGCCCATGTCTGACTCCCTGTGCCACTCACCAGGATTTTTTTTTTTTTTTTTCTAGAGTACTTTTTATTGTTATATTCATTCCTTCTCCCTACTGTTAAATTTGAGAAAGAAAGAAAGAAACAATTATTATTTTTTAGGTATAGATCTGATTTAAAAGAGAAAAATAAATAAAAATAGAAAAATCTTTAAAATTTGAAACTTTTATACTGGTAAATATTTAAGTAGTATAATTTATTACTAGAAATTTAATGAACAAAATAATTTATAAAATAATAGACTATATAATTCTTAATTATTTTACCAGTATGCTTTGCAGAAATATATTATTTCATAAAATAAAGTATTATAATGCGGAAAAAAATTATTTTTTTTTTTTAATATATTATGGGTTTAAATTAAACTCAAATAAAAATGTCTTTTACTTTATTTTATTTCTTATTTTACTAATTTTAATTCTGTTTTCAAAGTTTTTCCAATGCTATTTAAGTGTTTGGTAACCTAGCTTTTTTTTTTTTTTTTCTTTTACAATATTATTTTATAAAAGTAAAAAATAAAAATAAAAAAAAAAGTAACAGAAAACATGAAATTTTAGATTTGGATTTGATATACAGTATAGGACCCATTATCCGGAATTCCAAAATCCGGAAGACCCGAAATCCAGAATCATTTCAGATTATTTTATTATTTTTTTTTATTTTTTTTTTTAATGATTAAAATACATTTTATATCTAAAATCAGAAAAAAAGAAAGAAAGAAAATCACCCTAAAATGAATTATTTTGTGTTTTATTAGGTAGTATTATGAAAATTTAGAAATTAAAACAGAATTTCTTTCTTTCATATGGTGAGGGATGTTTGTGGTCCAGGAAAACCCTGGAATTCACAGCAAGCCACATAAAAAAAAAAAAAAAAATCTAATTTATTTCATGATAGATTTTCAATGATTTTTCACTTCTCATTAAGATCTTAAAAAAAAAAAAAAAAAAAAAAGAAGAAGAAGAAGAAAGAAAAAAGAAATGGAAATTTTTAAAGAAAAATCTTTTTTTTTTTTTTTTTTTTTTTTTTTTTTTTTAGCATTCTGCTCTTATGATTGAGACAGTATTCATGTTTAGCAGCATTGATAAAGAAGCAACCATGGTACTCATGGCAAGTGGCACTAATGTTTGTATATATATACACATTATAGTTATTTTTTTCTTCCTGCTAAATTTAACAGAAAAAAGTATCAGATTTGCAAAAAATCTTGACTTCCAGTTTTTGATTTATTTGCATGTTTTAAGAGCTCTAGAATATAATTCAAATATTTCTTTTAAATGTCTGTCTGTATGTGAAGTAGTTGCTCCTAGAAGTAAATTAGTACCTGTCAATTACTGAGTTAAGTTTTATAATTAAGGGAAAGCAATTATGGGAAAAGGACCCAAAATCCAGAAAATTCCGAAATCCAGAATTCTTCAGGTCCCATGGGTTCCGGATAATGGGTCCTATACTGTATTATAATTATTGTAATCTTTGTAAAATATTTCATTTACATACTATATTATAGGAATTTAACTTTAAAAAAATCTTAATCTATTCAAAATTTTTTACAGCTTAACATTTTGTAATATGTATATTGTATTATATATACTAGAAATTTAATGAGCAAATTAATCAATTAATTCTTCTCTTTTTTTTTTTTTTTTTTTTTTCTTTCAGGATTTTTCAATCCATAATTTAAATAATTTATCAATTAATTTTTTAAAAAATTACAAATATTTGCATATGATTATGATATTATCTATCATTTTTATGAAATTAAAGAAAAATGTTTTTGTTGTTGCAATCACTTTTTAAAATAAAATCAATTTTGAAAGTTAACAATGTATCAACTTGAAAACAATGTAAATTGAATGAATATTTTCGATAAACAAACATTATATAAAATACAAATACCTAAATAAGCAACTCATTTAATATATATATTAAAGAAAGAAAAATATTTTATTATTGTAATTTAATTTTGGACACTAACTGCCGATAGATGGAGCCAAATTACCTATTTCAGATTGAATATTTCAAATTGAAGCGAAGTCTGTATGCGTCCGCGAACATTCCAAACCAGAACTAGCCCAAACTTTAAACATTGCTACTAATTTTTTGTTAAATGAAAATTATTTTACTTTTAATGGAAAATATTATAAGCAAATCAAAGGGGTCCCAATGGGGTCTCCTATTTCAGGTTTTCTAGCAGAATATAAACTACATAAAATTGAAAATAATTTTGATGAAAAACTTAAAAGTAAAATTTTTTATTGGTTTCGTTATGTAGATGACGTTTTTGCAATAATAGATCAAAAAACAGACCCCACAGAAATTTTAAACACCTTAAATAAAATAGACCCAGACATTAAATTCACCCTTGAAGAAGAGAATAATAAACAATTAAATTTCCTAGACGTCACCATCAATCGCCATACTGATAAAATAACCACCCAAGTTTACAGAAAACCTAATAGCAGCAATGAAATAATCCATAAAAATAGTAAAACCCCTTTTAAATACAAAATCAATGCTATCCAAGCCCATATCAACCGAGCAATAACAATTTGTAAAGATAATAAAATTTTAAAAAATGAAATAAAAAATATTAAACAATTTACACAGAAAGCAGGATACTCAAACAAGTTAATAGATAAATTATTTAAAAAACGATTAAAATGTCTAAATAAAATTAATAATTTTCAAAAACCAAAGCTTAAATATACTACTTCCATACCTTATGACCGCGGAATATCAAATAAAATTAAGAAAATTGCAGCAAAACATAATATAAACGTACTTATAAAGCCTAACCCTAACATTTTTCAACTAATTAGAAGTGACAAAGATAAAATAAATCCTTTGGAAACTGCAGGAATATATAAAATACCATATACTAATAAACAAGAAAATGAAATGAAAAGAAAAGAAAAAACAAAAAGAAAAATAAAGACGCGTATTAAAGAACATAATCGCGATATAAAATCAGGTAAAATAACAACTGCCTTAACCCAGGTAAACAAAAATGAAGAGATTAACATAAAATTTGAACAAGTAAAAAAGTTGGCCAACTATCACAACCACGGTTACGCAGCAATCAGGGAGTCAGTAGAAATTTTAGCAAATTGCAACAATTGTAATGGCAACGATGGGGCTCTGCTCAATCGTCAATGGTGCAGAATTTTTAAAAGAGGAAGAAGGCGTGAAGACTTCAGTTTCAAACACCAAGAAGGTAGTGACCAAGCTGGGGCACCCCAGACGAAACTAGTCTACCACGAAAGAAGAACATGAAGAAAATAAAAGGTTGTATTTTTAAATTTTTCTAAATTAAGTTACTTCATGGATTAGTATTGTTTAAAGTATTCCAAACCGGATTACATTCTTTTCTTTTGAGCGATGTGAAAGAAAAGAGAGTAATCCATGAGGTAATATAGTTCCATTTTTAAAGTGAAATATATAAAAAACAAGAGTTTTTTGGGAAAAACGGGGCACGCCATGCTTCTCAGACAAAAGAAATTAATATCATACATGAATTTTAAAATAATTTCCCGAGCCGTTTTCAAGAAAAAAAAGTTACTCCATTACACATTTTTCCTTTCAAGTCTTAAATTGCAATTCCAAATCTGAAAATATACTGAATGTTGAAGTGTAAAACTTTCAGGATAGTATCAGGCAGAAGATAAAAGATTATTCTGAAAACATCAGATCAAAATATCTCCTATTTGCTGAGATATTAAATGTCGGTGTTTCCAAATTCCTTTGATGTTAAATTAGTTGTATATATAATGTGTCGCTGCTAAGCTTTGTTTGAGCTTTGCTGCATCACGGAGACACTGTCACGTCTCAGGATAAATAAAACTTCATAGAAAATTTCTTTTGATTATGTATACTTTTATGATGTATTAAATAAAAGTTTATTTTTGACATTTCCCAACAAAGCTAAAAAGTGTTTCCGTTCCATTCTGTTTTTTTTTTTTTTTTTTTTTTTCCCCTTGTCTGTTTTCACTTATGTTTTTGTTTACAAATATACTGGGTTGCCAACTCCTCTATTTTTCCCACCATTATTTCTGTATAAAAATCTTTACTTTTCTCAATCACTTAAACCATATTACAAAAGATTACTTGTAAATAATGGTGGAAAAAAGTATTGGCATAAGTAACTCTGAGTATGCTTGAATTGTCATGAAATTGTTAAATATTAAAAAGATTCACTACAGAACACTGGCAGTGAAAAAAACTTACACGGCTTGTGAAACGGGGTGGGAGACTTAAGAATGGACAATAACTAATCTTGCTGACAGCCAAGGCTTACATTATTCTATGGGAAATTTTGTTTCCACAATTACGTTTTATCTGAGGAATTTTTTTAAATTCCCTTTTCACATTTTGAAAATTCACAACTGCTAAATTAGTTTGTTTTGTTTTGTTTTTTAGTTAAAAAACTAAGTGTATTTTTTGTAATTTTTAGCTAGAAAATAAAATATTAAAAAAGTGAAAAATCAATTTTTTGAAAACAAGTACTAATTTAGCAATTGTGAATTTTCTGAATGTGAAAAAGAAATTTTAAAAAATATATTATGTAATACAAATTTTTGCATAGAATAACATGAGCCTTGGCTGTTGGCGAAATAAGGTAATAGCCACATTTAAACGACCCCAACAGAGAATCAAAATCTGAAATTGTTTACAAGTACATTTCTAAAAGTGACTATGTCAAGTGTAATATTATAAAAGCTTTAAATTTTTATCATAAGTCTGAGTTAATTTAATTTTAATATTCATGAGTGATGAACTTTATAATTCACTAAACTATATTACACAAAAATAAATAATACCTGCTTACTTTACAAAAGCATGTTTTTATTAGTTTCATAATTTATAAATACTAAGTTCAAAAATTTTGCATCAGATTTCTTTTTCCTTATATGCACTGAAAAATATTCATGCACTAAAAAACATGTTTTCTCAAATTTTAAAACCTTATGATGAAATATTACAAAATTTGACCTAGCATGCAATGAAAACCAAAGACAAAGGGCTTTGAAGAGTAAGAAATTCATTTGGCAAGTTTTAATTTTGGGCAAAATTAGTTTTCATTGGTAGCCCACTTTTCAAATGGGTAAAAAACACATTACAGAATAAACAAACTGCTTTTACCATTACAATGAAATTCATATTGATTGGCAAAAGCTTTCATCATAAATTGAACATTGCAGACTTCTGGCACTAATTTTGAGATTCTCAAATGTAGTTTTATTTTATTTATTTATTTTATGACATATCTGTCGGTTCAAAGTATTTACATTTCTGCTAACTCTTCTGATTTTGGCCATTACTATACATGGAGATACATATATCTTTTATGTATAGATATATACATATTTCTATACATATTATCTTTTTTTAATTCCAGATAATATAAGAATACAATTAATTAAAATTAATATTATATTGAATTAGAAATGGATAAAACTTGTAAGTTATAAGTTAAGTACTAATGCCTTAAACAGCTAGATGGTTTGCCTTTAAATACTAAATTAAAAGCCAAAAACTTATACTCATGAAAAACTTGAACGAATTTAAGCTTTTATTTTATTATTATTTTTTTATTTTCCCTTAGGCCTGGCTTGAGGCAGTTAAGTGTTACAAATTTTGGATACCAATTTATTTATTATTATTATTATTTAACTGATACAAAAGCTAAACAAAAACTTTCTATAAAAAAAAATACACATATTTAAAAATCAAAACACTTTAAAAATCAAAACATTAAAAAACCTTAATTAAAAAAATTATTATAACCTTGAGCAAAAAAATTTTTTTAAATATTAAAATTGGCACTATGTATTAGTGCATAGCAGCTTTCATGCTACACTCATGCCTACTTTTTATCAGTTGATGAAAGGGTGTGCTTAATTTTAACAACATATTAAAGCAGTAGTGTGCACTAGTCACACAATCTTAAGGAAAAAAACTTTTAAACTCATGAAATACTTTCATGAGTCATTCCATTCTATGACTCATGAAATATACTCATGAGTCATATGAGTATTTATGACTCATAAACATGCTATGTTTATGAGTCATAAATACTCATAAACGTAGCATTACAACATACCCATATATTTCTTGCTGAGCATTGAGCTCGAAATGTAACCGTGCTAGCTTTTCTTGTTGTTCCCGAACTTGTTCCATCTTTTCAAAAGTACTGTCCTTTCCTAGGAGAAATATATATATATGTAATCATAACCATTTTAGTAAAAAATAAATAATAATAATACTTTGAGCTCATTATTTATCACACAGAAATATATAAAAAGCCCCACAGATTATTTTAAGTTACTTACTATATGCTTACATACTAATTATAGTACCAATAATATCAATTTCTTTTTTTAACTTTTATTTACTTTTTACTTTTATACAACAGTATTTATTTTAACAAAATCCCACTACACAGATATCAGTTAAATTTTTCTTGAAACTTTAATAAGTAGTCATTACTGATGAGAATCATTTCTTTTTAGTAATGCTCACCATCACTATAGTGAAATGTAGTCTTGCTTTCCTTGCAAAAAACAATAGGGTGAAGTGGGTGCAAATGTAACAATGTTTTGGCATAGCTCGACTTTAACCTCATTTTACTCAGCTGCTATTATACTTAAATTTAAGAACATTTTTAGGCATAAACTATGGCTAATTGACTTTTAAAAAACGTGAGTTTTTTATAATTTAACAATATGCCACTTAAAAAATAAGATGATGAAAATTTTGCGTTATGTAGCTACACTTGTTCCAAAACATGGGACAGCAATACCATTGACCCACTATAAACATATACAATGCATTAAGAGATATATGATTCAAGTTTCAAGATAGAGAAAACTTTTATGAGTCTGGAACTTTTTCAATTTTTAAACTATCTCTACTTGGTACAAGAGTTGCTAACTTCCCTGCCCACCTCCGCAAGCACTTCACAAAATTTGCAAAAAAAAAAAAAACATATCAACAATATGCAACTAAAAACTATAACAGAATTAAGTATTTATGTGAGCCAAAAGCTCAATATATATTGAGCTGTTGGTTAGTGGATCATTGTGATTCTATCACTTAATCAAAAATGTTTTTTAATTATGGTATGATTTTAAACATAAAGTTGGTTAAATATAAAAGAATCAAAATTAGACAAAATTTCATTGGAAATAAAAAGTTTGAAAGAATTGTGCTAGGTTCAAGGAGAATTCTGACAATTGAAACACAAATTATTAAACTGTATAAATATAAAGAATCAAAAATAGACAACATTACTTTGGCAAAAAACAAAAAAATAAATAAATAAATTACTTTGATTCTATTGTATTCTGTAGGACTTAAAAGAAAACTCAAAGTTCAGTTCTTCCTTATGACCTAATTTAGGTTCAGGAAGAATTTTGACAATGCCTTTTAATGATACTGCTATCTCATCTTTTGATTTGGGACACAAAGGTAAGTAAGGTAGGAAATCCATTACTTAAAAAGGTTCTTGGGGCAAGTGTAACCAGAGTAGTTACACTTACACCATATACAAATTTTCTGGGCTAAAATTAATCATAGGTGGCAAGCCAGATGCTTACTAAATAGAATTAATCTGAAGTTATATTAAAAATCTACATACAAAACTTAGTTTGCTTACCAAAAACTGTGTAAAGTTTACTTCCCAATCGGCACTCTGACAAAGAGTGGAAATGTTTTTTCAAACTACCACTGTTTCATATTTGATTATGTTTTCTAAATCTAAATATAACAAAGAAAGGTTTAAAGAAAAAAATATGATATCTATTAGTTCCTAATTTAGCTTCTTTGTTGAGTTATTAACCAATGTTACACTTACCACACTTCACCTTACTTATTTTTATCATTCTTTAATTGCTTTCACACATTGTAAATTAGTTAAAAATATAAATAATTTTGTGTGTGTGTGTGTGTGTGTGTAATAAAGGACTACAGAAAAAGACTTTAAACAATGAAGTAATATTCTATATTTCAAATCCTGCTGGTTTGTTCAAACTGAAATATTTTTTAATACTCTATAAAAATGACAGTTCAAGAATATTTGAAGACATTTTATGGCTTTGTCATTCAGGGTCATATAATATCTTCCTGGAAATATTTTATTTACATATTTTCTCTTTATACATTAAAATAGTACTAGTGTAATGCATAGTAACTGGGAACAGACCAGCACTGTTAGTATCAAAGCATATAATGTTTTAGTATAAAATCATATTATATAATCCTAAATAACTTTAAATGTAAAAAAAAAATTATATGCTATCTTATTTCTTGTAATTTTCTTCCCTTCAATCCAAAGAATGTTTCTTAATTTTTTTCAAAACAAAAGTAATACAATTAAAATAACAAAAATAATAAAATTAAAATAGCAAAAATAATAAAGTTAAAAACTGCAAGTAGCTTTGACTCAATAGAATGAAGGGGTCATAACCATCTTTTCTTATAAAACAATAAAAATAACACATTTGCAAGGAGATAATAAATTACTGAAAAGTGTCCATTAAGATATATGATCCTTTCTTTTTCTAGAAAGGCATTCCTTAACATAAAGTAGAAGCAGTGGCGGCTCATGCCAATTTTACAGGTGGAGCCTGACCCATTGTACAATGTATGGAATTTAATATTATTTATTATTCAAACATAAAAACAAGTTATTTAAAAGAATATAAACATACATTTTTCTTTAAAAAAATAAATAAAAATTAAAGTTTTTATAGCTACAATTACAAAATTCTGCAATGTTCTTTTCTATGAAATATCAAAGTTTAAACTTAATTTCTACCATATGTAAAAATTTTTTAGTTTGTGTGAATGATATCTCCAAATGTTTTAGTGATAAAAAAATTCAAATGTTATATCCACATTTCCATTACCCTTTTTTAACAACCTCAACAAAGAAATAAGAAATTTTATTAAAATAGGAAGGTTTTGAGAAATTTAATATAAATACTTATTTAAAAAAAAAAAAAAAATGCATTAACAGCTTGGGTAATTTTAATTCAATCTCTTATTTTTTGATTCAATTTAAACAAAATTATATAGGAAACATGCATATGATAAGAGATTTTGAAATATCATGTGTGCTTCAAAAAAAAAAAAAAAAAGTATGTAGAAAAAATTCAATTTAAACTTTCATATTTCATTTTAAGTAACCTTTCGGAATTTTCCAATTGTGGCTATGAAATTCTTAATTTGACATAATTTTATGTATTTTTTTGCATAATGTGAGATTAAAGATTAGTTGTCAAATAAAATGATAAAAGCAGATATTATATATATATATATATATATATATTTTTTTTTTTCAAAAAAAAAGTTAAGGATGGTCTATCACCCTAAATGAATATATATACATATATATATATATATATATATATATATATGTATATATATATTATGAGAACGAAAAAAAAAAAAAAAAAAAACAGATAAACAATTTGCTACAACCCACAAAAGTCAACTTGACCAGTATTTTTTAATTTAGATATGAAAAATTGAATACTCATTTTAAATTATTTCTAATAAAAACACAAAACATATAGAAACATAAACAGAAGGAGTTTTTTTAATGAAAAGTTTTCTAATTGAACTGACCATAACAAAATGAACAAAAAAAAAAAAAAAAAAGGAAGAAGAAGAAGAAGGGGGGAGGGTGTCATTCCATATAAATTCATGGAAGTGTGCTGCTCGACTATTTTTGTTTCTTTTGATACTTATGTCCCTTATAGGCACATATGAGGGATGTTCAAAACAACTTTTATTTTTTCCCTACTATTAACCCAGAATTTTATACAGGTCATCAAAAGCTGTTCTCCTGGTCAAAAATGGGATTATTAGACCTTTATATTTTGATATAAATCTCTTTGAATTAAATTTATGAGGTTAATTTTAGATATCAGTATTAAAGTACATAAGGTAAAGATGTCACATACTTAGTTATACTGCTGCAACTTAATAACTAAAATAATTACAGTAGGTCAAAGTTCAAGGTCAAACATGAAATTTTTGTCAATTCTAATAGTGAATAACTCTTCTAGGGAACCAAATCTTAAAATAAAATATCACACAAATTAATCTTAGGAATTCCACTAGTGAGAAAATGTAATTATAATTGTGTGGTATTTAACTCTTTAATGTTGACTAAATATGACTTCATATTGTACATATTATACATTTGAATTATACATAATGTATAATTGAATCAATCTTAAAATGACAGCAATATGAAGTCAAATTTAGTATTGCAATATTGGATGGTCGCCATTGAAAATATATGGTTCAACTAAACGGCACAGCTTTATTATGGGACTCCATTGGAGACTGAATATTTTTTGCTATTTTGTCAATGAATTGAAATGGTTATCGCAATTACGTAAGTTAATAATTTGGCAAGAAACATCTGGTCTACTTTGATTTCAAAATTCGCCAAAGGAAATTTTTCAAAATTCTTTTGAAGAAATAATGGTGTGTAAAAAAAAATAAATAAAGGTTGGCAGCTATAATATTTAAAAATAATAATTAAGGGCATAAATTGATGAATTTAATTTCTATGATTAGTGAATTAAAAGTAGCATTTATTTTTCCTCATTTGTCAAAAAGTTGATAGAAATCCTATATTCTCAGCAAAGTCGCTCAGACTAATCCCTGTCAGGGAAGACCTAATACTATATATTGCATCATAAGAGTATAATATGCTTTCAAAACTAATGACCACACATAGAAAATCTATTCTAATACCTATCTGATATTGCTAGGTTGTTTAAATCAAATAGATGATGTCATCAACAATCACCTATAAAATCTAGAATGAGGATGATGCAACACAGCTCAGATTCTGGCAGATCACTAATTTTTATCTAAAATTAGAGAAACAGCAACCTGACCATCTATTGCATAATGCCTACCAGTTTTATTTATAAAATTTTGGCAATAATTTTTAATTATTTAGAAAAATTTAGAAAATAAAAGAAAACAATACTTTTTCTTTATTTTTTACAATAAATTTTCAATATTTATGGAACAATGATTAAATATTTATAAAATAAGAGTAAAAATTTTTCCTATTTAATTATATTTTTATTAAAGTAATTTTGCATTATTACAAAGTTCATTTTAATATAAAAAATTAGTCTGAAATTATTTAATTCCAATGTTTTATTTTCTACATTAGTGTGTGTTAACCAGCCAAATTACGCAAATTAAAATAACTATATTTTTTTTTTTTATAAATTTAAACCACAAAACAATACATACAGTATGCGTAGTACTTTAACAGAATAGTACATTGGCAAAGTTTTTCATTTTTGTTTCCCATCCCCTTTTGGTTTATGGGGGTTTGAAAATGTCTTTTTTCTGACATTTCAGGGAACTGTAAACATTAAAGAGTTAAATACCATGCAATTACATTTTCTCATTAGTGTGATTCCAAAGATTAATATGTGTGATATTTTATTTTGTGGTTTGATTCCCTAGAAGAGTTAATATTCACTATCAAAATCGACAAAATTTTCACATTTGACCTTTTGTAATCACTTTAGTTATTAAGTTATAGCAGTATAACTGAGCATGTGACACCTTTACCTTATGTACTTTGATACTAATATTTAAAATTAGTCATAAAATGAATTCAAAGAGATTTGTGTCAAAATATAAAGATCTAATAATCCTATTTTTGACCAGGAGAACGACTTTTGATGACCTGTATAAAATCCCAGGTTAATAGTAAAGAAAAAATAAAAGTTGTTTTTAACATCTCTCATATGTGCCTATAAGGGACATAAGTATCAAAAGAAACAAAAATAGTCAAACAACACACTTCCTGGAGTTTATATGGAATGACCCAAAAGTGAAAAACTATATTTATGGAACAGAACACAAATAATTGAATAATAAATAATAATTAAAAAATAATAATTGTATAATACATAAAATAAATTGCTTAGAATGTAAAGATAATTCATCAGGAATCATATACAATACATTTCTATAAAAATAGATATAAAATTAATAGACATAAATATATAGATATTCAATTAATCCTTTCTTTTTCAAATAATTAATAATAATTTTATGTTAATATGATTGTTACAATTTAAAATATTTTGATCAAATATTATTTGTCAAAAAAAAAAAAAAAAAAAAAAAAAACAGAATAATAATGTTTGTCTTTTAACCAGTTGACTGCCGCTGACGGATATATCTGGTCACTGAGCTGTTTTTTTTTTGTTTTTTTTTCCCCACAATATACTTACAACTCAAAATTATATACTCAGGGGTTGATCCAGGTTTTTATTTTTGGGGCCCATTTTTGTGAAAATCTATTTCTTTTTACGATAACAAGAATTACCACATGAAACCTTTCATTTTAGTAGTCACTATATCTAATTTTTAATATCAAGTTAATAGCATTTTATTGAACCAAATATAGACACTCATTAAAAATAATACTGTAAACATGGAAAATTTTTACAAAATTATAACTTTTATAAAAAGAAATCTTGTGAAAGGGCTGTTTTTATGAATCTAAATTTTGTGAAGGGACCTTATTTGGGTAATTCCATGTCAAATCAACACAGTTTGAAGCAATTTTAGGATGGACCCTCTCAGAATTTCATGAAACTTGGTAAATCAAAAGCCTTAACTTAGTTATGAATAAAAATGGTAAAAAAAGTAAAATCGTGCATTTAATTAAAAATTTATTAATTAATAATTATTCAAATTTTCATTAAAAAATGCTCTATTTAGAGACAGTTAAACTTTATTTTCTCGAGAACTAAAAAAGATACAAGCTTAATATTTATCTTGTTTTAAAGCCCTTTTAATGAGCTTTAATTTGATACATAATTTGTCAAAAATTAGAATTTTAAAATTTAAATTGAAAATTTTTAAATATGAATTTTCTTAAAAAATGACAAAATTTAAAATTCTGAAAAAAAATCACAACATTTCTTTGTACTCATCTCTAACATTTCTCCAAGTTTCATTTTGGGATCATGATGGGATCCTATGTTACATGGAGGGGAAGTTCCACATGTATATAGTAAAATTGCTGCATTTTTAAATTTGTTTTTATATTGAATTTGATATATTTCATATAATTAGCATTGTATACCTTATATAATTTACTTTCTTAAAAAATAATCCTAGTTAACTAGGAATTTTTCAAATATGGTAATTTAAAAAAACTCATTTAACTTAAAAAAAAAAAAAAAAAAAAAAAAAAAAAAAAAAGCTTAAGACAATATTTTAAGAGTTTATTTTCAATAATTAAATATTGACTAATATTGAAAATATTTGCATTATTTAGACATGTAGTATGTGAGTTTCTACCATTTGTATAATTTTAAAATTAATTCAAATCAAATTAAAATTAATTTTTTTTTTTTAATTTAATATCAGTTTTTTTTTAAATATGTGAAGTTAAATTCATTCATATATACACAAACTTAATTTATATTATTCCATTACACATCTATACTTTGTTTATCTTAATGATAACTGAACAAAATAGAACAAGTTATTTTATTTGCATGTTCAGACACAGAATCTATAGTTATTGGTTATTCCTAGATTCTTTGCTCCTCCTCTGTTTAAAACTGAAAACCAATGAGAAAATAAGGTACATGTTCTTGCCTGTTCAGCCAAGTTAGCAGCAATCTATTGTTATATGTATGGCTCATCTTTCTAGGAATATTATGTTCAGTGAATGTATTGTCAATTTTACTAGTAGGATCATTTGTAACACTCTCTGGAATTTTTTGTGCTTTAAAAAGTTTTCACTTTGCAGAAAGTTTCTAGTTGTCTGCTTATGAGCATTTACTACTTTATTTTAATTTTATTTATTTGTTCTTATATTTAAAAAAATTCAAATAAATTTCATCATGGATAACAAAGGAAAAACAATGGATACTATGAATTGCTTTAATCCCTTCAAAAAATCGTGTCACTCTCATGTGAGAAAAGGATTAAGACTTGTCATGCCATGGATGTATTCTTTAGTACCAGAAATACTTAAAAATTCTAAAGTGTGACAGCTGTAGGAAAGATTTTTCAAAGATGAGGAATGATAGTAAATCTATTGATCCAGAAGATTGCCCTAGCACCAGTCAATCTGAACTTAATAATAGAGTAGATGATTGTTTTACAGATACTTCATTAAATAATGAATCATTAAAATCGCTTAACAACTCTCTTATAGAGTTAGGTGAATCACCAGTAGACAAAAAAAGATGTAGGTACAAGAAATATTCTCGTGAAAAAGCCAAAAAAATTAATTCTGCTGTTAAACGGAAACTTCTGCATCATGCTAATTCTTCTAGTGATGAAGATCTTTCAAAAGATGAGATGACAAATCATTTAATAAATGCCTATCAAAACTGCAGTAGTAGAAAAAAGAAAATTATGATATTAACTTTGTTACCTGACAGTTGGAGTATAAGAAAAATAGCTACAATGTTCAAAGCGCCCAACTATCAAGTTAGGCAGGCTAAAAAACTTTTAAAATAGAAAGGGATTTTGTCAACTCCAGATCAAAGGCCAGGGGAAAATTTTTCCACAGAAACTGATGATCTCATAAAACAGTTTTATGAAAGTGATGAAGTAAGCAGACCTGTGCCAGGAATCAAAGACTGCATTTCAATGAAGGATAGTGAGGGCTTGAAGGTAAAAGTCTCAAAAAGATTAATGCTCAGCAATTTGAAAGAAGCATACAAACTCTTTCAAGAAAAATCGCCTACATTTCAAGTCGGATTTTCAAAATTTGCTTAACTACGCCCAAAAAATTGTATATTAGCTGGGCAAAGTGGTACTCACTCTGTGTGTGTACTATTCACCAAAATGCAGAAATCTGCCGAGGAATTCGTTGACATTTTCTGTCATGACCTTAAAGTTCTTCTTCGTCATGATTTTATTGCCAAGCAACAAAGTTCTTTTATGGCATACACAAAAGAAAATTGATCTATGTCAGAAGTGGTAGTAATTTGTGATTTTTCAGAAAATTATAGCTTTGTTATACAAGATGAAGCCCAATCATACCATTGGAACAATGATCAAGCAACTATCCATCCTTTCGTTATTTATTTCAAAGCTGAAAATAAAATTCAACTCAATAGCTTTGTTATAATTTCTGAGTGCCTTGAACACAACACAGTGGCAGTAAACTTATTCCAGAAACTTATTGATTTTTTGAAATCGAAATTTGACAACAGAGTGAAAAAAAAAATATTTTATTTCTCTGATGGCTCAGGTGCGCAATACAAAAATAAAAAGAATTTTTTAAACCTGTGCTGTCATAGGAAAGATTTCGGAATCAAAGCTGAATGACACTTTTCAGCTACTGCTCATGGTAAAGGCTTATGTGATGGAGTTGGTGGAACTGTAAAGAGAGAAGCAGCAAGGGCAAGTTTACAGAGGCCCTATCAAAATCAGATAATGACACCTTTACAACTGTATGAATGAGCTGAATCTAATCTTTCTAGCAAAATGAACTTCAGCTATGTCAGACAAGATGAATATGTTACAAATGCAGAACGTCTGGCTCATCGCTTTAGTCAGGCAATCCCGATAAAAGCCAGGGCCCGATTAACCTTACAACTGAGGGGAAGCACAAATCCATTTGGGGCCCCTACTGACTGCTTAGTCTAGAGACTCATACAAACATTTCAAAAAAGTTATAAATTTTTCATTAAATTTTGCAGTTACCTGGAATTGGAGGCAAGTAAATTCGCTTAAAATGCAGACAAGTAAATTCACTTAATTTTTGTACCAAAATATAAACTGGTGAAAGCCTATATTCATCACAATATATGAAATTATTCCATTATAAATGAATGTGTAAAAGCTTCATTAGCATATTTCCTACATAATCTAGAAATGACAGTTGTGCAGTGAGGTGTACTGTGACTTTTTATAATGAGACAATGCTTTTAGATCAGAAGCTTACAATCCGGGGCCCATTTTTTGCTTAATTTGGGACCTTATTTTCTAGGGGAAGCACATGCTTCTCGTGCCTATTGGGTAATCAGGGCCTGATAAAAGCAACCCAAAAGTTACATGCTTTTATTCCATTAAGCTGTGGGACCAAAATTAACACCGAAGCGTTCTCATTTGTCACATCATCAATCAGCTATCCAGTCACTTCTTCTGGAGAGAATATAAATTTTACAGACATAAATGGATATATAATTTCTATGTACAATGAGAGATGGTGGCTAGCTTATGTATTAGAAAAAAAATGAAGAGGGAAATTAAGTTAAAGCTACTTTTCTTCATCCTCCAGGACCTGCACCATCATTTTCTTACTCATTAACACCTGATGTTCTGTGGATACCCAGCACAGATGTAATTTGCAGAGTGAATCCTATTACACCCACTGGTCAGGTGTACATTTTACCAACTGAAGAAAAAGAAAAGCTCTATTATCCTGAACCTTTCCTGAGGTAATTAATACAAGTTGTTAAAAAAAAAAAAAAAAAATCATTATTCCTATTTTGTTTTCTCAGAATTGAATCAGCAATTGTTTTAGAATGAATATTTAATCTTTACTGATTATTGTACTTAATATTTTAATATATTAGAATAATATTAGGCTTATGAAAATTTGACTTTTATTTAAAAACAAAATTCAGTATAATGTGATTTAGCCATACATGTGAAACCTTTTCTTCCATCATCAGATCCCATTAAGATCCCAATGAAACTTGGGGAAATGTAAGAGAATAATACAAAGAAATTTTGTGAATTTTTTCAAAAATTTAAAACTGTCGATTTTTTTGAAAAATTTAAATTTAAAATTTTAATAAATTTAATTTAAATTTCTTTACAAATTATATATTACATTAAAGCTTATTAAAAGGGCTTTAAAACAAGATCAAATTTGTACTTGTATCTTTTATAGTTCTTGAGAAAATGAAGTTTAACTGCCTATAAATAGAGTATTTTTTAATTAAAATTAAAATAATTAATAACTTTTTAATTACATGCATGAAAATTTTTTTAAAACAATTTTATTTATAACTATGTTAAGAATTTAGCAAGTTTCATAAAATTCTGAGAGGGTCCGTACTAAACAGTGTGTTGATTTGACATGGAATAACCTGTTTTATGGATTTGAATTTTGTGAAGAGGCCCATTTTAGAGATTTGAATTTTGTGAAGGGGCAACAAAAGGGTCCCAATTTTTGCCAGGATCAAGCCCTGATACTTATGGATTTTTAGATTGTTTTTCAATTTTGAAGATCATAAAAAGTAGTTATAAGGAACATAATCATGTATACAGTTATATTTTTAATCTCAAGTTGAAATAATTTTTTTTAAAAGGGGGGGGGGGGAGAATTACTATTCACAATACTTTTTTACTAAAAAATGGGAGTATATAAATACTAAAAAAAAAAAAAAAAAAATAAATAAAAAAAAATGAGTTGTAGCACTCAAAAGAAAAGTACTATATATAGTAGCTATATTCAGACTACTTAATCCAATGACTGAATATCACACAAGTAAAAATATAAGATGTTTTGTTTCTTCTAATAACTGCTTATATCAGAATTCTGCTGTTAGTAAATTTTCATTTGATTTCTTTTCATTAGAAGTCTCATAAGCTGGAAAAAAAAACTTTATTGTTATTATTATATATATATATATATATATATATATATATATACTTATATTTCAACATCTTGGAGGAGAAAAAAAACAGTTTAAATGATCTTTCCTTATTATAATTTAATTTTTTTCTATACACAAACATAAATCAAAATGAATGAAAACATTTATAATAAAATTTTATATATAACAGAAAAGAACTAACCAAATGCTTGAAGTTTACCAGAGTGAAAATCATCAAGTAGTTTAAACAGCCCTTGTTCCATTTGCCTTACTTCTGTAATATCAGTAAGGAATGTATGCTGATCACACAAACGTAAATTTGATTGACCATTTCCACTTTGTTTTGATTTATTATTTCCTAAATATAGATATTTAAAAAAAATAAGAATCATTACTTATTTAGTTGCACTTATAATATATAATTGATAATGTTCAGTCACTAGATTAAAACAAACAAAGAAAGAAAAAGATATGTACTTTTTACAATTAATTATTTTTGAAATTATTATTATTGAATGAAATTTTACATTTTGAAAAATCCATATTTTATGAGATGTTTTACAAAAAGCTTTATAAATAATTATATTATATATATATATATATATATTTAATAAGAAAAGGTTTTTAAAAAGCACTTCTTATTTTAATCAAGATCATTTTTTGAGAAATGATTTAATTATCAAAATTTTAGACTATCAATGACGACATTTTAAAGATAATGAATTATACCTCTTAATTATATATGCTTAAACTTTTCTTTTAAGACAGCACCAAAGTCATTTAAATTCTATGTTAGCATATAGTGATGCGGAGTGGGTAGGTAAATATTTTTTGGGTAAATATCCAAAAACTGGGTATTTTGAAAAAAAAAAAAATATATATATATATATACAGGGCTCATAAAATAAGGTCGCCTATTCACCATTGGCGACCAATATATCTTAGCTCATGAGTATGTTTTCAACGAAAACTCAATATATATATATTTTTTTTTTTTTTGTTAATTTTTAATATTTTAGTGAAAAAAATGGGCCCAAAAACAAACACTAAAATATATGCTAAACTGCAGTGTAGTGCATATCAAGTCAGGTACAAAACAAATAGAAGAAAAACAGTGACTCATTGCTATCTGTGGGTGTTTCCCATACTGTCGTGTTGAATCAATATACCAATAGGAAATTCACACTGCATTCCACTGTATGTTTAACAACCTGGTATTGAATCGATGCAGTTTACACTGCCGTTGTTCGCTTGCTTTGCGAGCCAGTGCTAAATCGTTATGCTGGTGTAATGATGTGTCGATGACAATAGTGTATCGGTTTAGAGGAAATAATAAAACCAGTTTGAGAATGTTAAATTTAAACAGGTGTTTCTTGACATATATAATCTAGTCTTAGTTGGTATTTGATTTTTATACAAAAAAATTTAATTTCTATATTCAAGTAAATTTCAAAATTGAAAAAATATGTATATATATATATACATAGTTTTTTTTTTTTACTGGCGATCAGTGTTTTTTTTTTTTTTTTTTTTTTTTTTGGCATACAATAATTCGACTAATGCCCATGATGATTGTTGATTATTGCTTTCATTGTTTTTTCTGGATTTTGTTTATTTTTACTTTCCGAACATACATATGTAAGGAAAGTGTTGTAATCATGTCAAAAGTCTGACTTTGAGATTTTGGTGTTTCTATACGTGTTGAGATACCCTGAGTTCATTTTTGCTATTTTTATGATGCTGTATGTATGTTTGTGTGTGTATGTATGTAAATAAGTGAACACGATAGAGCCCAAATGTTTTGTTCAAATATGCTAAAATTTGGTATGTATGTTGTCACCATAGCACAAGCCCTATTGAGTTTGGTGAATCTAGCACTCATAGTTTTTTTACAGGGACACAAAGAAAAATTCTTAATCATTATGGCCTATGGGGAAAAATTTTTCAAAGTGTGATAGCATCTAAATGCCTTATTGATCTGAGCTAAAAACTCTTTATACACATGTTATAAATTACCGTTACACAAATACCCATTTTGGGTATTTATGCTTCAAAATAAAAACCCAGGTATTTTACATCAATATTAACATATGGAAAAATAATCCCTATTATTATTCATTAAATAATGCATATTTTAAAATTCAGTTTTTACATTCAGAAAATTTATGACTGTTAAATTATGTCTCATTTTCCAAACATTGATTTTTGTTTAGCTATTCAAATATATTTCAAAGTTGTAAAATACAAAATTTAACTGTGTGAAATTTGATTTGACAACTTCAAACTCAATTTGTGCTATATTTCAAATGTTGCAAACAAAACATATCTTAATAATATTTACTGAAACATGTATTCGGCAATGTTTGAAAGCACAGAGCGAAATCACATTTCTTTTTGTACACTAACCTATAAAAATTACTTTAAGCAAAATCTTTTATAAATTATCGCAATAAAAAATAAAATAAAAAAAAAAAAGTCAATATTTTATTTATCTATGCTTTTTTTTTTTTTTTTAAGCGATACAAAATATGTAATTATTTTCATTAAAATAAATTAAACATTACCCATGGAAAATAAATTTTATCTTAAAGTATCAATGTATAGAAATTTTATTTTTCCGACTGAGTGAAAATAATGCCTGGACCGGGACTCGAACCCCGGATCATTGACTTACAAGGTCAAGACTCTACCAATTGAGCTATCCAGGCCGACACCCCGGTCAGCATTACTCACTCAGACAACCTTTAGGCAGAATTCGTAGAGCCTTGACCTTGTAAGTCAATGATCCAGGGTTCGAGTCCCGGTCCAGGCATTATTTTCACTCAGTCGGAAAAATAAAATTTCAATAAATATGATTTTCTTCCACAGTTGATTGTGTGATTTTAAATAAAAATTGTATCAATGTATATTTTAAATGAAGTTAGATTATATTTTACAATACACATTTAGAGCAGATGTAGATAAATATATTATTAATGTGTTATTTATATTATAAATTACAGCCATTTCTTTAATTAGAGCTGAAAATTAATTATGTTTTTCATTTAAAGTTCACTATCTTGTTATCTTGAGGGGGGGGGGGGGAATACAGCAATTATACATATTTTCAAAAGCATAAGCATAATTTTTAGCAACTTTTGGGTATCATTATGAAAATTCACCAAATGGTGGATTATACTGCATCTGCTCCAAAAGCACATGAAAAGCATAATATATATATATATATATATATTAAACATTTTTTTATTTTACTTTTATCACAAAATCCAAAACATTAACAAATTTAGCATTAAACTTATATTTCTCACTTGATACAGAACATCTTGAAATATTTCAATAGTATTAAAAATATGATTATATATTAAGGGATCATAACTATCAAATACATTAGACCATGCACACACCCATAGTAACCTTCAAAATAAGTATTAAATACATTCACCATAGGGGAAAAAAAAAAAAAAAGAATAAAATGTTAGTTATCTGAAGCATAAGTGGCTGAGGAATCAAGAGAGAAAAAAATATATAACAAGTAGGTACTACAATCAAAGTTGTCATTAAACCTACTGCTTGTTTAGTTCTGCAATTCACATCACTGGCATATAATTCTACTCCAAAAAGAGATAACCACTGACCTAGAAGCAGAAACAGCGCAGCAAGCATTGCATATTATTTTAGGCTCTGCAGATTAATTTAACAGCTCAAAAGGAAATACCAGGTTTAAAAATACTAATGGAATCTACATTATGTATCTAGATTGCTGTTCTTATTATATTTTCTTAATCTGTTTTCCTTGTAGATGCAAATTTTACTTATTTAATAACATTCTTGCCAATATGAGACATGACATGGTATGGCATTGTTGGATTGCAGATAAATTCTGTATTGCTGCAGATACAAACAATAGGTACAGAAAATTCTGCTACTGGGACTGCTGCTGCTTTCTAAAAAAAAAAATAAAAATGCAAAAGGAAATGTAGGTGATAAGAAGCAGTGATTACAAAATGAAAACAAACATTATGAGAATAAGATAAAGCTGTACTTTTTTTTTTTATAGAAAGCTTTTTATGAAATCACACTTTTCACGCTGCTTTTTGCAAGTAGTTCTTATTCTTTTCTACAATATAATTGCTAGATTACTATAGAACACTTTTTTTTATGAATCTAGAAGTCAAGAGAATATTTAGAATTTATAGAGTTCTCAGAAAAGTTATTTCTATAACTTTAATTAAAAATAGATTCTAAAAAACAGATTAAATTTTGACCAACTACTAAACATATTTTTTGCCGCACTTTCCACAGTACCTACACCACTTGTTTCACTTTGCATGTTTTTGCTAATAATATAAATGAAAAATAGTTTAATAAAACCAGACAGGTGTTTTTACTTCGCAGAGTAAAAAGAAATCATTATATAACTATAAAAATGTTTTAGACGTACCTTTACAATTACTTAGGTGAGTTCTTCGTGGGGTAGATCTACCTTCCAATTTGCTAAGTTTCTGGTCATCACAATGAGGTTGTTTGTAGATAAACATGTTGTTATGCTGAGAAGTCCCAGCAGTAAGACATTCAGGTGTAATACTTTGAGCACTATCTGAACACAAATGATCGTCTTGCTGAGATGGTACAACAGTTTCTTCATCATCATTATCAATATCAAGGACAAGATCAGGCAACACCTTATTATCATCACAATCTGAAGCCATGTTGACAAAACAAAACTCTCAGAAAAAAATACGGATTTAATACCAGAAAATGCAATGGATAAAGACATATAATATTATAAATTATCTTAAATTCATAAAGTTTTAATCACAAATACAGACCTCCAAAGATTTTTTGGATGAAAATTTAAAATAAATATTAAGCAAACCATTTGAATTGTATAAAATTTAACAGTTCAGCTTCTCGCTATACATATCGCTAAAACATATTACACGTTTTCCAATCACATATATTATCGATAACGAAAACATTCCGTTCCTAATGAGTGAGTAATGTAAACAAAAACAACTGCTCATGTTTCGATATTGCAATTTCTATCGAAAGTGAAATTCGATTAAAAACGAAAAATTAAGATTGATTGGTTGGTTAGTTGTTTTTAATGTCGCACTTGTGTGTAATGAGTAATTGGCGACCACGGACTTAGAGAAGAAGGACAGTTTTCCCCAACGGCAGCCTTCCCTCAAAAATGGACCCGAAATGGTCGCTATTATTCGTTCGCCGCTAGGGGTCGTATTTGTTCTTTGACTGTCCACTGCCTCCGTAGAAAACCATTGCGCGCAGACGAAATTTTAGTTTTATTTTCAGTTTTCTTTTTAATTTCTTTTTAATATTGGTTGTTGGTTGTAGGATTTAAGGCCGATTGACTCCTGATGTGTCCTAGGCCTAGAGGGGGAATGCCCTCCGTGGGGGTCTTTCTAAGGGGTCCTAGCCCGTATTTACGCGAGTTTCGGAGGAAACCACGGAAAACTCCGAACTTATTTCGTCCACCTAATGTAAGCTATTGATTTTAATGTTTTGTTGACTGATAAAATTATTATCTTATAAATATTCTATTACTATAAAAAAAAAAAAAAAAAAAAAAAAAAAAAGGCTGATTTAATTGGTATGGTTCTTAGTAAAATTCTGTTTGATAGATTTTTTTTTTTTAATTAATTAAAATGTAATTTTTAGGTCACTTTGCATTAAGATTTTAAAATTTGCGTGCTAGCAGTATTCCTTTTTTCATATTATTCGGCGAAAAAAAAAAAAAAAAAAAAACATGCGAGTTTGCAATCTTACGAATTTAAATCATGTTAAATTATAAATTACGTTTTTTTTTTTTTTTTTTTTTATAATTGCAGCTTAAAAAAAAAGTATTTTAAAAATCTTGAATTGTAAACCGATTTTGGCAAGAGTTAAAAATTGGTAAAAAATGATATGAGTTCACAGTCAGTCTTTTTTCAATTCATTTCAAAATTACTGAGTTTTAAGATATTTAAAAAATAATTTAAAATGTTTTTTTTTTTTTTTTTTTTTTTTTCTATGCCAGCCACTTTGCAGTGACATTTTAAATTAATTTTACAAACTGCCAATCTTTTAACTTCCAATTCATGTTAGATGATGAATCACGTTATATTATTATCATTATTATTACCATATTATAGAAATGTATTGTTTTTAACAAAAAAGAAATTTTTAATTGGTTTTGTCAAAAATTAAAAATAATGATTATGATGTCACAGTAAAAAAACTCCTAAATTCAGTTGAAAATTGGAGATTTTAAAGAAAAATTATATTTAATTAAATTCATCACCAGTGCCACATTCACATTTCATAATTTATAAGCTAGTGTTCTTCCAGCTGAAAATTAGAGATTTTATGTAAAAATTAGAGTATTAAATTCAAGGTAAGTTGTTTTTATAAAGTTAGCTTTACACTTAATCTCCGTGTCATCTCGTCGGTGTATCGAGCTATTCCCTAAAATAATATATATGTGATATGTATATATATAAAATAAATAAATAAAAAAGTAAATCATGTATATTATAGCATGAGCATAGTTGTGAAAAAATAAATAGAGTCAAAGACATCCAACAAATGTCAGATAAAACTTCCTTCTTAATACGGTATACATTTCATTTGTAACCAAGTATATACATATTACATGTCTCTTGAACGTTCAAATTTTACTTACAATATTCTGATTTAAATATGCACTTAAGGTATAATTTTCTCATAATCATAAAACATCAAGATAAAAAATTACGTTATTTAATCTTCATAATGTTAAATACTTCATGAACAAATGCACGACTTCCAGAAATCCGCATGTTGTAACCAATGTAACTATCAAACCGACAGTAAAAATTTTAATATGAAAAGTTCAAGATAGCGCTGATATTAACCCCTTAACGCGCGCTGTCCGCGCTGCGAGGATGCAAAATTTAAGATCCAGCAGCGAAAATTCATCCCGCTAATTTTTTAGAAAAAAAATTACCTTTATAAAATAGCAGAAAAGGCCATTTTTTTAACCTTAAAATTTAAAATTTCTTTTAGTTTAATTTAGTTTATAAATTCCAGTGGCACTATAATTTAAATGATCGGAATTGTCTTGCGCCGCAAAGGGTTAACAGTGATTCATTAGAAACTGAATATCACGAAACACAGAAAGTCAATTTTATGCAGATTACTTTCTGTTGATGATAAATTTTAAATGCATTGATGCTATAAACAAGAAATAATTGTTCATAAATAACAATAAATAAATAAAATAAAAAACGATTTTTGCCTATATTTTAAAAAAAGTAATAAAAGGTAATATACTTGTAATATAAGCTTATATTGTATCATATGTTATGTAAAATTTTGTATCTTACTTTATTAGGTACATTTTAATTTCTTAATTCAAGATTGGTTGGATGGTTGGAGGATTAAGGCCGATTGACTCCTTATGTGTCCTAGGCCTATGGGGGGAATGCCCTCCGTGAGGGTCTTTCTAAGGGGTCCTAGCCCGTATTTACGCGAGTTTCGGAGGAAACCACGGAAAACTCCGAACGGATAGGTCGATGAGCGTGACCTGGGATCGAACCCGGCACCTCCCATCTACCAGCTGTGAGCGCAGAACCACTCGGCCGCTGGTGGGCCTCCTTAATTCAAGAAAAATTAAACTTCATTATCATGCATATTTTTTACAGAGTTGCTTATTCTCTATTTAATTTTTTCTTTTCTTTTTTAATTATTTTCCAAGCATACTTATTTGTATTTTTCCTCATTTTTTATGCATTACAGTATCAAAATCTCGTTTCATAAATGCTAATTTTCACAAAATTCCAAAATACACATAATTTTTGTTCCAATTTGTGTAGATTTCTGGGAATCTCCTGCATACACATTAAATTTAAAATTAAAATTAAAAAAATAAAATCCATTTACGTATTAATGTAACTGAATTCGGCTTTTGGGATAGGTTTTACCAAATATTGTTACTATTCTTTCTAAATCTAATTTCTTTGAATCCCTAAAATCATCAAATTTTGCAACCTGCTTTCTGCACTGCAAGTTCTGAGGTAGTTTTTCACTATTCTAACATTTATAAATTGAACCGACGGATGTTTCAGTCGTTGGCTGAATTATTTCATAATTATTAATATATTTTATAGTTGTTTGGTTGGTTGGGTATTAACGTTGCACTAGTGCTGCTCAATAGACAATTGGCGGACACACCCTATCCCTAAGGATGGCCCGGAAGCATGCCATCACAATTTTGATCTTCCACGGAGGGGATAATATTCTTTTATGTAAAAAAAAAAAAAAAAAAAGGCTGAATGAAAAATTGCAATATGACTTTTGAAGATAATAAAATATAAACATTCATGAGAGGCTGAAATGATAAAATAGAGCAAGAATATTTTTTACTGTTTCCGAAATTTTTGATTTTTATACAAACAAGCATTAAAAATCGGTAAAAGTTGTATTGTTCCTCGATTGCCTTTTTTTTTTTTTTTCTTTTCTTTTGTTTTGTTCCCTGAATCTCTAGCAAAAAGTAATTAAAAGTAAATTTTAAAAAGAGAAATACATTTTTAATTTGTTGGTGATGCAGAGTGTCGCGACGTAAAATAAATTTAACAATTTTAAATTCATATAATTATTAAAACGACTTTTAATTACACGGAAATATTTTAATGATTTGAATTTGACAGATATTAAACAAATTATCGTTATGAAATTTCACAAATAATTAAAAGAATTTTCTCTTTAGAAATAGAATGCAAAAAACAAATCTTATTTAAAGGTCTCAATTATTTTACTTATTTCATTTCTCATTGTTAAAGCTGTCTTTAAGTTCTAAAGCAAAAGCAACACATTTTCATCTTATTTTTTAGATATTTCCTTTCCAACGCCTTTGTAAAAAAAAATCATAATAAATTTTTAAATTTTGTCTTTTTTACATACTTCGCAATTTTTTTTTTTTTTTTTTTTTTTTTTTTTTGTTTAATTGGAAATGCTGGAATAAATTCTGATTTTTAAAATACATTCATTGTTTTAAATTATGAAAATTCATATTTTCGTATTTATTTTTTAAATATCATATATTTATGTTTTCATTATACTATTTCGTCTATTTTTTTTTTTTCTTTTTTTTTTCGGGGTGGGGGGAGGGAGCGAATTCTTTATATTTATAGATATATTTACATATAATGAATGTTTTCATTCTTGGATTTTGAAAAAAAAAAAAAAAAAAAAAAAATTAATAAATAAATAAATTTTTTCATAGCTATATTCTTTATTCCTGTGAAATATCTGAATAGGTTTTTCAATAATTTTACAAATTCGAAAATATCCGCAATTGATTTGTAAGTATCGAAAACCTCTATAAACCAATTTTGAACGATTTAACTCTATTTTTATTTTTTTGCCCCCCTCCCCCCCTCTCCCCACCCCCTTCTCGCCCCTCCTAATAACTTTACACTTTCGAAAATATCCCCATTCGACTTGCAGGCCTCTAAAACCTATCTGTACCAATTCTGAACGGCCTAACGGTATTTCTATTTGTCTTTGCCCATAGCCCGCCCTTACCGCCCCACCCCCTACCCGTCCCTCCTAATAATTTTACAAATTCGAAAATGTCCCCAATCGATATGTAAATATCGAAAACATCTATATACCAATTTTGAACGATTTAACTCTATTTTTATTTTTTTGCACCCCCCCCTCTCCCCTCCCCCTTCTAGCCCCTCCTAATAACTTTACATAATCGAAAATATCCCCATTCGACTTGCAAGCCTTTAAAACCTGTCTGTACCAATTTTGAACGGCCTAACTGTATTTCTATTTGTTTTTGCCCATAGTCCCCCTTTACGGCCCCACCACCCTTACCGCCCCTCATAATAATTTTACAAATTCGAAAATATCCGCAATTGATTTGTAAGTATCGAAAACCTGTATAAACCAATTTTAAACGATCTAACTCTTTTTTTATTTGTTTGCCCCCCCCCCTCTCTCCACCCCCCCTTCTCGCCCCTCCTAACAACTTTACACTTTCGAAAATATCCCCATTCGACTTGCAGGCCTCTTAAACCTATCTGTACCAATTTTGAACGGCCTAACTGTATTTCTATTTGCTTTTGCCCCATAGCCCCCCCTTACCACCCCACCCCCCTTATCGCTCCTCCTAATAATTTTACAAATTCAAAAATATCCACAATCGATTTGTAAGTATCGAAAACCTCTATGTACCAATTTTGAACGATCTGACACTATTTTTATTTTTTTGTCCCCCCCCCACCCCTCCCTCCTTCTTTCCCCACCTAATAACTTTACACTATCGAAAATATCCCCATTCGTCTTGCAGGCCTTTAAAACCTGTCTGTACCAATTTTGAACGGCCTAACTGTATTTCTATTTGTTTTTGCCTATAGCCCCCCCCTTACGGCCCCACCACCCTTACCGCCCCTCATAATAATTTTACAAATTCGAAAATATCTGCAATTGATTTGTAAGTATCGAAAACCTGTATAAACCAATTTTAAACGATCTAACTCTTTTTTTATTTTTTTGCCCCCCCTCTCTCCACCCCCCTTCTCGCCCCTCCTAACAACTTTACACTTTCGAAAATATCCACATTCGACTTGCAGGCCTCTTAAACCTATCTGTACCAATTTTGAACGGCCTAACTGTATTTCTATTTGTTTTTGCCCCATAGCCCCCCCTTACCACCCCACCCCCCTTATCGCCCCTCCTAATAATTTTACAAATTCAAAAATATCCACAATCGATTTGTAAGTATCGAAAACCTCTATGTACCAATTTTGAACGATCTGACATTATTTTTATTTTTTTGTCCCCCCCCCACCCCTCCCCCCTTCTTTCCCCACCTAATAACTTTACACAATCGAAAATATCCCCATTCGTCTTGCAGGCCTTTAAAACCTATCTGTACCAATTTTGAACGGCCTAACTGTATTTCTATTTGTTTTTGCTCCATAGCCCCCCCCCCCCCGTTGCTGCCCCACCTGGGGGCTGAATTTCTAAAATTCCAGAAATTGGTTTTTAGATAGTTGCATTAGCTATATTTTAGAGCAAAAATTTCACGTATATCTATTTTTTTTGTTTGAGATATATAGGATTATGCGAAATCACGTTTTGCCCCCCCCCCCGCCCCCCTTGGGGACCGAATTAAAAAAATTCCTTAAACCGATTTTTAGATATTTGTATTAGCTATATTTTAAAGTAAAAATTTCACGTATATCTGTTTTTTTGTTTGAGTTATATAGAATTATGTGAAATCACGTTTAACGCATGTGAAATCACGTTTCGCCCCCTCCCCCTTGGGGACCGAATTTCAAAAATTCCAGAAATCGATTTTTAGACATTTGTATTAGCTATATTTTAACGCAAAAATTTTACGGATATATGTTTTTTTGTTCGAGATATTTAACATTATTTCATTTAATTCTCGCGTTAAAGCGCTCTTTCAAGTCTGAAGTGGAAAGGCATTCGATGCGAGCGCCATCTTCTAAAAGCGACCAAAATGGGGCCATTCTGATAACACAGCGTGAGCGATCCATAGTGTACATCCATGTTGGCGACGGTTTGGGAAGCACACTGAGCTAGAGAACAACTGGAGCAAATGGTTCAAATACCTTTACATTGGTACCTTTATATTTCAATGTAAAATTGCGTAAAGTAATGCATTATGATCGGCTTTATATGATATATATTTATGAATTTTTTGGTGGAACATGAAAGTTAAAGAAATACGGTAGCCGCCGCTTTATCAAATCACATTTGTTTTCATCAAAATGATTTTATTAAGCGGCTGATTTTTATATCCGGCGAGCATGCCCGAAATCAATAAAAGAGTATTCATTACCTAAATATCGAAAGAAATTTTTCTTCGCCCTACCATCTATCATCTAGCCGTCCGTAGGAATGGAGTTTTTGCTGCTTATCATTCATATAAAATTTTCAGCTTTCAAGGACAAAATTACTTAAAAGATGAAAATTTTCTTTGATCTTTGAAAATTTTCTTTGATAAAAATAATTTATTAAAATTATTATTTAAAAAAATTATCTTCCATGATAATGCAGACGATTTCCATATTAGAGAAGTAGTATAACACTAAATATATATATATATATATATATATATAAAGTCAATTTTATTGTCACCATTACATAAAAAAATGATAATAATAATATATATATATATTTTTTTTAATGAAAAAAATCGATAATTTTATTTTAAATTATCGCAGATCGATGGTTCACCCATTCGTTTTAAAGGTATTGGCGAGCTCTTTTGAAAGATACCCATCATGAAAATGTACTCCCCTCGAGGGGGGACTTCCCCCCTCCCAGAGGGGGAGGCGAGGCTCCTACACATACAAAAAAATTTTCCCAGTTGACTATCTCTATTATAAATAATTCTTGTAAATTTCATAATGATTATTAAAAAATAATTATCTTTATGCACATTTATACAAAATTGTATCCCATTCTACCATGTTAAAAATTTAGAAAAAGCGGGATGGCAACGCAACCTGTAAGACAATTTTTACCAAAAGTTGATAGGCACTAATTTATATCAAGGTGCAACTACATACGAATTTGTATGAAATTCTGTCCAGTAGTTCCTGAGATACAGTTACCACAAAATTTTGTCACACACCGCTACTTTAGAATGTAGAAAAAAGAGGGGAAAAAAACCTAAAAACTCCATAGGAATAGCATGGGAAGAAAAGCAAAAAAACTCACAATGTCAAGTGTGTTTAAAAAAAAAAAAAAAAAAAAAAAAAAAAAAAAACAGGCTCACACCGGAAGTAATGAAGGGACAAAATTAACTAGAAAAAGACATCGAACAGCGGTAACCGGGTGGGCTGGGGCGTTAAATATAACGACCAGGATTAATACGACTCGCCTAGTATGTGTATAAACTTTATTTATTTATTTTTTTATGATACATAGTGTAATTAATTTAAGATAGTAAAAAAAAAAAAAAAAACAGGCTCACACCGGAAGTAATGAAGGGACAAAAATAACTAGAAAAAGACATCGAACAGCGGGAACCGGGTGGGCTGGGGCGTTAAATATAACGACCAGGATTAATACGACTCGCCTAGTATGTGTATAAACTTTATTTATTTATTTTTTTAGGATACATAGTGTAATTAATTTAAGATAGTAAAAAAAAAAAAAAAAAAAAAAAAAAAACTTCATAGATTATGTACATTTCTGTAATGTATCGCTATATTTTGTGCACTTTAAAGAATTACCTCTCATAATGTAATAGTTTACTTTTATCAGTTCTTGCAGAAAACCAGCACGGTAGTTCTACTTATTCCATTTTCAATACGGAATATGCTATAATAAACATGATTCTTGCCTATCAGTTTATAAATGCATTAAAAAAATATTTAGTGAAATTAGAACGCATCACTTACAATATTATGAGCGAACCGACAGACAGACTGAACGAAGCTCCAAACACTCTTATTAACTTTGTTGGTAAGAAGTTTAAATTGATCATATTTTATTTAAGTTTTAACAAAGAATTAAATTCCAAAGGAACAACGAGCAATATGTATGAGTTATATTCTTATATTTTTTATTTTTTATCAATATTTCTTATACGAGTAATATAGCCCTTAAAATTATTTACTTTTATTGATTTCAGTGTAATATTATATTATGATGTTCTAATTTCATTATAAGCTGAGCTATTTTTTTTTTTTCTTTCATGAAATTAAATGAATTCAAGAAAAATATACTATGGGTAGAAGGGGAAAAAAATAATAATAAATAAAACGCGGATATAAACTCTGCGTGTACTTTGCAATATTACAATAACTGTTTTGATTGCATTCTTGATATTTTATTAAGTTTATAATTGCCTTAAACAAGAATTTTCCACCTTCAGCGAGGGGACAAATGTTTATCGTATGTGGAACTGTTATACTACAGAGAAATTTTGACCATCAAATAAATCTTAAATAAATAACTGTACTTGGTATTGGTAAAAAAAATAATTTAATTTAATTTTTAAAACTTAATTTAAATAATTTTCAGGAAATTTTAATGCATTTAATATTGTTTATTTTAAAACACCACCACCATGTGTGCAAATTTTTATGAAATTCCAAGACAATAATTTGCAATGAAGATTCATAAAGTCCAAAATTTTGTCAAGTTCGACTTGAGCTCTCCAATAATTTGGAAAACTTTACACCTATGTTTATTGAAATTTATTTTTTCGACTGAGTGAAAATAATGCCTGAACCGGGAGTCGAACCCCAGGTCTTTGACTTACAAGGTCAAGGCTCTACCAGTTGAGCTATCCAGGCCGACAACCGGTGGACATTACTCACTCAGACAACCTTTAGGCAGAAACATCTGCTCTATCATGTAGATAGCTCGACAGAAATAAGATGTAGGTAAAGGAAAACACCATTAAGCAATGGGAGAAAGAAATACAATATATTAAAATCACACAATCAACTGATTGGGAAGAAAATAATGAAATTTATTTTTCCGACTGAGTGAAAATGATGCCTTGACCGGGAGTCGAACCCCAGATCTTTGACTTACAAGATCAAGGCTCTACCAATTGAGCTATCCAGACCGACAACCGGTGGACATTACTCACTCAGACAACCTTTAGGCAGAAACATCTGGTCTATCATGTAGATAGCTCAACAGAAATAATGATATATTTCTGTTGAATAATAAAGATATAAAGAATAGTAAGATAAAGAATAATAAATATAATAAAGAACATAAAGAATAATAAAGATATATTTCTGTTGAGCTATCTACATGATAGACCAGGTGTTTCTGCCTAAAGGTTGTCTGAGTGAGTAATGTCCACCGGTTGTCGGCTTGGATAGCTCAATTGGTAGAGCCTTGACCTTGTAAGTCAAAGATCTGGGGTTGAACTCCCGGTCCAGGCATTATTTTCACTTAGCCGGAAAAATAAATTTCATTAAATATGATTTTCTTCCCAATCTGTTGATTGTGTGATTTTAATATATTGTATTTCTACACCTATGGTCAGAAGGAAAATCGACAGCTTGCAAATTTTAAAGCATGTGTGCAAATTGCCTAGAAAATAAATATGATAATAAAATTTTAATTATTTTGAAAACTCCCTGGAAAATCTCTCCGATTCTCAATCGAATTTACAGATTTTTTGACTCTGAACTTATCCCTATTTACGACTACTTTTTAATTTTTGTTACAATTGGATTAAAATTTGAAATTCATAAAAAGAAAAAAAAAAAAAAAAAAAAAAAAAAAAAAAAGAAGAAGAAGAAGAAGAAGAAGGAAGAAAAAGAAAAAGAAAAAAACTAATTTTTTAAAAGTTTTTATATTCTAGTTTAATAAACCATGAGATTTTATTTGAAATCTTGAAAGTGGAGTTGAATACTTGTAAACTATAACATTTTAAAATGTCAAAGCAAATTTTGCCTGCAGGAAAAAAAAAAAAAAAAAAAAAAAAAAACGCATTTTAATTAATTAAAATTACATATCAAACATATTTTTATCCGTTACCTAAAAAACACTCCTATTAAATCAGTGTTCTAAAAAAAAAAAAAGAACCTTGAAATCGGTCTATTTGTTTGGAAGCTACTATGGCACAGACAGACAAACACGGACTGCAAACATAAAACATCTGCTTTTTGGGAGGTGGAGGAAGGGTCAGGGATGTTAAAAATGGGTATTTTTAGAAAATTCTTCTGTCATACCCAAACTTATACACACACCATAATGATCATCATTACTTACCAATAACAACTATTTCTCTGTTGTCGCCAAAAATATTTCTTACATACAACTTTGGGTCTGAAAAATTTTGCACCCCCCTGGATCGGATGCTGGCTACGCCCATGCCTAAAGGTATCAAATGCTTTCTGCCGTACTCCGCTCAGAAAACGGAACTATAGGAGGAAGACGAATCTTCGAAAAACGGCATTCGAAAACCGGTCTAGCATTTCCTCCAGTTGTTCTCTAGCTCATTGGGAACGCACCCCAAAGGATGGTCCATTAAGAAGAGTACAGTCGGCTGCAAAATTATTCGAGCACTAGCCAATAATTCCTATATTTAAAAAGTACACTTAAGACTGTTTTGCTAAGTAAATCCTTGTCGAATCATGTTCTTAGACTGATTAAGAACATGACTCGACAAGGATTTATTTAACAAAGCTGTATTAAGTGTATTTTTTTTTGGCAAGGATTATTGCTAGTGCTCGAATAATTTTGCAGCCGACTGTACGGATTCCCTATATTATCTATGGAGAAAAATTCCCGGAACATCACTGCGGTTTTTGCGCCTTCTTTTGGCGATAATTGCTTTCTTGGCAACTGGTTCTTGAAATTTTGCATATTTTTAATGTTTTACATGTTACCACCAAATCCCCAAAGAAAAGTCAAACAGAACAGCTTTCAAGGAATAGATTACTTGCTTTCTACTTCAGCTAGTGTAGGCTGTGGTTTATGTCGATTTGGCAGTAGAAAAGTCCGTTTGGCGAACGAACTGCTTGAATAGTTTTGATGTGATGTTGGGAAGCAAAAAGGTTACTAGTCCGGGTCTACTTTAATATCTCATCGATGATCTGCTCGATGCGATAGCTCCAGAATGAAATTCCATGTGAAAATCCAATGGTTGATAACATTGAGTACTAATAGAAGTAGAGTACATATTCCCTATACTAAGGCTGACCAAATGTCCCCACTTTTCGGGGACAACCTTAATTTTGAAAGCATTTTTCTAAGGCTGGAATTGCGGTGTCTTGCTTAAGCCTATCGTAAGAGTAAATTCTGTCTTAAATGTAAACAAAACACAAGTCGTATTGCGGTGTCTCACTATCTTACGACAATCTCAGAGCTACAGTAGGTAACAAAAGTCTCCGAACACTAGCAAAAATTCCTATGTAAAAACTACACTTAATACAGTTTTGTTAAATAAATCCTTGTCGAATCCTGTTCTTAGTCAGTCTAAAAACAGGATTCGATAAGGATTTATTTAACAAAACGGTATGAAGTGTATTTTTTTTACATAGGAATTTTTGCTAGTGTTCGGACATTTTTGTTACCGACTGTATGTGTGTGTGTGTGTGTGTGCATATGTCTCATAACTCAAAAACGGTTGGATGTAGAAAGTTGCGAATTGGTACATAGGTTTGTTATAACATCTAGTTGTGCACCTCCCTTTTTGGACTTTGTATGATTTTCCGTTTTGGAGATATTTAGGAAAATTAGGTTCATAATGACCAAAAATACATAAGGTTTTGGCCATAATGTATCAACAAAGGTAATAACGCAAAAACGGTTTGGACAAATCTTGCAATCGATTTTTAACTGACTTCCCGACTAGCTAGACATCTGAAACTTTCAGAAAAGTTCAGGACACGTTGATAATGCATTTTTTAAAATATTTTTAGTGATCTGTTTCGGATACCTGCTGAATTCAGCAGTGTTTACATGATTCAACAGAAAGTTACTTAACTAACTTCCCGACTAGCTAGACATTTGAAACATTCAGAAGAGTCAGCACACGGTGACAATACATTTTTTAAATATTTTTAGCAAATTGTTTCGGAGTCATTGCTGCCTTTGGCAGCATTTATATGGCTCAACAGAAAGTTTATTTAACTAACTTCCTGACTAGCTAGACATTTGAAACTTTCAGAATAGTTCAGAACACGGTGAAAATGCATTTTTTAAATACTTTTAGCCAACTGTTTCGGGTCCATGCTGCCTTCGACAGCTTTACCAATACAAATCTTGCAATCGATTTTTAACTGACTTCCCGACTATCTAAACATTTGAAACTTTAAGAGAAGCTCAGAACACGTTGACAATGCATTTTTTTTTTATTATTTTTAGCCAACTGTTTCGAATACCTGCTGCCTTCAGCAGCGTTTATATGATTCAACAGAAAATTTATTTAACTAACTTTCCGACCAGCTAGACATTTGAAACTTTCAGAATAGTTCAGAACACGGTGAAAATGCATTTTTAAAATACTTTTAGAGAACTGTTTCGGGTCCCTGCTGTCTTCGGCAGCTTTACTAGTACAAATCTTACAATCGATTTTTAACTGACTTCCCGAGTAGCTAAACATTTGAAACTTTCTGAAAAGCTATGAACACGTTGACAATGAATTTTTTTAAATTATTTTTTGCCAACTGTTTCGGATACCTGCTGCCTTCAGCAATGTTTATATGATTCAACAGAAAATTTATTTAACTAACTTCCCGACTAGCTAGACATTTGAAACTTTTAAAATAGTTCAGAACACGATGAAAATGCATTTTTTGAATACATTTAGCCAACTGCTTCGGGTCCCTGCTGCCTTCGGCAGCGTTATCAGTACAAATCTTGCAACCGATTTTTAACTAACTACCTGACTAGCTAGACATTTGAAACTTTCAGAAAGGCACAGAAGACGGTGACAATGAATTTTTAAAAATATTTTTAGCCAATCGTTTTGGGTCACTGCTGCCTTCGACAGCGTTTATGTGGTTCAACAGAAAATTTATTTCACCTTTTTCCCGACTAGCTAGACATTTTAAACTCTCAGAATATTTTAGAACACGATGAAAATTCATTTTTAAAATACTTTTAGCCAACTGTTTCGGGTCTCTGCTGCCTTCGTTAGCGTTACCAGTACAAATTTTGCAATCGATTTTTAACTAATTTCCCGACTAGCTATACATTTGAAATTTTCAGAAAAGCTGATAATGCATTTTTAAAATATTTTTAGCCAACTGTCTCGGGTCCAATGACAATGCTTTTTAACATTATGTATATATTTCTAAAGGTGTATAAGGAAGTCATGTGGTGCCCACATCAGATTTTTCACACATATAAATGCTACAATTAGCAATTTTCATAATACAGTCATGTAAAGAAAGAGTTAATAAAGATGTGAAACGTTATTTATTTTTGAGACTAAAATGTAGAAAACTGCACAAAATAATAATAATTATAAGATTAAAAAAAAACTTTTTATACACCATGTTTTTAAATTTTCTGTTGAATCATAGCTATCGAGCTATATTAGCACTTTATCAATGTGTATAAAATTTTTAAAGTGATAATGATGTTAATTTTTGTGAGATGCATAATTTAACTTTTTGTATATATATTTTTAATTATATGCATTTATTTTTATGACGAAAGAAAATGAACTCGTAATTTTTTTTTTTGACAACAATTAAATTATAGCTAATATTTAAATGGCTAATTTTAAAGCTATTAGGAGGTTATTATTTTCATATTTTAATTAATTAAAAGAAAACTAATCGAAAATTCGAAAAGCGGGCTTTGAGGTATTGCGTTGTTTTCGTGTTTTGAGCTATTCTAAAAGCTTCAAATGTCTAGCTACTCGGAAAGTTAGTTAAAAATCGATTGCAAGATTTGTACTGGACAAAAAAACAAAAAAAAACGAACAAGAAAACGAGTTAATAAAAACATGGTAAAATACCCAGAAAATGTCCTTATAGGGTTCACTACTCGTGCTCTTACCCTATATAAAATACCATTTTTTTTCTGCCATAATAACAGGAAGAAAATTACTTTTTGTCATACATGGCTAACCAAGAGAGAGCGTCAGCTTCTTGATGGAAGACGCCTGATCGGTGGGTAACCAGTGCCCACCTGACCAATTTCGGACACTTTGGCGTTGTATGACTAAAAAACTTCAGTTGACCATCAGTAATTATCTGTATTTTATTACCATGCTGCCATTTGTCAAAAGTTTTGTCAGCCAAACAAGACTGCATAAACCTCCTTCTCTACAATTGCCCAATTTCTCTGCGTATCGTTGAGTTTACGACTGACGAAAGCTTTGGCTTGTAATTCCCTTGCAGAAGCAGTTACGTGAACCTGAAAAGATTTAACACCTATATAGACTGCCCTAAAAAAAAGTTAAAGGAGTATATAATTTGAATATGTACAGAAGTATGTTTTGTATAGAATACGGTTAAACCATTCACAATTCGTTTACAGGGTAACCGAAAATAACTCGGATACATTAGGACAACACTTGGAAACTGCTGAAAGTGTATTTCAACTTGTTTTGTATGTTGTCCATAACATGCTAAATGTAAGGGCATTATGTGGTGCATATATACACAAAGAGACAAAAAAAAAAAAAAAAAAAAAAAAAAAGTCGCAGTTGGATAATTTTTATATTTCCTTTGATAAACGCCCAATTTAATCATTTAAAAATAGGGATGAAACGGACAGTGATTTTTCCGGATACCCCATATCCGTATCCAGCAGGAACTAAAGTTACAGGTATTCGATATCCGGAAAAATCACTATCTATTATATCCCTACATTTAAACTTTGAAATTGGTGATATTTGAAAAGAAAAAGAAAATAAACAAGTGCAGTTTTTTTTTTTTTTTTTTTTTTTCAATCCCTTAGTGGAATTTATAAACAACATACAGTGCTATCCGAGATTGAGTAAACATATTCTTCTCCACTGAATGTAAATGATTGAAATGCTTTGTTAATTTTACCAAGTCTAATAAAACTGTTTAGGAATGATAATTACTTTCTTATACCTATCTCGTAAACAAAGTACTAGTTTATATTCTAGAATACAAGACTGATGTTTTGTCATAAGTACGCATTTGGAGGTCCCGTAAATACAAAATCACGTTTTTTGCGGTTGGTCTGTATTCACGTTAGTTATCAGTATAATTTAACAACAAATAATTCATTATGGCACTCACATAACTTCCTCTTACACTGCATTGACACTACTACTCCGATTCAAAAAATTAGAATAATGTAAAAAAGAATGAGTTTGATGTTGCTAACGCGTCAATTTGCATACTGCGTCCAGGAAAAAATATATTAAAAGTATCTAATTATCTTCAGAGCATTTATAAATATAACATAAATATTTATTTTTATCTGATATATTAATAATTAACTATTTAAAAAATATTAGAATAATTCAAAGAAATAGAATACCTCGATAGCATGGTTCAAAAAATTAGAATATTCAAATTTTTCTTATAAGTTGAGAGAACGGCTGCGGGATTAACATCTGTGGGACTATAAAATGTGCTCCGTTGAAAATGAAAAGTCGTTTGGCATTTGATTGTAGCGTAGTATTTGCTTAATATGGGACGAAAGAGCGATTTATCTGAGGCTGTGAAATATCGTATTGTGTACTTGCACGAAATAGGAAAAACACAACTTTTTATAGCAAAAGAAGTGAAATGCTCTCAAGCAAGTGTGAGTAGAGTTTTGAGAGAATATTCTAATAATAAGTGTTTTCAAAATAAACACTTTAAAAGTGGTCGAAAGCCAGTAACTTCAAGAAGAGATGAAAGGCAATTGAAAAAGATTGTGAAGAAACATCGTTTTCGGAGTGTGAGATATGTGCATAGAAAATGGAAAGAAATGGGTATAAATGTCTCCAAATCTACAACACTACGACGACTTCGCAAATTAGGTTTTAGATCACGTGTGCCTAAGATAAAGCCATTCTTATCATCTAAGCAAAGGGCTGCTAGAGTTAAATGGTGTAAACAAAGGCTATTTTGGGATCACGACGATTGGAAAAAGATACTTTTCAGCGATGAAAGTGTGTTTTGTGTGTCTCACGGAAATCAAGGTATACGTGTCTGGAGACTCAAACATGAAGCTTATAAGAAAGAATGTTTAAAACGTTCGTTTAAATTTGCGACCTCTGTTATGGTATGGGGCTGCATGACTGCTGAAGGCCCAGGCAGGTTGTGTATTGTTTCCACAACAGTCAATTCAGAAGTATATCAAGAAATTCTTGAACATTTCATGATTCCTTCAGCTGAGGATTTATGTGATGACGATTTCTTGTTTCAGCAAGATTCAGCTTCTCCCCACACTTCCAAATCAACAACTAAATGGCTCAAAGAGAAGGACATACCTGTACTCCCTTGGCCTGCAAACTCACCCGATCTAAATCCTATCGAGAATTTGTGGGGAATTATGAAGAAACGACTTCAAGAAGTTGCGCCTAGAGACAAAAAAGAACTTATTTCTAGTATAAAGAGCATATGGGCGAATTTGGATAAAAAAGATTGTGAACCTTTAGTTAAAAACATGCCAAAACGTTTAAGAGCTGACGTTAAAGCTAAGGGTGATGCAACAAAGTACTGATTAGCAAGTAAAAATACTTAGAGTTTAAATTATGTTCAATATATTTTCATTATTCTAATTTTTTGAACCATGTTAGAAAGTATTCTAATATTTTGAATTTTTTGTTGTTAGCTGATTTAAATATATTTTCTATTTCATTGTATTGTGTTTACATTTTTATAATCTGCAAAATATGCAGATTCATATTATAGTACTTTATATTTGATATTGTTGATTATTTATTTGATAAATTCGATTTTCATTTCCCTTGACCATATTTCTTTTCATTATTCTAATTTTTTGAATCGGAGTAGTATAAGGACAGATAACAGATTAAGGTGAAAAATAAGAAATACTGAATAAAAATATACTTTACAATCAGTTCAAAATAGATTTAGAAACAGTTTTATATGGCTTACTATATTTTTGTCTGAGAAGGCTACCGCTCCCTCAACCCAGTGTTTGAATATAATATCTACACTCATATTTAAAAAAAAAATTAAGGCTGTTATTAAATTTAAAAGATTTTTCCAAATAATTGAGACAATTTTCGAAAACGCATCACTCTTCGAAACTTAGCAATCTCGGTCAAATATTTCAAGTGACACGGTCATTTGATCTCCAAAATAGTAAATTTAAATTTCCTGCAATTATTTGATTTTTTAAATATGCCAGAAAAGAAAATCCATTATTATGAACTGCTAAAATTTCTTTTTCTTATTCAGGGGATAACAAAACGCTTAATTAGAGTAAAAAATCAATATTGAAAATTTAACTTCGAAGAATACTCTGTCTACCGTTTGCGTATTAAAAGGTATTTATCATTCTTGAGGTATTTTTATGCATGTAGCAAAATTTGGTAAAGCAATTTCATCAATTATATTCAACCGAAAAGAATATTTTCGTAATTCCTGGGAGCCCTGCATATTGTTTATAGATTATATAGAAAACAGGCAATATAAATTAGTATATGTAAATTTAGCACAGTAACACAGCCTAAAATACGCTTCCATCAATTTCCAAGTATATCCTTAATATATCTGAATTCTTTTGTGTGACCCTGTAAACGAATCATGAATGATATTCATATACAATATTCTATACAAAACATAATTTTATTAATATAAAAAACATATGTTCATTTCATTTTGTTTAGTGCAGCCTAAAGATATTATACTGTATCTACAAGAAAGTATGCCGTAGAGAAAATATTTGCTCGATTTTAACAAAAGAAGTCTCAAATAGCATCTCCGTATGATACAGATTTAAAACATCGTGTTTTAACATCTTGTTCATATTTGTTCTTGATATTTGTTGATAGCAGACATACACACAAAGACTAACCGCTAAAAACCCAGATTTTAAAATTCAGTGTACCTGAAAGCGAGTAAATATATTAAAATCTCAGATTTGAAAATTTGACTTAAAAATAAATAAATAAATAAATAAATAAAATAAATAAAGTAAAAATCTTTATCTAATATATATGGAATGAATGAATGGTTGGGTTTTACGTCGCACTAGTGCTGCGCAGATGGGCAATTGGCGACGGTCTGAAACACACCCCTAGAGGTGGTCCGGAGACATGCCATCACAATTTTGATCCTCCACGGAAGGGATGGCTCTCCCGCTTCGGTGACCCCCAGAGGTATAATTTTTGATGGGAACATGGAGGACATTGCGGCCACGACAGATTTTACGTGCACCAGCCACCATTAGTGTACACGACGGTCTTTGGCCGGCTCGAGTACCGAACCCGCAATCTTCCAATTACGAGACCGGCGCTCTACCGACTGGGCTACCGCGGCCCCTAATATATATGGATAGCACAAAGTAAAATAATGAAAATTTATTCTTCTTCTATTTCTTCCGGGCACCATTAGGAAAACTTTTCTAGGAACACTATGTGGACTTTATTTTTTTCCAAAGGAACATTTTTTATAAGGAAACTTTTGTAAGAAACGTTTTTTGTGACACCACATCGGGTAAACTTAATTAAGAAATGAATATCAACGTTTTTGTAACTCTTGCACTTGCCTTAAACATCTTTAAAAAATGTGGGTTTTAATACCATTAAAAACTAGATGTTATTACTAATCGAGCGGCGTCAGCTGCATACTTATACGACTATTGCACAACCGTGATAACTTGGCACTCGAATCACGTGTTTTCAGATGATTCGATTAATGAAATAAGGTGAGAGGTTGTGTTTCCATGGTAACACAGAGAAGAGTGGCTTCCAGATTTGGCGTTGTTAGCCCGTTTCTTAGTGTGAAATTATAATTTGAAGTTGTTGATAAACTTAATGTTTGGAAGTATTTTTAATTACTATTTAAAAGAAGTGTTCGGAGGTACTATTGTTTACAAATTTTAAAGTTTCGGCGATCAAATAACATTCAAAAAGAAATTTTGATTTTTTTAAATAAAGTAATCTTAATGGCTTCCGAGAAGTAATTTTAAAGTACAATCATTATCAGCAGAAAGGGATGAAAGAAGTAACTTAATTAAACTTTAAAAAAGTTTCTTTCTACAATATATGAAATAAAAGAAACTGTGGTGAACCATGGACTCATGACAAATCGAATTTTCAATCGAACTTTAATTTCAATCGAACTTTAATTTTGAACATTCTTTTACTTTTTCATTTTCTGGCAACACTAATAAAAAAAGCCAGTTGGAAATGTCGCGGTTATGCAGCATGTTGCTGCGATTTCTGATTGTGCATTGCATTTTAGCTCTTCTCATGTAATCTCTACTTGATTTTTATCGGATAATTTTATCCGCTTAGTGTAAATTGTGATTTAATAATAATAATAGAAAAATCAACGATCTTCGTCATCTAATTTGTAACTGATCACAACTTAGCAACCAACACTTACAAAATGTGGGATACAACGTGAACCCATATTGGTGACCCTTTTGTATTTCATCTGAAAGCGCACCTTCGCTATAAATTCTCAACAATCTTCACTGATGTCAACATGTGTTTTTTTAACAAAGCTCATAACAGTCATGATAAAAATATTGCGCTTGCAAATGGCGAGTTATTACTAGCACGTGGTGAACGGTAAGATTTTATTTGATCCCTCTTCCGATATATTGCCAGTACTTTTTTAATAGCTTGAAAAGGTCCCGAATTACCTTTATTTTCTGTATATATTTTTTTCTTTGATAGGATAACTTGTTTATTTTTACTTGTATGAATATACATATTTTTTTTGTTTTGCATGCACACTTGTATTTACGATTAACCCTAACGCCATATTTGAATTTTTGACCTTGCATTTTGTAATTATTATACATTTTAAGACCATATTTTATTCCCTTCATCCAAAATGCCAGACGAAAACGATAATGGCAGTCAGGGCAATGCAGTAGCCCGCGTCGCTATTAAACCACCCCCATTTTGGAAAAATAATCCTGCACTGTGGTTTGTCCAAATGGAATCGAACTTTTCTTTATCGGACATAACTGCTGATGTTACTAAATTTAATTATGTAGTTTCTGCCCTCGACGCAGATGTACTTAATTCAGTAAGCGATCTCATTTTACGCCCTCCTGACGGAAATCGCTACAAAGCTTTGAAAGATAGGCTTATTGAAGTTCACTCCGAAAGCGAAGCATCTAAAATACGTACCTTACTACAAGGTTTAGAATTAGGAGACCAGCGGCCTTCTCAATTGCTTACACGGATGCGTGCATTAGCTGGTGATACTGTAGGTGAACCTCTTTTAAAATCTTTGTGGCTTGGCAGACTACCTCACTCTACCCAAACAATTTTAGCTGTACTTAATGAGGACCTTTCTAATTTAGCAGCTGTAGCTGACAAAGTTAATGATCTCACAAGTAATTCTAGCATTAATGCCATTTCAAATCCGAGCACTTCAGCTACATCATTCTCCGATCAAAAAATCACTCAGCTCGAACAACAAATTTCTCACCTAACAACCTTAGTTAATGAGCTCCGAATAGAAAAACGTTCATCCCGTACTCGACAAAGATCAAATAGCTTCAGGCGTAATCAGTCCCATGAACGTCCTAGAAAATATAAAGAGCCGGCCAATGGGTTTTGTTTTTATCACACTAACTTTGGAAAAAAAGCAAACAAGTGCAACCCACCTTGCTGTTTCCACAATCCGGAAAACTAAATTGGCGCTCACTCACTGGCCATGATAGTGACCGCCAGATCAGTCGACTCATGTTGGCCGATAAAAAATTAAATAAAAATTTTTTAATTGACACGGGAGCAGATATATCTGTTCTGCCTAAGAGCTTTGCCCCTCTTGCAAACCCATCTACAGATTTACTTCTTTTTGCTGCCAACGGGACGAAAATAAAAACTTTTGGCACCAAACTTCTCAGTCTCGATTTAAACTTGCGTCGAGTCTTCACATGGTCTTTCGTCATTGCGGATGTGAGTCAGCCAATAATTGGAATAGATTTTTTAAAACATTTCAACCTCCTTGTTGATGCTAAACATGGTTCTCTGATTGATGCCAAAACTAAATTGACTTCTCGCGGGAAATTTTCAAACTTAAATTCTTTAAAATCTAACATTTCAATTATGCTTGGTGACTCTGAATTTGACAAAATACTCGCTTGCTTTCCAGAGCTCACTAACCCATCCCAACCGACTAAACAACATAAACATACCACAGTGTATCATCATATAGAAACTACTGGACCTCCTGTTTTCTCAAAACCTCGACGTTTAGCTTCTGCCATGTTAACAGCAGCCCGTCAAGAGTTTGAGTTCTTGATGACTCAAGGCATAATTCGCCCATCTAATAGCCCTTGGGCAAGCCCATTGCATATGGTTAAAAAATCTAATGGGGAATGGAGACCATGTGGGGATTACCGTCGGCTAAATTCAATAACAGTACCTGACAGATATCCAGTTCCACATATTCAGGACTGTACACAACTTTCCCATGGTAAATCTATATTTTCAACTCTTGATTTGACAAGAGCCTATCACCAAATTCCGGTAAACCCTCCAGATATACCTAAAACTGCCGTTACAACTCCTTTCGGTCTTTATGAGTATCTTTTCATGCCATTCGGCTTAAGAAATGCTGGTCAAACATTTCAGCGATACATACATACCGTCTTATCTGGTCTTGATTATTGCATACCCTATTTTGATGACATTTTTATTGCTTCTGCTAATGCTGAAGAACACAAACAACATCTTAAGGAAGTTTTCACTCGTTTATCACAACATGGCCTAAAGCTTAATCCTTTAAAGTGCGTTCTTGGAAAACCCTCTGTTAGTTTCCTTGGATGCCTTATTACACCTGATGGTGTAAGGCCGCTACCTCAAAAAGTGCAGACTATCGTAGAGTTTCCTAAACCTGAAACCATGGCTGAACTAAAGCGTTTTCTTGCTATGGTTAATTTCTACCGTCGTTTTCTCCCAAATGCCGCTAACACTCAAGCCCCTTTGCATGAATTTCTCAAAAATTCAAAAAAGAATGACAAGCGTAAAGTCCCTTGGACTGACTCTGCTTTTGCTGCCTTCGAAAAATGCAAACAGGATTTATCTAATGCAGCCACACTCCACTTTCAAGCACCTAATCAAAAACTCTGTTTAATGGTTGATGCATCAGAAGTAGCTATAGGTGCTGCTCTGAATGATTTAACACCCGATGGTTTTAAACCCATTTCATTTTTTTCAAAAAAGCTATCCCCAGCTGAGCGTAAATATAGTGCTTATGACAGGGAACTACTGGCAATATATTCGGCGGTTAAACATTTTCGCCATAACTTAGAAGGTCAAGCATTTATAATTTTTACAGACCACCGTCCTTTAACTTTTGCTTTTAGCAAAAATTCTGAATCTTGTTCACCACGGCAGCTTCGACATCTAGATTTTATTGCACAATTCTGTACTGATATACGACACATATCAGGGTCAAAAAATGTTGTGGCGGACACCTTGTCTAGAATCAATGCCATTCATTCACCACCCATTGACCTCAAAGCCATTGCAGAAGCTCAAAAGTGTGACAAAGAGCTAGCAGATCTGCTTGTAGACTCTCACCACTCATTAAAATTGCGACCATGGACTGTAGACTCCAATGTACAACTCTATTGTGATGTCACCAACACATCAATCAGACCATACGTTCCAAAAGATTTCCGTAAACAGATCTTCGAAACTTTACATAGCCTAGCACACCCTGGTGTACGAGCATCCAAAAAACTAGTGCAAACTCGCTTCGTTTGGCCTTCTATTACCAAAGACATTACCTCATGGACTCGTTCCTGTCTTAAGTGCCAACAGTCCAAAGTAATACGGCACACTTGGAGCACTCCACAACCATTTGCACTTACATCACAAAGATTTGACCATGTGCATATTGATATAGTAGGACCTCTACCACCTTCAGAAGGCTGCGAGTACATCCTCACCTGTATTGATAGATTTTCCAGGTGGCCAGAAGCCATACCTATTCCAGACATCACAGCAGAAACTGTGGCACAAGCTTTTATATCACACTGGGTGTCACGTTTCGGTAGCCCTTCCAAAATCACCACAGACCAAGGTCGGCAGTTCCAAAGTAACCTTTTTGCAGCACTGACAGATACTTTTGGTATAAAAAAGATTCGTACAACACCTTACCACCCATCTAGCAATGGTATTGTCGAGCGATTCCACCGTTCTCTCAAACAGAGTCTAAAATGTTATGACAGTGCAAAATGGACAGAATCTTTGCCTCTAGTGCTGCTAGGCCTTCGTTCTGCCTTTAAAGCTGATCTCCAGTGCACAGCAGCTGAATTAGTATATGGCTCACCTTTACGGTTGCCTGCAGACTTCTTGGATCCACCCTCTTCTCAGGTTGACCCTCATTCATTCCTCCAACGACTCCGGTTTACCATGAACAACCTAAGGCCTACCCCTGCAACCGCACACTGCAAAACATCTATATTTGTGCACCCTGCTCTTGAGAGTTGCACACATGTCTTCGTGAGACATGACGGTGTGAGGAAACCACTGCAAGCACCATATGATGGGCCTTATAGAGTAGTGTCTCGCACACAAAAAATATTTACCCTTGAGATAAAAGGAAAACATGTGTCCATTAACATAGATAGGTTGAAGCCTGCTTTCCTTGACAGAATTTCCACTCCGACACCTGTGGCTCCAATTGCTGAACAGCAAACTGACGTACCCGAAATGCCCAATTCAACTCTTATTCCAATTCCTGAACACCAAACGGACATACTCAAACCACCCACAGTGACCCGCTCGGGTCGAACAGTTAGATTTAACCCACGATACCTCTAACATGGTGCTCAGCACTAGGGAGGGGAGTACTGTGGTGAACCATGGACAAATCGAATTTTCAATCGAACTTTAATTTCAATCGAACTTTAATTTTGAACATTCTTTTACTTTTTCATTTTCTGGCAACACTAATAAAAAAAGCCAGTTGGAAATGTCGCGGTTATGCAGCATGTTGCTGCGATTTCTGATTGTGCATTGCATTTTAGCTCTTCTCATGTAATCTCTACTTGATTTTTATCGGATAATTTTATCCGCTTAGTGTAAATTGTGATTTAATAATAATAATAGAAAAATCAACGATCTTCGTCATCTAATTTGTAACTGATCACAACTTAGCAACCAACACTTACAAAATGTGGGATACAACGTGAACCCATAAAACCATGATTAATACCGTTACAGTTTTGATAAAATAAACATTAAATTAATTATTGTAATTGTCATTAAATAACATGACATAATCATATAATGGTTGTAATAAAAGTAGAAAGGAAGAAATTTAATTAATCACGATAGTTAATATTTACAAAACATTCAATTATAATATATTTTTAGATTTAAATAATTGAACTAAGCATGATAGTGAATATTTACAAAAAAAAAAAAAAAGGAACTGTTTTACATATACTTCGAGAAGTTAAAAGCTAAACGAGTAAATTTTAGGGATTCAATTAATTTATATACTAGAAATAAACATACACGTGAACACAAATTATAAGCAATGTTTAAAGCTATTTTATTTTATCGATTTTCTGCATATCTGATAAAAAAATTATAAGAAATAATTAAAACAATATTTAAATTGACAAAAATTTAGCAATTTTCTATTGAATTAGCAACAATAGACACTTAGACTGTTCGTATTGGCGCCAAAGAAGCTGGTAAGTCAAAGAATTGTTTGGCGAAAAGAACTGCCGCCAAGCATAATTTGCATTTCATTCGCCCGCCCCTTCTTCAAAATGAACTATTCCAAGGTCGAATGCCTTCTTTTCGCGGTTGCACAGTATATGCAGCGAAATTATACGAGGGGTAGCGAATTTTTTTTTTCCCCTGAGGGTACATAATATTCGAAAACACAAGTACCTAAATATAGCTCTATTTTATCTTATATACAGGGTGATTAGAAAAAAAACTACCCCGATATATGAGACCATAGCTACAGTCGGTAACAAAAGTCTCCGAACACTAGCAAAAATTCCTATGTAAAAAAATGTACACTTAATACAGTTTTGTTAAATAAATTCTTGTCGAATCCTGTTCTTAGTCAGTCTAAAAACAGGATTCGACAAGGATTTATTTAACAAAACTGTATTAAAAGTACCTTTTTTATATAGGAATTTTTGCTAGCGATCGGAGACACTTTTGTTACCGACTGTACCATACCGTTCCGAGAAACTGAATAAAAATTCAGTGGAAGGTATTTTGAGGTATGCGCTTATAAATTATATAAAAACAACAGTTAAACTCTAACAGTTACGGTTACAGTGACAAAATTTCGAAAATTTCAAATGGCAATACCAATTTTTTTTTTTATTGGAATGGAATCTCCATAGAAAAAAAAACATAAATAGTGTTGGAAAGGTACCTCTAGCATGAAAATCACATACGCTAGGCATACTAAAAAAAAGAGAAAACAACTGTGATGTGCCTACCAGAGCACGACTTTCATTTTCTTAATGACGTCACATTTCACACTGAGTCTTTGGCTCTCACTAAAGTCTTCTGATTCTGATTCGAAACGAGAAGAAAAGACCATGGTATCCTTGATTTCATGTACAGTCGGTAACAAAAGTCTCCGATCACTAGCAGAAATTCCTATGTAAAAAAAAGTACACTTAAAACAGTTTTGTTAAATAAATCCTTGTCGAATCCGGTTTTTAGACTGACTAAGAACAGGATTCGACAAGGATTTATTTAACAAAACTGTATCAAGTGTACCTTTTTTACATAGGAATTTTTGCTAGTGTTCGGAGATTGTTGTTACCGACTGCACGATCGGTGAAGAGCAATAAGCAACAAGTAATATCCTTAACAACACATTTATACACAGTACATTCTTGGTATGTTTTTCATCCTCAGGATATTTTGTGGATATACTGGGGATAAGATGTGTTGTTAGGACTATTTCTGTCTGTTTTAAATACAAATCATAACTTTTTGAAACAAAAAAATGAGTTTACTGTTTAAAAGTTGAAAATCTTTATTTATTTACTTACTTTTTCAGGTATTTCTAGCATATACTATTCATTTAAAAAACGAAACTTAAAATAAATGTAATTACGACACGGAAATGAAACAAGTTTGGCGACCCCAGAAAATGTCATCAAAACTGAAACGCACAGTAATAAAAGGTCTTCTTTAATTAATTTATGTTTATTAACATAAATATTATGATTAAAATAGCACATTCTTTGTATTTTACGTTTGAACATGTAAAAAACACAGAGAAAAAAAAAGTAAATAAAAGCTATATTATTTGATTCTTCCTAAATTATCTTGTGGAAATCTGAATATTTTATGTTCTTTTCTTGAGTGATTATCGCAATTTATCACTAAACAATCTCCTATATGATAATTTGCCGAGCTAAAATTATGAAAATGATTAAAAAAGTAACTACAAAGTAATACAAAACGATAGAAATAATGGCTGCCGTTTGTTTATCTACAGAAAACGCTAGGTACATGTGGCAACCCTAAGGCAACAAATCGCCTGATGCGCCAGCTCGTATATATAGGAGCCTTAAGTCGTAAGACACCGTCATGACTGACGTCATCACACTAAGTGAAAAAAAATCCCTTTTCGGCCAACTTAAAGGCAAAGGTAGATTCCTGTACGATAATGTTACAATTGTAAAGAAATTTTACATATGCATTAATACCTAGCCAATGGCTTTGTTCCCACACATTGCATTATTTACATCGCTATTCATGTTTTCAAGAAATTTAATATTCAACTACAAAAGGGTTTTAGTCATTCTACTTAAAATTTTAGGCTAAGTTTATTGGTTTGTAAAGGTTTCAATTTTTTAAAATTCAAGCTCATAATAATTAAACAAATAAAAGCCATAAAGATATACAATCCCATCAATGGTGAATCCCGGAAAGGGCTATTGGGCTACACACCCCTCCCCACCCAAGCTTAATCAAAATTACATTTTTTATTTAAAATCCATATAATTGTTCTTCAATATCTTTCTTTTAAAAGAAAAAGTAATAGAAACATGAAAATGCACTTGTGATCTTACTAGTTATGGTAAGCCTGGCGTTGTTATGGTCAAGTCAGATGAGTAAAAATGATGTAATGTATGGTCATGTCAGATGAGTAAGTGGTAGCGGTTTTTGGATAGTTATTTCATTGTAATTTTTATTGAATTATTGAAAGTTTTGTATTGTGTTTTTGTGATTCTTATTGTCAGATGAGTAAAAATTGTAAAGTGAAACTGTTTTGGTCCACATAAGCTGGAACATTAACATTAACATTAGTTAACATTTGACCATTTGGCACCGCTAAATTTCAATGTTAATTGTTATGAATTTAGTAAATTTTATGATTTGGCGAGATTTTGGTGACAAAACTTGCGACTTAGCAATGAAATTTGTGATTTGGTGGCAAAAGTTGATAGTTGACGACGAAATTTTTGACTTAGCGACAAAATTTGGCGAGCTTGGAGATGGAGAAAGGCAGCTTTAGCGTCATTATATTTTCTTTCCACGCGAAAACCTCATATCTCTTCACATACCAATATCTTGTTTCGACAAGATAAAAAGTCAAAGGAAGCTGTAACGTATTACTCTCAATTATAAATTTTGAATTCTTGCCTAAACTGACATTCGAAACTATTCACCACAAACGATATTTGTATAAAGATTGACGTATTATTTTAATTTTATATTTTTAAATGATTAATTAAAGCGTTTAACAAGGTTTTTAATTAACACACTTTTATTAACTTGATATGATGCAACTATTAATGTATGTAACGGAATTTTGCAATTCAATTTTCGGCAACTTCTTGTCGTCCAAAGGACCTGAAATTTTGCACACGACTTCATAATCAATGACAATACTAGATACATCTGTTTCCAGGCACTTTTCCTATCAGGGGCAGGTTCCAAGGGCAAACAAAAAATCTATACTTATACAAAACTATCGTATGTGACACAGGATTTGAATGTATTTGTATAATGTCGAGTGGCAACAATTAATTTTTTTTAAATAAAGATTTAAAAGTATGTAACAGTTTTTTAAAACCTTTATTAGTTCATTTTTCAATAAAAGAGTGTTCTTTATTTTTTTTTAAATGGTATAATTTTATTTATCAAAATAAGGGATTTCGAGTAATAAAATACTTTAATTTAAGTTTAAATTTTCATGAAAATAAACTTCAACGGAAAATTCATTAAAATCGTCCCTAGTTCATTTGTTAAAGGGATACCTAAATGTCCCCAAATTTATTACCTTTTCTACCATGCCAGTTTAATTCGTTTAGCATCGATTTACATGATTTTTTTTTTTTTTTTTTTTTTTAGTGCTAGAGGCCTATTTCAGTCGGTACAGTTGTCAAATTTTTATAATACACTTTTAATTAGTTTAAGGGCCTATTTCAGTCGGTTTATTGAATGGGGATTTATTGAATGAAGTCCCCCCAAGGCCCAACTTTAACATGAGTCCCCCCCCAGGCCTTACTTTGACATGAGTCCCCCATCAAGGTAACCCTTTTTCAGTCGGTACAGCGTTGTCGAATTTTTATACGTCACTCTTAATTAGTGCTAAGGGCCTATTTCAGTCGGTTTATAGAATGGGGATTTATTGAATGAAGTCCCCCCAAGGCCCAACTTTGACATGAGTCCCCCCAGACCCAACTTTGACATGAGTCCCTCCCAAGGTACCCCTATTTCAGTCGGTACAGCGTTGTCGAATTTTTATACGTCACTCTTAATTAGTGCTAAGGGCCTATTTCAGTCGGTTTATTGAATGGGGATTTATTGAATGAAGTCCCCCCAAGGCACAACTTTGACATGAGTCCCCCCCCCAGGCCCAACTTTGACATGAGTCCCCCCCCCAAGGTACCCCTATTTTAGTCGGTACAGCGTTGTCGAATTTTATACGTCACTCTTAATAGTGCTAAGGGCCTATTTCAGTCGGTTTTTTGAATGGGGATTTATTGAATGAAGTCCCCCCAAGGCACAACTTTGACATGAGTCCCCCCCAGGCCCAACTTTGACATGAGTCCCCCCCAGGCCCAACTTTGACATGAGTCCCCCCCAAGGCCCAACTTTGACATGAGTCCCCCCCCCAGGCACAACTTTGACATGAGTCCCCCAAGGCCCAACTTTGACATGAGTCCCCCCAAGGTACATCTTTGACATATAATCCCCCCCAAGGCACACCTTTGACATGAGTCCCCCCCAAGGCACACCTCCCCCTCATTGGGAAAAAGAGAAAAAACGTTATTTTGCAGCTATAAGACAGTTTGGACTTCCAACGTTATTTGTTACAGTATCTGCAGCTGAAACACATTGGTTTGATTTAATGAAAACTTTATCATGGAATTTAGATCGTCACGAATTAACTAAAGAAGAATTTGTCGATATTAACAAGTTTAGCAGTAGGCCTCTGGCACTAAATTAAAATCTGTCAATGTCAGGTTTTCATGTTTTAAATAATGAAATAATGTCGTGTCTGTATAATTTTCTATTAAATATTTTTTTTTTTTTTAACGATGACATTTATCTTTTACATTAGAGCATCTATGTCATAAAGCTAAGTCTAAATCTGCTTAGCACTAATCACGGCCTTACTAGATCACTCCTCGGCGCCAACGCGCCAACGTCGTAAGCGGCCATAACAAAACTGCAAAAATCAATGCATGCCGCGGAATCAAGTAGATGGCGCTCGCTGCCAACCCTGAAAATCAGTTTGTGTTATCGATTCCAATTGTAAACAAACGTGAAAATAAGCATTGTATCTTGTAAAATGGTGTACTATTGTGCATCTTGCTATTCATCAAGAAGGGGTAGGGATCTGTATCCTCTTATTATTATTTTTTTCCTTTAAAAAAAATCTTAAATAACTGTTTTCTTTTCTTTTCTTTTTTTCTTCCTTTCTAGTTCTTATTTCATTTCTTTCATGCAAAACAAAAATTTGAAGAAAAGTATATTTTATTTAGGAGAAAACAACTAATAACATTTATTATTTTTCAATGAATTGGTTTAAAATTACTACCACAATTATTTTTATGATTCATATATTTTTGCGTATCGGAAGACTACATTTTAAATTTAATTAAATCAATTTAAATGCTCTGCAAACGGAAAAAACTTATGCAGCTTTATGTACAAAACTAAGTTAGTTCTGCCGTGGCGGCGCTGTGCGCCAACCCTAACTTCCAATGCATTTGATTCTGGAAAAATCGTCGATTGTTATGGCCGCTTTCACGACGTTGGCGGGTTGGCGCCGAGGAGTGATCTTGTAGGGCCGTGTCCTAATATATGTTGATTTTATTTACTTATTTTTTTATTAACTTTTATTTTATTTGTTTAAAATCACGGGTAAAATTTTATTTCATTTTTCTCAGTACATTGTTGTAATTGTGACGTCATATTTTCTGTTAAATTATTATTATTATTTTTTTTAATCAGATTATTATATTGTTTAAAAACATGATTAAAATGTTATTATATTTTCAGTGATCTTTTTTATTATCATTTGCACGTGACATAAGCATCAGATTATAAATTTTTGCAATGAAAGCTATAGAAAATGTCGGCTTCATCACAAGAAAAATCACTTTTTAACTTGTAACTTTTAAGCAATTGAAGTTATCGAAAAAGTTTAAATACAAAAGTTGTTCTTTAGGGTAAGGCGGTATTTCGCCTGATTTGAAGTATTTTCCTATTTTCAATATTAAAGAAATTATGGGTAAATGAAAATTTTCACCCCCCACCATTTCCACCCCCTTTGAGCAGGATACCCCATCTACGAACTCGACCGAGATTTTTACTGTCCTGATAACATATCCCGAGCTGGTTAAATTTAAATAAAAATTACTCCAGTTATCGTGTTCACAACTTAACATGGGAAAAAGCGTTATACATATATATATATATATATACCTATATATATATATATATATATATATATAAACTTTTGAACGGAGGGTGGTTTTGGGTTCTAGGGGTCATGATCGGTGAAGATATGAAGAAATTTTCCAAAAGTCGTGTCATGAGAACCATTGCAATAGGTAGATCTCCTATAAGGAATCTACCTAATAAGGCATTGTGAAATGCGTGATGTGTATCTTGCTTTCTTGCTCTGTGAACAATTAAGACTACTATATAACAGGCTGAATCATTCGCTGCCATTTGTCCGTCATTGCTAAAACTAAGACTATTGTATATGACTATTATATGAGATTATATAAGACTATTATATAATACTCTTAAGTTTGGCAGTGACGAACTACCATACAAGATTATTATATGAGACTATATAAAACTATTATATAGTAATCTTAAGTTTAGCAATGACGGACTTGACGTACAAATGGCGGCGAATGATTCAGCCTGTTATCTAGTAGTCTTATGAACAATATGCCGCTTACTGGGAAACATCATTATCATCATCAAAATCGATTTTGAGTACCATTTCACAATGCCTTGTTTTCACGTAGTGCGACGATGTCAGTCATGACGGAGTCTTACGACTAACAACGAAATTACAGGCTTTATTCTGTAGCCTTACACGAAATTAAGGATACCGTGATCTCTTATTTTCCTTTCGAAGCAGAATCAGTAGACTTTAGTCTGAACCAAAGACTCAGCGCGAAATGCGACGTCATTAAAAAAATGAAAGTAGTGCTCTGGTAGGCACATAACAGTTGTTTTATTTTCTTTTTTTCTTAGCCTGCTAGCGCTGGTGATTTTCATGCTACAGGTACCGTTCCAACGCTACTTATGGTTTTTGCTATGGAGATTCCATTTCAATGAATAAAAGTAGGTGTTGCCACTTGAAATTTTTGAAATCTTGTCACTGTAACCGTAACTGTTAGAATTTCACTGTTTTTTATATAATTCTTGAGCGCATACCTCAAAATACCTTACACCAAAATTTTATTCAGTTACTGCGAACGGTATGACAGCTATGGTCTCATATATCGCGGTAGTTTTTTTATAATCACCCTGTAGAATTACAGTTGTTACACTACATTGAATGTCCTTAATATACAATTCACTATCCGCGTTTGTGTATCTATTATTTTAAACACATTAAAAATAATATGGCCATCTGTAATTTATCTAAAAACATGAAATTTAAATTTAAATTTATCACATATTTACTGAAATATATTTACTAATGTTTCATTACACACATTACTATCTTAGATTTTAAAACAGGTATTTTCTTTACAGTAAATTTACCACTTGCAGAAGAAGAAGCGAATAAAACTATTTATTAAGAGTATAACATAGCTGCAAACCTTTCTAATTTTTTTAATCAGATATATCATCGCTATCTTTTTAAAGAAATATGTCCCATATATTTTCGACGATTAAATAAGTTGAAAACAATTATAAAAATTTTCTGCTATTAAATCTCCGTTGAAAAACGGGAGAGTCAACATCTATGGTATAATGTTACATTTAGGAACTAATATATAAACAGAGAAATAAAAAACAATCTATGCATTAGGAAAGTGTAAATTCTGAATTCTCATATTTAGAAATATCATACTCTACAGTCGGCTGCAAAATTATTCGAGCACTAGCCAATAATTCCTATATTTAAAAAGTACACTTAAGACTGTTTTGCTAAGTAAATCCTTGTCGAATCATGTTCTTAGACTGATTAAGAACATGATTCGACAAGGATTTATTTAACAAAGCTGTATTAAGTGTACTTTTTTTTGGCAAGGATTATTACTAGTGCTCGAATAATTTTGCAGCCGACTGTTACATTATAAAACAGAACTGTTTTTTAATTTAGAAAAAAAAACCAGTACTAGGGAAAGAAGGAAATGATTTGTATTTAAAACAGACAGAAATAGTCCTAACAACACATCTTATCACCAGTATATCCACAAAATATCCTGAGGATGTAAAACATACCAAGAATGTACTGTGTATAAATGTGTTGTTAGGAATATTACTTGTTGCTTATTGCTCTTCACTGATCGTGCAGTCGGTAACAACAATCTCCGAACACTAGCAAAAATTCTTATGTAAAAAAGGTACACTTGATACAGTTTTGTTAAATAAATCCTTGTCGAATCCTGTTCTTAGTCAGTCTAAAAACCGGATTCGACAAGGATTTATTTAACAAAACTGTATTAAGTGTACTTTTATTTACATAGGAATTTTTGCTAGTGATCGGAGACTTTTGTTACCGACTGTACATTATAAAACAGAACTGTTTTTTAATTTAGAAAAAAAAAAAAACAGTACTAGGGAAAGAAGAAAAAGAGCATGGATAATTTTAATTTTGAATGTGAATACCACTTCTGCTGATTGGTATACATATATATTTATGAAATAAGGTCCTGAAGACAGCTGAAATTAAATTGATATGAAGCATCATTTCTTACATTACTACAGATAATCCAATAGGGAAATTCAGTTTCCATATATTTGTTCAGTGTAGTTCCATACAGGCGGAGAATCAGTGTGTTTCCATACATTTGTTGCGGACTTGGTATGTGGATCAAGAAGATGCGCCTAAGTTTCATCACCTGTTATTATAGCTTTTAGGAAATTCAGATCAGTTTGAAGTATCTGTTTTCCCTCACAACACTTGTAAATTTTTGTTTGCATTTATTGTTTAGTAAGATGATGAGGAAACCATCTGGAACAAACATGGCGAAGTTGTAAATAGTTGGACAGAATGCGAAACATAGACGCTTTCGAAATGTTACTTGATGCCGCTATCTCCTCACACGTCATTCATCGATCTTCTTGCAAGATTGCCCACAGGACAATCTTGCAAGAAGTTCGGCCACAGTGTTAACATTTCAATCATTCACAACACTTTCTAGTCGGACAGGATTAGGAGCCTGTTCTGCAGACAAACGTCTTTTTTTAAATCACCTGCCATCTAAAAATCGTAGACTCACTAAAAGATTTGACTTTGTAAGCTTCTTTGTTGGTCGACTTGCAGCCCAACCTTCAGTTTTTCCAGATTTTTTTATTCAATAGCCACCAAAAATTTTTAGAAGTGCCATTTGATATACATAAAACGCGAATAAAATCGCGATTTAACGTCGATCACATCACTTCTTAAAATTATTGGTGACAGTTAAATAAAAAGTTTGCAATATGTAGTAGGTGGCGTTGTCGATAGCGACTATTAACGGGTTAACTGTTTTTGGAACTATTTTGCCCAAACGATTGCAAAGCTTTATGGCACAACGCATTTAATTTTTTTAACTTTGAATCACTCACTTCCATTTCTGTAGGGAAAATAAAAACAGTTCTTTACACAAGCATGAAATCAGGACAATAAAATCGCTTGCTTCGTTTAGAATATCCATAAACGTTCAGTTAACATCTTGAAAAAATTGCCTGCACTTTTATTTTTTTAGTTTCGCGGTATTAAATTGAAACTACGTAAAAAAAAAAAAAAAAAAAAAAAAAAAACTCTCAGGTTTTATGGAATGCCATTTACATACGACTATATAGGCACACGTTGCAGATTTCTGCTGCGTCGTATTTTATTTCAAAACGTGCCATAAACATCTAGAAAATAATATTAATCGATCACCATCAGCCACATATTTCATTCAAGGGGAGCTTTTTTAAAGAATATGACTGTATTATATGTAATGATGTATCATGCTATTTTAAAAAACAAGGACATATTATTAGAGCATCTTAGCTATTACGGAGTTTCAGTTATTACATAAAATAATATTAATTAAGAAGTCACTATTCACGTTTAAGTATCTCTTGTTTTAAACATGTTGAAAAAGTATTGTCATCTGTAATTTATTTAAAAGCGCAAAATTTCAATTTAAAATTACTCACCCATTTATTAAAATATATTTACTTATGTTTCATTTGGCACATTTCTATTTTTGACTTTAAAACAGGTATATATATATATATATATATATATATATATATATATATATATTTTTTTTTTTTTTCAGTAAATTTCCCATTTGTAGAAGAAGTAGCGGGAGACAAAATATTTATTAAGAGTTTCGTTTCTCAGCTACTTCTGACACAAATGACAATGAGTATCATGGAACAACCAGAGAAACAATTCAATTCCGAGAACTGCCCATCAGATTCTTCTAGTAATTACTTTAACTTGACGAATTCTTATTGTAGAGGAGAACGCTTTGGGTCACCTTGCAGTTTCCTTACATTAACAAGTTCTTTTCGATATCAGCCCAGCATAATTGTAGTTACACTGTAAAAAAAAAAATCAGTATTTTACAACAAAAGGTGCTGGCACCGCGGCTGCCAGCACAGTTGCTGTAAAATTTACAAGCTGCTGTTTTTTATGGTGCTGTAAAATTTACCGCACTTTGCTGTAAATTTTACAAGATGCTGTTTTTAGTGGTGCTGTAAAATTAACTGCATTTTGCTGTGAATTTTACAAGATGCTGTTTTAAAAAGTGTTGTAAAATTTACAGCAAAGTGTTGTTAATTTTACAACACTTTTTGAAACAGCATCTTGGAAAATTCACAGCAAAGTGCAGTTAATTTTACAGCACTACTAAAAGCAACATCTTGTAAAATTCACAGCAAAGTGCAGTAAATTTTACAGCACCATTAAAAGCAGCCGCTTGTAAATTTTACAGCAACTGTGTTGGCAGCCGCGGTGCCAGCACCTTTTGTTGTAACATACTGTTTTTTTTTTTTTTTTTTTTTTTTTACAGTGTAGGCAGTGGTGGCAGTTTGGGGATTTTATCCCCATTTTGGGATTTTCGAGGTTTCTGGGGACAATTTTGGGGACCAAATGCTTGTGGGGACTTTTTTGGGGAATTCTAAAATTTTTGGGGACAAATTTGGGGAGTTCTTCAACTTTCTGTCAATGTTGGCAACGTAATGATTTATCCCTACGACTAGAGACTTTCAATAGCTTTATTGTTATTTGGGGATTTTTTTCAAAAATTGCCTTCATTCGGGGAAAAATCTGAGCTTAAATCATAGAAAAATCTGCTTGATTTTTTTTTTTTCTTTAAGAAATTTTTATTTTCCCTTTTTAGTAGAAATCAAGCTGGGTTTTTTTCGAAAAATAAAAAAACCCTGATTTGGGAAAATTTGAAGACCTGTTTGGGGAAATAATTTTCGACCATCTTGCAGGCGCGCCATCGAACACAGAAAGATCAAAAGAGAGAAAGGACGTTTATTTGTTCCTTCAAAGAAATAATGATGCTGCTAGAGGTCAAGACTCGCGGTCGCCACTCGCCATGTGGCGACCTAATTTGAAAAAGTGGCGATCCCAAAAAATTGCTGTAATCGCCAATGAGACATGCGATTTTGTCTCGATTTCGCTGAAATCTGCGATTTTTCTCCCCTAATTCGCGGAATTTTGCGAATTAACTTCTGCTTTAAAAAAAATCGCGGATATCGTCCGTTTTAAAAAAAGGAACCCCATTAATGATCGGCGATTAAATTCGCTACGAAAGTCACCCAATTCATAATCTTTCTCCATCCACAACATAAATGTCAATATTCATTTTAAACTTACTTAAGTAGATTCTAGAACCTATAAAGAAATAGAATAGTTAAATATTTCTTGCTCATGTAATTAATTTTTATCCCCCCCCCCCTAAACATCTCCAGATAGTGATCAGTGAGTAATTCTAGAAACAATAAATAGATAAAAGTGCTCAATGTTTCTCACATATGTAATTATTTTTAAACTTCGTTACTGAACTTGATAAATCTACTTATTTTTTCTCAATTAAATTAAATATTTATATTTAATATCTATTCCAAATGTTTAAACAAGGGAAATAATGTAGACTAAATTATTCAGGTAGGAAAATGTTTTCTAAATCAATTTAAGAAAATTAATACTCAGTTGGTTTTATGCATATTAGAAACTGATAATTAACTACTGTAGCCTTTTTAAATATGTATGATTAATGTACATAAATAAAAATCATATTATATATTTGTTTGATTTTTTTTTCCCTTGTAGACATGGAATTTTAATAAGGTTTTATGTGGATATAAAACTTATTGCAATAATATTATAGAATTGTTTTGGGCTAATGAAAAAAATTCTGAAATTTTTAATGTAGATAGAAAGCTATAAATATAACTGTTTAGGTAGTTAATTTATTAAAAGTGACATTATCAATGCTCAATCAATTAACCAAACAATCATGTTAGTAAAAGATTTCCAGCTACTTTCTAATTTTTGCAATCGCATGTCTGTTAATATAATTAAATCTCGGATAATATGCCAAAAAGATTTTTTGCCCCCCCCCTTTCCCCCCAGACTCAAAATAATTTTGTTTTCTTCTAATGCTAATCACATCTATTTTCCATATGGAGATGTCACACTAGGTGAAATTTATTAAATGAATCAAATTTTTGCATTTCTCTTTCAATAAGACAAAGTAAATATTCTTGCAAAACACAAATTGTGTATGAGAAATAACATTATTTTGTTAGTGTGTCATCATTATAGCCTGCTGTTTTCTGTATCGAAATGAAATTTATACTTAACTACGAAGGTTCATATATTTCTCCTCATTACTAAAACTTTAAAATCTTCTTTCTAATACTATAATTATTAATAAAATTTAAAAGTTGCATTATATGCTACTATAACTATACCCTATATGTTTATAAAACTCACTCTTAAAATACTAATAAGAATAAAATCATAAACATTCAAAGGAAATTCAAACGAGATCATATCATCTCTCAAAAGTCGAATCATTTTTCAATGACTTGATTTCTCAGCCAATTTTGTCTTTATCCCACCTGCTTTCATTTCAGATATTAAAAATTTTAAGCTCGAGAAGTATGAAAGTTTAAAAAAAATATTTATATTCAAACAATATTTAAAGATTTTTCTTTTTTTTTTTATCTGTGGAAGTGCATATTTTTTTATTATTATTTTTATTATTAAAATAATACAATAAAAGTCCCTATTTCTTAATTTCCCGACCATATCATCTGTGTTTTATGCCTTTATATGTATGCAGATATATATTTTTTAATTATGCGTGTGAATATCAGGTATAACGTCGACTCGTGAGTGGCCACTGAGTTAATCATGTTCAGTGGCCACTGGCCACTTACAAAAATTGTAAGTCTTGACCTCTAGAGGCTGCTAGTTGGATCTAGCTCCTAGGTGCTAGATATGTCTTCTTCATCAGCAGGAGGGAACACATCCATTAAAAAATTATTTAATCCAAACAGATTTCTGAATGCATGCCAAGCTAGCATACACCAAATTATATTACAACAATAGAATAACATAGCAAACTTGAAATTATAACTACTGAAATATGATTTATTTAATAAAAATTATTTAACTTTGTAATTTCAATAACTGATTTAAAAAAAAAAAAAAAAAAAGATTTTATATTGAGAATTTATATTCAGGCTTTTTTTAAATAATTGTTTCTATAAATTCCTAAATTGACATGATATCAAATACATACCCTCACTTGAACCTGTTGAATGAAAATTAAAAAAACTCACATCCTACTAAAGTCGACGTTGGCATTATTAGAGTCCAACTTTATGAATTTTTTTCATAAAGTTTCTCATTTAAAAACTTTAATGAAAATTGAAAACTTTAATTCTTCTTCCATGTCTCTAGAAGCCCATTTCAATTCCAGGTCTGGTAGTACGTCATATATCTCGAAATATCTGTCTCCCAACCTTCCCGAAAAAATAGACTTTGAGCTGTCAACATCAAATAGAACATCTTACTAGGACCACCAATCAATGCAAAGTCCAAAGCTGCGAGGCTGTCACACAGAATAAACTAAAAATTTGCATTACTAGTATAACAAGAAATAAACTTCAAATGACATAAGTTTTTATAAAATAAAAGTGCTTGAAAATATTGTATTTGTTTATCGAAATTAAATTTAAAATTGTACAATCTCTTAATTCTTAAAAGCTGATTAATTTTTACATTTATGTAAATTTTATGGTTCAGATTAGAATACCAGAGCGGCATACAGTTAGTGATGAAGTTAAAGTTTTTTCTTCCATCATATAAATCAATATAAAAAATCTTATTTTTCAAAACGAAAGAAATATCTAATAAATCAGCTTCAAAATTGTTAATATTTTATTTAATTTTAAAGTATCTGGATATATTAAATAAAAAATATTATTAAAATTTGTATTAAAAATAATCAAGTTATCTATGCAACGATAAACGTGTAAAATAAATTACATGTATTATAAATTACAGGAAAATTGTATTCGAAGAAGAATAAGAAAAGATTAGCCGCACTAGAAGAATAATTTCTCCCCATGCCAATACCATGTGACTGTTTAAAAATCTCATTTTGAGAAAAGATGCTAATTATTATTTTAACAAAAATGACATAAACCAAGGAAAAAATCTCTAGGAATGTTTAATTCATCTTCAATGTAAAACATGTAAAAAATCCTTTTAATGATTCCCTAAAGTTGATTTATAGGAATATTACAAAATAAATATTCAGAATCGAAAGTTTGAACAGACAGAGGCTTAAAAAGTAATTCTATTAATTAAATCAGTACTGTTATCAATGGACCAAAAATAACTTGTATTTTTACATTTAAATTTTAAAAAATCATAAATTTTCTTCAAAAATTGCAACTGTACATTGAAATATTTTCCATAGTAGTACAATATATAAATAAAATTTAACTGGATTTTTATTAAATTTAGATGACATAAATAAAAATGGAATATTGCTCTCATTAGAAATTTTAAAACTATAAGAAAAAAGAGATTTAACCTGTTTAAAAAGCAGTAAAACATTTTTTAAACAATTTTAAAGTTTAAATTATAATTTAGTATAAAAAAAAAAAAAATCATTATTCAGTTCCTCTAAAGTTCTTTCAAAATAAAATATTTTTACATATAATACGATAATTGTTTGCAACCTTGTCTACTGGAACAAAAACAAAATTATTTTTAATTAATTCTGATTATTCATTGTTCATTTTATTAAAATACTGATAAATGTAATGTGTTTAGAAATTCAACGAAAAAATTATCAAAATAACATATTAAATTATATGCCCATTCATGAAAGGCCTCAATAGGAGTGTTATACTTATTGCTAATCTTAAAAATAAATTTATTTATATTTTTTAAAAAATGATTCCTCAACACTTGATTTTTTAAGCTTCTTATTTAATCTAAATTTTATACCCAAATTCATCAAAAACCTTATATTGTCATTTTTTATTATATTAAGATCCCCAGTTATAAAATGTTTGTAATTATTATCAATATAACACTTTAAATGATCACTATTGTAAATACAATCTTTCAGTTTGGAAGACTCATCTGATAAAGCAAAATTTCACTTTTTTTTTTTTTTTGGTACTGAATGTTTTATTATATTTGAAAACAGTAACAATATTTATATTTTTTAATAGAAAAGGAAAACTATTTTTACGAATATGGCTGTATTTAATTTCAAATTATCACATAATTTTTGCAAAAAGGAAATTGAAAAAATATTTGTTTATTACTTTATTTTGATTAATTTTTAAAAGCTTAAAATCTATTAAATGTGTAACTAAATCTTTAAATTGATTACTGACAAAATTATACTTAAAAGGAAAAGAAGAATTTTTTTTTTATAGTTTATATTTCGAAATAAAAAAATATTCTCAGACTCTTTAATTGTTAATAAGTTAAAGAAAATAGTCTTTATTTTTATTTTTATTTATTTTTATTCATTTATTTATTTTTATTCATTTATTTATTTTTATTCATTTATTTATTTTTATTCATTTATTTATTTTTATTTATTTTATTTTATTTATTTATTTTGAAAATAGAAACTATTAAAAAATTTTGTTCTTTCCTTTCTAAGTATAATTTTATTAATAATCAATTTAATGATTTAGTTACAGATTTAATACATTTTAAGTTTTTAAAAATTAATCAAAATAAAGCAGTAAATGAATATTTTACAATTTCCTTTTTAGCAAAAAACATTTGATAATTTGAAATTAAATGCAGCCATTCATAAAATAGTTTTCTATTTCCCCCCCTCTCTCTCTCTCTCTCTCTCTCTCTCTCTCTCTATATATATATATATATATATATATATATATATATATTGTTACTGCTTTGAAATATAATAAACCATTCAGTTAAAAAAAAAAAATAATAATAATAATAATAATAAATAATTATAGAAATTTTGCTTTATCAAACAATTCCTCCTTGCTAAATGATTGTATTTGCAATAGTGATGATGATTTCAAGTAACAAACATGTTATAACTGGAGATCTTAATTTGATTAAAAAAAAAAAAAAAAAAAAATGACAATATTAGATATTTTATGAATTTGGTTACAAAATTTAGATTAAATAAGGAGCTTAAACAATGAAGTGTTAATAATTCCTTTTTAAAAGGTATAAATATATATTTTTTTAAGATTGGTTATAAATATAATACTTCTATTGAGGCCTTTCATGAATGGAAATATAATTTAATATGTTATTTTGATATTCTTTTCGTTGAATTTCTAAACAATAATAGGAACTCGTTCAATTAATAGAATTACTTTTAAGCTTTTGTCTGTTCAAACTTACGATTTTGAAAATTCATTTTGTAATATTACTATAAATCAACTTTATGACATTATTAAAAGGATTTTTGACATGTTTTGTATTGAACATGGATTAAATATTCCTAGAGATATTTTTCCTTAGTTTTTGTCTATAAATATATATATATATAATTATATCTTCATTCAAGATGAGATTTTTAAAAGTCACATGGTATAGGCATGGGGACAAATTATTCTTCCTGGGCGACTAATCTTTTCTTATTCTTCTTCGAATACAATTTTACTGTAATTTATAATACTAAAATACATGTTTATCTTTACTTAGAAAACTTGATTATTTTTAATACAGATATTAATAATATTTTAAAATTAATATATCACGATGTTTTAAAATTAAATAAAGAAAGTACTAACAATTTCGAAGCTGATTTATTAAATATTTCATTCGTTTTAAAAAATAAGATTTTTTGTTTTGATTTATATGATAAAAGAAAGAAACTTTAATTTCAACACTAACTGTATGCCACACTCGCATTCTAATCTGAACCATAACATTTACATAACCATAATAATTAATCAGCTTCTAAGAATTAAGAGATTGTGTAATTCTAAATTTAATTTCGATAAACATATATATAATTTTCTAGAACTTTTGTTTTAGAAAACTTATTTTCTTTAAAGTTTATTTCTTGTTATACTAGTAATGAAAATTTTTAGTTTATTCTATGTGACAGCCTCGCAGCTTTGGACTTTGCATTGATTGGTGGTCCTAGTAGATGTTCTAAACATTTATACTTCATTTCTTTTTCTTTCTTTCTTTCTTTTTTTTAATCGACCATGGTTAATTATCAGAAATATACTGTTAAAAAAAAAAAAAAAAAAGAAAGAAAGAAAGATAAGAAAAATTAAACTGTTCAGAAATAAGAATTTTAGACAAAAATTCATTTAGTAGTTAAGACACGTGACTACTATAAGAAAAGGACTAATTCGTTCCTTTAAGGTAAAATAATAATAATAATAATAATAATAATAATAATAATAATAATAAATACTGATGGTTACCCATTTTTGCTGAAAATATGGAACGCCATCGAGCATCACGTGTTCGAGTAAAATTCCAGATTAACATATTATATAAGAAAAATCTTTATAATTGTCTAAAATTCTTCGTGCATTTACCTTGATATAATAAGTGAATCTTTTTGAAGATATTCATAAAATATTATAAAACTTAGTGATTTTAAGATGACATATGGCGCGGTAACAACTCTCTGCATTACGAATAAAAAAGCAAAAAAATATATTATTTTTACTTGCTTCCCTACTAAGAATTCGGATTTGTCAAAGAAATGAATTCATACATGCTATCAACAAATAAAACCAACTTGAATGCTCGGATATGTAGTAAGCTTTTTATAGAAAGTGATTAGGTTAATGATATATGCAAAAAAGATTATTTGGATAGCCACAAAAAATAAAACTAAATAATCCTACTCTTTCAAATACAAAATTATCGATTGACTTTCAATATAGATGGGCAATTCAATGCGAGATCGAAATTGATTTAATAAAAAAATAAAATAAATAAATATATATATATATATATTTTTTTTTAAATAAAAATCTGAAGGATAGGTTAAAATTCAACTTAAATAAAATATATGAGTAAATAAATAATACTTAAATAAAATATATAAATAGTATACTTAAATAAAATATATAAATAAATCATAATTAAAAAAATATTTAGAGAGAGGTGTGTAAAACTTACTGACCTGTATCTCTGAAATCAATTCCTTGAATGATTAATTGGCGGGAAGAAAATTTTGGTCTTTAGACTGTGGTAATGTATATGTATCAGCAAAATTTGCCCGCGCTTATGGGGAAGGGAGGCAGATGTTTTCCTGTTTGTGTTTCATATTGCTCTAAATAGTGAATGCCGAAAGGAAACAAAGAATCTGAATTTTTTATATGTCTTATAAAGAATTACTCCGTGTAAAGAATATACAGTTAATCTAATGAAAATTTTGTTGGAAGAGAGATAAAAAAATGTCTTTCAAATGTCTTTCTTCTTCGTTTTTCAAAGAAAAATAAATATCCTCCAGATTCTTGTTTTAGCACTTTATAAACCAGAGTACTAAAAAAAAAAAAAAAAAAAAAAAACTTTAAATTTGAAAATCTATCATCCAGTAGAAAAGTGAAAGGGGGAAACTATTTTTTTTTTTTTTTTTTTTGCCTGAAAGACAAAATAAAATATCCATTCTAGCATAATTTTGAATGAAATCTTAAATGAATGAACCGTGTAAATATTCGATTGTCTATATATAATATATTTGTTTTCTTTTTCTAATATATATGTATGTATATTGCGTACACCATATCACTTATTTGTTATAAATATTCTATATAATTTAATAATAAAGTACCTTTTGATTTAAATGCACGAAAAACTAAATTTAAAAACTAAATTCATAATATAAAGTTGCATTCGTTAACAACGTGGCCCACTCTAGCGGCCGAACAGTTCTGCTCTCAAGGCTGGTAGATGGGAAGTGTTGGGTCCGATCTCAGGTCGTGCAAATCGACCTAGCCATTCGGCGTTTCCCGTGGTTTTCTCCAAACTTCGCGTAAATGCGGGCTAGGATCTTTTAGAAAGAAACCCAGGAGAGCCTTCCACTTCCGCCTATCGGCCTAGAACCCTTGCTTAGTTAGTCAGCCTTGAAACCTAGAACCAACCAAGCAACCTTAACAACGTTTACCATAATAATTTCGGAAAATTTCTTTCGCACATTTTCCCTCAATTTAATTTTAAATATTTTTAAACTATTTTTCCTTTATATTGATGATAAAGGGAAACTGACGAGTTCTTTTAGAATATACAGTAGCAAATTTTAAATAAAGTAAATTTGAATGAATTTGAGTTCTATGTATTCAGTTATACACATTAACATTATATTTAAAATCTAGACAAAACTAGTATGTTGTGGCCACCACAAGACTTTCTTCTGTATTTTCTTATACTAATTCACTAAGTGCAAATAATTTATTAAAATTATTATTTATTAAAATTATCTAACAGGATGAATGCAAAGGATTTTCATCCTTAAAAAAGCTAGCACTAAATATCCAAAGAAAGACAATTTTGTTGTTTATAAGCAGTATCTTAAAAATGCGTTTTTATAATGGTTTCCTCAAAGATCAGGTTTCATATAGTTATATGCCATAGAAGTTGAAATATAGTCTTCCCATTATCTAGGAAAATTGCTGTTTAGCAGCGCTTCCTATTGACAGATAATCATCTAAATTGAATTAGCATAATATCTCATAATGGCCTTCTCACATATCAACTTTTGTTTGATGATACGCAATAGAACCTGAGATATAGCCTTTCCTTCAATTCCGAAAATCGTTGGGTAGCACCACCACCTGTTGATCGGTTGACACCAAAAGTTGTATAGGCATCAATTTATGTCAAGATGCATCTACATAGAAATTTATATGTAATTCTGTGCAGTAGTTCCTGAGGTATAGCCTTCCCTTAAACTGCGGAAATCGCTGTATAGCAGCGCCATCTGTTGGCCGATAAGCATTAAAATTGAATCAACGTAATGTCTCATAATGATCTTCTCACATATCAAGTTTTGTTTGATTATACGCAATAGGAAGCATTTTAAATATCTCTTTAAACCATTTTTTAAAACCCTTTCTTTTTTCCTTTATTTAATTAATGAAAGTTAATCTTATAAAAATGAACTTCGAATTTTTTTAAAAAAAAAAGACGAAGAAGAAAAGAAAAAAGTTTAAACTTATAGAAATGTTTGTTGAAATTAATCGCTAAAGATACAACGCAAATGAAGAACTCAGGACGGATACCGCGAATTTGCAAATGCAAACTCAGCTTCTTGCTTTAGTCTGCGCACGTGCGCATAAGAAGGGGCAAGCAGGAGCATATGTGTGGGTGCGAACTAAGGTATTGTCGTGTCGGTATGAGTTCACATTCATTCACAGCTGTTCCTGCTGATCAAAGTCCAGAAGGAAAGGTCGCGTGGCTATTGGCTGCGTGATTCACGTGACACAGAGAGTTAATTTTTTACATCACCTGCTGTATGAATTTTATTTCAGATCATCTGTGCTTGAAAAATAACAGCAGAAAGTGCAGGAAAAATTACAACATTTTTTTACAGTGTACATGAAGATACAAATCTTGTGCTTGTCACTACGACAGATCATAATGTTGTGTTTAGCAATTGGTATATAAATAGATAAATAAAAACAATAGAGGCATTAAGAAGGTATGAACTTTGAATGCGCATACTTAGTAATAACATAGTTTACATAATGTAAAACACAATTGTTTCCTAATTTATAGCAAAAAACAGTACTGGGGAATGAAAAAAGAAAAGAGCATGGAAAAATTTAACATTGAATGTCTTTATAGATTCATTTCTTACATAACCTCAGATAATCCTAATTGTAACTTTATTATTTGCATGTGTACCTCTCTCCATTTGTATATATGCACAAGTTCCAGATTTCTGTTGCATTGTGATTTGTATAAAACTGCCATAAAATATTAAAAGCTTATATTAATCGATCGACATCAGCTGCGTATTTCTACTACGATTTGCGGTGAAATTATTCGATAGGATAGCTTATTATTATTATATTATTATTCTGAGTCTTCATGCATATTATTTTAAAAAAACAAGGACGAAATTTTACATTCATCTACTACGGCGTTTCAGTTGCTGCATTATACAGAATAATTTTAATTAAGGAAACACAATTCACGTTTCTGTATCTCTTGTTTTAAACATGTTTAAAAATGTTGCCATCTGTAATTCATCTAAATAAAAGTAACAAAATTTCAAATTAAAATTACATACCTATTCATTAAAATATATTTACTTGCTTTTCATTACACACATTTCTGTCTTCGACTTTAAAACAGGTATTTTCTTTGAAGTAAATTTATCATTTGCGGAAGAAGGAGTAGAGACCGAAACATTTATCAAGAGTTTCGATTCTCAGCTACTTCTGACACAAGTGATAATGAGTATCATGGAACTACCACAGAAACAATTCTATTCAAGAAGTGCCCATTCAATTCTTCTATTAGTTACTTTAACTTGGCAAATTCTTTTTGTAGAGGACGACGCAATGGGACCTCTTGCACTTCCTTAACTTGACAAGTTCTTTTCGATACATCTTCTTTCCAGTGTAATTCTAGTTACGCGTTTACACGCAGATACAAACCTTGTGCTTGTCTCTACGACAGATCATAATGCTGCGTTTAGGAATTGGAATATAAATAGAGAAATAAAAAACAATATAGGCAGTAGGAAGGTATATGAATTCTGAATGCGCATGCTTAATAATATCATATTTTACATAATGTAAAAAAAAAAATTGTTTCTTAATTTAGAGCAAAAAACAGTACTGGGGAATTGAAAAAGAAAAGGTCATGGAAAATTTTAAAATTAAATGTGAATGACACTTACACTGATACATATATATATACATGTAATAATGTCCTAAAGACAGCTAGCTCCCTTTTATATGCTTTGGGGAATCACTTCCTACATAACTTCAGATAATCCTAATTGTGACTTTATTATTTGCATGTGGTACCTCTCTCCATTTGTATATATGCACAATTTCCAGATTTCGGTTCCATTGTGCTTTGTGTAAAAGTGCCATAGAGAACTAAAAGCTTATATTAATCCATCGACATCAGCTGCATATTTCTACTACGATATGCAGCGAAATTATTCGATGGATGGATTATTATTATCATTTTTTTTTTTCTGAGTGTACATTCATGTTATTTTAAAAAACAAGGAAGAAATTTTAGATCTATCTACTACGGCGTTTCAGTTGCTGCATTACACAGAATAATTTTAATTAAAGAATCACAATTCACGTTTTAAACATATTTAAAAATGTTGCCCTATGTAATTCATCTAAAAAAAAAAAATAAATTAAACTTAAAAATACATACCTATTTATTAAATTATAGTTCCTTTCTTTTCATAAGACTCCTTTCTGTCTTCGACTTCAAAACAGGTATTTTCTTTGCAGAAAATTTACCATTTGCAGAAGAAGGAGCGGGAAAAAAAAACATTTATTTAAAGTTTTGTTTCTCAGCTACTTCTGGCACAAATGATAATGAGTATCAGGGAACTACCAGAGAAACAATTCAATTCCGAGAAGTGCCCATTCGTTTCTTGTAGTAGTTACTTTAACTTGGCGAATTATTTTTTTAGAGGAGGGCGCTTTGGGTTCTCTTGCTGTTTCCTTATCTTGACGAGTTATTTTCGATATCAGCCCAGTAAAATTGTAGTTACATGCGAATACAAACCTTGTGCTTGTCTCTACGACAGACCATAATGTTGAGTTTAGGAACTGAAATATAAATAGAGAAATAAAAACGATATAGGCATTAGGAATGTATATGAATTATGAATGCGCATGCTTAATAACATCATATTTTACATTATGTAAAACAGAATTGTTTCTTAACTTAGAGCAAAAAACAGTAATGGAGAATGAAGAAAGAAAAGATCATGGAAAATTTTAATATAGAATGTGAATAACACTTATACTGATACATATATGTGAAATAATGTCCTAAATGTCCCTTTTATATGCTTTGGAGAATCATTTAATACATAACTTCAGATAATCCTAATCGAGACTTTATTATTTGCATGTGTATCTCTCTCCATTTGTATATATATATGCACTAGTTCCAGATTTATGTTGCATTGTGCTTTGTATAAATGTGCCATAAAAAATAAAAGCTTATATTAATCTATCGACTTCAGCTGCATATTTCTATTACGATTTGCGGCGAAATTATTCGAGGGATAGCTTATTATTATTATTATTATTAATATTTCTCTGTGCGCATGCATATTATTTTAAAAAACAAGGACGAAATTTTATATTCATCAACTACGGCGTTTCAATTGGTGCATTACACAGAAAAATTTTAATTAAGGAAACACAATTAACCTTTGTGTATCTCTTGTTTTAAACATGTTTGAAAATGTTGCCATCTGTAATTCTTCTAAAAAGAACAAAATTTCAATTTTAAAGTACATACCTATTCATTAAAATATATTTACTAGCTTCTCATTTGACACATTTCTGTCTTCGACTTTAAAATAGGTATTTTCTTTGCTGTAAGTTTACCATTTGCAGAAGAAGGAGCGGAGAATAAAACATTTATTAAAAGTTTTGTTTCTCAGCTACTTCTAACACAAATAATTATGAGAATCATGGAACTACCAGAGAAACAATACAATTCCGAGAAGTGCCCATTCGATTCTTCTAGTAGTTACTTTAACTTGGTGAATTCTTTTCGTAGAGGAGTATGCTTTGTGTCCTCTTGCAGTTTCCTTATCTTGACAAGTTCTTTTCGATATCAGCCCAGTACAATGGGGAAGTTGCACACGGAAGGAAAGACAATTTCTTTTAATTGTAATCGATAAAATCAATCTTGGGAATCCGAAAAATCCAATTAAAATGGTAAAATTAATTCAAATTAACTTTTAATTGACGTTTTAAAATCGCTAAAAACCAAAACAAAACCACGTGATCCGAAAACGCACCGTGAGGGGGGGGGGGTTGACGTCACAGTTCACGAAGTGTGAATGTTTACATTCTTTTACCGATTGCTTTTCTTTTTGTTCGCTCTATTCTAATCTGTATTTTATAATTTATTTTTAAAATTTTTACCTTTTGTAAGAAATAACTTAAACCTTCCATAACTATACTATATCTTATATATATATTTCTATTTTTATTTGTATAATGTCGATTTTGGATTTGTAAAAGAGCAATCGGATAATCTGTCGAAAATAGATGCTCTTTCCATATTCTCATTTTTGAGAAGAAACCTCGATTTTATTAGCACATAAATAAGAGGAGCTGAAGCTAAACGATCTAGATTTGTTCTGTATTCATATTTTGAAAATTGTAAACGTCTTCATAATAGAATTTTAGCATTGCTTTAATATATTAGTAGTATTTTTTTTACATTTCTCTAATTTTTTAGATGCTTGTATGTGAGAATTTTTCTTTTTTTCATAATGTATGCTTAAAGATTTAATTATAATTAAAATATTCATAAAAATTTTATAGTACATAAAAATATATTTTACTGATTATTTATATTATTATTATTTTTTTTTAGCCAGAATTTTTTAATTATGTTATTTTACAAATTATATATGATTGTTTTAAAGAGCAGTCATTAATTATGTATTTAATATTTACTTCATGTTTTTGCAACGAAAAAAATGTTATTTTCAAATTGCATTATTTATTTATTTGTTATTTTATTTTATTTTATTTAAAAAGAAAAAAAAAACCAGAACGTTTGTTTTTTATAATTTTTTTAGTATTTTTTTTTTAAATATATATATATATATATATGCAGATATATTTCAATTTTATCCATTTATTTTCCCATTTAATTTTTTTTTAATTTATTCTTTCATTTTATTTGAATTATATTGTTCTACGTCGTTTACATTATAGCAACGGCTGTTACACAACTATTTATTTATTTAATTAATTTATTTTTCAAAAGGGAAATATAATTAAATGTTTTTATCGGGAAAATGCTAATATCGCATAAAGGATTACTCTTATTAAAATTTAAGTTTAATAAAAACTTATTTATTATTTATTTAATGCCTTTGAAAGGAAAATATTTTGTTATTTATTTAATTATTATACTAATCGAAATGAAATGGTAATATGTCTGAAAAAGTGATTGCAATAAAGTACATGGTGCCAAAATTAAAGTATATTTAATAGATGCTGAGATACAGCTATCCTTAAAAATCTTGGTTTTTGAATAATAGCAGCTTTCACCTTCTGATATGTACCCAAATTGAAGTGGCCAGGAAAGACATTGCTGCGGGTAATAAGAACCCAGACCCAAAAAAGCAGGGTACACTGGAGGGAAAGAAGTTGCCGCAGGCAGCGAATACCCAAAACGATGTTGAGAGCGATTTCAATGAATTTATTTTTTAATTATCTATTTATTTATTTAGATAGTTTTTGTTTATAGAATGATATAAAAAAAATAAGGGTACTTTTTTTTTTTTTTTAATTTATTAAATTTAGCGACCAGCGAAGCTGGCGAAGACCGTCAGTTATAGTCTACACAAGGGTTGTTCCAGGGTTGTTCCATGTTTATTTTTGGGGCTCATTTTTGAGAAAAACATTTTTTTTTTTTTTTTTAAACAAAATAATTTTGTGAAAATTTATTTCTTTTTGCGATAAAAATAATTATCACACGAAACCTTTCACTTAAGAAGTTAGTCTATCTAATGTTCATTATCAAGTTAACAGCATATTACTGAGCCAAGTATACACACTCATTAAAAATAATATTGTTAACGTGGAAACTTTTTACAAAATCATCATCTTTTTAGAAATAAATCTTGAGAAAGCCTGTTGTTATGAATCTGAATTTTGTGAAGGGACCCATTTTATGGACTTGTATTTTCTGAAGGGGCCCATTTTAGACATTTCGATTTTGGAAAGGGGAAGCAAATGGGTCCCAATTTTTACCTGGTATATACCTGGTATACCTGGTTTTACCTGGTACCCCTGATATATTCTAAACATATTTGGATTTTACATTAAGGCTTCATTGGTAAATGAATTTAATTATATATATATATATATACATTGGTGGACAATTGCTAAGGACGGATGACAATAGCTTAGTTATTGTCATCCGTCCTTAGCAATTGTCCACCAGTGTATATATTGCGTTTGATTGCTGAAATTTACTGCAAATTTTTAAGTAATTATTTAATACCATTCATATTTATAACTAGATCATGTATAACTTATAAGATATTATTACATTTAACATATATTTCATGTGTTTATTTTATTTTAAAGTACTTTATATCTTTTCTATTGCTAAATATTGTTATTATTATCGCTTTCTATTTCTATTAATCTTTTCTTCCTATTTTTCAATTTTTCCAAATAAAATGTAATTACATTATAAAAATAACTAAACACGTTTCTAGATATATATATATATATATATATAATAATAATATTATTAATATTAATATTTTTGCAAGGAGACCTTTTTTTAATTTTATTTATTTATTTAGAATGATAAGCGCATGTAATTTTCCTTAAATATTTTTCAATTTCTCAAACCGCATAACTATAATGTTTTTAATTATTCACAATCTTCAGCTTCTATTTTAATAGAAATATTTTTAAGTTATAATATTGAAATGCATTAAAAAAGTTATTTCTAGCTTAAAATACTATATCTTCGGTTGCAGAGTCTGACAAGGTTGCCTGAAGTATAAATATTTATTATTATTATTGTTTATTGATTTTTTAATCTCAATTTTGTACACAGTCTAAGGGAATATATATATATAGATAGATAGATAGATATACTGGCATCTCATAATTATAAAAATAATCTAATTTAGGTTATTTTAGCGTATACTATTCTAGATTATTTAAGCAATGAAAATATGCATATTATTCCGTTAAATATTATTACTCAATCCCAATATTTTATTTCTGTACTCAGTCTAGAATAATAATAATAATAATAAATCTATAATACATAATAAAATGAAACAAAACAAGTATTTAAAAGATACATCTTTGGCATAGCATACTAAAAACATTCTTTAAGAAAATTCTATTGATCAACTACTATTTCGATTATAGTTTGATATGAATTAATAACAGCAGGCGAGTACAAAAAAATCTCATTGAAACTTGGTGTCATTTATAGAATGAAGTGATGTTTAATGAGTTCAAATAGTTTTAATAATTTTTTTTTTTAAAGAAAGAATATAAAATTTCGCTGAATGCACGAATTTTCTTTACAATACTATAGGGAGAAATTCAGCGAGCAGTTACTTTCGTGAATAGTGACGTCACGATATGTTTTATCACGTGACGCAGCGTTTTCGCGCCAACATGGGAACTACGTCTTTTAAAGTTAATTTATTAAAGCATCCGGTATAAAAATATGCATAAAAATGGTATCAAAATGTTTGTATTTTCATGCTCTATCATTTACAAGTCAAAATATAAGATGTGCAATTTCCCCATTGTAGTTACATGCATATACAAACCTTGTGCATGTCTCTACGACAGATCATAATGCTGAGTTTAAGAACAGAAATATAAATAGAGAAATAAAAACGATATAGGCATTAGGAAGGTGCGAATTTTGAATGAGCATACTTAATAATATCATATTTTACATAATGTAAAAAAAAAATTGTTTCTTAACTTAGAGCAAAAAACAATACTACGGAACGAAAAAAGAAAAGAGAATGGAAAATTTTAACATTGAATGTGAATAACACTTATACTGATATACATATACACACAGAAAAATAAATTGGTCACAGTGACCTGGCAAAATGCTCAACTGACAATACAGAATTGACTAACCAAAATAGCTGACTAGCCAAAAAGTGTACTTGCTGAACTAGTCTCCAAAACTGAAAAGTGTACTTGCTGAACTAGTCACCAAAACTGAAAAGTGTACTTGCTGAACTAGTCTCCAAAACTAAAAAGTGTACTTGCTGAACTAGTCACCAAAACACTACTCCAGACTAGGAAGGTTAATATTATCAGACAAAGAAGGCTAGTCGACAATCTTAATTATCTGACCAGGAAGGTTAGTCAACAACCGCAGTTTCAAAGACAAGGCATGTTAGTCAGAATCTACACTTGATTAAGAAAGTTAGTCAACAGATCTCAGGTATCTGACTAAGAAAGCTAGTCAATTTTCAAAGAATATTTGAAGAGGCAGGATAGTCAAGATTATTTGCCTGACTAACCTGTCTGGTAATATCTGAAGAGGAAAACGAGTCTCTATTTGATTAAGCTGCCTCATAATATTTGTGGAGGAAGATTAGTTAGGGAAAAAAAAAAACAAAAAACAATGACTAGCATGTCTCATAATATTTGAGATAGATTCATACTTGCCAACATATCAGTTTTAAAAATCAGTAGATTTTATCAGGGAAAAAAAAAAAAAAAAAAAAAAAAACAGTAGAGATTTTGTAAATTGACATTTTTAACGATAGAGACTGAATTTATATAAATATATAGTAGACAAAAAGAAAAATATATGAATATTTACAAAATATTTTCCATAAATAAAAATTTTCTTTAAATAAAAATCACTCATCTTTCAAACGAAAACAAATAAAATATTGAGATTATGTGTATTAAAGAATTAATTTCAAATCCTAAAAATTAGGGGAAAAAAATATTGTCTATGATATTTACTTAAACACAAATTTTTACATTTATAGCAGATTTTGCTTCATTAAGAAAATAACAATTAAATTGTTATTCATAGAATTGTTAAACTAACTTTTCACTGCATTTAGAAATTAAAATGTTCTCCAGATTTTTATAAGATAATGAGGATCAAAATTCAGTTTTTAATTATCTTATCTGACTGAAAATACACTCACAATGACTATGTAAATATACTATTTAATTACAAAGCATTATTTACAAATCTGGTGTGAAAAACCACACGACTTCCATTACCCACTATTTCACGAATTATATGCATTTTTACTTTCATTACCCCACTACCGTAGGTAAAGGAAGTATTGTATTCGGTCCAAAAATTCAATGTCGAGTTTTCGCTTGATTTACACGTTTTAAGGTCTCCTGAGTCCAAATCAGTAGTTTTTGGCAATAGTGTTTATGTGTGTGTATGTATGTATGTACGAACGAAATCTTCTGGTTATGATATCTCCTAAACTAATAGAGATAAAACTACGAAACTTCGGCATTGAGGCAGGTCTGGTGTACAGATAAAATTCTGGTGTACAGGCGCCCTGTATAAATAGCTTAATTTCAGGTCTCGCAAGTCGTGCCTTTAAAAACGGCTGTACGGATTATTTTCTAACTCGCTATAGTAACTCACTTTTAAATATGCTTTTGTATGTAATTATTGTTTTCCGTTCAATAATTGAATACGCCAAGTTTTGGTAAAAGTTGGTATCTCAAAAACGGCTCTAACGATTTTCTTCAAAATTGTTGCATAAATCCATTTTAGATATCCTTTCTCATGTATTAAGTGGTTGTTACAGGAAAAATAACAGTCATCCTGATTAGGTAGGTCAGTTTTAGATCTCGGAAATTGGTGTTTGAAAAAATAACTCATCCCCCGCCCCTTATTTTTTAACTCGCTATATAAATTCTGTTTTACATGTTTACATATGTGTATATATATATATATATATATATATATATATATTTATTTATACATACATGCATGCACACACACATACACGCACACATATATATATTAGCTTTCATTATAGGAAATTTGTTTGGTGTCTACTTCGTTAGGTCAATTTTACGTGATCGCTGACCACATTATTTCTAAAAAATGCATATAATACGTGTAATAGTGGGCAATGGAAAGCCGTGTGGTTGTTTCACACCATCTTTTTTTTTTTTTTTTTTTTTTTTTTTTGAGAAAATTGAGTTAAAATGGCGAGTTTGAAAAAAAATCCGTAAAGATGTTTTTAAAGGAACGCGCTTGCGAGACCTGAAATTGAGTTATTTATACAGGACGCCTATCGATTTTCCTGAACTAACCAACTATATCATTCGAAAGGACTTCTAATAGAATGTTTACATAGCAAATTTGAAGAAAATCGGTAGAGCCGGTTTTCAGATACGGACTTACGGTCCCACTTCTGGTTTCTGATGTCCCACTTCCGGTTTTTCAATTTTTATCAACATTTGGAAAATGCATCTGTACACCAGACCTGTCTTAATTCTGAAGTTTTGTAGTTCTATCTTTATTAGTTTCGGAGATATGATAGCCTGGAGATTCCACACACACACACACACTTACCAATTGCCAAAATCACTTTTTTGGACTCAGGGGACCTTAAAACGTGTAAATCAGGTGAAATCTCGATATCGAATTTTTGGACCGTATACAATACTTCCAGAGCTGCCAACCTAATCCGGCAAATTCTTAGTACCGCCCCTTTTTCTACACCACTTAATTTTTAAAGCAATTTTCTTCAAATGCATTTACGATGAATTAAGAAGAAAAAACTCTAAGAAATGACTGGTGTAGAAAAAGGGGCGGTACTAACAATTTGCCGGATTAGGTTGTCAGCTCTGTACTTCCATTACTTACGGTAGTAGGGTGATGGAAGTAAAAAATCCAAAAATTTAAGTTTGTTTTGAGTTAATTAAAATCAATATTATAATTTTTACACATACATTTAATAAGCCTCATTTCATTATTATATGTATTCTCTGTATATTTTCCTCTATATATTTTCCAGTAAAATTGCTCAATTTTACATTTTTTCTTGTAAGTTCCTAAAAACAGCAGACCAGTAGAAATAGCTAAAAAAAACGGTAGTCTACTGGTAAAAACAGTGGAGTTGGCAAGTAAGCAGATTAATCAAAATTTTAATTGGTTAAAATCCTTCATATTTTATGAAGAATAAGAGATTCGTGCTTGTTTGCAGGGGTTTTTGTAAAAGCATTGTTATTAGTCTTAACCTCTTTACTTTTGTAATTGTTTAATCTTTTCTCCCCTTAAGGTGTTCAACCTTGAAAATACATTTAAAGAACTTTTCTGGAAAATATTACTTGTCTATCAATTAAAAAAAAAAAATACTCATAGCTGCCAACTTCTTCAAATTATTCCGGAATGTTGTTAACATTCGCCCTTTTCTTCATACCATAATCTTTCTAGAATAATCTTCTTTAGCATGTAATTACAATTAAATATGAAGAAAATTACTCCTCAAAGAATATGATTTGAAAAAAGGGCATTACTAACAACATTCCGGAATCAATTAAAAAAGTTAGCAGCTATGAATACTGGAAATTTAACAAACCACTGAAACAAAGAATTCGCTAGTTTAAACATTCTTCCCTACATTTATTTATTATTAACGCAAGCATTTATCCAACACCTTCTTATCAAGACCTTCCAAATGGATTGTGGCGCCACATGATTTAGTCCATTTTTTATGCACATTCTCATATATGGATTTAGAATTATTTTTAGAATTTATTATATTTAGAATTTTTTTTTTCTCCTCGGTGCTTTCGTTTTATACGCTGTGGTTACAAAAATAAATATAAACCTTTTTTTTTTAAGTTCCTTTTTTTAATATTACCCATTTCATTCCCAATTTTTTCCCTCCATAAAACAATAAATCTTATATTTAGTCATAAATTTATTTCAAAGGTAATATATATATATATATATATATATATTTTTTTTTTAAATAGGAGTAATAGCAGAGTACGAATTAATATAGCTAATAAAGCAACTGAGCGGTGTTTATTTATGTTTAATATAACCACTGATGCCATTAATAATCACAACTTTTCAATAAATAAAAATATGAAAATTTTGGGAAACATACATGTTGTAATTAGTTAAAATACAAATTATAAACATTAAAAAATAAAATAAAAAATGTTTCAAACACTTAATTTACTTAACCCTTTACGTACCAAATCACCTTATTTTTGGAAAAATAGTTTGAAACTTTTGTATTATATTTCTTTTCTGAAAGAGAAACATCTCATATTAAATTTAGCTTACTTTTGCTTAACAATAGAGAAAGTTTAAATTATAGGGACTTTGAAGTTCCAATGAAAGCCTGTAGTAAATTTAGGCTATATTGAGGAATTTTTTTGGTAGGACTTTAAAGACCCCGTGGGATACAAAGGGTTAAGCCACCTGAATATATGCATATATTTTTTAAATAATGGATTTTTTCACCAAATTAAAATTATAAACAGGTACGACGATACAATGTATTGATATAGACAATATTAACGATATATAAGGTATAGAAGTTACAATGTACTAAATTATAAATAACATCAAACTCCAAATTTCCGGTTATTTAAAGTTTTAAAATCATAAATATTAATGATACACCTTTTTTTTTTTTTTTTTTAAGGTGAGGGTGGACATAGAATTTGCATTAAAAACACCTTTTACCGTATATAATAAAAACTTTTTTTTCCCTTTAATCATCTCTGTAAATTTTATGCACAGATAAATTTTAATATATAGCAATAATTTACAAGTATTTGATCATCCAAAATAACTCTCACTTACCTGTTAACATACTTTCAACATTCTTTATACCAACATTTTAAATAAGATTTTAAATCTCAAGATTTTAAATAGATTTATTTGCTTATTTAAATAAGAAACTAAGTAATTAAAATAAGACATAAAAGACAAAAATCAAGAAAAAAATAATTTTATTGAAAATTATAAATATGTTTCATATACATAAAGAAGATTTTTCTATCATTTGCATAAAAATTAATCATAATAATAATATAAAAGCACAAATATCATTAGGTTTAAAACGTAATTTTTTTGCCTTGGCTTTTGCAATACTTCTCAAATTTTTTTAGTCATTATTTGGTAACTTTTTCCAACTTAATTATTTACAAATCTAAATAGCTCTTAAACAAAAAAGAAATATTTCCACAGGACTTTGTCTTCATGTACTTGGCTTTGATAGATATGATGGCAAATCACTGAAAATCGTAGGAATAGCACCATCTTTAACAATTGGTTTATTTCTTGGGACTTGATATAAATTTTCTTCTTATTCATTAAAATATGTTACTGTTTGTATAATTTTACCAGGTTTAAAATGGAGCTCGCAAACCTTAAAATGAAAAAAAAAAAAAAAGGTCATTCGGATGTCGCTAAGAAGTACGTTATATGAGGTGTAAATTTCACCTCATTGCATAGGTTGCATTTAGTTAGGAAGTTGCATATATCAAAACCTTTCTTAATCTATGCATAAATTATTATATACTCGTTTATAAATTTTTATGTGAAAACAGGGCACTTTGGAATCACCTAGGAGAGGCCTTCATCCTGCAGTGGATTGATAAAGGCTGAAATTGATAATGATGATACATATATATATTGTCATATTTCACTTACTTTATAATTCGTATGATTACTTTGGGTATGATTCGTATTCGTATGATTACTTACTACTTGATTACGCACGCACAAGCTTTTTTTTTTTTTTTTAATCGATCTGGTTTTATATATTTTTTTTTAAATGAATATATTGCTGTTAGTACACTATTGTTAAACATATTTGGAAGCTGACAACCGTATTATAAATGCTATTTATATAATTTATGTATGTTCAAACAAATACGAAACGTCCAATACAGTATAGTCTATGGAAGGAATTTCTTTAAAGTGCCTTTTAACATATTTCCAGGGGTGCAGAATATGTCCGAACGCGCGAACGATGTTCGGGGGAAATTTTGAATATTTATTTTCTTAAAATAAAAATGAAAACGGAAATAAAAAAAAATTGGTGTGAAACAACCACACGACTTCCATTATCCACTATTACACGTGTTATATGCACTTTTTGGAGTTAATGTGATCAGAAGACATAGAATTGACCTAATGAAATAGACAACTAAAAATTTTCCAGTAAGAGAAAGTTAATACAGCATAAAGACATATAAAACAGAGTTTACATAGCGAGTTTAAAAAAAAGAAGAAGAAAAAAGGTGGGGGGTAGTTTGTTTTAATTATTATTTTACTTTTTGAAACACCAGTTTCCAAGATCTAAAACAGATCTAACTGATCAGGATGACTATTAATTGTCCTGTAATAACCACGTAAAGCATGAGAAAGGATACCTAAAATGGGTTTATGTAACAATTTTCAAGAAAATCGTTAGAGCCATTTTTGAGATAGCAACTTGGCATGTTCAATTGTTGACCGGAAAACAACAATTACATACAAAAGTATATTTAAAAGAGGGTTAATATTGCAACTTTGAAAAAAATACATACAGTCGTTTTGGAAGGAACGCACTTGCGAAACCTGAAATTGAGCTATTCATACAGGACGCCTATCAATTGTCCTGAACTAACCAACTATATCATTCGAAAGGACATCTAATAGAGTGTTTATACAGTAACTTTGAAGAAAATCGTTGGAGCCGTTTTTGAGATACGGGTTTACGAACTCACTTCCGGTTTCGGATATCCCACTTCCTATTTTTCTAATTTTCACCAAAACTTAAAAAATTCATATGTTCACCAGACCTGTCTCAATTCTGAAGTTTCGTGATTCTATTTTTATTAGTTTAGGAGATATCGTAGTCAGAGGACATCGCCAAAAAACACATTTTTGGACTCAGGGGACCTTAAAGCATGTAAATCAGGTGAAATCTTGATATCGATTTTTTGGACCGAATACAATACTTCCATTACCTACGGCAGTCGGGTAACGGAGTAAAAATATACTGAAAAAACAAAATTTCTAATATTAAACAACAAATTGGAAGCTGTTTTATTCTGTTACAAGTGTATTTTTTTTTTTTTTTTTTTTTTTAATACCTGTTACTTACATCCCCTGCCCCCCCCCCCCTAAAGTTAAGTGTTTGAAGTTCGGTGATATATATTTAGTGATTCATTCAAGCTAGAGAAAATACCAAATCTCCAACTCTTTTTTTTTTTCATTGACTAAAATGCTACAAGAATAATAATCCAGTTCACATAAATAAACTAATACCGCGGATGGGAAAAATTACGTATTTGTTTACTTTAGCCGATAAGAAAGGGGGGGGGGGAGAAGGGAAGATAGAAATAGGAAAAACATTTTTTTTTTCATAGTTCTGAGTCTGATTCAGTTTCGATTGTGCAATCAATTGCCCCCCCCCCTTCCTCGCAACCAAATTCCGCGCGTACACACACAAAATAATAATAATATTAAGAATAATAAATAAAACAGAAGAAAGAAAGAAAAAGCACTTGAGCAGTTAGCTGTGAGTGATAAAACATAAATTTTTCAATGAGTTGGTTCTTTTTGTGTCTTAAATTTTAGTTTTCACATAAGAATTTTAACACTTAGTTAAAACTTCTGTTGTTCTTTTATGGATGTTTATAGAAGCCCAATCATTTCATATTAATTGTTATTAATCTAAACTTATGCTTAATCTTTTTTATATTATTTTTTCAATTTAAAATTATTTTGCATTACAGTTAGACACATACTATTCTTTAGTTTTTTTTTTTTTTTTTTTTTTTTTGTATTCAATAGAAGAAAGCATTGGAATCGTAAACATTTTCGATTTTCGTTTTTTGATGGATTTACGCGTTTTGAGAGCTCGAGAACATGTTTTGACAATAGAAAATGTTTGTATGTGACAAAAAGTTTTGTGGCGACTGTATCTCAGGAACTACAACACAGAATTGCATATAAATTAATATACGGATGCACCTTGACATAAATTAGTGTCTATATGATGCTGCTCTACAGCAATTTCAGAAAAGGCTATATCTTAGAAACTAATGCACGAAATTGCATATTAATTTATACGCAGATGCGCCTTGTCATAAGTTAGTGTCTACCAACTTCTGGTGCCAATTGCACGACAGGTGGCATTGTTATACATCGATTTCTGCAATTTCAGGGAAGGCTCTATCTCAGGAACTACTGCACAGAATTGCATATAAAATTATATGTAGATGCACCTTAACATAAATTATTAGTTTATGTCAACTTTTAGTGTTAATCGCTCAACAGGTGAAGCTGCTATACAGCTATTTTTACAATTTAAGGGTTATATCTCAGGTTCTAATGCGTATAATTGAACAATATTTAATGTATAAAAAGGCCATTAAGAGACGTAATGTTTATTAAATTGGGTGTATATAGGCGATATGTGGCGCTGTTATACTGCAATTTTCCCCGTGATCATCTGTACGGTAAAAATTTACTTCCGTTAAACCTTTAGACTACCTCTGTGATATGAAAATCGTCTGCATTAATAATAGATAAAAATAAAAATAAAAAATAATTTCCATTGCATGATTTTATATAGGAAAAGGTAGAAGAAAGTTAGTTTTGTGGTGGCATCAACGTGACATTTTTTTTTTCTTCTTTTTTTTTTTCTCCCCGGGAGAAAAAAGGCAGGCTTGAAACTCTTATACTTTTTTTTTTGTTTGTTTGTAATGATACATATCAACAAATGTCTGATAGCTGCTGATTCTGTCATTCAGCTTTTGAGCACTATTTTCTCAGACTATATGACTCGTTTTGTCGAAGGTTAAAATCATTTTGTATCTTTATAGTAATTTGTCTCATTTTTATAGCATATAACTTATATTTTTCAGTTTGTTCAGTGAAACAAATAACATGAAATTAAGTACATATTTTTAACAAGATACCTTTGTTTATAACGAATACTTAATAGTATCTAATAATTTAAACTCATATTATTTTTGATTAAATTTATTCTAAAGGAAAATATATATATATATGATATCAAAATTTTAATAACTAAAAATATCAAACTTTAAAAAACAATCATCAATCATTTGAATGAAACAAGTAACATGAAGTTAAATCTATTTATATTTTAACTAAGACATCTATTTTTTATCGCTAATAAGTAATATTGTACACAAGAACAATTTAAAAATTGAGAAAAGAATATAGTATGTGATATTAAATTCATATCATTTTTGCTCAAATTTGTTCTGAAAAAATTGTTATCAAACATTTAATAATAAATGAAGACATTTCTTATTACATGCAATTATCAACCATTTCCCAAAAATATTTAAATTATAAAGATATATTTGTTTATTTAGAACTGGAAAAAAAATAAAAAAAATAAATAAAAAATAGAACAAATAACAGATAAACGAGGAACCTTTTAATTTTCTTAATTCATCTCATTAAAAATTTTAAATATAAAAAAGTATGAATATTATTCTTGTTCGGAGATATGATAGATAAAATGCAGCAAAAGATAATTTAAAAACATACCTTAGAATTCGGAGTTATTCAAAATCCTTATAAATAGCATTTTTCCATATCTTTTTTGAATTTTTATCTCTTGGGATCCAAATACCTTCTGAACCACCTTTAAGGGAAAATAAAGCGTTACTATTCTGTGTATAAAAAATATAAATATGAGCTTAATGTTAAAAATATATGTAAAAAACTATAGTTCGGACAAATTAAAATACTTATTTTTATAATACAACGATACGCAAAACTAAGATTTATAATAACGTATTTTAAAATTTATACGTTTTAAACAACTTTATAAATTAAAACAAATTCTAAATACCATTGATATTGTTAGAAGATTGCTAAAGCTTAGAATTTTACAATTTACTATTCTAACAAAGCTTTACAATATATATATATATATATATATATATATATATATATATACACAATAAATAAAGTATTTAGCACTTACTTTTGAACGTAAACTCGATTCGCAGATAATTAAAATATCTCGGTCTATTTCTAAAATGAAAATTATCACAAATATGGAAATGGAACCGAAACAACATCAACGGATCCACGATTTCAGACTTCTAAGTATTTGGATTTCGAATTCTGCGATTGCATTATCCCGCCAAATTTGATAGGTTAAATTATTCGATTTCGGTTGACTAACTCAAGTTGTCAGAAGGAGACAAAACAAAAAAAAAATAAAAAATAAAAAAAAAAAAAATAAAAAAAAAAAAAAAAAATAATAATAATAATGCTGAGCTTTTGGACTAGCCAAACAAATTTTTCTTAGTCAATTGACAAAACAGGAACAATTTAATTTTATTCTCTCATCTGACTAACCGGTCAAATTTGAGGAAAATGAAAACTGTACCTGGGAAATTAGTCATCTGACAAGTTTTAGAGGCAAAACGGATCATCAGACGAAACACATTAAAGATACATGGTAAAATAAAACGACTTTTGTGTCTCATGACTAAATGGGATTGTCAGGTAGTGGTTTGATTGTTTAAAATGTTGCGTAATTTTGTGCAAATTTGTCAATATACTAGGAAAACGTGTACTATGACAAAGATAACACGTTTCTTGACAAGTTTCGATTTTCCATTTTTCTGTGTGTATATGGAATAATGTCCTAAAGAGATCTCTTTTTTATATGCTTTTGGAGAATCATTTCCTATATAAATTCAGATAATCCTAATTGAGACTTTATTATTTGCATGTGTACCTTTCTTCATTTGTATATATATATGAGTTGATATACACAAGTTCCAGATTTCTGTTGCATTGTGCTTTATATAAAAGAGCCATAAAAAACTGAAAGCTTATTTTAATCGATCGACATCAGCTGCGTGTTTCTACTACGATTTGTGGCGAAATTAATCGATGGGATAGCTTATATTATTATTATTATTATTCTGAGTGTGCATGCATATTGTTTTAAAAAACAAGGACGAAATTTTAGATCCATCTACTACGGCGTTTCAGAGACTGCATTAAACAGAATAATTTTAATTAAGGAAACACAATTCACGTTTGTCTATCTCTTGTTTTAAACATGTTTAAAAATGTTGCCATCTGTAATTCATCTAAAAAAAAAAATTAAATTACATACCTATCCATTAATATGTATTTCCCCACTTTTCATTAGACTCATCTCTGTCTCCGACTTTAAAACAGGCATTTTCTTTGCAGTAAATTTACCATTTGCAGAAGAAGGAGCGGGGAAAAAAACATTTATTAAAAGTTTTTTTTCTCAGCTACTTCTGACACAAATGATAATGAGTATCATAGAACTACCAGAGAAACAGTTCAATTCCGAAAAGTGCCCATTCGATTCTTCTAGTAGTTACTTTAACTTGGCGAATTCTTTTTGTAGAGGAGGGCGCTTTGGATTCCCTTGCAGTTTCCTTATCTTGACAAGTTCTTTTCGATATCAGCCCAGTATAATTGCAGTTACATGCAGATGCAAACCTTGTGCTTGTCTCTACGACAGATCATAATGTTGAGTTTAAGAACTGAAATATAAATGGAGAAATAAAAACGATATAGGCATTAGGAAAGTGTGAATTTTGAATGAGCATACTTAATAACATCATATTTTACATAATGTAAAAAACAATTGTTTCTTAATTTAGAGCAAAAAACAATACTGGGGAATTAAAAAAGAAAAGATCATGAAAAAGTGTTTATATATATATATATATATATATATATATACATATATATATATATATATATATTAGGGATGGGATAAACAGTTACATTTCAATAATAGGTTACTTCATTTCGTACAGTCTGTGGTAATATATTCCAATATCCTATTATTTATGTAATCTATTTCTAATTTCTACTTAATTAAAATGGGACTTCAAGAAATGCATTATATAGGCGTGTCGTACATAGTGCATACGATTTATGTTTTTGAATAACAACACTTTCGAATAGTAATTTTCACTTAATGTAATCGTATATTCTTTTCTTTTAAAAATAAAATTTCTATCATAAAATAATAATAGTAAAAGATATAGTCCATGAAACGTTCTTTCTGAAGAAGTACGCACATGCGAAAATGGAATATTGTAAATAATATTGAAACGCATACATTCATTTCCTGTGAACCCTTCCGTGGAGGATCAAAATTGCGATAGCACGTCTCCGGACCACCTCTAGGGGTGAGTTCCAGACCGTCGCCAATTGCCCATTTGCGCAGCACTAGTGCGACGTAAAAATCCAACTAACCAACCAACCGTTTCCTGTGACAAAGAATACCAATATACAAACTATATTATTCAAAAAATGTTAGTTCTTAAAAAAAAAAAATGTTTTATGAAAAAAGATTAAAATATTCCAAATCCTAAACTGCCAAATAATGTATTACATAAAAATAAAATAAAATAAATAAAAATAGCATTAGAACTATGCTGCCATAATTATTTCCTACAAATTACGTTATAATTGACTTTTAGAAATATTATTCAATGAAAGATAAGATTAATTTATCTTATTATTAAGCGCATTGTTTAGAAAAAGAAAACTTAACTAGTGTATTTAAAACATAATTTAATGATAAAAACATATGTATACATTTTATATAGAATTAAATATTTAGTATGTGAAAAGTAAAATAATTTTATTTGATTAAAAAGCAACTACTATTCAAAAATAACAATTTAAAAAAAAAAATTTAGTTTAAAGCGTAAAACGCGATTTGAAATTAAATTTCTGGCTTTTTTTCCTGTTTTCTTTTCTTTCTTTCTTCTTTTTTTTAAAGAGTCCTTCACAAGATGCTGATATATAGTTTTTAGGGTAAAAAAAAAAAAAAGCCTTCCAAATTGACAACCGAATTATTCTTCTTAATTTCAGTGGGATGACGTCTTTTAAATTGCTTTTTTAAATTCGGAACAGTTAAAAATTTAAATTTTGTTCGCAAAATCTCATAATGCGATTTTCCCAATCGGATCTTGTACGGATATACGACCATAAATAATTAATTATATTAAAAACACTTTAAACACACGTAAAATTAAATTTTATTTAAAAGATGTTAAAAAATTTATCCGAAGCTTTTCGCTTTAATAGTAAAGCATCATCAGGGATTTTTATTATTTGTTTGAAATGAGCAGTTTTTAAATATTTTTTCTTTTCACAGTCAACTCTTTCTTTAGAGATAATCCATAAATAATTAATTATTTTACTCATCATAAAAAAAGTCTCTTAAAAAAAAAAAAAAATTAACTGATTAAAATAAATAAGAAAATGGAAAGCGAAATACAAATATACATCCTCTTATAGAATTTATCACCACATAAAAACAAATGAAAAAGTAAAATCTTCTTAAGCCCACTTGCATGCGTCACATGCTATTACGTAATTTGAGTTCCATCTGCCATCATCATTTCAAATAAACATCCTACTAGCTCTACCTACCAGCGAAATCTAATTACCCCAATCCGTAAACATCAGTCAAATTCTTCCCCTCTTGCAAGCATTTCTGTGTTCTGTCAAACAAGAGAATCTTGTAACTAACTCTATGCCCAAACGATTTTACTATCCCATAGAAAGTAATCAACACCAAAAAATCAACTTCTAAGTTAATAGGCATAGTACTATTAGCATGATGTCATAATGTCACGTTAAAATTATCTTACTTATTAAAATTATTTTGATTAATATATTTCACAAGGAATATTCCGTAATACATTCTAGAAAATATTATCATTACAAAATTATCGTTAAAAAAATAATATAGCTGCAGCTGTATTATTTTTTTAACGATAATTTTATGAACATGGAAAGATATTACCGATTGAGAAAAAAAATTGAATAACAGAGTTGCATGCAGTGGCGGATCCAGAACTCCACTTTTTTTTTTTTGGGGGGGGGGGGGGGCTAAGATTTTTCACAATGTTATTCTAGACCAATAAAAAATTTACAATTTCAATATTTAATTGTGAATGTCAGTGTTTTTGGGGGGGGGCTTCAGCCCCCTAGCCCCCCCCTTTAAATCCACCACTGGTTGCATGAAATCGTATTTTTTCAGACGTGAAGTAACGAATCGATTTGAACATCTGCGTTCGGAAAGTGATGCGAGTCTTCGACTTGTTACTTCGTTATCTGTTTATGTATGATGCTGTATCTAACATGAGGTTTGCGGAAATAGTTAGACGCGAAAAGATGGTTGTTTTATTCATTACTCGGTACTTTTTTGTTACCGTATGGCGCGATTTGAACTATTAGTTTTCGTATGATTTGGATTTCGGTAAAAGTCGGCGTTCATAATATTGTTTTTGTATTTTGTAAATCCATTCTATAAAAGAAATAATTCAAGCTTTTTACTTGCATGATAGTGCATCACATTAGTTTTGTCGCCAGAAATTCCTCGTCTGTTTCGCGTGCAGAGATAAAATTGAAAATATTATTTTTTTAATAGGATATTTTTAGTACTATATTACCGTGCTAATAGGCTACAATGCAATAATAATATTAGTTAATATGTTACGTGAAATAACGCCCATCTCTAATATATATATATATGAAATATTGTTCTAAAAACAGCTCCCTTTTATACGCATTGGAGAATCGCTTCCTACATAACTTGCAATAATCCTAATTGAGACTATTATTTGCATGTGTACCTCTCTCCATTTGTATATGTGCACAAGTGCCAAATTTTTGTTGCATTGTGCTTTGTATAAAAGTGCCATAAAAAACTAAATCTTATATTAATCGATCGACATCAGCTGTATATTTCTACTGCAATTTGCGGCGAAGTTATTCGATGGATAGCTTATTATTATTATTATTTTCATGAGTTTGCACGCATATTAATTTAAAAAACAAGGGCGAAACTTTAGATTCATCTATTACGGTGTTTCAGTTGCTGCATTACACAGAATAATATTAATTAAGGAAACACAATTCACTTTTATGAATGTCTTATTTTAATCACGTATAAAGATGTTGCCATCTGTAAGTCATGTAAAAAAAAAAATAAAAAATAAAAATAAAATTAAAATTACATACATATTTATTAAAATTTATTTAGTTGCTTCTCATTAGACACATTTCTGTCTTCGTCTTTAAAGCAGGTATTTTCTTTGCAGTAAATTTACCATTTGCGAAGGAGCAGAGAACGAAACATTTACTAAAAGTTTCGATTCTTAGCTACTTCTGACTCAAGTGATAATGTGTATCATGTAACTACCCAAGAAAGAATTTAATTCCGAGAAGTGGCCATTCGATTCTTCTTGTAGTAACTTTAACTTGGCGAATTCTTTTTGTAGAGGATGGCGCTTTGGGTCCTCTTACAGTTTCCTTATCTTGACAAGTTCTTTTCGATATCAGCCCTATATAATTGTAGTTACATGCAGATACAAACCGTATGCTTGTCTCTACGACAGATCATAATGCCGTGTCATGATTTGGAATATAAATTGAGAATAAAAAAACAATATAGGCATTAGGAAAGAATATGATTTCTGAATGCGCGTGCTTACGAATATCATGTTTTACATAATGTAAAAGAAATTGTTTCTTAACTTAGGGCGAAAAACAGTACTGGTAATAAAAAATGAAAAGTTCATGGAAAAACTTGACAGTGAATGTGAATAAGACTTATACTGATATATATATATATATATAAGTACTTTTTGTTACTAATCAATGGTACTCAAATTAAATTATCACCGTGACATTAATTTTATTCTAATAAATCTCATTTAATATTTAATTATATGTTTGTATTTTCATCTATGTTTTTTTTTACTGAGTGTTACAAAGATATTAAATTTTTCAAATTATACATATGTATATATGAAATAATGTTCTAAACACAGGTTCCTTTTATATGCTTTGAACAATCATTCCTTACATAACCTCAGATAATCCTAATTGTGACTTTATTATTTGCATGTGTACCTTTCTCCATTTGTTTATATATATGAGCATATATTAACAAGTTCCAGATTTCTGTTGCATTCTGCTTTGTATAAAAGTGCCATAAAAAACTAAAATCTTATATTAATCGATCGACATCAGCTGCATATTTCTACTACGATTTGCGGCGAAGTTATTCGATGGATATCTTGTTCTTGTTGTTGTTCTTCTTCTTCTTATTATTATTATGTTCTGAGTGTGCACGCATATTATTTTAAAAAACAACGACGAAATTTTAGATCCATCTATTACGGTGTTTCAGTTGCTGCATTACACAGAATAATTTTAATAAAGGAAACACAATTCACATTTGTGTATCTCTTGTTTTAACCATGTATAAAAATGTTGCCAACTTCAAGCCATTTAAAAAAAAATTGAAATTAAAATTACATACCTATTCATTAAAATATACTTACATGCTTTTCATTAGACACATTTCTGTTATCGACTTTAAAACAGGTATTTTCTTTGAAGTAAGTTTACCATTTGGAGAAGAAGGAGCGGAGAATAAAACATTTATTAAAAGTTTTGTTTCTCGGCTACTTCTGACACAAATGATATTGAGTATCATGGAACTAACAGAGAAACAATTCAATTCCGAAAAGTGCCCATTCGATTCTTCTACTAGTTATTTTAACTTGGAGAATTCTTTTGTAGAGGAGGGCAATTTGGGCCCTCTTGCAGTTTCCTTATCTTGACATGTTCTTTTCGTTACCAGCCCAGTATAATTGTAGTTACATGCTGATACAAACATTGTGCTTGTCTCTACGACAGATCATAATGCTGTGTTTAGGAATTGGAATATAAATAGAGAAAAAAAAAATGTAGGCATTAGGAAGGTATATGAATTCTGATTGCGCATACTTAATAATATAGTATTTTACATTATGTTGAACAGAATTGTTTCTTAACTTAGAGCAAAAAACAGTACTGGAGAATGAAAAAAGAAAAGATCATGGAAAAATTTAACATTGAATGTGAATAACACTTATACTGATACATATATGTATATGAAATAATGTCCTAAAGACAGCTCCCGTTTATATGCTTTGGAGAAACACTTCCTACATAACTTCAGATAATCCTAATTGAGACTTTATTATTTGCATGTGTATGTCTCTCCATTTGTATATGTGCACAAGTTCCAGGTTTCTGTTGCATTGTGCTTTGTATAAAAGTGCCATAAAAAAATAACAGCTTATACTAATCGATCGACTCAGCTGCATATTTCTACTACGATTTGTGGCAAAATTATTCGAGAGATAGCTTATTATTATTATTATTATTATTTTAGATGATTTTTTTATAGATTTTATAGATTTTTTTTAGATCCATCTACTACGGTGTTTCAGTTGCTGCATTACACAGTATAATTTCAATTAAGGAAACACAATTAACGTTTGTGTATCTCATGTTTTCAATATGTTAAAAAATGTTTCCATCTGTAATTCATCTAAAAAGAACAAAATTTCAATTTTAAATTACTTACCTAATCATTAAAATATATTTACTAGGTTCTCATTAGACACATTTCTGTCTTCGACTTTAAAAGAGGTATCTTCCTTGCAGTAAATTTACTATTTGCAGAAGAAGGAGCGGAAATTAAAACATTTATTAAAAGTTTTGTTTCTCAGCTACTTCTCACACAAGTGATTATGAGTATCAGGGAAATACCAGAGAAACAATTCAATTTCGAGAATTGCCCATTCGATTCTTCTAGTAGATACTTTAACTTGGCGAATTCTTTTTGTAGGGGAGAGCGCTTTGTGTCCTCTTGCAGTTTCCTTATCTTGTCAAGTTCTTTTCGATATGAGCCCAGTATAATTGTAGTTACTTGCAGATACAGACCTAGTGCTTCTCTCTACGACATATCATAATGCTGTGTTTAGGAATTGGAATATAAATAGAGAAATAAAAAACAATATACTCATTCGGAAGGTATGAATTCTGAAAGCGCATACTTAATACGTAATATCATATTTTGCATAATGTAAAAAATAATCGTTTTTTAATTTAGTGCAAATACAGTACTACTGAACGAAAAAAGAAAAGATAATAGAAAATTTTAACATTGAATGTGAATAACACTTATACTGATATACATATATATGGAATAATGTCCTAAAGTGAGCTCCTTTTTATATGCTTTGGAGAATCATTTCCCATATAAATTCAGATTATCCTAATTGAGACTTTATTATTTGCATGTGTACCTCTCTCCATTTGTATATATATATATATATATATATACTAGCTGACCCGACAAACGTTGTTTTGTCATATAAATTATTTCTAGAGAATATTTTGCTAGAAAAAAATAACTAACTTATTGTAAGTGTGTAAGGATGTGGTATATAAGTGGAAGATGTATGGAGCGCTGTGAACGGTGAAAGAATATAAAAATAACAAAACACCAATCATTTATTTTTTTCATTTATTAAAATTGATTCTTTAAAATTATATACATATCGCTACTTATAACAATATTACTAAAAAACAATATCAATCCCTTAATGCAACAGAGTGTACAATATTTTTTGTTATCCCATCTTTCGCCAATACAAACAAACTGGATGGTTTGCCCACTCGAGAGCCACGTATAATTGTCCGTGTGAAAAACATGATGTGCTCAAATCTAAGCCACAGACAGACATCGTTTGGCCCTGAGACTTATTGATAGTCATTGCAAATGCCAATCTAATTGGAAATTGAGGGCGTTTAAATTGAATTGGCACATCTGTGGGTATAATAGGGATTCGCAGTAGTAATATATTTTCACCTCGGAATTTGTCATTTAAAATGATGGCTTCGATAACATTTTTCATTAATTTTTTTATGACTAATCGCGTGCCGTTGCACAACCGTGGTGGGTTCAAATTACGAAGCAAAATAACCGGAGATCCAACCTTCAGTTGTAAAATATGCGGTGGCATGCCTGGTAAATCCAATGAGTTTAAAAACTTTGTTGGATAATTTACAGCTTCGGTGGCATCGCAAACTGTATCATTAGATTTGTATGACACCAAGTCTCCTGATAACAAATGTTGTATCTTGAGATTCATTTCGTTGACGTCCAGATTTTTTGCTGCTAAAATTGCTCTTTCTGCTAGCCACTCATGATTTGTGTATCGTCTGTGTACATCGGGAAATATCTGGTCAATAAGAGCATCTTGAGAATCAATGATTGTGCAGAAATCGGTCGGTAATTTTATGCATCCAGTTTCATCTGTAGTAACTTTTCCATCGCCGATATCTAACAATTGTTTTGAGAATGTTTCAGCGGATGGATTTTGAAGCTTTTGAACGCACAAATTTACTTTCAGTTGTACTTTTTCAACATTAAGCCACAATGACAATGATTTTAAACACGCGTTGATCTTATCAGCGTATGTTGAACGCGGAATAACGGGAAGTGCTTGTCTGAAATCACCTGAAAAGAGTAACAGAGTGCCGCCAAATAGTTTGTCGTTGTTTCTTATATCTTTCAATGTCCTGTTCGACGCCTCAATCGAATGTTTGTGTGCCATAGTGCATTCATCCCAGATAAGAATTTTACACTATTTCAGCACTGTGGCCATGGACGATTGTTTTTTTATGTTGCACACTGCGTGTGGGTTATTTTGAATATTTAGTGGCAGTTTAAATAATGAATGAGCTGTTCTGCCTCCATCCAATAAAGTTGCCGCAATGCCAGATGATGCAACAGCCAATGCGATGCCATTATTTGATCGTATTTCGGCGAGAATTAGCGAAATAAGGAGTGTTTTGCCAGTTCCACCTGGTGCACCCAAAAAAAAGAATCCACCTTGTCCTGCCAAAACTGCGAGCATGATGCGGTCGTAAATGGTTCTTTGTTCTTCATTCATTAGTGGGACATTGCGAGCAACAATCGCTGCCATTTCTACAGTATTGTATTGTAGTTCACGATTAAATTCAGTGCTTATTAAATCAGATGCATTTCGATTTGTTGAATGCATACCGAAATGACTGAGTGGTAAGTTGGCAATGATAATGCAAAGATCTTCAATAGCAATCAATGCTTCATTGTACATAGCGTCACTGAATACTATCGTTAGATCGTTGCACCGTGAACGATGTTGATGCAATATATCATCAGTCATTGAATCTTTGTGATTATCCCATAATGTCTCTGCTCGGGCCGGGAAACATGTAGTCAGCACTATAGCGAATAGTAGACGAATTTGTTTTGCTGTACAGTTCAGTCCTACTTCAGCAAGCATACACTCCCACTGGTTGTCGTCTTCCAGCAAGCCGAGTGCAAGGCATGCATCTTTATACGTTGGATACTGGTGTCCATTCACTTTACATAAATCTTGAAATGACAAAGGGCCGATGACATTAACCAATAACAGTCGAAGATAAAAGCACTCAGTCTGCCTTGGATTGACTGTAAATACTCGTCCCAAGGTGTTTGATTTGAATAAACCGGGACATTCATCAATCGGCGTGCCTTGCTTGCGGGGCATCCATTTTTTTGTTGGAGCCCATGTGAAATAGCGTGGTACTTCTGAATAGAGTAATGTCCGTGCAAAAGCACCAAAAGCATCCGCACGATTACACAATTCAAAAAATTCGGTGAGTGTAGTTTTTGGTGGATTTATAGCATGATCAATCGCTGTCTCGGTCGTGAAATATACGCGCTGGCCATTTTCAAGATGAACGGCTAAATGAAGAACTGCTGGATCCCGTTCATGAATTGGGAAACCAAAGATACGCCAAACAGCTTCATTGGAGCTGACGTACCGGCCAATGTGGTAAAGTGTTATTTCATCGTTGTTATTCACCGGAGGAGCATTCACATTGGTATTTTCAACTCGAAATACAGCCATATCACTGCCTTTATTCGCATACTTGCAAATGTCTTTGATGCTCTTCACTGAACTGCAGAACTGAACATTAATATGAGCATTGAATGTTTTGCTCAGCAGAGGCGAATATGGGACAACCCAACGGTTATCAATGTCAATATCTATGTTGTTGACATAGATGACCGCCATAGATGATAAGATTGTCCGCCATTATCGGGATTTCTTCGACGATATATTGGATATCCGTCAACATTTGTGATCGTGAAATTTTTCGGAAAACTTTTAGTACATTTTTCATCTGCACAAATAATAATGGCCTAAAAATTCATTTTTCATTTTAACATAAAATAACTCCTTCGGATATTGACGAATTTTTTAAAAGAATATACCATTTTAACTAATTTTAACATTTTAACAATATTAACGTTGAAAAAATATTTTAAACACTTACGGTTAAAAATTCATTTTTCATTTCAACATTAAATAAATTCTGACATCGTGTTTACGATTCTAAAATATTAACTTTGAAAAAATATTTTAAACACTTCGTAAGATACGGTTACGATTCTAAAAATATTAATTTTGAAAAAATATTTTAAACACTTCGTAAGATACGGTTACGATTCTAAAAATATTAATTTTGAAAAATTATTTTAAACACTTCGTAAGATACGGTTAAAAATTCATTTTTCATTTCAACATTAAATAAATTCTGACATCGTGTTTACGACAACTCACGCCATCTAGGTGGAAAATTTGTTGAAAGAGTTGGTTAAAAATTAATTAAGAAAGAACTAATTAAGTTACAACTTTCATTTGTAAATCTAAACCATTTTCGAATCCACCTGAAGACACACAAAAAATTTCATTAAACTCAGTCCAGCCGTTTAGGAGGAGTTCAGTGACATACACACGCACAAAAGAAATATATATATAAAGATATATATATATATATATATATATATATATATATATATGAGTTGATATGCACAAGTTCCAGATTTCTATTGCATTGGACTTTGTATAAAAGTGCCATAAAAATAAAAGATTTTATTAACCGATCGACATCAGCTGCATATTTCTACTATGATTTGTGGCGAAATTATTCGATGGATATCTTATTATTATTATTATTATTTTTCTGAGAGTGCATTCATGTCATTTTAAAAAACAAGGATGAAAATTTAGATCCGTCTACTAAGGCGTTTCAATTGTTGCATTACAGAGAATAATTTTAATTGAGGAAACACAATTCACGTTTGTATATCTCTTGTTTTAAACATGTTTAAAAATGTTGTCAACTGTAATTCTTCTTAAAAAAAAAAAAAAAAAAAAAAAAAAAAAAAAAAAAATCAATTTAAAATTACATACCTATTTATTAAAATGTATTTAGTTGCTTCTCGTTGGACACATTTCTGTCTTTAATAACAGGAGACTTGGCGTTGGAATATTAAAACTCGAATAAACTACTACGTCAGAAACGCCAAAAGGAAAAAAATTTGCGATGCGTACAGCTGTTCCGGTAGCCTTAAGCTTACCGTCTTCAGTGCCAAAAGAATTCTGAATCTGGAGAAGTGCTCGTATATATAGGAGTGGGACCGAATTTAGTTCAACCAATAGGATTACGGGAAAGGTGGAGTGTGCGGCCAATGGGAATTTAGGAATGTTAGCTGTGTAAATTTAAGAAAATGTGGACTGAATGTAAAATTTCCAACAATCAGACAAATAGGGAACAGCGAAATCACAATTTACAAGGTTTTTAAAATTTTTATAAATATGAAAAGCTTCAAAGAAACGAGTTCATGAATGGATTTAGGTCTGCAAATTATTCTAGCAGAATTTAATTTAAAATTAAGATTTTCCTCCCAGCAATGTTTAGAAATAGCCGATTTATTGGTTTCTTGTTTGCGGACGTAATTCATATGTTCTTTTAGACGAAATTTAAGACTGCGTTTAGTTTGGCCAATATACGGGAGTTAGAGAGCGGACAGACAGTCAGACAAACCAAAGTCATAAACATTTTTGAACCTTGTTTTAAAGTGTTAAAAATGGTTATTAGAGAAATAGCTGACTATAAATATTCAAAAGGAAAAGATAGCATTTTTAATATTCAAAAAGTTTTGATTTGCAACATCTATATGTTAAACCGATCAATTTTTAATAATAATTAATTTAATAAATAAATAACTTTGTAAGTGATCACTATAAATTTCAAAAGGCTCGCAATAATTGTTTCAAGTTAAAATAATAACAATGCGCAGATTTTTTTTTTTTTTTTTTTAAGCATCGTATGTTAAATATTTGAATACTGCTGCTATGTCCTGAACAGAGAATCAAAAGTTTAAAAATCAATTAAATATCGAAAAAAAACTGTGCCATAAAAAAGGTTAAATAATTAGTTTCAGTGCGAAACCAATGAATCTTAAAGGGTTAATGAGCCAATTAAATGGAGGGAAAAAGAAAGAACTATTCAACGTAAACAATTAAGCCTTATTTGATGTTTTGATGTTTTGGAAATACATAAAATTAAGGCTTTAAATACCATATCTGCCAACTTACTAATTAATATTCCAGGAGACTTTTAGAACCCGTCCCTTTTCCACACCACTTTATTTTTAGAGAATTTTTTTCAAATGTAATTACGATTAAATAAGAAGAAAAATACTTTTTAAAAAAAGGGGGTGGGGTGGGGGTACTGACAATTTTCCGGATATTAATTAGTAAGTTGGCAAGTAGGAAATACGTAAAATTGTTATTATATAGAATTAAAATTTTAATCATAAAACATACATGATAAATAAACAAAAATATTACCTTTTATCTGTTATGAAATTCACTTTTAAGATTTAATTGGCTGCCATTTCCGAGAGAAAAAACTTTTCCCAAAGAAGCTATACAACATTCCGATTTAGGGCAGTAATAATAAAAATAATAATTCCTTTATACTAATTTAACTAGACTTGAAATTAAAAATTACCGAGATTGCCTGCGAATGAAGTTTGGTAAAGGCATGTTAAACTTACGCCACCAAACAAAAATAACACTACCACTATGGTACACAAACGCACACTATGACTATGTTTCTATAGCTGAAGCTGACTGTGACCTGGGTGAGATTTCAAAAAACCCTAACATATTTTAGGTCAAATCTTTTTATAGAAAATTGTATGAACGGAGGGCCAAAAAATAAAATAAAATAAATTCCAGTTTATCCCCACTTTTTTTTTTTTTTTTTTTTAATTACATTTACAGTTTTTTTTTTTTTTTTTTTTTCTTTTTTTAATCTCATATCAATTTAAATGGCTTTATTATTATTTTTATTGGAACATTTAGTACTTAATGATTTAAATTACTGTTGCATTACTTGAAAGATAAATAAACGTTTGTTTTGGGAGTAATTTATTTTGCATTGCTATTTATTACATCATTAGGCTCCTTTTTTGCTTGCATATAAAGTGAACGACATAGCCTTATTTTTTCGAAAAGAGGTTTTTCCTACAATTCATTGAATGTGAACAATTCAGTTGTTCTTTTGATGCTATTCTGTAAATAGGAATTAATTACAGAATTATTTTATAAAAAGAATACTTTTTTTCTCTTAAGCAAATATACATCCGTAATTTCCCACTATTATATCGATTAAAAGTATTTTAAAAAAATTCATTAGATTTTTTTTAAAACTAGTTTACATTTGATGCAAATGCCCTTAGCAACTGGATCTGTACTATTAAGAGAAGACTTGGTGCGAGATGAATAAACTAATGAAAAGTTTTTAACCGTGTAGAACGTTGTTGATATTGCTGTTTGATTATTTTTATTCATTTTTTCGCTCTTCATGTTGAAGGCATTTCTTGTATTTAGTGATCCGTATCACAATTTTAATTACTTTTATTTTACTTATTTATTTATTTTATTTCTGTGCGATTTTGTATTCCGCTTGGGATTTCGGCAAAATTTTTACGAACTTCCTTGTAAGGATTCGTTTCCTCAATCAATGATTTTACTTCACTGTAAAAAAATTCTAAAAATAACAGCATTTTTTAAACACAAGAACAGAACAGATTTCTGCAGATTTTTACAGCTAGTTCTGTGAAAACAATTAAGTTTTGTTATTCACATTGTGTTGCAAACCAGTCAGGAAAATTTCGCAGTCGTCTGGTGTCTATCGTGTGATTCGTACTCGTAAATAGCTCAGCGTCGATCTTGACTCTATCTAAATCAGTGCGTGTAGAAATAGCTTCAGTCCACTTTTTACTTTCTTCTTATATAGAGAGAAAGTGTTGGATTCGTGAAAATTTTTGAACTCCAGTTTTCGATGGATTTACACATTTTGGGATGTGGAACACGATTTGACTGTTTTTAGAAAATGTCTGTCAGTCTGTCAGTGCGTGTACCACAAATTTTGTGGACGGTGTATCTCACAAATCAATGAACGAAATTCAACCAAACTTGGTATTTAGTTGGACCCTGACATAAACTGGTGCTGATCAGATTTGTGGAACATTTGCTCAACAGGTGGCGCTGTGATCGCATTTTTTTTTCTAAATTTTTAACATGGCAGTATAGGACAAAATTTTGTATAAATGTACATAATGACAGTTATTTTAAACGTGTGATTGTAGAATTAATATGAATTATTGATAATAGTAGTAGTTAACTAGGAAAAAAATTTCGTGCATGTGAGAGCATCGCTTTTCCCAATGGCGGAGTAAATTTTAAATATGGGTATCTTTCGAAAGATCTCGTCAATGACTTTAAAACGAATAGTTGAACTATCGATCTGTGATAATTTAAAACAAAGTTATCGATTTTTTTTATCTTTTAACGAAAGGGAAAAAAAAAAAAAAAAAACTAGGAAAAAAAATCGTATTTCTTCTGATAATTGCAAAAAATTGACTTTCTTTTGGCATTAATCTCTATATATAAAAGAGCAGAGTCTGTGTGTGTGTCTGTGTGTCCGCTATAGAATCCTAGGCCGTTTCACCGAGCGGGACCAAATTTGGCACGGTTAATGTTTACGACTCGAGAAAGACAACGCCGCAAGCGATTTTACAAAATTCGCCCCCCAAGGGGGGGAGGGGGGGCAAAACGTAATTTCACAAAATCCTTCATTTCTCAAACAAAAAAACCGATATCCGTAAAATTTTTGCTTTAAAATATAGCTAATACAAATGTCTAAAAATCGGTTTCTGGAATTTTTGAAATTCGGTCCCCAAGGGGGGCGGTGGCAAAACGTGATTTCACATGCGTAAAACGTGATTTCGCATAATCCTATATATCTCAAACAAAAAAAAATAGATATACGTGAAATTTTTGCTCTAAAATATAGCTAATGCAACTATCTAAAAACCAATTTCTGGAATTTTAGAAATTCAGCCCCCAGGTGGGGCAGCAAGGGGGGGGGGAGCAAAAACAAATAGAAATGCAGTTACGCCGTTCAAAATTGGTACAGATAGATTTTAAAGGCCTGCAAGTCGAATGGGGATATTTTCGATTGTGTAAAGTTATTAGGAGGGGCAAGAAGGGGAGGGGAGGGGAGGAGGGGGGCAAAAAAATGAAAATAGTGTCAGATCGTTCAAAATTGGTACGTAGAGGTTTTCGATACTTACAAATCGATTGCGGATATTTTTGAATTTGTAAAATTATTAGGAGGGGCGGGTAGGGGGTGGGGCGGTAAGGGGGGGGCTATGGGGCAGAAACAAATAGAAATGCAGTTAGGCCGTTCAAAATTGGTACAGATAGGTTTAAGAGGCCTGCAAGTTGAATGGGTATATTTCGATTGTGTAAAGTTATTAGGAGGGGCGAGAAGAGGGAGGGGAGAAAGGGGGGTGGCAAAAAAAATATAGAGTTAGATCGTTCAAAATTGGTTTATAGAGGTTTTCGATACTTACAAATCGATTGCGGATATTTTCGAATTTGTAAAATTATTAGGAGGGGCGGGAAGGGGGAGCTATGGGCAAAAACAAATAGAAATACAGTTAGGCCGTTCAAAATTGGTACAGACAGGTTTTAAAGGCCTGCAAGTCAAATGGGGATATTTTCGAAAGTGTAAAGTTATTAGGAGGGGCGAGAAGGGGGAGGGGAGAGGGGGGGCAAAAAAATAAAAATAGGGTTAGATCGTTCAAAATTGGAATATAGAGGTTTTCGATACTTACAAATCGATTGGGGATATTTTCGAATTTGTAAAATTATTAGGAGGGGTGGGAAGGGGGGCTATGGGCAAAAACAAATAGAAATGCAGTTGGGCCGTTCAAAATTGGTACAGATAGGTTTTAGAGGCCTGCAAGTCGAATGTGGATATTTTCGAAAGTGTAAAGTTATTAGAAATGCCGGGAAAGGGGGGCGGAGGGGCAATAAATATAAAATAGAGTTAGATCATTCAAAATTGGTACATACCCAAGCAGCACCGAAACGTTCTCTGAACGTTCAAATATTGTTCTGCAAACACGTTCTAAGAACGTTCACTTTGAACGTGTTATAGACGTCTATTTGTCCATCTTGAAGACGTACAATAGTACGGTTCAGAGAACGTTCAATGAACGTGTAACTATCACCATCGGTGTTATAGAAGCGTTCTGAGAACGTTCTATGTATACGGTCTCAGAACGTTCTAAACGTGTTTAGAACGTTTTCAAAACGTTATACACATTTTCAGAACGTTCTAGAAAACGTACTGTAAACGTTCTAAAATAGTGTAGCAACGTTCTGAAAACGTTCTATACACACGTTCTCACAACGTTATGTAAGCAATTTTTGAACGTTCTTTGAACGTGCTAAAAATTTTTTTCATGTATAATAAAATGGAAGAACTCGCAACATTTGTTCCGGGTCGAAAGAAGACACGACCCTTCGTCAGACGAACATAGTAGGCACGAATGCTGCAAATACAAGAGCTACGTTGCAGTTTTTTTTTTTTTTTTTTTTGCAGCACTCGTGCCTACTTTGTTCGGTTGAGGAAGGGTTGTGTCTTTTCTCGACCCGAAACAATTGCTTAAAATAATATTAATGAAATGAAATAAATAATTAAATAAAAATAAATAAATAAACTTCAAAATTTAAAACATTTAGAAGTATTAAGAATCACCTTCATATTGTTTGTCTATGTTTTTTCTTTCTTTCTTTTCTTTCTTTCTTTCTTTCTTTCTTTTATTTTTCTTCCTTTTGGATTTTGTGATTTATTTGTATGTACGTGTGCATACTTGCCTTTGTGTTATAAAATTTTACATACACGTCTTCAAATATAATAACATACAGTATTTTCAATTTTTTTTTTTTTTTTTTTTTTTTTTTTTTTGGAAAACTATAATCAAAGAAAACTGAAAAATTTTAAGATGCTCCTTACTGACTAATTATTATTTTTCCCTTTGATTTTACATTCTTATATTTTAACAATAGAACTTAACCATATTTGGGTAATTAATTTGTGAATTTCTTGTTAAGTTAGAATATATATATATGTTTAAATACTGAAACTTATTGCAAACTTTTGGCATTCAAACATAGAACTATTTTTAAAACATTAACTTATCAATGAATTCACAAATGAATACCTAGATATGTTATATATTCTATTGATAAAGAGTAATAATGTACAAATGATGGGAGAAAATAAAAATATTTAAGAGAAGTATTTAAAAAAAAAATAATAATAATTAATTAATCTATTTATTTATTATTTTTTTTTATTTAAATCGATTTTGTGAAGTTTTAATTTTAAAGTATTGATTTAAAGCTTATGAATTTTACTTACACATGCATTGAAATATAACAATATAAAATATGATAAAATTTCTTGAAAATCTTTTAAATATAAAATAAATAAATTTTAAAATTTAAAATATTTTTTAAAATTTTTAGAGAGCCGGCTGCTAACTATTTTTTCCCTTGATTTTACAATACTACAGTGTAATAATAAAATCTAAACAAGTATACTTAAATATATCTAACATTAAATTGTAATAATACAAAATCGAATGGGGAAAAAATAGTAATAATAATAAATAATTAAAAGGTAGTTAGCATGAAAAATTTAAAAATTAAAGTTTTCAAATTATTATTATTATTACTCTTTATTTATTTATTTATTTTTTATGGTTTTTGAAAACTTTAATTTATTTAATTTTTTTAAATTTTAATGCAGATTTGGGCAAAACTATGCAAATCCTAGACTAGACATATGAAAATTGTGTAGAATGAATTTATCTGTAATAGTGTATCCAAATGTCAGGAAGAAATCTTAAACCAAACGCAATGAAAATGATGTCAGAAAAAGTTACCGTTATCTATCTTGGACCTTGGAGTCCTTCCGTAGACATAACTGGCAAACCCAATAAAAATTTCACAGTTTGGCGAATTTTTTCTTTTATTTTTAAGATTCAAGATTCAGCAAAATGTATGTCACTTTTATATTATTAATTGAAAAGGAATTTATTTTAGTTATATTTATTATTTTTATGAGAAATACAAAACTCAAGATTTTTATTAAGATTTTTTTTTTTTAAATGTTACGTGTTATTGCGTATCTATTTAATAATATTTTTCATGATAATTGACGTTTATTATGAAGTAAAATATACAAATTTTATCGTAACTAAAATAATCGCATACCTGCTTATATGAATCAATTACAATAAATTACAGGAAATGTTAAACTTTTGTCTTGTGACTATCACACAATTCTTTTCTTTATTTTCTAATACAATTCACATAGTTTAGATCAAATCACACATTTTACATAGTAAAATTGAAAAACAAAATAAAATAAATAAATAAATAAATAATAATAACAATAAACTTTTTTTATTATTATTATTAAAAAAATATCGATAACTTTGTTTTACATTATCACAGATAAGTGATTCATAACCGTTCGTTTTAAAAGATATCAACGAGTAATTTTGAAAAAATATTATAAAAATTTACACACCCGAGGAGTGGGGAAGGATTGTTAAAAGTCTTCATGTTCACCGTTAATATTTGAAAAAAATCAGTTTCACAATGTTCAGCTAAAGAAATCCCTATTGTGTGCATTTATAAGAAATTTTCTCCTCTATTGTAATATTAAAATTTTGAAAAAATAAATGACAGCGCGACTTGTTGAGCGTTATATGTGTAAAAAAAAAAGAAGGTAATAATCACTAACTGATATCAAGATGGAGCTAAATATAAGTTTTCAGGAAATTCTGTTCATTAGTTTTTGACTTATAGTTGACACAAAATTCTTATCACACATATTCATACACACAGACAAACAGGCATTTTCTAAGAAATATCAATTTTTTATTAGAACATCTTAAAAAGGGAAAAATCTATCGAAACGCGAAGGTAAAAAATATTTACGAATCAAATCTTTCTTCTTTTTATTATAGAAGAAAGTAATAAATAAATAAGGAAAACAAAATTTTTAGCTACTTTTTTTTTATTGTTTCAGCTTCTAAATTTACAATATCATAAAGATCATTTACAACGTATCATCACTGTTTATTATTATTATGTTTGTTACTTACATAAGAAAAAAGCACTAGATTTGTGGAAATGTTCAACTTCCGGTTTTCGATAAATATAGACGTTTTGTGACTTCTGAGTATGATTTGGCTTTTTTATCATTTGAAAATGACTGTGAGTTCGTTAATAAATAAATAAATAAATAAATAAAAATGTGAACGCGGTTTCTCACAAAGCAATTGACGCAAAGTAACATAACATTTGAATGGACCTGGAATTAGTGCTTAGTAGCTTTTGAGATATTATCGTCCATCATGTGGCGCTGATATAATGTGATCCCATTTAAGGAAAGGTTGTATCACAACTTGTATGATACATAAATGTACTAAAGTTATATATGAGATCAGCAATATGTAAATCTCTGCTGATTCAATTTGGGTGCATATCGGTCGACAGGTGCCTTTGCTATGCTGCAATTTAATCTTGTTAACGGGAAGCAATATATCAGTTTCTATGATATTTAAAGTCATCACATTTCGTTTGTGAGATGGCTATTGTAAAGTTACATAAATTAATTTTCCATATCGTCTATTTTAGGTAGCGCTACTACGTTGAAGTTTTACTCGTTTAGTTAAAATCTTATTTCAATTTCTGTCATTTAAATACACCAAACTTGGTATGTGAAAAATATATTATTAAAATTTATTCTGATTAAATGCGGATATAAATTGGCAAACAAGTTGTGCTGCTATTACTTTGTACGATTTCTAGATGTCTACACTTCAGCATCAGATGCTGAAAATTACACGAAATTACAAATAAAAAGTTTATTATATGAATGTAAATTGATTAAAATTCTGTATATGCTAATCGTAGGTAACGCTGTTCATATAGAATGATATAAAAGAAAGTTTTATGATGGTCCGAGCATAACTAATTTTGTATTATATCTGTGTCACTCAACGAAAAAATTGTTATATTTTTATTGATACGAGTAAAAAACAGAAATTATTTATTTTTTAGTAATAAATTTCATAATTAACAAAAGAGAAAAATAATTCGGACTTCATAGTTTATAAAAAATTTTCCATCTCTACTTCACTACATTGTTTAATTTAGTGATAAACGCTAGAGATAATGCCTTAAAATATGCTTGATTTCAAATGAAGAAGAAGAAATCTCCCGAAATCTATCTTTAGAGCTCTATATGGAAAATAAAAGTTTAAAATAGGTTATTTTTTAAATAGCTCTTACATCGTATAAAAAGTTTGTGCCCATTATATTCTGTGTAACAAAAAAGTATAGAAAGAACAAATTTTTATACTATTGAATATTAACAAGGAGCAATTTCGAATTATATATCATATTTTTTCGAAAAATATTTGTGAGACCCTTTAAAACAATCATTAATATTAATCATAGCATATTCTACACGTTTTATTTTGCCAAATCGCAATAAATATGCCAAAATGATATGCATTCCTGCTTCCTGCAAAGTTTAGCAGATGGCCGCAGCACACGTGTCGGGATATTCTGCTGATTAAGCGAAATGCAGTTCAAACATTAACATCTGCTTTTGATTCGGAATTTTTATACTATTTAAAACTTAAATATTTTTATAAACTAGTATATTGCGGCCATTACAAATCTTTATTTTATGCTTTTCTGTACAAGTACATGATATTTATTAAAATTATTTTCTATGATGAATACAGACGATTTTCATCTGAAAGAAGTAAAACATTAAGCATAAAAAAAAAAAAAAAATCTATGGTATACAGAAGATATTTTAGGAAATGTGTTTTATAAATAAAAAATGTTAAAAATTGATAATATTGTTTTAAATTTTCACAGTTTTTTAAGGTTCAAGCATTCGTTTTAATGGTATTGATGACTTTCTTTGTAAAACAAACATGTTGAAATTTTAACCCATAGGAAAAAGCGATGACCTACAAAAATCACCCCTAGTTTTTTTAGTCGAGTTGGCTATTGCTATTACACACACACACACACATATATATATATATATATATATATATATATATAACATAATTTCAATATCACATTTTTATACTATTTTTAGTTTAGAGCATTAATAAGTAATAGAAAGTATGCTATTGCTTTTCCGTTAACGAAATTAAATTGCAACGTACCAGCGACACCTGTCGATCGATATGCACCCAAATGGAATCAGCAGAGTTTTATATGATATCAATATTCCATATCAAGTGTGTGTATTTATAATCAAGTGCTTATAAGTATTACTGTATTTATAATAATTTATATCACAAAATCTGAAAAATTGCTTTATGTTAGCGGGATTAATTGCAGAACAGCAGCGCCACCAGCTGGCCAATATACGCTTCTAAATTAGATCAGCGTAATTTTACATAATATCTTGCTTACATGTTAATTTGGTGCATTTATATACCGTAGAATCTGAGATATAACTTCCCCGATTTACAAAATAGCATCACCACCTTTCATTCGATACATTCAAAGAAAAATCATCAATAATTTAGGTCAAGATCTAACTAAATATCAAATTTTGCGAAATTCCGTTCATTGGTTTGTGAGATACAGAGTCCACAAAATTTTTACAATACACACACAAAAAGACGGACACGCAGATTGAAATTTTCTGAAAATGGTCGAATTGTATCCTGGATATCTCAATTGTATAAACTACTGGAAAACCAGAAGTCAGAAATTTTCAATTATAAAATGCATTTTTCTCAGAAGAAAGTAGAAATACTATTACGTTAACTTTATATACATCTGCTAAAATTTTATGAAACATATAATATTGAATATCTGAAAAAAAAAAAAAAAAATGTCCAGAGTAATATGTTTTATTAAATTCAAAAAATAAAATTATAAATAAAGATACTTAAACTTTATTTATTTATTTTTTTCCTATTACCTCATCACTATTAACATTCTTTAATAACATGTTAACAAGCCGTAAAACTAAAAATAAGGCAACATAAACAGAGAAAAAGACATTTTGTCTTATTCGTTACAACCACACTGAGACAGAACGTGTTACGACGGTGATACACTAGAACGTTTTTCTTAGAACTAGAATTGTACGTTTTATAGATGGTACAAAGCAAACCTTTTCAAAACGTTCTAAATATTACTATTTCTGAACGTCTAATAGAACGTTCTTTTGACACGAAACACCGTGTTTGAACGATTGTAACCGTTATTAGACGTTCACAGAACGTTCCCGTGCTACTTGGGTAGAGGTTTTCGATACTTACAAATCGATTGCGGATATTTTTGAATTTTTAAAATTATTGGGAGAGGCAAAAAAATAAAATAGAGATAGATCGTTCAAAACTGGTGCATAGAGGTTTTTGATACTTACAAATCGATTGCGGATATTTTCGAATTTGTAAAGTTATTAGGATAGACGGGAGTTGGGGCGAAGGGGGAAAATAATAGAAATAAGAGTTAGAGCATTATGGGAATTTCTTCTGAAGACAGTGAGAACCCGGTGCGACATTTTTCCTAATCAGATTTTGTTTCTCTTTTTTTTTTCACGCGATAAAATTTAATATAAATACGTATTAATATGAAACGTATATATGAATTAGTTAGATGAAGGCAGAGGGGACCCGGTGTGAGTCTTTACCCGATCAGAAATGATTTTTTTTTTAACTTCCTTTTCTTAAGAATAAAAGTTTATGAGTAATAACATGGAATTTTGAGAAATCATAAGTGTGGTGAAGGAATACGCGCGCGCAGCGCTCACATATATGTATTCGCGCGTGCGCATCTACGCTACCGAAGGCAGTGGGGACCCGGTGCGGCATTTTTCTCGATCAGAGTTTTTTTTTTCGTTTTTTTTTTCACATGATAAAAATTAATGCAATTTTGAGAATTCATTAATTATAATGATTCATTTAAAAATAGTGACCAGCGAAGCGGGCGTAGCCTGCTAGTGATATATATAATTCTGTCAGATAAAAATCGTCTGCTTTTATGATTGAAATAATTTAATAATTTAACAAATAATTTATATTGAATGAATTTTGTGTAAATTATAAATTATATTATTTTGTAAAAATTATATAGAAGAAAGTCATGTGGTGGCCACATCATACTAGTTTAAAATTGAGACAGCAGTGGTTTCAGTGTATTTGATGGTACACCCACTAATGTATCTAGAAAAGACGTTAGTCTAATAATTATTTAGGGTGGGGCAGAGGGGCTAATTCATTTGTTGGGAGCAAAAAGGGCATCAGTCCTAGATTTAAACCAAGCCCTTACTGCTTACAATGAACTCTAACGTCTACTAGATGGTAAAACTATGGAACAGCTTTTATACAGGCATATTTAAATTACTTTCTTACATTTATAAAGAACGTAAACAATTTTATAAGCAAATAGTTAAAAATTGGCCAACATGCAGTGAAACTGTTGATGACTAACAAGATATCTCAACAATTAATTGAAAAATATACTCACTAAACTTTTTTTCCCCTTATTTACAATTAAATATCATATTTAATATTAATTCCACTTAACATATTACGTGTTAAGTGGATAGATCACTGGTACATTTGACCGGCAATTTAAGACCATGTTATTCGATGGAGAAATTTGTTTTATAAATTACTCATTTCCTAATGCAATTTTTTTAAATTCCGTTTTCCCATTTAGAAAAATCGCAACCTGTAAAATGTTACTCATTTTTCAAAAATTACATTTTTTAAATATTTCATTCTGAGCTGTAAAGTTCGAAAATTTACTATGAACGTATTTCGCTCTTCATAGCTTCAAAATAAAATATTAGAAGAAAATAAAATCTTTTTGTAAAAAAAAAATAGAACCGACTCCAAAAAGCAACTAATTGCGCCTAAAAGTATAAAATAATTTCCTTCGCCAAACAGCCTATAACACTACAATTAATCATAACTTTTGAAGTCGGCGCAAAATTAAATAAAATTAAATTAGTTTTTAAAGGTTTGTTTTTAGATCGGTAGCAACAAATGCTGTTGTCTCAAATGATCCATTTTCAGGTTTCCTTTATTATTTTATCACTGTATACAATTGGTCCATTAGTAGCATCTACATAGAACAGTGAACATTCTTCACAATGCGGTATTTATGCTTCTACGAAGTTAGGGTTTCCTTTGCAAATTTGGTATAACTTTGATAACCATCATAATTGGTGGCTTTTTGATTTGGCGATCAAAACGTAATGCAAAAATATACACGCAAGATGCATATTTTCATAATATATATTGTATGAAGTATTGTTTCATATTCTTGATTACTATCTTAATATACCTTATCAAAACAATCATGATATCCCAAAGAAATTAAATATGTTTGCCAGATAATTTTGCGATTTTTTTCACCAAGGACATCAGACATCAGCATCTTCGCCAACTTTTGCTGCTTACGAAATCTTATTTGTTTTCTTGAAGTTTTCGGCTGATTTTTGCAGGTGACAACGTGAGATGTGTATTTTGAATAGGATTTGATTTTTGTATTGAATAAAGGTATCAATTTTTATTTAATTTTGCGCCGACTTCAAAAGTTATGATTAATTGTAGTGTTATAGGCTGTTTGGCGAAGGAAATTATTTTATACTTTTAGGCGCAATTAGTTGCTTTTTGGAGTCGGTTCTATTTTTTTTTTACAAAAAGATTTTATTTTTCTCTTTTCAGTGAAAACGTATTCATATAGCAGAACATTAGAAAACGTTCGACGACAGTTTCACAAATCGCAACTTCCAAGAAAAGTGACATAACTCAAAAAATGGTTTATGTCACTGAAAAGTACATGAAGTGCATCTAATGTGAACAAAAATGTTACATCTCCATCTAGAAAGTTATCCGTTCGAGAGACAGTGCCAGTTTTATTCTAGTCAAGTTACTTTTAAGTTGATTTTTCTCAAATGTTGCATTTTTAAGTTGGGTCACTTTTCTTGCCTTTATCGGATATGAGCAAAAACTATCTATTGAACAAACATACATTAAATTAAAAAGTCTTTAGAAATGCAAAGAACGGATACGCTGTATTCGTAACCAAAAATTCTGTTAGGCATATATATTGAACTTTACAGTGAATACGTGTCACCCGCTGCGCTGGAAATTTCGCAGCGTAAAGTTCAAACAAAGAGCAAAATATACATTGCAGCTGACGGACAGAAGTTTCAACATCGATACATACATATTGCTTTTACCAGTGTAGCTGCATGCGTTCAGCAGTTAGAGTGAGAACAGACTTTTGTGAGTTTCCTGTAATTTGTTTATATCTTATTGAAATCATAATGAAACCTATTTCAGGTCAATATCATTACGACAACAAAAAAAGTATTAAAATTAAATCATCTCTTACGAAGTTATAAGCTAACAAATTTCAACAACAACAACAATGAGAAACATGGTTTGTATCGAGAACCTCTTACTTTATAAAGTCGGTTTAAAACGTCTATGCGTTAATCGATGTGACCGCTTACAATAAACATACTTTGAATTTTACATAGCATAAATGTCACCCGCTACGCTACAACATATGCAGCGTCGTTCAAGTGAGCATAAAATACGAAATAGTGAACAAACAAATGCACGTTTTAAGCGTTCTGTTTTCAGCGTTAATGTCAAAATTTTCTTTTCGTACTAAATCGATGATGCTCTGCAATTTTTAAATTCACTTTTCTCCCCTGTCTTGAACCGTTTCCAAATAGGAACGCTAACTCCACAAACAAATGCCCTTTTATAGCATTGTATTTTTAGCATCAATGTCTAAACTATCTTTTCGTACTAAATCTATGATGCTTGGCAATTTTATAATTCACTTTTTCCCCCTGTCTTGAACCGTTTCCGAGATAGGTACGCTAGCATGAATGTCTAAATTATCTTTTTGTACTATATCGGTGATACTCTTCAACTTAGTAATTCACTTTTTCTCTAGAACCGTTTTCGAGATAGGAACACTAACTCCGTTATTTTCCACCAGGTGTCGCTGTAGGCGGTTAAATCATGTAGCACATGTCCACTTTACTATACCTACATACCACTTTTATGTCTATAGCTGCAGCTGTTCAGCAGTTAAAAGAGTCGGTACTTAATTTTTTGGGCACCCTGTATTTTATTTTCATCGTAAAGATATTACAATGGGACCTATTTTAGACCAAGACCTTTACAATAAAACAAAAAGTATCAAAATAGGATCATCCGTTCAAATGTTATGAGCTAGCAAACAAAAACAAAAAAAACATACGCTTTGAATTGTGAACCTCCTCCTTTTTGAAGTCGTTTAATTAGAGCATCTCTTACAAAATTATAAGCTTACAAACACCAACAAGAACACATGGCTCGAATTAAGAACACCCTCCTTGATGAAATTGGTTGAAAAGGACTTTGCGCTAATCGATGTGACCGCTTACAGTAACAGTACTTTGAACCACAGAGTATACGTACGTATCATCCGCTACGCTGCAAAGTGTGGAACGTAGTTCAGGTGTGCACAGTGTAGGAAATTGCGAACAAACAACTGCACATTTTAAGCGTTCTATTTTTAGCAATAAGGTCTAAGAACTGTCTTTTCGAAGTAAATGGATGATGCGCTACAATTTCGTCATTAACTTTTCTCCCATCTTGAACCGTTTATGAGATAGGAGCGCTAATTCCGCTGTTTTGCACCAGATGGCGCTTTATTTTCTTTATATTGTAAAGATATTACACTGGGACCTACTTCAGACCAAGACCTTTACAACAAAACTAAAAGTATCAAGTAACCGTATTTTAAACTATATAGCGTATGTCTCACCAGCTACGCTACAACGTGTGCAATATAACTCAAGTGTGCATAGTGCAAGAAATTGCGAATAAAGAAATGCACGTTTTTAACATTGTATTTTTAGCATCAATGTCTAAACTATCTTTTCGTACTAAATCGATGATGCTCTGCAATTTTATAATTCACTTTTCCCCCTTGTCTTGAACCGTTTCCGAGATAAGAACGCTAGCATGAATATCTTTATTATTTTTTTGTACTAAATCGGTGTTACTCTTCAACTTTGTAATGCACTTTTTTCTCTAGAATCGTTTTCGAGATAGGAACACTAACTCCGCTATTTTCCAACAGGTGGCGCTGCAAGCGGTTTAACCTTGTACTGCATGGCCGCTTTGCTATACTTACATACCATTTTTATCACTATAGCTGCAGCCGTTTAGCTGTTAAAAGAGTTAGGACTGATTTTTTTGTGCACCCTGTATTTTCTTTAGATCGTAAAGATATTGCAATGGGACCTATTTCAGACCAAGACCTGTTCAACAAAACAAAAAGTACCAAAATCGGAGCATCCGTTCAGAAGTTATGAGCTAACAAACATAAAAAAAACATACGGTTTGAATTGAGAACCTTCCTTCTTTTTTGAAGTCGGTTAAAAAAAAAAGTTTAGAAAACAAGAAACTTTTTTAATAGTTGTGTTGTTGTTGCTAATCCCAGATGGTCCAGTATAGGCTAGACCGTCTCCATGAAGCCAAAGACTTCCAGAAAGTCTAAAAACAACAGAGGGTTTTTTAAAATCTCGTCTTTTGTAAAATCCAAGCACTTAAGAATATGAGGGGACGATGCCTGATCAGCCTTACACCAGGGGCATTCCAGGAAAAATTTACGGTCCTGCTGAAAAGTGAGCGGTCTCCCACTCAAGGAATGTGCGAAGGCTGTTTGATGTTTTCCGTCGGAATGAAACTGGAGAAACCCACCAGGGCTCCTTCTAGTGCATAGATGCCAACATTTTAATTTATTCCAGAGTATTTTAAGCTCCGCCTTTATTTCATACTACTTATTTTTTAAGAGTTTTTTTTTTTTTTTTTTTTCTTATTTTATCGAAGTTATGTATTGGAGAAAATTTTCCTTTAAATAAAGTGGTGCGAAATAAAGGCGGGGCTAAAAATACTCCGGAATAAATTAAAATATTGGTACCTATGCTAGTGTACCAAGGCCGATTGGATGGAGTTTTACAAATTTTATTATCTTTCAACTTTTCGGAGGGAGGCTAATTCGCTGTATGGGAGAATCCCATTTGGTATCACATCGCCAGTAAAAGCAGTCTTAGTCAAAATGTCTGCAGATTCATTTCTAAAAATCCCAACATGAGATGGAACCCATTGAAAATGAACCGAGTGTTTCGAGAAGAACCGACAGATAAGATCGACAATTTCTAGACTCGTCCTGTCTCCTACATTCCTCCAATTAGACAGGTGGTGTATAAAATAGGCACGACTATCGGTTAAAATCCAAACATCATTAAAAACCAGTCCCTCAACACAGTCAATAAATTGAAGTATTTTTTTGATTGCTATAAGTTCAGACCTAAATATCGAGCAGTATTCAACATTTTTAGACAGAATATTTACACCAGAAGGACTTGGTATGTACACACCACTACCAGTTTCTCCACCGTCGCCTTTATTACTACCAGTATAATTCAAAAGAGAGGAATGGGGAATGCAGTTGATAGTCTCTAGAGTTATTTATTTAACTAAAGCTGGGGTCACAGAATTTTTTCTCACCGTTGTCAGAAGTTTGTCTTGAAAAAGTATCTAGCAAAATCAAGACCCAAATGAGGTTTTAAAAAGTGTGGTTTGACATCGCAAGAGGGCACGTCCAACGTTCTTGAAAGGGAGAAAGTATTATTGCGTTTCAAATGTTGATTATTGTTCTAACGACGAAGATATGTAGAAGCTCTATGTTGATCGTTATGACTGGAGAGCTTTTTGCAGTATTTCGAAAGACAGTAACTTCTCAGGGAAAGAGATAGACGATCGCTCTCATAGAGTACAATGTCGTTAAGGCAATTGTGGTGAAGGTTTAGTTATTATTCGAGCAGCACTCAAATGCAAACTTTCAAGCTTTTTCAAATTAGTGTCGGAAGCACAGTAATAAATTGGTAGTCCATATTCTAAAATTGGTCTAACCAGGGAGATATAAGTTATTTTTAATGTGCTAGCATCAGCAGTCCAGTCACGACTAGAGATGAATTGTAAGATGTCAAGTCTTTTTCTACTTTTAATCACCAGGGCTTCAATATGTTTATCGCTAGAAATATGTTTGTCCACGATGTATCCCCAGTGTTTAGCATTTTTGGCATAATTTAATCGTGTACCATTCATGCAAATTGTTGGTTTGTAGTTGTAGAGATGACGATTTTTAGTGAAGAAACTAACTAATGATTTTGAAGCATTTTTAATGCTTCAAAATCATTAGTTAGTTTCTTCAGTTTATGCTAAGGTAACCAAATGTCCCCACTTTTTGTAATTTGTTTTCTTTCCTCACGCTTAAACTTGTTTTCCAAATAAAACTTTTGTTGCAGTTTATAATTCAAAATCGATAATAGTGCACTTTTTTAAAATACTGCTTTTGTCACCATTTCTTAATTTTAAATTAGAGACACCTGGCAGATTTGTCCCCATTTTTTCCTCTCGAAAATTTATTCGCCTCAGTTTATGCTATTTTACAAAAATTAGAGCGTCTTCGAGAGCAGAGTTGAGATTAGATTCAGGTTTTCCCAATGTCAGAACTAGAATGACACAGAATGATGTCATCGGCAAAAAATCCCACTTGGCAATGATTAGTAATGATCTTTTCAATGCCAGCTATGTAGATCGAAAACAGTAACGGGCTCAAGAAAAAACCCTGAGGAATACCATGATTCAGACAGAAAGGGTCAGACAATAATAATGAGTCTTTATATTTTACTCTAATAGATCTATTCCAAAAAAAATCTGAAATCCAGGTTAAGACTCTTCCCTTAATACTGAAAATGTCATTAAGTTTAGTCATTAAGCTTTGTCTTTAGGCTCTCTTAAAAGCTCAAGTCGTATCCAAGAGAACTGAGATGACTGATCATAAACCCGTGAATACCATCTGGGCTCAGAAATGTACCTAAATCTATATCTTTTACAGCAATATTAATTTCCTGCAAGGAAACTTTTTCGCAAAAAATGGGATTACCAGTATTTTTTGGTACGGCAGTTGTGGACCAACCTCCTGGCTCTCTTTTTAATTGCAGTGTCATCATTACCAAAGGACACTTTGCTCATTTCTTTGTAAAATTCTTCCAAAATTTTAGCAGCTGTTTTATCGTCATGAGGGATTTGACCGTTAGAGTCGAGGATGGAGTTACTATGTTCAGCTTGGGGTGGTTATTACTTAACAGTTGTGCATTTGTTAAATATGAAAACGGAATTAAAAAATATATATATAGGTAATGATTAATTCATAAAACAAATTTCTCCGTTAAATAATATGGAGATAGACTGCTGGTCAAATTAAGTGAAGTATCCCTTTTCTGTGGAAACATCATTCATACACAAATAAAGATGAATATTTAAGGTTATTTCTTATGATGTAACAGAAAATTGAGAGAAATGCTCATATTTTTTACATGCGTTCAGGTTCTTAATTTATTTTTTTTTTCTGTGTGGCCTAAATATATTGAAGAAATGTTTTAATAATTGAAATACATATACATCATCCATGCACATAAAAATGTATATTTAAGATTATTTCTTAAAAGATAATAGAAAATTAAGAATCTATGTCTTTAATGCTTGCATGCAGAAACGCCTTCAGTCCAGGGTTTTAGTTAATTTCTATATGGCCTAAATTTTGGGCATTAAAATTACAGATTTCTCAGAAAATATACATATATCAGGGGGTGAAACTTTTCTTGGGCTACCCCTGAATTCAAGGTTTTTGAACATTTTGCTGTCTCTTAATTTCATGTTAAATTCTTTTGTTTTTGTAGAAATTTCTTATCTTGAATGTTTAATTTGCTTTATAATTTACTAAGAAGTTTTCTAATATCATTTATTATAGGCAGCCATATCATATATCATTAATAAATCTGCCTTATCCACATGCAAGTAGCAGTTTTCAGGGTTTTTGCATGTTAGGTAGTTTCACCTTTGATATATGCATATATTTTTCTCTGGTAGGAAAGGCGGCAAATATTTTTTTTTTTTTTTTTTTTTTTTTTTTTTTCAGTTTTCTCAAAAAGTAGTTTCAAGGACTGAAGCCCTTTCTGCATGCAGCGATTCATCTGCTTTCTACTCAAAGAAAGAACAAGATTTGCATGGTCAATGGTCTATTTGGTAGAGAGAGCTGGCTTCTGAAAGAGAAGAATCTGAGTTTGAATTCCTTAAGGCATGTACATTTGCTCAACTCTTTATATATATAAAAATATCTTAATTACAGTATGGTGTTATGGAATATTCGAAACAACAGTCTTAGTAGCTATAAGTCTGAAAGCTATATGTAAAATAATTCATTAAAAAGACGAACTTCTAATTATTTCAGGATACGTGTTTCATAATTTATCGCAAACTGAAAAAATATACAGCAAATTTATTTTACAGCACATTCTAAACATACTGCACAAGTGAGTAGGCAATACTTTTATCAGAACATTGAGCTATAATCTTTTGCAGAATTACTTATGGTGAGCCTGCAGCCTTCATAATGTGAAAAAAACTACTTCAACAACTCCTTAACAGTTTTTCTTTCTTTCTTTTTTTCTTTTTTCTTTCTTTTTTTATATTTTAGTTTACACTACTATTACTGCACGACAGTATTAATGCTATTTAATCTTTGAGTTGTCATATTATTTTATCTAAAATTGTTCAAAAGGACTACTTTTTAAAAATACAGGTGTTATTTTGTACAAACTGTTACAGAAGTGATGCCCGTGCGCTGTACGGGCAAACTGTTAAGGGATTAATAGCAAATTACTATTCTAATTTTAATTATTTTAACTTTAGTTTAATTTATGTATTTTACAATGAGAACTAATCTTTGTTCGTCCATAGTTTTTAAAGATATTCTGGCAAACTTTTGTTTTTTCTTTATCAGCAAGCATTCGTTTTTAGGTTTTTCTAAATAAAACATTTTTTCTTTATATATATATATACTAAGTTTTTTATTATGCTTTATAAAAGTATGCACGTGCTTACTTATGTTTATTAGTCGTTAGTACACTAAGATTCGTAACAATAACTCGGTATTGTGAATTTCCTGTATAAGGTTAAAAAACAGCTCCAGTGACCACATAATCCTATGTTAATTACACTAAGGAAAAAAAAACAAAAAAAAAAAAAAAAAAAAAACCGCACTGCAGAAAAATTGACTTATCTCTTTTATTTGTAATAACTTCTAAACTAATGAATGAAATAAATAAAACTATTATGTTTGCATAACAGATAAAATTATGCATGTGCACATTTTTGATTTAGTAATTCGCTTTATTTGTCTACGAAGTATTGAATAAAAATTTATATAAAACGTTCTTTTTAAACATAATATAATAACCATATACTTTGTATTGCATTATGGTTTAATAAATGAAATAAACGAGTTATTTTTTAATATATGAAATAAAACTATTTATTTGTTAGATCTAAACAATTACTGAATAAATAAAATATATATTCCAGTATTGGGTAATTTCATCTTTCTATGTAATTACTGCTTTAATACACAACAGCATAGTATGCAGTTTTTAACATAAGCCTCAGAAATTTCACTGTGCCAAACATCCTAAATATTTTTTCTAGTTCTTGATGCAAAGTTGTAGGCTATAAATTTCTATTCCCTTTCTCTCCCTCTATAAACGCAACATTTTCGAGCAGATTGAGATCAGGACTATTTCCAGGTCTGGTAATGAAGAAATCTTACGATATTCTTTGTAGGATTTAACCTAAAGTGAAAAAATTAATGATTACTTACAGAATTGAAGGTGCTATTGGGAATGAATTCGTATTTTTAACAATTTAAAACAAATGAACGTATCAATGACACCGTGTGGCACGGTGCATTTTAATCTTGAAATAATAATTGTAGAAAAGTCTGAGGTACCTACAAAATAGTTGGTCAGGCACCACTTTTATAATGATCGTGTCTTATTTCGAGTCAATTTATCCCTTGAACATTAAAATTTGTCTGACTCCTTGAAAAGTTGTGTATCTCCGTACCATAATGTACGGAGAACGTGTCACTGTTTTAAGAGTACAATTTTCATTAAGTCGGTCACCTCTTTGTCGTCCGAATAGCTTGTTTCCATCAGCTCCAAATAAATTAAACTTGACTCATCAGAGAAAACTACTTTAGCCCAATAATTAACTGATATTTAAAAAAAAATTTTGGGTCTGTTGAAGTCTTATTTTCTTAATTCCGTTCTTTAATAATGACTTTTGAAGATCTTCTGTTTTTTAAACCTGCTTTGTTTAATCGTCGTTGCATTGTTTTTAAAAAAAATAATTTTGCTAAACACTTTTTCTGAATCTTTTCTAAGTTCTGAACATGATACTAATAGATTTCTTAAACACTGTCCTTTTAACTTGCAATCATCTTGCGTGAATAAGCAACACGGCTGCCTAAAGCCAAATTTCCAGTTTAAAGAGCCAAAATGTTTTATATCTTGCTAAAAACCATCTCACTAATGATTTTTAACATTTAATTATTTTACCATCTCACGCATTAAAATACTTTCTGCTTTTCATTCTAAAATTAATACTTTTGGGGTATCGTTAATAGCCTATATCCTTGCCATTTTTGAAATACTTTTCAAAATTAGAACTTTCCTAACAATTGTTTTTTGTTTTGAGACGACGTAATAAAACTTGTTTGAAAATTTGCTTTTTAATGATGAAAATGGCGGTTGCAGAAAGATAAAAGGAAAATATCCAAATGCGGCTTTTTTTTAGTCCCTTAGTATATATTTAATCTTATTTTTCAATGTATTTTAATTTAATGTGTGTGTGCGTGAGTGAGTTTATCTTGGATCACGAGCATATTTTGGTGATTTCTTTTTCTTTTCTTTTTTTTTTGTTCTTCTATTTCAATTATTATTATTATTATTATTATTAGTGTAAAGATTTTTTTCTAGACTTTTTAAAACAAACAATTTTTTTTAATACATATGAATAGTTTTATTATTCATTATTAAATCAGGCATATTTATCAGATTATCCGCTTTTAGTATACTGTTTTTCATATTAATATTCCTGTTGTTAGAAAAATTACCAGTAATTTTAGAAAACGAAGGGGGAAAAAAAGTTAATCTGTAGAAATGTTTTAAATCAGTGTTATTAAATTATACAGCCGATTTTCCCCTGAATAATCCACCTATAAACTAATTCATTGTGTTTAATTTTTTTTTATTATTATTTATTTAAATAATAATAAAAACAAAAAAAAGAAGAAGAAGCAGAAGTTTATGTAAAATGTATTTTTTCAAGAAGGAATCATTGCATTTTTTGTTCTGAGCTTTAATAATTATAAAAATATTGTAACGATATTTTAAAAACTTATCTAATTTTGTAGAAAAGTACCTGGAGGACATAGTTTAACTCGGAATCATTGTAAAACTCCTTTGCAGAGTAAAAATATGTAATCTAATCTGTTTTCGGAAATTGTCTTTATATAAAGATGTTTTTTTACTAATTGAATTTTTAGCATTATGTACAGTCGGTAACAAAAGTGTCCGAACACTAGCAAAAGTTCCTATGTAAAAAAAGTACACTTCATTCGGTTTTGTTAAATAAATCCTTGTCGAATCATGTTCTTAGTCAGTTTAAGAACATTATTCGACAAGGATTTATTTAACAAAACAGTATTAAGAGTACTTTTGTTATATAGGAATTTTTGCTAGTGTTCGGATACTTTTGTTACCGACTGTACTTGGATTAGCACTTCCTGTAGTAAAGTCACTTCTCAAAACTTTAACAATCTCTTACTGACTTCGATTTTAAATTTGCGTTTCCTTAAACACTATCACTGGAAAATCAATTTGCATAACTTCACATTTTACAAAATCCTTTCCCATTCAACAATTTCGAAACATTTCGCATGCAATGAAATCCCCAAACCAACTTCATCTTCTAAACGAGACTATTCCTTCAATAACTCAGATTTCCATTCCACACTCGACCGTCGCCAATTTCCCATTGCGCACGCAACACTAGTGCGACGCAAAACCCATCCAACCAACCAATCCATTCCACACTTTTCTCCAAATTTCTAAAACTCGAACTCACTGGATCAAACGATGTAATGGAATTTAAACACATAAACTTCTCAAACTCCAAAAATTCGTACGAAAATTGTAAGTTGCTTTATTAAATAAGCTGCATAATCCCTTCAAGCAAATGAATGTAAACAACGCGTGATCTCTCCTAATTAGCAGAAGCGCAAACTCTCCTATTTTGGTAGGAGAGATTATGCGGATCCTAATTTAAATACAATTGTTTTTAAAAAGAACCGTTGGTGTTTGCACAGTTATTATAGGTTAGTAACTTATGAGAAACAGTTTAGTTTTAAAATATTTTATAATATTGCCTCTGTACGGAAATTTTGGGAAAGATCTGTGAAAATTCAAGCACTTATTTTGGAAAACAAAACAACATAATAATTCTTAATTTTAGACGCTTGAAAGAATCAACTTGAACATTTTATTACATACTCCACATTGATGTTGTGCAACTACCTCTACTTCTTCCTTCCGAACTTCTATATGCACAATTTCTCCACCCGCGCGATCTTTCCTAGCTTTACCTTATATATATACATATATATCAGGATACATTGATCCAGAATAATTCTTTCGCACACACACAACGTTTACATTGATCATACAAGTCGTTAAAAGAACGTTGGAATTCTTGATTGCGTACTTCTTCCAGTTTCTTGGTCACAGAACGTTGGCAATCCTCAATATCACTAAAACGTTTCACTTTTAAAGCAAATTTAATTTTGGAAATTGAGGACAGTTTGTATGAGTGCCATATTAGGCGAATAAAGTGGGTGTTCGAGCATAAACATTTGTTTTGAATCTAAAAATTGCTTCACGCAGAGACCTGGTGCATTTTCATGCAGAAGTACCCAACTCTTGCTTTGGAATAGATGCGTTCTGACAATACACATGCGAGCTGCATGAATTCTAAATAGTACTGTCCGGTCACTGCTGTGCCCTAAGGGGGAAATTCACGATTGATCACCCCAATAGCATAAAAAAAAACCCATCATCATCATCATCTTGATGAGGAATTTCTGCAACCTTAATTTCTTCTGCTTCGGTCACCGTGTTCCATGCCATTCCATGCATGTCTTTGTAAACTTCTGATGCTTTATTTTCTAATTTACAGTAAAATTTTATCACAGTTCTTTAAATCATGATGCTACGTTTGACCTCTGCTATTTGTACAACGTCAATTTCACAGGCTGCTGTGCATGCGCTGTCTGAGTCATCGGCACGATCGAAGCGGCAACGTGTTAAACACAATCTATAGCAGATGAAATGGTAACCACATTTAGCACATTTCTTAAAAGTGTTTCTGAAAAAAAAAAAAAAAAAAAAAAAGAACCGCCTCATTATTTATTTGGCACACTGTGTATATACAAGATTAAATTGTTTAATATAAAGAAAGGTTTAAAAATATATTTATCAAACAGAATTTCATTAAACTTTGATTAGAACCATCTCGATTAATTTAGCGTTGTAATAGAAAAACGCATTGAAATCAGTCATCTTGTTTAGAAGCAACAATAACGCTCACATATAGATAAACAAAAATTTCAATCTCATAATATTCTTTTTTCCGTACGAGTTTAATAAAAGTATTACTTCTTCTCCATTATAACATTACCACTTGATTATTATAGGCACAATAAATTACATGATAATGATAATAATAATAATAATAATAATAATAATAATAATGAGAACAATAATAAATTATTCCTTTCTAAATGACTTTATATTTCTCTTAATAAATTTCTTAATAACAACTAATGACACACAGTTTATTTAATTTTTAAAAAATCTAACGATCGCACCATTTCGAAAATTATAACACGAGATTTAGACGGTTTAAATCGATACCCCCCGATTTCAAATATATATATATATATATATATATATATATATATATATCGGACCCATAGTTTTATATTTAAATCGTGATTATATATAAAATATATTTAATCACGTGATTAATGAGAATGAAATGTGATTTCATCCAATAAAATAATAATAACAATAATAATTTTTGGCTTGGTGAGTTTGAATTTGCAATGGAAAAAACGGATTAAATTTGATAGATTTTAATTAATTTTAAAATATCTAATTGTAAATATCTGTTTGTATCTGTTAAAGAAATATATAACGTGCTTCAGATTTTTTTTTTTTTAACTGTTGGTAAAAGTACAAAAAAAATCGCACCTCTGAGCGAATTATAAATTTCACTGATCCAAATCAGTGTATTTAGGTAATGCGACGTTGATTTATGACATATCTACCAACATATTTTTCATACAGATAAAACGTTTGGTCGCTCTTTAGCGTTTTTAAAGAACTTCAGTTCATTTCAGCCTATAACATTCAGCGATAAGGATCTTTCGTTGGCCTTCCTTAAACAAACTAAACCCTCACTTATCAAACTCTTTACAGGCCTTGCGACCTTGTCCTGTGTCATGCCAGCCAACTTTTATTTGATACAAATAAGTCGTTTTCTTTCTATTATATCTTAAGTAACATCAGTTAGTAAGGCCGTAATGAAAAATAATTATTCTTCCCTTTCCGATAAAGAAACTATAAGTCTCGCACTATTAAAAATCATTACACGTTCTGAAACACTGGACTATAACACGTCTCAAACTTTTATATTACACAAAATAGGTGATTTGTTGCTTTTACATTTTAAAATCTTCAGTGAATAAGTCTTAATGATAAATAATTTTTCTTTGCGTCCACTGTAAACGAACTGTAAGTTCTAAACTGATTAAAATTCTACAGTTCTAGCGACGTTGAACTACCAACTTTTATTTCAAAAGATCAAGACGTATTTTAACAATCACACTTGAAATAAATTCAGTCAATAAGTCGCAATGAAAAATAATTTTTTTACGTCCCTGTATGCAAACTGAATATAAAATAATGATCAAAATCTTTACAGGGACTGTGACGATGATCTATAACATGTCGATCAACTTATATTTAATTCAGATGAATGTTTGCTCGCTATATGATTTTAAAATGTTTCAGTCAATAAACCGAAATGGTAAGGATGTTGTCTTTGTGTTCCCATTAGCAAACTATAAGTTCCACACTGATCAAATTCTTTACAGGTCCTGCGATCTTGTCTTATAGCATCCCTACCAAATTTTATCTGATACAAATAAGACGTTTTGTCGCTGTTACCTTTCAAATAACTTCAGTCAGAATGCCTTAATGCTAAATATTTTTTCCTTTGATTCCTTTAAACAAACTATAAATTCCACATAGATCAAAATTTTTACAGATCTTGCGACATTGACTTATAACACATCTACGAAGTTTTATTCCATACTAGCGCTTCGCTGGTCACTATTTTTAAATGAATCACAATAATTAATGAATTCTCAAAATTGCATTAATTTTTATCATGTGATAAAAAAAGAGAAAAAAAAATTTCTCATCGGGAAAAATGTCGCACCGGGTCCCCACTGCCTTCGGCAGCGTAGACCCGTGCGCTGCGCGCACGTACTCCTTCACCATCCTTATGACTTCTCAAAATTCCATGTTATTACTCATAAACTTTCATTCTTAGAAAAAGGAATTAAAAAATATATCATTTAGCATCGGGTAAAAACTCACACCGGGACCCCACTGCCTTCGGCAGCGCCGACCCAACCTGATCAGGACAATCCCAAAACCTATATATACCACGGTAGTCCGGTAATGGAAGTAAAAAGAAAAAGGAAAAGTATTTTTTAGTTCCTTCAAATGTATTTTGTTGCTATGGAAACTCATATCGTCTATTAAAAGATAGATTACGTGTTGGAATAAAATTTAATTTGCAATTAAAATGTAACTGCTTTGTTTATTAATGAAAATTGATGAAATTTTAACTGCAGGTTGGTTTTGTGCTGAATAGGTTGTATATTAAGTGTTGTGTACGAAAAAGAAAATTTGAAGCACTTTGAAATTTGCAATTTTTAACCCCAGTTAAAGATCATGTGACATTAATGAGTTTCACATGTTTTGTTTCCGTTAGAGACAGCCGTTAAAATCGTCTGCTGAATGCTGATAGAATGCCTCTTTTTAAGCAATAAGGATTTTTTGTCATTTTTGCGATCGATATGGGTCAACATTTTAATTAATATCTCCGAAACTAATTAAGATTTTTAAATTCTGTTTCGAGGAAAACATCGGAAAGGCTCCAGAGCATCCGTATGTCAATTCTTGTACTTCTACGTTCAATAGGGGCTGAACGTATAAAAGAACAGACAGACAAACCTTTCCATTTATTATTATAGATAGAAGAGACGTTTTTTTGATTTCATATTTTAAAATCTTCAATTAAGACTTTCGCGACCGCATGATTTTGCCTTTTTGACAGTAAAGTCCGCCTGTGGGCGTTATTCTCCCAGGTTACAATATTTCAGAACAAAATTTTCTGTATTCACATTTATATTACAAATGGATATTCATTATAATTATAATCTTTCTAATCAAAGTATTTGTATCCATAGTATATTGATTGTACAAATATGAATATCGGGTATATTCTTAAAAAATAAGTAACATACAAATTGCGAAAGAAGTGCCTACTGGTAGGTTACAGATTTTTAGACGTGAATCTACGTCAGCGGTCGCGAAAGTGTTGATAAGTCGCGTAATGATAAGTTTCCAACTTTTATTTTACACAGAAGAAGCGTTTTGTTGCTATCACTTTTAAACAATTTCAAGCTATTTCCTGTACTACAGACGGTGTTTACGCATTTTTAGAGCAATTTTGATAAAGAATTTAAAAAAAAAAAAAAAAAAAAAAAAAAAAAGTAACTGTTTTGAAAAAAGAAATCTGGAAACAATTTAATATTCAAAATGAGAAATATCGTCTTTTAAATGTATTCTTTTTTCAAAATGTCGCATGTAAACAAGCTGTGGATTAAGGAATATGTTTTTGCTCTTACTGAAGAGAGATATTTTTATTCCATGATTCAAAAGCATTGTGATATGCAGAGCCTGATTAAGGGGGAAGCACACATTATCTCCGCTCTCACCGGAATATTTTTACAATTATTTTTTACTTCAGGTCATAGAAGTTCCACGCTTTGACGAGGAAATATTTTTTATAAAAAATGAACGGTGTAAAACAATCCAATTTACTCACCGTTATTAGACACCAGAATTCTTTTAAAATAATTTTTTATGAGAATTTTCTGTTTATTATAGGAGGAAAATATTTGTTAAAAAATAACGGTGTAAGTATAAATAATGTGTGCTTCCCCCTTAATCAGGCTCTGGTGATATGCATGGTATTAAGATTTCTAAGTACAAAATAAGCAACATCATTAATCGGATAGGAAAAAACCCGAACTCCAAACCCGACTCCAAACGAATATCCAAAAAAGGTACTTACTGTTTAAAATTTTTCTAAAGTGAAAAAGCTCGTAAAAAGAGAAAATCCACCGACGTAGTAATCAATTGCAAATTATTTAAATACATCTGTTGCAACAATAAATAAAATAATAAACCAATATTTGTAACTTAAAAAAGCTAAAAGGCATAACGTTCACCTGTTTTTGCCAAGGCATGTGGCTCAACGCGGAACATATTATAGAACCCTGTATAAAAACTATTTAGTAGGAGATAAATTGAAATGCATAGTGACCTTTGATGAAGCATGGGTTTATAAAAATGACTCACTGCAATAAAAAAAAAGGTCTATTTATTATCGAATACGACGAGAAAAAAAAAATGCACAAACCTGGTTCCGTCAATGCAAAGAAAGTTTCAGTAAAGGATTTATGAGAGTCGTAGGTTTCTCTTACAATGAAAAATTAAAAAATAAGAAAAGTGAGAAAAAAATGTTAACATCAACTCAAAGTAGTATCAAGAGCAGGACTGTCCAACCCAAAACTCTTGGCGGGCCGCATTTCAAATCTATTTTACACAGGCGGGTAAAATGAATAAATAAATTGCCTTTCATGCATTGTATAAATGCATGAACCATACACATATAGTAATTCTTTTTTCTGGTGGCTCGTGAGAATTTAAAACAGAAAATATGTATATTAAATATATTTTTATTCATAAAGTAACTATAAAATAGCCAAAAATTTATAATTTTGTATTCATAAGTATAATAGTAAGAATCAGTTATTGATCTGATAATATCTTATTAGCATCAGTGAGCATGATGTTTGTTTCTTTAGCAACCTTAACCGGTATTTTCATTAAAAAAAAAAAAAAAAAAAAATTAGAAACAATTTATTAGTTTTAGATGATTTAACCGAAGATGTTAAATTAAAAATTTCCTGAATTCTGTCGCGGGCCGCGGAATTTTACTCGGCGGGCCGCGGGTTGGCCAGCCCTGATCAAGAGAACATTTTACGTCCTATATTTAGAGAAGAAATCCCTTTTCTTTATCCTAACGACTTTCATAGAGTGAAACTTCATCAAAACAAAGCGACAAGTCATACTTCGAAAAGTACCGCTGCATTCCTTGGAAAAATGAAGATTGATACAGGTATTGAATATATACCTTTTCAACATATTCCTGCAAAGTCTCCTGATGTTTCACCTATGGACTATTGTTACTTTGGTCTATTGAAAAGAGCTCTTTCTATGCGCAAACCCACCACGATTGATGGTCTCTGGAAAGTCGTGGAAGAGAAATGGAAATCAATAACCTATGGAAATTTTACGAAAAACCCTTCTATCATGGAAATTATGATGCAGAATTGTAGTCCAAAATCAAAGCTATCATACTCCTTGAAATAGATTCTGTTCTTGCCGCTTTCTTTTTTTTTTTTTTCTCTTGTTATGTCAAAACGACATTTTATCTCCAGTTATGACTTGATTCAAGTAATATTTGTTTTGTTAGAGAAACATTTAAAAAAAAAAAAAAAAAAAAAAAAGTTCGGTTTATTTTGCTTTATCAAATAGTAAGAAACCTATATATCGATTTTTTTTTAGTGTATACCCAATTTCTTTAAGTAGCAAAAAACAATAGAACTATCAATATTTAGTTTCTCAGTAATATTTTTAATGGTAATCCCCTGACTTTCCGCAGACAGAATCTGACTTTTCCGCAATCAGCATTTCAAGATGATAATGCATCTGGCTACAGGGTGTCTATGGAGCGTTTATTTGATTCAAATTATTAAAATTACCTATCCATTCCCCTGACCACCTATAATTCTGCAAGTAATCATAATTTTTTTACTTTAAGTTAAATTCCACAAAGAATATTCTAAAATTTCTTCTTTACCAGACTTGGAAATAGTCTAAAATGTTTACGATCGAAAATGGTTAGTCTTTAAAAAAGAGAAGAGATTTAAAATTTGCAGTCGACAGCTTTGCAAGAACTAAAAATATATATATATATATATTTATGATATTTGGCACAGTAAAACTGCTGAGATTTATACTAAAAACTGTATGCCATTGCGCATTAAAGCCGTAATTTCATATAAAGGCATACTTGCCAACATCCTAATTAATATTCCGTAGTATTGTCAGCCCCGCCCTTTTTTTCGCACTAGTAAATTTTTAGAGTAATATTCTCCAAATGCAATTAGGAATAAATAAGAAGAAAAATACTCTAAAAAGATACTGGTGTGAAAAAGAAGGCGGGGGTAACAATATTACGGAATATTAATTAGTATATTGGCAAGTATGTATAATAAACATAAAGGCATACTTGCTAACTATACTTGTCAACATACTAATTAATATTCCGTAGTCTTCTTAGTCCCGCCCTTTTTCTCACACCAATAAATTTTTAGAGTAATATTTTCCAAATGCAATTACGATTGAAAAAGAGGAATCATACTCTAAAAAAATACCGGTGTGAAAAAGAAGGCGGAGCTAACGATACTACGGAATATTAATTAGTATGTTGGCAAGTATGCTTGCTAACATTCTAATTATGAACCGGGAGATTTTTCATTTTAGTACACGCTCCTTTTTCCACAACAGTATATTTTTGAGTCTTTTTTCTTCTTATTTAATCGTATTTAAATTTAGAGAAAATTACTCTAAAATTATTCTGGTGGGAGAAAAAAGGGACGTGTCTTCCGGTTTATAATTAGGATGTTGGCAAATATGTAAAGAAGGTGGTTTTACCCAATGCCAGAATACATATTTTTCTTAAGTAATTGTTTAGATCTAACAAATAAATAGTTTTATTTCATATATTAATATGTAACGTAATATAACGCGTTTATTTCATAAAATAAATCATATTAAGATACAAAGTATATATTTATTATATTACGTTTAAAAAGGTTTTATGTACATTTTTATTAAGTGCTTCGTAGAGTGTAATAAAGCGAATTACTAAATCTGAAATGCACACAGGTATCATTTTATCTCTTTGATATTATGCAAACATGTCAGTTTCATTTGTTTCAATCATTAGTTTTGAAGTTATAACAAATAAAAAAGATATAAGTCAATTTTTTGGCAGTTCGACTTTTTTTTTTTTTTTTTTTTTTTTTTTTTTCCTACACTGTAGTTGCCAATAGTTTAATCTATTCCGGAGCTTTTTTTGCCCTGTCTTTATTTAGCACCACTTTATTTATAGAATAATTTTTTCCAATTTATAACTACGATAAAACAAGAAAAAAATTACTTTTAAAATAAAAGGGGTTGGATATAAAGGCGGAGCTAATAATGCTCTAGAATAAATTAAAATGTTGGCATCTCTTACTATTAATTAATTTTATTCGATTTTTACATAAATTCACGATAAGAAAATCGTGGCTACAGAAATTTCTTCTTGTATGATAAATCTCATAACTAATAAAACAAGAAAAAAATGCTAAAGTTCATATTTCGATCAGAAAAATGTAACAAAATTAAAACAAAATAACGAAAAAATATAGTCAGATCTTATATCTAAAATCATCTTTAATAGAAGATTGAACCCCCAAAAGAACTGTTGGAAATTTTTTTAAATCATTCCATAGAAAATGTAAAAACTAATTACTGATGAAAAATGAAAATATTTAGTTACAACTAATGAAGCTTGGTTGTATTTATCTGACTGAAATAAACAAATAAAAACAAAAACAGTTTATTACTACATGGTCATGTGAAAAAGAAACAAAATATTGGTTAACAGCTGTCGTGATTTTGCAGGTTAACACCGACTGACTTCACTAGGGTCTTAGGAGGCCTGAGTGAAATGCCCTCCGTGGGTGTCTTTCTAAAGGGTACTACATACTTGTCAACCACCTCATTAATAATCGCAACATTGTTATGCCCTATTACAACACGCCCCTTTTACCACACCACTTTATTTTTAGAGTAAATTTCTCCAAATGTAGTTACGATTAAATAAGAATAAAATTACTCTAAAAAAAGACTGGTGTAGAAAAAAAGGCAGGTACTAAAAATATTACGATTCATAATGAGATAGTTGGCAGTTATGGTACTATAGCCCATATCATCGCGAGTTTCGGAAATAACCATAAAAATTTCTGAACAGATAGGCCGAAAACCGTGACCTGAAATCGAAACCGATACGTTCCGTTTTTCAGATTTGGGAACATAACCTAATGGACACTGCTTATTGGTTAAGAAAAAAGGGGGGAAAATATTACAGAAAAATGCTTCGAAATATAAGTTAATAGAAGATTGAACCCCCAAAAGAACTGTTGGAAATTTTTTTAAATCATTCCATAGAAAATGTAAAAACTAATTACTGATGAAAAATGAAAATATTTAGTTACAACTAATGAAGCTTGGTTGTATTTATCTGACTGAAATAAACAAATAAAAACAAAAACAGTTTCTAAGAAAACAGGTTCTAAGCAAACGACAATGCAAAAAACATCTATATAAAATAAACAAATGCTTCAACTCGAAATTAAGCACAATTCTTCATGAGACGAAAAAAATCTGGCACGCGTGCAGAAGGAACATGGTAATACACTTTGTAAACACCATTAAATACAGTAATACGAGAATATAAAATTAAAAACTGTTTCAGGTCAAACTAAATTGGTTTGACTCGTCAAGAAGCATTAAATAAATAAATAATATAATATAGGCAGGAATGCAGCATGAAAAATGATGAATGGTTGTATTTAATTATTTGGATTCGAAACAGTGGTTAATATAGTGTAACCACGTTTCCTACGCCTAGCAGTGAGGACGAGTCGAAAATCTTGGAGGGTTTCCAAGTTGACCAACAGGTTTGAATTTAGTAAGCATCCAGTCATTCGGTATTTCCTTATCGCTTATTTTCTCTCAACGAAAAGCTTGTCTCCCCTATTTTATTAGTGGACTCGTTGAATCCGCACTTGCGCAGAGGCTTCCATGGTCGCAAGAAATGTAGTTAAAGAGTATGTAGACGTGCTTGCTTACAAAGCTTTCATTCATGAAAGAAAGTTTTGTACAAGAACAAGATGTAAGGGCTATTTCAGGATTCAATTAAATGCAAAAATAAATAAATAAATAAAAATAAAATAGCAGAAACAGCGTTAGAATTACGGCGGTTCACAGTCAGAAATATATTTGAACACCTGTATTCAAAGAAAAAAGGACCTTTATTTAAACAAAACACATCATTAAAACCATCTCCACTGTGTTACAAGGTGTGGTTATTTTGCGCGATATACCAGTATTAAGCAGATCAGAATTTTAATACCCCACACGGGATTCTCTGAATATAGCTTTAGAATATAACTCAATTACATAAAAATAATTTTGAGAATAGATTTTTTTTTTTTTTTTTTATATACAAATCCCACAAACGGAAAATTAAAAATATAGGAAAACTTTTGTAAAATTTCAGTGTTCAAACTATTTTTAAAAGTTGAGTATTTGTCTAAAAGTAAAATTAATTTTAAAGTCAAAACTTTTTAAAAATTAAAAAAAGTATTTATACTTTGCTGAGGGTCCCCTCATAATATTAGGTCTACCGGAAAGTTCTGTCTTTTAAATTAAAATAATGACATAGGAAATTTATCCTGGATAATATTTACGATATTCTTGGTTAACTTTAAAAATGATAATTAGTAAAGTACGATAATAGATATTCTTAAACAAAAATTTCCGCTGTAATTTTATTAATACAAAAAAAAAAAAAAAAAAAAAAAAAAACAGAATTTTCCAACAGACCTAATATTATACCTGCCAGCCATCTCATTATAAATCGTAATATTTATAGTATCTGCCTTTTTTTTTTTTTTTTTTTTTTTTTTCCCACACCAGTCTTTTTTTAGAGTAGAGTTTCTTGTTTAATCGTAACTGCATCATTTGAAGAAATTTACTCTAAAAGTAAAGTGGAGTGGAAAGAGGGGCGTGTTTTAAAAGGGCGTGACAATGTTACGATTATTAATGAGGTGGTTGGCAAGTATGCTAATATATATATATATATATAATCCTTTTGATAGTAGAAGCAAAGAATGAGAACGAAGAATAGTTAGTCAAACAATTCACCAAAGAGACATACACACGCCAAACAAAGCAACAAGATTTCATATATATATATATATATTAGAAAATGAGGAGTAGCCACAATTTCAGGTTGAGGTTGAATGGGTTTTACATCGCACTAGTGTTATGCTGTGGACAATTAGCGACGGTCTATGACTCACCCCTAAAGGTAGTCCGGAGGAATGCCATCACAATTTTGATCCTCCGCGAAGGGGATTACATAATCTCTTATGTGACACCCCCCCTCCCCCCCACAATTTGAGACTGTTCCATAACATCTCAGTCAAGTTTGTTATCATGCCTCCTATGGCTCATTTGTAAATTTAAAACGCGTAAAACAGTCATGCCAGTATTTCTAATTTATTCCGAAACATTGTCAGCACTAGCCTTTTTTAACTACTTTTTTTTTTCAAAAATAATTTTTTAAAATATGTAATTACGATTAAATAAGAAGGAAATTACTCTTCAATAAATGTGGTATGAAACAGTAGGCTGGTACTAACAATGCTCCAGAATAAATTATAAAGGCTGGTCTGAGAACATATTTGACATACGATATACACTGTAAAAAAACGGTAGATTTATAGCATAATATGCTGGCAATATGGGTGCATGGAGGGAGGATAGTAAAAAAGAAGTTATTTACAGCAGAAACAGCAGTAAAAGAGTCTTTTTTTACAGATGTTTCCGCTGTAAATTGCCTTATTTAACAGCAAAATGTGCTGGCAATATGGGTGCCAGCACATTTTGCTGTAAAAGCTTCCGTTTTATTTACAGTATACATCAAAACGTTCGAACTAAAGATATTTGTTTTTAAATAGTAGTATTCAAAATATAGGAAGATCCGACAATTTACCAATGAAATGACGCATAAATTCATTGAAAATAGCAGTTACGAGATTTTTTTAGATGTAAAATAAATGAATAATAAGAGGAAACTACAATATATTCATATTGAAAATAAATTAACTCTTAAAAGAAAAAAAAAAAAAAAAAAAAAAAAAAAACCTCTAAATGGAAAATAACTTCTTTAAAAGAACCACAAGAACCAGTTATGCATGAAAAAAAAAGAAAAAAAAAAAAAATCTGAAATTGACTAATTTATAAATAAGAATAAGACTGAAAAAATATTTAATTTAATTAATAAACGTATACAAGAAAGGGGGTAATTTATCTAATAGTTGAATGAAAAACTAAGAGGGAAGTGATTTTTTGCATTTCTTTAACAGGGTAGCTACAGACCAGCCTTCCCCCCCCCCCTGATTCTTCTACCAGTACATTTATATGATAGTTTTTTTTTTTTTACTAAATTGTTCGTGAAAACTTACGATTTAAAATTCTGAAGGAAAAATACTGGTAAAAGAATCAATGAAAAAATGTGGCCTGTCACCACACTGTTTAAGTTTAAATTTCAGTATATTGTAACGAAGTAGATGCAGCATCATTGAAAAACTTTCTTCCAATTTGTTAAAAAATGCATAAAAATTTAATTAATGTATGTTAATATGTAGATCTATACACAACAATAAAATAATAATAAATAGTTGAATGTTTTCCATGCTTTGCGCATTTTACAACGTGGATCTACTCATGAAAATTGGCGCTTCTGGCAAAAGGTTAAAAAATAGTAATGTGTTTAAAAAAAAAAAAAAAAAAAAAAAAAAAAAAACAAGAGCGCTATTTTAATCACTTTGATACACCTCAGTAACATTTAATGATTACAGAATACTAGTTTATTTTGTTAATTTTTTTCTCCAGTTTCACAGGAACGATTGGCCAGTTTTTTAATGAGAGGCGGGATTATCTACTTTTAAACTTGCATCTTCCACTTTGTTGCAAAAACTTTGTTTTTTGATTTCTGCTTTTATCGCAGATCTTTCGTCTTTAATTAGTCTTTATATGAGCTTTTTGAGTAAAGTTAAAGAAAATGCCAGGTGTTTTAATGGTAAGTAGCATTAGACCACATATTTAAGTGATGATAATTTATTATTACAGGTAACAAGTTATTACCAACTGAAAATAATTTTCATACCACAAGTTATAAAAAGTAATATTCTTCTTACTTAATCCCAGATAATCATTACTAAAGAATTCTACCAAAACATTCTGGTATGAAGTTACGGGCGATCGGTAATAACTTGAGACATTTGTTTAATATAATTTGATTTATCCAACATATTTATTTTATTCCGGAGTATTGTTGGTATCCGACTATTTTTCATACCACAAAATAATAATAATAATAATAATGTGAAAAAAAAGACTCCCGAATAATTTGGAAATGTTGCAGTTATGTTATTAAATGTTATGACAGTCGAACCTCGTTAACGTGAATCTCATGGAGGATAAAAATTTGTTCATGTTATCAGTAACTAATCTTCATATAACTAAACTAATCTTTATTTTGACGGGGATTGTGGAAACAGTTCATGTTAAAAGAAATTCACGTTAACAGTGTTCACGTTAACGAGGTACGACTGTATATATTTTTAAAGTCCCGGCAAAGGCGTTTTGCATTTTAATTTTTTATTTCAACTAATTTATTTTAAATTAAATTAAATTAAATTATTAATTTTAGAGAAAATATTGACTCTTTTTTTAAGGTTCTTTTTCTTTTCTTTCTTTCTTCAGGGCTCGTACGGGCCTTATTTTCCCCTTGAGTCTTATACCAGTAATTTTTTAGAATGATTTTCGTTATAAAACAAGACTTTCTGATTAAGATGAATTTCATTGTTTCAGTATACTGGTATGAGACTCAGGGAATAAATAAGGCCCATACGAACCCTGTTCTTTCGTTCTTTTTTTTTTCTTCGAGTATACCAATTACTAAAGTACACACAGAAAAATAAATTGGTCACAGTGACCTGCCAAAATGCTCAGCTGACAATACAGAATTGACTAACCAAAATAACTGACTAGCCAAAAAGTGTACTTGCTGAACTAGTCTCCAAAACTGAAAAGTGTACTTGCTGAACTAGTCACCGAAACTGAAAAGTGTACTTGCTGAACTAGTCACCAAAACTGAAAAGTGTACTTGCTGAACTAGTCTCCAAAACTAAAAAGTGTACTGGCTAAACTAGTCACCAAAACACTACTCCAGACTAGGAAGGTTAATATTGTTAGACAAAGAAGGCTAGTCGATAATCATAATTATCTGACCAGGAAGGTTAGTCAACAACCGCAGTTGCCAGACAAAGCAAGTTAGTCAGAATCTACACTTGATTAAGAAAGTTAGTCAACAGATCCCAGGTATCTGACTAAGAAAGCTAGTCAATTTTTAAAGAATATTTGAAGAGGCAGGATAGTCAAGATTATTTGCCTGACTAACCTGTCTGGTAATATCTGAAGAGGAAAATTAGTTTCTATTTGACTAAGCTGCCTCATAATATTTGTGGAGGAAGATTAGTTAGGGGAAAAAAAATGACTAGCCTGTCTCATAAAATTTGAGACAGATACATACTTGCCAACATATTTGTTTTAAAAATCTGTAGATTTTATCGGAAAAAATAACAGTAGATTTTGTAAATTGACATTTTTAACAATAGAGACTGAATTTATATAAATATATAGTAGACGAAAAGAAAAATATATGAATATTTACAAAATATTTTTCATAAATAAAAATTTTCTTTAAATAAAAATCACTCATCTTTCAAACGAAAACAAATAAAATATTGAGATTATGTTTCTCAAGAATTAATTTCAAATCCTAAAAATTGGGAAAAAGAAAATATTGCCAATGATATTTACTTAAACACAAATTTCTACATTCGTAGCAGATTTTGCTTCATTAAGAAAAGAACAATTAAATTGTTATTCATAGCAATTTTAAACTAAATTTTCACTGCATTTAGAAATTAAAATGTTCTCCAGATTTTTATCAGATAATGAGGATCAAAATTCAGTTTTTAATTATCTTATCTGACTGAAAATACACTCACAATGACTATGTAAATATACTATTTAATTACAAAGCTTTATTTAAAAACCTGGTGTGAAACAACCACACGACTTCACTATTACACGAATTATATGCATTTTTACTTTCATTACCCGAATACCGTAGGTAATGGAAGTATTGTATTCGGTCCAAAAATTCAATGTCGAGTTTTCGCTTGATTTACACGTTTTAAGGTCTCCTGAGTCCAAATCAGTAGTTTTTGGCAATAGTGTGTATGTGTGTGTATGTATGTACGAACGAAATCTTCTGGTTATGATATCTCCTAAACTTATAGAGATAGAACTACGAAACTTCAGCACTGAGGCAGGTCTGGTGTGCAGATAACTGTTCCAAATTTTGGTGAAAATTGAAAAACCGGAAGTGGGACCGTAAGTCCGTACTTCAAAAACGGCTCCAGCTATTGTCTTCAAAGTTGCCATATAAACACTCTATTAGATGTCCTTTCGAATGATTTAGTTGGTTAGTTCAGGAAAATTGACAAGCACCCTGGATAAATAGCTTAATTTCAGGTCTCGCAAGTTCGTACCTTTAAAAACGGCTGTACGGATTATTTTCAAACTCGCCATATTAACTCCCTTTTAAATATGCTTTTCTATGTAATTATAGTTTTCCGTTCAATAATTGAGTATGCCAAGTTTTGGTAAAAGTTAGTATCTCAAAAACGGCTCTAACGATTTTCTTGAAAATTGTCACATAAATCCATTTTAGATATCCTTTCTCATGTATTAAGTGGTTATTACAGGAAAAATAACAGTCATCCTGATTAAGTAGGTCAGTTTTAGATCTCGGAAATTGGTGTTTGAAAAAATAACTCATTCCCTTCCCCCCCCCCTTATTTTTTAACTCGCTATATAAATTCTGTTTTCATGTTTATATATATATACACACACACACACACATATATATATATATATATATATATACATATTAGCTTTCTCTTATAGTAAATTTGTTTGGTGTCTACTTCGTTAGGTCAATTTTACGTCTTCGCTGACCACATTATTTCTAAAAAATGCATATAATACGTGTAATAGTGGGTAATGGAAGCCGTGTGGTTGTTTCATACCAGGTTTTTTGAGAAAATGTGATCAGAAGATATAAAAGTGACTTAAAGAAGTAGAAACCTAAAAATTTTCCCAGTAAGAGAAATTTTATACACATGTAAAGACATATAAAACGAAGCTTACATTAGCGAGATAAAAAATAAGGGGGAAAAAAATGGTAGAGTTATTTTTTGAAACACCAATTTCCGAGATCTAAATCTGACCAACCTAAGTAGGATGACTGTTAATTTTCCTCTAATAACCACGTATTACATGAGAAAGGAATGGGTTTATATAACGATTTTCAAGAAAATCGTTAGAGCTGTTTTTGAGATAACAACTTTTACCAAAACGCAATTATTGACCGGAAAACAATAATTACATACAAAACTATATTTAAAAGTGAGTTAATATGGTGAGTTTGAAAAAAATCCGTACAGATGTTTTTAAAGGAACGCGCTTGCGAGACCTGAAATTGAGTTATTTATACAGGACGCCTATCAATTTTCCTGAACTAACCAACTATATCATTCGAAAGGACTTCTAATTGAATGTTTATATAGCAAATTTGAAGAAAATCGTTAGAGCCGGTTTTGAGATACGGACTTACGGTCCCACTTCTGGTTTCTGATGTGCCACTTCCAGTTTTTCAATTTTTACCAACATTTGGAAAATGCATCTGTGCACCAGACCTGTCTTAATTCTGAAGTTTTGTAGTTCTATCTTTATTAGTTTCGGAGATATGATAGTCAGGAGATTCCACACATACACACACACTTACCAATTGCTAAAAACCACGTTTTTGGACCCAGGGGACCTTAAAACGTGTAAATCAGGTGAAATCTCGATATCGAATTTTTGGACCGAATACAATACTTCCATTACCTACGGTAGTTAGGTGATGGAAGTAAAAAACCCAAAAATTTAAGTTTGTTTTGAGTTAATTAAAATCAATATTGTAATTTTTACACATACATTTAATAAGCCTCATTTCATTATTATATTTATTTTCTGTATATTTTCCTCTATATATTTTACAGTAAAATTGCTCAATTTTACAATTTTTCTTGTAAGTTCCTAAAAACAGCTGACCAGTAGAAATAGCTAAAAAAAAACGGTAGTCTACTGGTAAAAACAGTAGAGTTGGCAAGTATGCAGATTAATCAAAATTTTAATTGTTTAAAATCCTTCATATTTTATGAGGAATAAAAGAGTCATGCCTGTTTGCAGGGGTTTTTGTAAAAGCATTGTTATTAGTCTTGACCTCTTTACTTTTGTAATTGTTTAATTTTTCCCCCCTTTAAGGTGTTCAACCTTGAAAATACATTTAAAGAACTTTTCTGAAAAAATATTTAAAAAAAATTCTGAAAAAAATACTCATAGCTGCCAACTTCAAATTATTCCGGAAAGTTGTTAACAATCGCCCTTTTCTTCATACAATATTCTTTCTAGAATAATTTTCTTTAGCATGTAATTACAATTAAATATGAAGAAAATTACTCCTCAAAGAATATGGTTTTAAAAAAGGGCGGTAGTAACAAAATTCCGGAATCAATTAAAAAAGTTAGCAGTTATGAATACTGGAAATTTAACAAATCACTGAAACAAAAAATTCGCTGTTTTAAACATTCTTCCCCACATTTATTTATTATTATTATTATAGATTAACGCACGCATTTATCCAACACCTTCTTATCAAGACTTTCCAAGTGGATTGTGGCACCACATGATTTAGCCCATTTTTTATGCACATCCTCATATATGGATTTAGATAGATATATATTTTTTTTCTCCTCGGTGCTTTCGTTTTATACGCTGTGGTTACAAAAATAAATGTAAACTTTTTTTTTTTTTTTTTTTTTTTAAGTTCCTTTTTTTAATATTACCCCTTTCATTCCCAATTTTTTCCCTCCATAAAACAATAAATCTTATACTTAGCCATAAATTTATTTCAAAGGTAATATACATAAATATTTTTTTTAAATAGGAGCAATAGCAGAGTACGAATTAATATAGCTAACAAAGCAACTGAGAGGTGTTTATTTTTTAATATAACCACTGATGCCATTAATAATCACAACTTTTCAATAAATAAGAATATCAAAATTTTGGAAAACATACGTGTTGTAATTAATTAAAATACAAATTATAAACATTAAAAAATAAAATAAAAAATATTTCAAACAGTTAATTTACTTAACCCTTTATATACCAAATCACCTTATTTTTGGAAAAATAGTTTGAAACTTTTTTATTATATTTCTTTGCTGCAAGAGAAACATTTCATATTAAATTTAGCTTAAACTATAGCTTAACAATAGAGAAAGCTTAAACTATAGGAACTTTGAAGTTCCAATGAAAGCCTGTAGTAAATTTAGGCTATATTGAGGAATTTTTTTGGTGGAACTTTAAAGTCCCGGTGGGATACAAAGGGTTAAGCCACCTGAATATATGCATATATTTTTTAAATAATGGATTTTTTTCACCAGATTAAAATTATAAACAGGTACGACGATACAATGTATTGATATAGACAATATAAACGATATATAAGGTATAGAAGTTACAATGTACTAAATTATAAATGACATCAAACTCCAAATTTCCGGTTGTTTAAAGTTTTAAAATCATAAATATTAATGATACACCTTTTTTTTTTTTTTTTTTTTTTTTTTTTTTTTTTTAGGTGAGGGTGGATATAAAATTTGCATTAAAAACACATTTTACCGTATATAATAAGAATTTTTTTTCCTTTAATCATCTCTGTTAATTTTATGCACAGAGAAACTTTAATGTATAACAATAATTTACAAGTATTTTGATCATCCAAAATAACTCTCACTTACCTGATAACATACTTTCAACATTCTTTAGATCAAGATTTTAAATAGATTTATTTGCTTATTTAAATAAGAAACTAAGTAATTAAAATAATACATAAAAGACAAAAATCAAGAAAAAAAAATAATTTTATTGAAAATTATAAATATGTTTCATATACATAAAGAAGATTGTTCTATAATTTGCATAAAAATTAATCATAATAATAATATAAAAGCACATATATCATTAGGTAATAAAACGTACATTTTTTGCCTTGGCTTTTGCAATACTTCTCAAGCTTTTGTTAGTGATTATTTGTTAACTTTTTCCAACTTAATTATTTACAAATCTAAATAGCTCTTAAGCAAAAAAGAAATATTTCCACAGGACTTTGTCTTCATGTACTTGGCTTTGATAGATATGATGGCAAATCACTGAAAATCGTAGGAATAGCACCATCTTTAACAATTGGTTTATTTCTTGGGACTTGATATAACTTTTCTTCCTTTTTATTAAAATATATTACTGTTTGTATAATTTCATCAGGCTTAAAATGAAGCTCGCAAACCTTAAAAGGAAAAAAAAAAAAAAAAAAAAAAAAAAACTAGTATGTTGTGGCCACCACAAGACTTTCTTCTACATTTACCTATACATATTCAATCAATAACAATATTTAAAAAAAAAAAAAAAGTACGATTTTTTTTTTTCGAAGTTTTTTTTTTTTTTTTTTTTTTTTGTTAAAAGTGAAAAAAATCGATAACTTTGTTTTAAATTATCACAGATTTATAGTTCAACCATTCGTTTTAAAGGTATTGACGAGACCTTTCGAAAGATACCCATCTTGAAAATTTATCCCCCCCCGGAGGGGTACTTCCCCCCCAGGGGGGGAAGCGATGCCCCCCCATGCAGAAAATTTTTTTCCTAGTTACATACTGCTATTATCAAAAATTCATATTAATTTTACAATCACAAGTTTAAAACAACTCTAATTATGCACATTTATACGAATTTTTGTCCTATGCTGCCATGTTAAAAATTTAGATAAAATGCTATCACAGCGCCACCTGTTGAGCTATTGATCCCCAAACATAATCAGCACCAGTTTATGTCGGGGACCAACTAAATACCAAGTTTGGTTAAATTTCGTTAAAAAAAAAAAAAAAAAAAAAAAAAAAAAAAATTGCGATATTTTTATTGCGATATTTTTATTGCGATATTTTTATTGCGATATTATTGCGGTATCTTTCGAAAGGTCTCGTTGATAATAGTAATAGTTAACTTGGAAAAAATTTTTGTGCATGTGGGGGCATCGGTTGCCCCCCCACCGGGGGGGGGGAAGTTCCCACCCGGGGGGGGGGGTCAAAGTTTCAAGATGGGTATCTTTCGAAAGATCTCGTCAATACCTCTAAAACGAATGGTTGAACGATAAATCTGTGATAATTTAAACCAAAGTTATCGATTTTTTTTACTTTTACCAAAAAAAAACTTAGAAAAATATCGCAATTTTTTTTTTTTTTTTTTTTTTTTTTTTAACGAAATTTAACCAAACTTGGTATTTAGTTGGTCCCCGACATAAACTGGTGCTGATTATGTTTGGGGATCAATAGCTCAACAGGTGGCGCTGTGATAGCATTTTATCTAAATTTTTAACATGGCAGCATAGGACAAAAATTCGTATAAATGTGCATAATTAGAGTTGTTTTAAACTTGTGATTGTAAAATTAATATGAATTATTGATAATAGTAGTATGTAACTAGGAAAAAAATTATCTGCATGGGGGGGCATCGCTTCCCCCCCCCTAGGGGGGAAATACCCCCCAGGGGGGGTAAATTTTCACATTGGGTATCTTTCGAAAGATCAGGTTGATAATAGTAGTAGTTAACTAGGAAAAAAAATTTGTGCATGGGGGGGCATCGGTTCCCCTCCCACCGTGGGGGAAGTTCCCACCCGGGGGGGGGCAAAGTTTCAAGATGGGTATCTTTCGAAAGATCTCGCCAATACCTTTAAAACGAATGGTTGAACGATAAATCTGTGATAATTTAAACCAAAGTTATCGATTTTTTTTTACTTTTAACAAAAAAAAACAGAAAAATATCGCAATTTTTTTTTTTTTTTTTTTTTTTTTTTTTTTTTTTTAACGAAATTTAACCAAACTTGGTATTTAGTTGGTCCCCGACATAAACTGGTGCTGATTATGTTTGGGGATCAATAGCTCAACAGGTGGTGCTGTGATAGCATTTTATCTAAATTTTTAACATGGCAGAATAGGACAAAAATTCGTATAAATGTGCATAATTACAGTTGTTTTAAACTTGTGATTGTAAAATTAATATGAATTATTGATAATAGTAGTATGTAACTAGGAAAAAAATTTTCTGCATGGGGGGGCATCGCTTCCCCCCCCCGGGGGGAAGTACCCCCTTGGGGGGGATAAATTTTCAAGATGGGTATCTTTCGAAAGGTCTCGTCAATACCTTTAAAACGAATGGTTGAACTATAAATCTGTGATAATTTAAAACAAAGTTATCGATTTTTTTCACTTTTAACAAAAAAAAACTAGTATGTTGTGGCCACCACAAGACTTTCTTCTATATTTACCTATACATATTCAATCAGTAACAATATTAAAAAAAAAAAAAAAAAAAAAAAAAAAAAAAAGTACGATTTTTTTTTTTTTTTTTTTTTTTTTGTTAAAAGTGAAAAAAATCGATAACTTTGTTTTAAATAATCACAGATTTATAGTTCAACCATTCGTTTTAAAGGTATTGACGAGACCTTTCGAAAGATACCCATCTTGAAAATTTATCTCCCCCGGGGGGGTACTTCCCCCCCAGGGGGGGGAGCGATGCCCCCTCATGCAGAAAATTTTTTTCCTAGTTACATACTACTATTATCAATAATTCATATTAATTTTACAATCACAAGTTTAAAACAACTCTAATTATGCACATTTATACGAATTTTTGTCCTATGCTGCCATGTTAAAAATTTAGATAAAATGCTATCACAGCGCCACCTGTTGAGCTATTGATCCCCAAACATAATCAGCACCAGTTTATGTCGGGGACCAACTAAATACCAAGTTTGGTTAAATTTCGTTTAAAAAAAAAAAAAAAAAAATGCGATATTTTTCCACAAAAATTTTTTCCAAGTTAACTATTACTATTATCAACGAGACCTTTCGAAAGATACCCATCTTGAAAATTTACTTCCCCGGGGGGGGGAACCGATGCCCCCCCATGCACAAAATTTTTTTCCTAGCTAACTACTACTATTATCAATAATTCCTATTAATTTTACAATCACAAGTGTAAAATAACTCTCTTTATGCCCATTTATACGGAATTTTGTCCTATTCCGCCATGTTAAAAATTTGCATAAAATGCGATCACAACGCCTCCTATTGAGCGATTGATCCCAAAATCTAATCAGCACCAGTTTATGTCAGGGTGCAACTAAATACCAAGTTTGGTTAAATTTCATTCATTGGTTCGTGAGATACAGCGTCCACAAAAAAATGATACAGACAGACAGACAGACAGACAGACATTTTCTAAAAACTATTAATTCGTGTTCTCCATATCCCAAAACATGTAAATCTATCAAAAAGTGGACTTCGAAAATTTTCGCGAATCCAATACTTTCTCTTTATTACATATAGAAGAAAGTAAAAAAGTCATTAGGATATCGCTAAGAAGTACGTTATATGAGGTGTAAATTTCACCTCATTGCATAGGTTGCATTTAGTTAGGAAGTTGCATATATCAAAACCTTTCTTAATCTATTCATAAATTATTATATACTCGTATATATATATATATATATATATGATTACTTACTACTTGATTACGCACGCACAAGATTTCTTTTTAAATCGATCTGGTTTTACTGTTTTTTTTTTTTTTTTTTTTTTTTTTTAAGGAATATATCGCTGTTAGTACACAATTGTTAAACATATTTGGAAGCTGACAACCATATTATAAATGTTATCTATATAATTTATGTATGTTCAAACAAATACAAAAGGCCCAATACAGTACAGTCTATGGAAGGAATTTCTTTAAAGTCCCTTTTAACATATTTCCAGGGGTGCAGAATATGTCCGAACGCGCGAACGATGTTCGGGGGAAATTTTGAATACTTATTTTCTTAGAATAAAATAAAAATGAAAACGGAAAAAAAAAAAAATTGACCTAATGTAAAAGACAAGTAAAAATTTTCCAGTAAGAGAAAGTTAATACAAGCGTAAAGACATATGAAACAGAGTTTACATAGCGAGTTAAAAAAATAAGAGAAAAAAAAAGTGGGGGGTTAGTTTTATTTATTTTTATTTTTTTTAGTTTTTGAAACACCAGTTTCCAAGATCTAAAACAGATCTAACTGATCAGGATGACTATTAATTGTCCTGTAATAACCACGTAAAGCATGAGAAAGGATACCTAAAATGGGTTTATGTAACAATTTTCAAGAAAATCGTTAGAGCCATTTTTGAGATACCGACTTTTACCAAAACTTGGCATGTTCAATTCTTGACAGGAAAACAACAATTACACACAAAAGTATATTTAAAAGAGGGTTAATATTGCAACTTTGAAAAAAATACATACAGTCGTTTTGGAAGGAACGCACTTGCAGTACCTGAAATTGAGCTATTCATACAGGGCGCCTGTCAATTGTCCTGAACTAACCAACTATATCATTCGAAAGGACATCTAATGGAGTATTTATACAGTAACTTTGAAGAAAATCGTTGGAGCCGTTTTTGAGATACGGGCTTACGAACTCACCTCCGGTTTCGGATATCCCACTTCCTATTTTTCCAATTTTCACCAAAACTTAAAAAATGCATATGTACACCAGACCTGTCTCAATTCTGAAGTTTCGTGATTCTATTTTTATTAGTTCAGGAGATATCATAGTCAGAGGATACCCCCCCCCCCTCCCACAGACACACGTATACTGACCAATTGCCAAAAAGCACATTTTGGACTCAGGGGATCTTAAAACATGTAAATCAGATGAAATCTTGATATCGAATTTTTGGACCGAATACAATACTCCCATTACCTACGGTAGTCGGGTAATGGAGTAAAAATATACTGAAAAAACAAAATTTCTAATATTAAATAACAAATTGGCAGCTGTTTTCTTCTGTTACAAGTATATATATTTTTTTAAATACCTGTAAATTACATCCCTGCCCCCCCCCCCTTCAAACCCCCCTCCTCGAAAGTTAAGTATTTGAAGTTCGGTGATATATATTTAGTGATTCATTCAAGCTAGAGAAAATATCAAATCTCCAACTTTTTTTTTTTTTTTTTTTTTAGCTAAAATGCTAGAAGAATAATAATCCAATTCACATAAATAAACAAACACTTTAATGACCAGCGGATGGGAAAAATTACGTGTTTGTTTATTTTAGCCGATAATAAAGGGAGGGAAGAAGAGGGAGATAGAAATAGGAAAAACATTTTTTACTTTCTTCTATATGTAATATAGAGAAAGTATTGGATTCGCGAAAATTTTCGAAGTCCACTTTTTGATGGATTTATGTTTTGGGATATGGAGAACACGAATTAATAGTTTTTAGAAAATGTCTGTCTGTCTGTCTGTCTGTCTGTCTGTATCATTTTTTTGTGGACGCTGTATCTCACGAACCAATGAATGAAATTTAACCAAACTTGATATTTAGTTGCACCCTGACATAAACTGGTGCTGATTAGATTTTGGGATCAATCGCTCAATAGGTGGCGTTGTGATCGCATTTTATGCAAATTTTTAACATGGCAGAATAGGACAAAATTCCGTATAAATGGGCATAAAGAGAGTTATTTTACACTTGTGATTGTAAAATTAATATGAATTATTGATAATAGTAGTAGTTAGCTAGGAAAAAAATTTTGTGCATGGGGGGGGCATCGGTTCCCCCCCCCGGGGAAGTATATTTTCAAGATGGGTATCTTTCGAAAGGTCTCGTTGATAATAGTAATAGTTAACTTGGAAAAAATTTTTGTGCATGTGGGGGCATCGGTTGCCCCCCCACCGGGGGGGGGGAAGTTCCCACCCGGGGGGGCAAAGTTTCAAGATGGGTATCTTTCGAAAGATCTCGTCAATACCTTTAAAACGAATGGTTGAACGATAAATCTGTGATAATTTAAACCAAAGTTATCGATTTTTTTTACTTTTAACAAAAAAAAACTTAGAAAAATATCGCAATTTTTTTTTTTTTTTTTTTTAACGAAATTTAACCAAACTTGGTATTTAGTTGGTCCCCGACATAAACTGGTGCTGATTATGTTTGGGGATCAATAGCTCAACAGGTGGCGCTGTGATAGCATTTTATCTAAATTTTTAACATGGCAGCATAGGACAAAAATTCGTATAAATGTGCATAATTAGAGTTTTTTAAAACTTGTGATTGTAAAATTAATATGAATTATTGATAATAGTAGTATGTAACTAGGAAAAAAAATTTCTGCAGGGGGGGCGTCGCTTCCCCCCCTAGGGGGGAAATACCCCCCCAGGGGGGGTAAATTTTCACATCGGGTATCTTTCGAAAGATCAGGTTGATAATAGTAGTAGTTAACTAGGATAAAATTTTTGTGCATGTGGGGGCATCGGTTCCCCTCCCACCGTGGGGGAAGTTCCCACCCGGGGGGGGCAAAGTTTCAAGATGGGTATCTTTCGAAAGATCTCGCCAATACCTTTAAAACGAATGGTTGAACGATAAATCTGTGATAATTTAAACCAAAGTTATCGATTTTTTTTTACTTTTAACAAAAAAAAACAGAAAAATATCGCAATTTTTTTTTTTTTTTTTTTTTTTTTTTTTTTTTAACGAAATTTAACCAAACTTGGTATTTAGTTGGTCCCCGACATAAACTGGTGCTGATTATGTTTGGGAATCAATAGCTCAACAGGTGGTGCTGTGATAGCATTTTATCTAAATTTTTAACATGGCAGAATAGGACAAAAATTCGTATAAATGTGCATAATTAGAGTTGTTTTAAACTTGTGATTGTAAAATTAATATGAATTATTGATAATAGTAGTATGTAACTAGGAAAAAAATTTTCTGCATGGGGGGGCATCGCTTCCCCCCCCGGGGGGAAGTACCCCCCCGGGGGGATAAATTTTCAAGATGGGTATCTTTCGAAAGGTCTCGTCAATACCTTTAAAACGAATGGTTGAACTATAAATCTGTGATAATTTAAAACAAAGTTATCGATTTTTTTCACTTTTAACAAAAAAAAACTAGTATGTTGTGGCCACCACAAGACTTTCTTCTATATTTACCTATACATATTCAATCAGTAACAATATTAAAAAAAAAAAAAAAAAAAAAAAAAAAGTACGATTTTTTTTTTTTTTTTTTTTTGTTAAAAGTGAAAAAAATCGATAACTTTGTTTTAAATAATCATAGATTTATAGTTCAACCATTCGTTTTAAAGGTATTGACGAGACCTTTCGAAAGATACCCATCTTGAAAATTTATCCCCCCCGGGGGGGTACTTCCCCCCCAGGGGGGGGAGCGATGCCCCCTCATGCAGAAAATTTTTTTCCTAGTTACATACTACTATTATCAATAATTCATATTAATTTTACAATCACAAGTTTAAAACAACTCTAATTATGCACATTTATACGAATTTTTGTCCTATGCTGCCATGTTAAAAATTTAGATAAAATGCTATCACAGCGCCACCTGTTGAGCTATTGATCCCCAAACATAATCAGCACCAGTTTATGTCGGGGACCAACTAAATACCAAGTTTGGTTAAATTTCGTTTAAAAAAAAAAAAAAAAAAAAAAAAAAAAAAAAAAAAAATGCGATATTTTTCTAAGTTTTTTTTTGGTAAAAGTAAAAAAAATCGATAACTTTGGTTTAAATTATCACAGATTTATCGTTCAACCATTCGTTTTAGAGGTATTGACGAGATCTTTCGAAAGATACCCATCTTGAAACTTTGACCCCCCCCCGGGTGGTAACTTCCCCCCCCCCCGGTGGGGGGGCAACCGATGCCCCCACATGCACAAAAATTTTTTCCAAGTTAACTATTACTATTATCAACGAGACCTTTCGAAAGATACCCATCTTGAAAATTTACTTCCCCGGGGGGGGAACCGATGCCCCCCCATGCACAAAATTTTTTTCCTAGCTAACTACTACTATTATCAATAATTCCTATTAATTTTACAATCACAAGTGTAAAATAACTCTCTTTATGCCCATTTATACGGAATTTTGTCCTATTCCGCCATGTTAAAAATTTGCATAAAATGCGATCACAACGCCTCCTATTGAGCGATTGATCCCAAAATCTAATCAGCACCAGTTTATGTCAGGGTGCAACTAAATACCAAGTTTGGTTAAATTTCATTCATTGGTTCGTGAGATACAGCGTCCACAAAAAAATGATACAGACAGACAGACAGACAGACAGACATTTTCTAAAAACTATTAATTCGTGTTCTCCATATCCCAAAACATGTAAATCTATCAAAAAGTGGACTTCGAAAATTTTCGCGAATCCAATACTTTCTCTTTATTACATATAGAAGAAAGTAAAAAAGTCATTAGGATATCGCTAAGAAGTACGTTATATGAGGTGTAAATTTCACCTCATTGCATAGGTTGCATTTAGTTAGGAAGTTGCATATATCAAAACCTTTCTTAATCTATCCATAAATTATTATATACTCGTATATATATATATATATATATATATATATATATATATATATATATATGATTACTTACTACTTGATTACGCACGCACAAGATTTCTTTTTAAATCGATCTGGTTTTACTGTTTTTTTTTTTTTTTTTTTTTTTTTTTTAAGGAATATATCGCTGTTAGTACACAATTGTTAAACATATTTGGAAGCTGACAACCATATTATAAATGTTATCTATATAATTTATGTATGTTCAAACAAATACAAAAGGCCCAATACAGTACAGTCTATGGAAGGAATTTCTTTAAAGTCCCTTTTAACATATTTCCAGGGGTGCAGAATATGTCCGAACGCGCGAACGATGTTCGGGGGAAATTTTGAATACTTATTTTCTTAGAATAAAATAAAAATGAAAACGGAAAAAAAAAAAAAAATTGACCTAATGTAAAAGACAAGTAAAAATTTTCCAGTAAGAGAAAGTTAATACAAGCGTAAAGACATATGAAACAGAGTTTACATAGCGAGTTAAAAAAATAAGAGAAAAAAAAAGTGGGGGGTTAGTTTTATTTATTTTTATTTTTTTTAGTTTTTGAAACACCAGTTTCCAAGATCTAAAACAGATCTAACTGATCAGGATGACTATTAATTGTCCTGTAATAACCACGTAAAGCATGAGAAAGGATACCTAAAATGGGTTTATGTAACAATTTTCAAGAAAATCGTTAGAGCCATTTTTGAGATACCGACTTTTACCAAAACTTGGCATGTTCAATTCTTGACAGGAAAACAACAATTACACACAAAAGTATATTTAAAAGAGGGTTAATATTGCAACTTTGAAAAAAATACATACAGTCGTTTTGGAAGGAACGCACTTGCAGTACCTGAAATTGAGCTATTCATACAGGGCGCCTGTCAATTGTCCTGAACTAACCAACTATATCATTCGAAAGGACATCTAATGGAGTATTTATACAGTAACTTTGAAGAAAATCGTTGGAGCCGTTTTTGAGATACGGGCTTACGAACTCACCTCCGGTTTCGGATATCCCACTTCCTATTTTTCCAATTTTCACCAAAACTTAAAAAATGCATATGTACACCAGACCTGTCTCAATTCTGAAGTTTCGTGATTCTATTTTTATTAGTTCAGGAGATATCATAGTCAGAGGATACCCCCCCCCCTCCCACAGACACACGTATACTGACCAATTGCCAAAAAGCACATTTTGGACTCAGGGGATCTTAAAACATGTAAATCAGATGAAATCTTGATATCGAATTTTTGGACCGAATACAATACTCCCATTACCTACGGTAGTCGGGTAATGGAGTAAAAATATACTGAAAAAACAAAATTTCTAATATTAAATAACAAATTGGCAGCTGTTTTCTTCTGTTACAAGTATATATATTTTTTTAAATACCTGTAAATTACATCCCTGCCCCCCCCCCCCTTCAAACCCCCCTCCTCGAAAGTTAAGTATTTGAAGTTCGGTGATATATATTTAGTGATTCATTCAAGCTAGAGAAAATATCAAATCTCCAACTTTTTTTTTTTTTTTTTTTTTTTAGCTAAAATGCTAGAAGAATAATAATCCAATTCACATAAATAAACAAACACTTTAATGACCAGCGGATGGGAAAAATTACGTGTTTGTTTATTTTAGCCGATAATAAAGGGAGGGAAGAAGAGGGAGATAGAAATAGGAAAAACATTTTTTACTTTCTTCTATATGTAATATAGAGAAAGTATTGGATTCGCGAAAATTTTCGAAGTCCACTTTTTGATGGATTTATGTTTTGGGATATGGAGAACACGAATTAATAGTTTTTAGAAAATGTCTGTCTGTCTGTCTGTCTGTCTGTCTGTATCATTTTTTTGTGGACGCTGTATCTCACGAACCAATGAATGAAATTTAACCAAACTTGATATTTAGTTGCACCCTGACATAAACTGGTGCTGATTAGATTTTGGGATCAATCGCTCAATAGGTGGCGTTGTGATCGCATTTTATGCAAATTTTTAACATGGCAGAATAGGACAAAATTCCGTATAAATGGGCATAAAGAGAGTTATTTTACACTTGTGATTGTAAAATTAATATGAATTATTGATAATAGTAGTAGTTAGCTAGGAAAAAAATTTTGTGCATGGGGGGGCATCGGTTCCCCCCCCCGGGGAAGTATATTTTCAAGATGGGTATCTTTCGAAAGGTCTCGTTGATAATAGTAATAGTTAACTCGGAAAAAATTTTTGTGCATGTGGGGGCATCGGTTGCCCCCCCACCGGGGGGGGGGGGAAGTTCCCACCCGGGGGGGCAAAGTTTCAAGATGGGTATCTTTCGAAAGATCTCGTCAATACCTTTAAAACGAATGGTTGAACGATAAATCTGTGATAATTTAAACCAAAGTTATCGATTTTTTTTACTTTTAACAAAAAAAAAACTTAGAAAAATATCGCTTTTTTTTTTTTTTTTTTTTTTTTTTTTTAAACGAAATTTAACCAAACTTGGTATTTAGTTGGTCCCCGACATAAACTGGTGCTGATTATGTTTGGGGATCAATAGCTCAACAGGTGGCGCTGTGATAGCATTTTATCTAAATTTTTAACATGGCAGCATAGGACAAAAATTCGTATAAATGTGCATAATTAGAGTTTTTTTAAACTTGTGATTGTAAAATTAATATGAATTATTGATAATAGTAGTATGTAACTAGGAAAAAAAATTTCTGCAGGGGGGGCGTCGCTTCCCCCCCTAGGGGGGAAATACCCCCCAGGGGGGGTAAATTTTCACATCGGGTATCTTTCGAAAGATCAGGTTGATAATAGTAGTAGTTAACTAGGATAAAATTTTTGTGCATGTGGGGGCATCGGTTCCCCTCCCACCGTGGGGGAAGTTCCCACCCGGGGGGGGGCAAAGTTTCAAGATGGGTATCTTTCGAAAGATCTCGCCAATACCTTTAAAACGAATGGTTGAACGATAAATCTGTGATAATTTAAACCAAAGTTATCGATTTTTTTTTACTTTTAACAAAAAAAAACAGAAAAATATCGCAATTTTTTTTTTTTTTAACGAAATTTAACCAAACTTGGTATTTAGTTGGTCCCCGACATAAACTGGTGCTGATTATGTTTGGGGATCAATAGCTCAACAGGTGGTGCTGTGATAGCATTTTATCTAAATTTTTAACATGGCAGAATAGGACAAAAATTCGTATAAATGTGCATAATTAGAGTTGTTTTAAACTTGTGATTGTAAAATTAATATGAATTATTGATAATAGTAGTATGTAACTAGGAAAAAAATTTTCTGCATGGGGGGGCATCGCTTCCCCCCCCAGGGGGAAGTACCCCCCCGGGGGGGATAAATTTTCAAGATGGGTATCTTTCGAAAGGTCTCGTCAATACCTTTAAAACGAATGGTTGAACTATAAATCTGTGATAATTTAAAACAAAGTTATCGATTTTTTTCACTTTTAACAAAAAAAAACTAGTATGTTGTGGCCACCACAAGACTTTCTTCTATATTTACCTATACATATTCAATCAGTAACAATATTAAAAAAAAAAAAAAAATTTTTTTTTTTTTTTTTTGTTAAAAGTGAAACAAATCGATAACTTTGTTTTAAATAATCACAGATTTATAGTTCAACCATTCGTTTTAAAGGTATTGACGAGACCTTTCGAAAGATACCCATCTTGAAAATTTATCCCCCCCGGGGGGGTACTTCCCCCCCAGGGGGGGGAGCGATGCCCCCTCATGCAGAAAATTTTTTTCCTAGTTACATACTACTATTATCAATAATTCATATTAATTTTACAATCACAAGTTTAAAACAACTCTAATTATGCACATTTATACGAATTTTTGTCCTATGCTGCCATGTTAAAAATTTAGATAAAATGCTATCACAGCGCCACCTGTTGAGCTATTGATCCCCAAACATAATCAGCACCAGTTTATGTCGGGGACCAACTAAATACCAAGTTTGGTTAAATTTCGTTTAAAAAAAAAAAAAAAAAAAAAAAATGCGATATTTTTCTAAGTTTTTTTTTCTTAAAAGTAAAAAAAATCGATAACTTTGGTTTAAATTATCACAGATTTATCGTTCAACCATTCGTTTTAAAGGTATTGACGAGATCTTTCGAAAGATACCCATCTTGAAATTTTGCCCCCCCCCCGGGTGGGAACTTCCCCCCCCCCGGTGGGGGGGCAACCGATGCCCCCACATGCACAAAAATTTTTTCCTAGTTAACTACTACTATTATCAACCTGATCTTTCGAAAGATACCCAATGTGAAAATTTACCCCCCCTGGGGGGGGTATTTTTCCCCTAGGGGGGGGAAGCGATGCCCCCCCATGCAGATAATTTTTTTCCTAGTTACATACTACTATTATCAATAATTCATATTAATTTTACAATCACAAGTTTAAAACAACTCTAATTATGCACATTTATACGAATTTTTGTCCTATGCTGCCATGTTAAAAATTTAGGTAAAATGCTATCACAGCGCCACCTGTTGAGCTATTGATGCCCAAACATAATCAGCACCAGTTTATGTCGGGGACCAACTAAATACCAAGTTTGGTTAAATTTCGTTAAAAAAAAAAAAAAAAAAAAAAAATTGCGATATTTTTCTGTTTTTTTTTCTTAAAAGTAAAAAAAATCGATAACTTTGGTTTAAATTATCACAGATTTATCGTTTAACCATTCGTTTTAAAGGTATTGACGAGATCTTTCGAAAGATACCCATCTTGAAATTTTGCCTCCCCGGGTGGGAACTTCCCCCCCCCCCGGTGGGGGGGCAACTGATGCCCCCACATGCACAAAAATTTTTTCCAAGTTAACTATTACTATTATCAACGGGACTTTTCGAAAGATACCCATCTTGAAAATTTACTTCCCCGGGGGGGATTTTCCCCCCCAGGGGGGGAACCGATGCCCCCCCATGCACAAAATTTTTTTCCTAGCTAACTACTACTATTATCAATAATTTCTATTAATTTTACAATCACAAGTGTAAAATAACTCTCTTTATGCCCATTTATACGGAATTTTGTCCTATTCTGCCATGTTAAAAATTTGCATAAAATGCGATCACAACGCCACCTATTGAGCGAGTGATCCCAAAATCTAATCAGCACCAGTTTATGTCAGGGTGCAACTAAATACCAAGTTTGGTTAAATTTCATTCATTGGTTCGTGAGATACAGCGTCCACAAAAAAATGATACAGACAGACAGACAGACAGACAGACATTTTCTAAAAACTATTAATTCGTGTTCTCCATATCCCAAAACATGTAAATCCATCAAAAAGTGGACTTCGAAAATTTTCGCGAATCCAATACTTTCTCTATATTACATATAGAAGAAAGTAAAAAAAAAAAAAAAAAAAAACTTAGAAAAAAAAATCGTACTTTTTTTTTTTTTTTTTAAATATTGTTACTGATTGAATATGTATAGGTAAATATAGAAGAAAGTCTTGTGGTGGTCACAACATACTAGTTTTTTCATAGTTTTGAGTCTGATTCAGTTTCGATTGTGCATTCATCAATTGCTCTCCCCCTTTCCTCCCCTCGTAACCAAACCCCGCGCGTACACACACACACACACACACACACAAAATAATAATAATAAATAAAACAGAAGAAAGAAAGAAAAAGAATTTGAGCAGTTAGCTGTGAGTGACAAAACATAAATTTTTGAATGAGTTGGTTCTTTTTGTGTCTTAAATTTTAGTTTTCACATAAGAATTTTAACAATTAGTTAAAACTTCTGTTGTTCTTTTATGGATGTTTATAGAAGCCCAATCATTTCATATTAATTGTTATTAATCTAAACATATGCTTAAGCTTTTTTATATTATTTTTTCAATTTAAAATTATTTTGCATTACAATAACACACATACTATTCTTTAGTTTTTTTGTATTCAATAGAAGAAAGCATTGAATTCGTAAACATTTTCGATTTTCGGTTTTTGATGGATTTACGCGTTTTGAGAGGTCCAGAACATGTTTTGACCATAGAAAATGTTTGTATGTGACAAAAAGTTTTGTGGCGACTGTATCTCAGGAACTACTGCGCAGAATTGCATATAAATTAATATACGGATGCACCTTGATATAAATTAGTGTTTATCAACTTTTGGTGCCAATCGCTCAACAGATGACGCTGCTCTACAGCAATTTCAGAAAAGGCTATATCTTAGAAACTACTGCACGAAATTGCATATTAATTTGTACGCAGATGCGCCTTGACATAAGTTAGTGCCTATCAAATTTCTGGTGCCAATTGCACAACACGTGGCACTGTTATACGTCGATTTCTGCAATTTCAGGGAAGGCTCTATCTCAGGAACTTCTGCACAGAATTGCATATAAAATTATATGTAGATGCACCTTAACATAAATTATTAGTTTATGCCAACTTTTAGTGCTAATCGCTCAACAGGTGAAGCTGCTATACAGCTATTTTTACAATTCAAGGGAAAGTTATATCTCAGGTTCTAATGCGTATAATCGAACAATATTTAATGTATAAAAAGGCCATTATGATACATAATGCTTATTAAATTGGGTGTATATAGGCGATATGTGGCGCTGTTATACTGCAATTTTCCCCGTGATCATCTGCACGGTAAAAATTTACTTCCGTTGGACCTTTAGACTACCTCTCTGATATGAAAATCGTCTGCATTAATAATGGATAAAAATAAAAATAAAAAATAATTTCCATTTCATGATTTTATATAGGAAAATGTAGAAAAAAGTTAGTTTTGTGGTTGCCTCAACATAATATTTTTTTTTCTTTTTTTTTTCTCCCTGGGGGGAAAAAAGGCAGACTTTAAACTCTTATACTTTTTTTTTTTTTTTATAATGATACATATCAACAAATGTCTGTTAGCTGCAGATTCTGTCATTCAACTTTTGAACACTATTTTCTCAGATTATATGGCTCGTTTTGTTCAAGGTTAAAATTTGCCAATGTTTTGTGCATTTTGTATCTTTATAGTAATTTGTCTCATTTTTATAGCATATAACTTTTACTTTTTCAGTTTGTTCAATGAAACAAATAATATGAAATTAAGTACATATTTTTAACAAGATATCTTTTGTTTATAACGAATACTTAATAGTATCTAATAATTTAAACTCATATTATTTTTGATTAAATTTATTCTAAAGAAAAAAAAATATATATATATATATTTATATATGATATCAAATTTTTAATAACTAAAAATATCAACCTTTTACTACAATCATCAATCATTTGAATGCAACAAGTAGCATGAAGTTGAATCTATATGTATTTTAACTAAGACATCTATTATTTATCGCTAATAACTAATATTGTACACAAGAACAATTTAACTTTAAATTGAGAAAAGAATATAGTATGTGATATTAAATTCATATCATTTTTGCTCAAATTTGTTCTGAAAAAATTGTTATCAAACATTTAATAATAAATAAAGACATTTTTTATTACATACAATTATCAACCATTTGCCAAAAATATTTAAATTATAAAGATATATACTATATTTATTTAGAACTGGAAAAAAAAAAAAAAAAAATAGAACAAATAACAAATAAACGAGGAACGAGGAACCTTTTAATTTTTTTTTTTTTAAATCATCTCATTAAAAATTTTAAATATAAAAAAGTATGAATATTATTCTTTATTGTTCTGAGATAAGATAGATAAAATGTTGCAAAAGATAATTTAAAAACATACCTTAGAATTCGGAGTTATTCAAAATCTTTATAAATAGCATTTTTCCATATCTTTTTTAAATGTTTATCTCTTGGAATCCAAATACCTTCTGAACCACCTTTAGGGGGAAAAAAGCGTTACTATTCTGTATATAAAAAATATTAATATGAGCTTAATGTTAAAAATATATGTAAAAATCTATAGTTCAGACAAATTAAAATACTTATTTTTATAATACAACGATACGCAAAACTAAGATTTATAATAACGTTAAAATTTATACGTTTTAAACAACTTTATAAATTAAAACAAATTCTAAATACGATTGATATTGTTAGAAGATTGCTAAAGCTTAGAATCTTACAAATTTACAATTTACTATTCTAACACATTAAAGATACATGGTAAAATAAAACGACTTTTGTGTCTCATGACTAAATGGGATTGTTAGGTAGTGTTTTGATTGTTTAAAATTTTGCGTAATTTTGTGCAAATTTGTCAATGTACTAGGAAAACGTGTACTATCACTAAGATGACACGTTTCTTGACAAGTTTCGATTTTCCATTTTTCTGTGTGTATTAACCAGGAATTAATATATATACATATATTTATTCATTTAAAAAAAAAAAAGAAAGAAAGAAACTCATGTTTAAAGTTACTAATAAAGTTTCTAATTCATAATGACTATGATTAAAATAGAAAATTGATGAAAGCGGCATTTTTCGCAATGAAAACAATAAATATAAGAAAATTGGTTAATTAATTGCATTATAACCTTGTTCACTGTCAAATATTGCTTACCACGAACATTTTGTTGAATTGTTTCGTCGAGGTTACTAGACTTGTAAAATTCATATTTACCCAGATTTTGAAATTTTTTAGATGTAAACTAGTTATAATATAGAGAAAACATTGAGAAATTTTGTCCTCGTGTTTTATTTCATTGTCAATTCTTCTGACACCAACTTTGACAGTTGTTTAATAAAATATTTGAAATAAAAGTTAAATGCGACGTCCAATAGTTGAGCAACAGCTAATGTTCATTCAGGATTTTTCATGCAAAAAATTGCATAAATAATAACACAATTAACAGCAGATAATCAACACTTGCTATTAGTTTGGGGGGGGGGGGGTAAATTTTTTTAAAATAGTAATTAAAAATTTACATAAAACAGCTGCACAAATCATTGACAAAATTTTATCTAAATGTAAAAAAAATGCATTTCTCCTTAACTTATTCATTTCTTTTAATTCATTAAAAAAAAAAAAAAAAATCGGTTACGATTTTAAAAAAATTAAAATTGTCTGCGCTGAAGAAACCTTAAAAAAAAAAAAATATTTCCTCTTAAATTAGTAATTTAATTTATAAAGAATGAAAAAAAAGAAAAGGTTGAAATGAAAAATTAAAATGCAAAACGCTTTGCCGGGACTCGACCTGAACTTCCTACACTCGAATCAAACACCCTACCACGGGAACATTTTTTCTTTGTACGACGATTTTTATAGAAACAGCTAAAACTTCTAAGGTTATATCTTGATCCATGGAGTGTTGTTGCGCAAATTTCGCACTCTACCCTATGCTTTCGACCATGCTTTTTAATTTAAACTTGGTTTGGTTTCAATAGCAATTTTATTGATTCATATTTTTCTTCTTAGATGAGTTAATCACGTGACTTGTTAGTACGACAGTACTATTTCTTTCAATCTGGCATTTTGCGTCGTTACCAATTTATAGTGTTCCACTTCGAAAATGCCTGCCAATATCTAATTTTACCATTTAATTTCTTACTCTGTCTTAAAATGTTTTTTTGAAATCAGTAAAAATTATTTTATATTTTTTTTCACTTCCCATCGGTGAGGATCGAAGTCACAATCTTCGGACTCGTAGCTGTGTGCTCTGACCACAGAGCCAACGGGTCCTGGCTGAATATTTCCTGATTATTTAGACTAGTGTTTTCAGATTTTTTTTTTTTTTTTTTTTTTTTTTTTTTTTTTTTTAATGAAAGGGTGTTAAAATACAAATATAAGAAGTCCTGTCGTACTACATTAAATTCTGTCATACACAGAATTTCATCCATAGTTTTAATGCTGGCAAAGCGAGCGTACATCGAGATACTGACCTACCGCCACGAGAAAAACCCTGAGCAGGGTTGCTTCCTCAGATCATTCCAAAAGGTAAAGGTGGGTCAACTTTGCAACATGCGATGTCTTGGCACAATTAGCGTTTCTTTGATTCTTCTCCCCCGATGTATATGGCGTACAAGTCTGTGTCATATACATAACATAGAAATTCAGATACAGAAGTAGCGCTTATTTAGTCGGTCTTTTGAATTTATCTTATGCAGATATTCTTTATAAGTATTTTTATTTATACACATGAAATTGAAATTTATAGCATATTATAATTATCATTATTTAATAATAATTAATAAATGCGTCATTGTCTAACAATGCAGATAAATTCATTATTTATTTTACTTTTTATAATTCAACTGTATCAAAAATTCGAGATTTTATAAAGTTGATGTGTATATTAATGTTTTTTAAATAAAAAATCTAAAAAAATTTTAAATGATTTTAATATGATATTATATGATATTTGTAAAACTGTTAAATATGTAATAAGTTAAATATGCCATTTATTCTGAATTTATCAAAAATTTGAGAACACGTTAAGGGTACTGTCAAATTTAAATCCTTCATTCAGGTATTATTATTCATTTGTAAACGCATGATGTATAAATATTATCTTTTCACGATCACAGGAAAATTAATAGAATTTGTCCTATTTTCTGATCATAATAAAGGAATTTGCATTACAATCGCAATGATATGGTGGTAATCTAATAACTTCATATCCTAAAAATCTTAATAAATTATCAATACTATGTTACATATATTTAGATGGGGAAGTTATTTTAAAATAATAAAAGACATAAAAATGCGAAACAAGAACTAAAAATGCAATCAGTATCAGAAACTATTCAAATTGGTCAGTGAATAGTTCTCAAACTACAAAATAACCATCTGATAATAAAAAAAGCATAAAGTGAAATATTACTGTACATCACAAATAACTATAAAGTTATTTATAGTTATCGCTGCTGAAGATTTGATATTCTCTTTGCTTTTTCTCTCTATATTTCTCACCAAATGAATGACAAAGATAGTCGGGAGACGGAGAAAATCACCCTGGAAAAAAGCACCCCTGGAAAATATCACCCCGGAAAAAAAGCACCCTTAAATGAATTGTCTACAAAAGGAGCCCACATATTATTGTATTAAAAATTCCATTATGGTATTGCGGATCAACAGAAAATAAAAATTACGAAATAGAGGTATTTGTAAACAACTCATTCGAATCGAACATTTTTAGTGATAGGATTGATTATTCAATATTATACCTTTGCTAAGTATTCTGCATTTTGTTCTGGAAAAAAAATGATTGTTGAAATGCTTTAACAGGTGTATGGCGTTCGTGATAAATGATTTTTTTTTTTTTTTTTTCATTTCTTTGTTTGCAATAGCCATATATCTCCTCTCCCGCGAAGCAACAAATGGATATACTGAAGCTGTCACTTCTCAAAACTGACAAATATGACAAATAAAAAATTGTTAAATCTGGCAATTATTAAATTAAAAGTATACGTAAATTAAAAAAAGGATTTGATTTATGAAAGTTTTATTTATTTATTTAAAAATTTATTTAAATCTAATTTTTTTTTTTTTTTTTTTTTTTTTTGAGTGTGATCTATTTCAGTTCTAATTTAAAGAAATATTTTTAAACTAAAACAAAGTGCATTTTTATGCAGTAGTTTCTGAGATACAGCCTTTTCTTAATTTGGGGAAATCGATACATAGCAGCGCCACCTGTTGAGCATTTGACACCAAAAGTTGACAGGCACTAACTTACATCATGTTGCATCTATATATAAATTTATATGTATTTTTGCGCAATAGTTCCTGAGATATAGCCTTTTCTTAAATTGTGGAAATCAGTGCATAGCAGCGCCACCTGTTGAGCAGTTGACACCAGAAGCTGATAGGCACTAACTTATATTAATTTGCATCTATATATAAATTTATATGTATTTTTGTTCAGCAGTTCCTGAGATATAGCCTTCCCTTAAATTGTGGAAATCGCTGTATAATCGCGCCACCTGTTGAGCGGCTGATACCAAAAGTTGGTAGGCGCTAATATAGGTCAAGATGCATCGAAATATAAAATTATATGCAATTCTGTGCAATAGACCTGTTAAAGTATTTCAAGAATGATTTTCTTTCCAGAACGAAGTATCAGAATATTTACACTGAGAAAAAATTCTGTAACTGACATCTAGAATCTAAATTGTGGCTCTAGAAAAAACAATTCCATGTCATCCTTATAAATTCTAGTCCCCTTGGAAAGCGAGTTCTAGAAGCCCCTATTAGAATTCTAGAACGTTTGCCTATATTATCGAGGGAAAAATTATTTAAAAATCTCTGCAAATAAATGTGACTACAAGAGGCGAGTTTCAGCAACTATAATCATGGTTATTACCCAGTTCTAGAAAATCAAGCGAGAATTTCTCGCAATACAAAAGATTCAGAATATTCGAAATATTCAGAATATTGATTTACCATCTAGAAATGTGTGAACTAGAAATTCTCGATCATTTCGTCTATTAAGTTTATTGGCGTGCCTTGTGCGCATAGCTCGGAAATCTATATTTTTAGTTAAGGGATTTAGAAAACGGCCACTTATTCCTTCTAGAAGAAAGCGGTATATTTTTTTCTCAGTGTATTAAAGGTATAATAATGAATTATTTATTCTATCATTAAAAATGTTCAATTCAAAATATTTGTTTTCGAATAACTATTTCGTAATTTTTATTTTCGATTGACCTGAAATACCATAATGGAACTCTTAATGCCATAATATTTCATTTAAGGGTGCTTTTTTCCAGGGGTGATTTTTTCCGGGGGAGCTTTTTATCGGGTTGATTTTTTTTCATCTCCCGATATAAACATAATTAATTATAAAAACTCAACTTTGAAAACTAAAAACATCGTGTTATGAGCTATTCTAAAAGTTTCAAATGTCTAGCTTGTCGGGACGTTAGTTAAATAATATTTCTGTTGATTCATATAAACTCTACCGAAAGCATGGGGGACCCGAAACAATTGGCTAAAAGTATTGAAAAAATGCATTGTCATTGCATTCTAAGCTACTCTAAAATTTTCTAATGTTTCGCTAGTCGAGAATTTATATGATTGTTGAATCATATAAATGCTACTGAAAGCAGCGAGGACCCGAATTAATTGGCTAAAATTATTAAAACACTTCATTATCATCGTATTCTGAGCTATTCTAAAAGTTTCAAATATCAAGTTAATCGGGAAGTTATATGAATGTTGAATAATATAAACTCTACCGAAAGCAACAGGGTCCCGAAACAATTGGCTAAAAGTATTAAAGAAAAAAAAAAGTTATCTTATTATGAGCTATTCTAAAAGTTTCAGATGTCCAGCTTGTCGGGAAGTTAGTTAAATAACTTTTCTGTTGAATCATATAAACGCTACCGAAGGCAGTAGGGAACCGAAACAATTAGCTAAAAGAATTTAAATATGCATAATCATCGTGTTCTGAGCTATTGTAAAAGTTTAAAATGTCTAGCTAGTCGGGAAGTTAGTTAAAAATCGATTGCAAGATTTGTACTGGACAAACAAACAAACAAGAAAGCGAGTTAGTAAAAACATGCTATAAAAGCATTTATCCACTGATATATGAACTTTTTCTGGGGAACCTTTTGTTTTCAGGGGTGATTTCTTCCGAGGTTATTTTTACCGGGATGAAATTTTTTCCCAAGGGTGCTTTTCTCCGTGGTGATTTTTTTGGGGGTGATTTTATCCGAGGGTGCTTTCTTTCCGGGGTGATTTTTTTCCGTGGGGCTTTTTTCCGGATCTGTGTACCTAAAATGAAGTGGACATACCCGTGTCTACAGAGATCATTTCTACCCTCAGAGACTTTCTCGTGGCGGTCTATCAATACTCACCACTGCAGTACAGATTATGTATTTATTTATTTGGAGGATATTAAGTAGTAGTAGCTTAATTGCTACTGTTTAATACTAAGAAAAAGTATCATTTGAAGTGAAAATTTTTCATAAAAACAAACCAGCTTTAAAATCACAGAAGAGGGGGAGGGAGAGGACAAGAAAGACTACAGGTGGAAAAGGAAGTATTTTTTAAACTCGCCCGTCGCAAAAAATATCTACAGTCAAGAAGGGACAGTAACAGAATGCAAAAAAGCAACTGTTGCCTTAGAAGTTTTGGAACATGCGACTGGGCATTAATGGTTGGTTTATTTGTGAGACTGTCGAGTATGACCACCCCAGTTTAGCTTCCGGACCGGTCATTATACTCCGCCAGCGGAGTTATCAAGAGCCAACCTGTTCGTCACAATCGACAGCCATTATTATTATTATTATTATTATTATTATTATTATTATTATTATTTTGTTAATTTTATTGTATAGTGCTTAATTAATGCTTCCTTCCATATACTGAAAGTTGTTTGTTCGGAAACAGAGCATCTATGTATCTCCTATGCTGTTTTATTATATAATCTATGGGAGAACATTGGACTTATTTTATTTTTATTACTATTATTATTATTATTATTATTATTATTATTTTATTATTATTATTTGAAATGCGCTGTTTGTGGAATTAAATTACTATTTTTATTGATTAGTTAACCCTTTGCGGCGCAAGACAATTTGAAACACTTAAATTATACTGCTACCGGAATTCATGAACTAAATTAAACTAAAAGAAATTTTAAATATTAAGGTTTAAAAAACTGGCCTTTTCTGATATGTTATAAACATGAATTTTTGCTAAAAAATTTCCGGGATGAATTTTTGCAGCTGGATCTTATATTTTGCGTCCTCGCAGCGAGGACACCGCTCGTTAAGGGGTTAAATGCGAAAAGATGGGTGTTTTATTCGTTTCTCGGTGCTTTTTTCCTACCGTATGACGTGATTTAGACTATCAGTTTTCGTATGATTTGGATTTCGGTAGTAGCCGGTGTTCATAAATTGTTTTGTATTATGTAAATAAAATAAAATAAAATAAAATAAAATAAAAAAGTAATTATATAAAAGAAATAATTCAAGCTTTTTACTTGTATGATGTGTATTATATCAGTTTTATCGCCAGAAATTTCTTGTATATTTCGCGTGCAGAGATAAAGTTGAAAATATTATTTTTTTAATAGGATATTTTTAGTAATATATTACCGTGCTAATAGGCTGCAATACAATAATAATATTAATTATTATGTTACGTGAAATAAGGCCCATCTCTACTCCGGATCATCACCACTAACAAACAACGAGCCCTACGTTCCAAGTAGTGTTAAAAAAAAAAAAAAAAAAAAAAAAAAAAAAAAAAAAACGAAATGGAGCAAATTTCTACACAGCACTGTACCAAGTCCTCACAGAGATTCCTTCCTCAATGAGAAAATATATTAGTAGGTATCTCACTCCAAAAGAAATTTTATTCATGCATGAATATTATTATTAACAAGTAAATACAGCATAAGAGTTGAGTAATTGAAACTATGATTAAGGAATTTGGGTACTGATCTGAGTACGGATTTTAACTGCGTTGTGTTTTAACTATAATTAGACTCACAATTTAATTAACTGAATTCTTAATGAAGAAATATTATAGGACTTAATTTTAAAATTGACTTTGTGTTGGACTTAGTTTTAAAATTGACTTTGTGTTCATGATTTTTCTCAATAATGATATAATTATATCACTGAAATTGAATATATTGAAAGTATTTTCCAAATTCCCAATAGTGTGATCTACGAACAGAATATTGAGAATAAATAATTTTTTTTAAGAGTATGAGGAATTCCCATAATCTGGAAGAATATTGTAATTATGTTGAATGATTAGTGAAAATAAATTGTTCAAGAAAATAAATCCAGCTTAATTATTACATTCTTATCTCAATTTAGAGAAATTAATTTTATTTATTTACTCTTGAAACTCAATTTGGAGTTATGAATACCCACTTGCAACCATCTCATTATGAACCGTACAATATTTAGTACCCGCCTTCTTTTTTACACCGGTCACTTTTTAGAGTAATTTTATTCTTATTTAATCTTAACAACATTTGGAGAGAATTACTCTAAAAATAAAACGGTGTGAAAAAGGGTGCGCTTTTTTAAAGGGCGTTGACAATTGTACGGTTATTAATGAGATAGTTGGCATGTATGTGAATATTCCTAGGTTTTTGTTGCAGATTGAGTATTCTGCATAATATAAATTTTTTAAATAAACAATACGATCACGAAGTTATATCTAGAGGGAAGTAGATTAATTGAGAATATTTTATAGGGCTATTAGGCAAAAACTCTATAAGTTGATTTTCTTCTCAGCATCTAGGCATAACTTATTTGGTGCCTATACCAATTCAGAACAATAAATTAACCTCACAAAAATTAATCATTCAACATAAGAGAAGAAAATAATAATAATAATGCAAAATAAAATTAAATATAGGAATAGAGAATAATAGTAAGATAATATATATTTTCTCCACCTTCCTCAGCAACCAGTAGCCAGAAAAAAATTATATCTTGGCGTGATTTATACAAATATATGTGTATACGCAAATATATCTATATATTAATGTACGATTGTACATAATATATAAACTAAACAAGTACATCATAAAAAAAAAAAAAATGTTCAGCAAATAATTACCGAGTAATTCTTCTTATTAAGCACTTAACGGAGCTGTATCTTTTTGCTCAATTACATTTCACTTTCATTATAAAAAAAAGAAAATTTATTGACTGTTATAAACAGCTACTGTGTAGAAAATTCATCTGATAATGGTATTGTCTTCTGTCAACGTATGCTCGGAGAATATTTCAGTGATATTGTTGTTGGTATGAAATTCAAGTATTTAACCCTTTGCCGTTCAGTGTTCCACTACATGGAACACCTGACTTCGCTAGCTTATCCAACTGTTAAATTCAATTGCAAATGCATAAAAATAGGTTTATTTTTTACATTGAACTTTCCTTTTCATCTATAGATGGCATCACTACACAAGGCAATCCATGATATTTAGCTGGGACGCGTTATTTTAAATCCTCGTATTTACAAGAAATTTTGTATATATATATATATATATATATATTTTTTTTTTTTTTTTTTTTTTTTTTTGTGATACAAAAAAGATTGCTTGAAAAAAGATTTCTATGTTATATCGTTGGCTGTAATCTAAATTATTTATTCCACATTATTTTTAATTTTTTATACAGGAAACATACGAGGAATCGTTGAATAAAATAAGGTGTTTCATCTCCTGGTACACTGCGACACTAGCGCTTTCATATTATGCAACCGAAAACAATGATGAGAGAAGACAGCTGTGTTTACGTACTCTGTTTTCCTCTGTTTGGAGGGAATGACGCCAAGCTATCAGATGCTGCGAGGGAGGGTTGGTTGTTTATATGTATATATATATATATATATATATATATAAAACGCATGAAACTAGTTTCATGTACAAAACCTGCAATGTTGGTTTATGATTCTACCAAAAAAGTGTGACGTGCTTCCAAAAATTTCATGAAGCTAAAATATAGACTAACTGTAAATATTTTTGCACATAGGACTTGTATATATGTATACTAACTGTAAATATCAAATTATTTCATAAAAAAATCATATAACCAAGATTTTTTTTTTGAGGGGGGAGGGGGTGTAGAGTAGCAGGCCTCCCCGTGATGCACCAGGGGTCATGCTAAATCTACTACACAGGTATAATACAGTGTTTTTTAATTCTTATGCAAAATCTTCTACTCATTTACGCACTTCACTGCGATGCTCTTCAACGCACTTTTCAGAGCTCTAATAGCGCAGTGTTCCAGCTGATGGAACACACACAGATTGAAAACGGTAAGTACTATCTTTACAAAATTATACATGTGTACTCCTTTAGACCTAAGTAGATAGTCTACAACTTTTTTTTGGTTGAAATTCCAACTTTAAAGGGTAGTGCACTGTAAAGGGTTAACAATCCCCGCACCCCACATGTTACATACAGCATCATACATAAACGGGTAACGAAAAGATTCGCATCAGACTTTCCGCACTAATGTTCTAACTTTGCTCTGCGGCATCTGGACTCATGCGACGCAAGATACAGTAATAGAATACGCAAGTAACGAGAAACGAGACAAATTCCAGAATACCGTTTCGTTATTTCAAGTCTGAAAGAACACTGTAAAAAAAATAACTATTACCAGCTGCAAGAAACTCTCTGTGATTGGAGAAAATAATTATTTTCTCCAATCACAGAGAGTTTCTTGCAGCTGGTAATAGTTATTTTTTTACTGTGTACGTGTATCTCAGTAACGAGTTTGATACAGCTCTGTTATTCAATGATATTCTCAGTCAATAATCTCTTTCCATGTTCATAAAATTATCGTTAAAAAAATAACACAGCTGAGCTCTCGAATATTTTCTAGAATGTATTACGGAATATTTCTTGTGAAACACATTAATCAAAATAATCTTAATAAGCAAGATAATTTTAACGTCTAGGACATATAACATCGTGCTGATATTAAACACTCTTGATATTAACTCAGAAATGATTTTATTTGGTGTTGATTATTTTTCATGGTGTAATAAAAATCGTTTGGGTATAGAGATACTTTGATACTACGGTTTAACGAAATAGTGTTAATTTAAGCAACTAGCATGAGATAGGTAAGGGGTGATTATTAGATGTTGATTATTATTTCGTCATGAAGGTGAGGAATGGGATTACACTTGCTAGGTTTGGATTCGCTTGCGTATTGGAAACAGATGTTTCGGGAGTGTGATAATTGAAAGGAAGGAGTGTTTGTTTATATTTTAATTGCTTATAGCAGATGGAATTGAAAATGTGTAATCGCATACAGCATAGGAATGATGTTCGGGGGCATTTATTTATTGTGGTTTTATCAAGAATATTGTTTAAGTTTAATTAAGAATAATTTGAGGAGAAAATTGGATATTTATTTATTTTTACTGTTTAGCTTTTCTTCACTTTTTTTTTTTATCTGATTTTTTCTTGAGACTATTTTTTAAGATTTAAAATGAGTAAAGGTGTTAAGAATAGTTAATTATGCTTTTATGTTAAAATTAAGTGTCTGAGAAAATGCATCATTTTATGCAATTTTCGTAATATATTAAAATTACACAATCAACAGATTGGGAAGAAAATCATATTTATTGAAATTTATTTTTCCGACTGAGTGAAAATAAGGTTGTCTGAGGGAGTAATGTCCACCGGTTGTCGGCCTGGATAGCTCAATTGGTAGAGCCTTGACATTGTAAGTCAAAGATCTGGGGGTTCGACTCCCGGTCCAGGCATTATTTTCACTCAGTCGGAAAAATAAATTTTAATTTTTGTAAGCAAAATCTATATTTTTAAACAAGTGTTTCTAATTTTAGAAAACATATTCAAAGTGACTGTTTGTTAAGGATGAGTGAAAAACACTAATGTTCTTGTCAATCTGGAAAATTCAAGTTCTTCGGGAAAAAAAAAAAAAAAAAAAAAAAAAAAAAAACAGTCACTCGGTAGTTTAAAAATTGGGATGCTTTAAAGATGTTTCTTAAAATTTTTTTATTATTATTTGTCTCTTAATTACATATATGGCTTATAATATGAGAATTCTTTTTTTTTTTCTTTTTTTCTTTTTCAGAAAACGGCTCTCGTGAACGTGTTTCTTGATATTATTTGAAATATTCTGTTTCCGTGTTTAAAGGAATTTGTTTAATGAACCTTAAGCTTACACGATTGGGACAAACGTCTGTGTAAAATTTTGACTATATCAGCGTTATTTTTTTTTTTTTCTAATTGAAGAAATTCTAGTGTTAAATAAAGTGAAGATTACTATTCGAAAGCATTGAGACTTAAAAACATGAACCGCATCCACTATGCAGGACACATGTATATACTGTATAGCATCCCGAAAAGATTAGAAAGACATTAGCCATATATAAACTAAAAAGAAATAGGTGATAAAAATAATATGTTGCAAAAACCTATTATAGCAAAGAAAGTATGGATCGAAGTAACATATTACTGAAAAGTAACTATTTATCCCATCGCTAGTCCTGAGGCGAGAGCGATATCATCAGCGTCCGGTTATCTTTGGCTTCTCGCATCTTCTCATTCTTCCCCTCTTGTTTTTCCTAGCATTTTTTCTGCGAATCTTGGCCAATTCTGTAGGGCTTCCCCATTATTTTTTATTGGTTGAAGAGGTTTTATGATTACCATTTGGCCTCATAATTTTTATTGCTTTTTGCTGGATAGGATGGTGGTCAGTGAGGGGATGCTCTAAATAAAAGGTTGAGTCACTTGCTGAATTTTTAAATATTTGTTTTTAATTTTTATTAACTTAATTGTTGATTTTCTTGACAACATCTTAAGGTGAAATCCGTTTTTCGAATGGCGAACACTGGTGCATTTTTATAGGTTCAATTATTATTCTTTTTACAAAACTGGCTTAATGTATTGAAAGATTGAAAATGTCTATCGGCAACTAGAAGGGTGTATAAAATATACGGTATTATAACAATGACACTTGAATACCACACGAATACCACACATAAAAATCAAATATTTTGAAAATAAGGCCTTAAGAATCACGAGCCCTGCGGCAGAATTTTTTTCCTGCTTTCTGGGACAAACCTCACTAGAGCTAATTTCTTTCTTCAAGATGATATTATTCAATAATAAATATATGCATTACTAACTAGCAATAAGGCGAGCTGTTTTGTTTCTAAAAATGTTTATATTAATATCAAATCTGTATTTATTTATTTATTTATTTATTTATTTTAATTTTCATAACCTCATATTAATTTTTGGTAAGAAGTAAGTATGTATACCCCGGAGGTAAAGGACACCATGTCAATTTTGAAAAAAGAGTTACAACCATACCTTTGATGTGCTACAGTGCAATACATTTGTCATGAATAAAGAAATTAGATATGATTTTATTTTCCACTATCTTTTCTCCTTTATAGTAACTGGATATTTGAGCTTAATGCCTCTATATCAATCTAAAAATGCACATAAAGGACATAAATGTGCTAGCTCCTTTTGCAAAATTGACATGGTGTCCTTTACCTCTGGGATACAGATTTTTTTTTTTTTTTTTTTTTTTTTTTTAAGAACAATAAATAAAAGGTTTATAATCTTTACGAAACAATAATAAGAAAATTAAAATTTACCGAATAAGTAAAATGATTCATAGGAAGACAGAGGAATTCAAACATTAATACATGAAAATTTTACTTACCTGCAGCTAGAATTTCTGAAGAAATAGTGAAGAACTATTTGCACTATTTAATTTTGTTGTAATTTGCAATGTTTTAACTAAATAAAACAATTACTTAAAAAAGTAAATCATATTTTAATGTTATAACCACTTTTGAGCAAACCTAATTTCTGATATTTTGGAACAGGTGTTAACATAAATGTTAACAGCGAACGAACCTACCATCCTGAAAATGAGAATAAAACAAATAAATTTTTCACTTCAAAAAACCACTAACCCCAAACTTTCATCAAAATCGTTGCATATATTTATGAGTAAACCTAGTTTCTGTCATATGCTGCAAACGGCGAATTAATGGTTAACAGTGAATGCAAATTTTCCTGAAAATGAGGATAAGTTCTTTTGGTGTTTTACCCCAAAAAACAATTAACCACAAACTTTCATAAAAAATCGTTATATCCACTTCCGAATAAACCCAATGTTTGCCATATATTGAAAACGGCAGAAGAAGGGTTAGCAACGAACATTAATTTTCCTAAACATGAGGATAAGACCAATAGATTTTTCTCACTTAAAATCCTAAACCCAAACTTTCCTAAAAATCGTTTCATATATTTCTGAGTAAACTCTCTGCCATATGTTTCCAATGGCGGAAGAAGAGTTAACAGAGAACGCGAATTTCCTTGAAAATGAGGATAAATTCAATCGTTTTTTCCCACAAAAAGTCCATTATCCCAATTTTCATCAAAATCGTCACATATATTTCTGAGTAAAATGAACTTCTGCCATATGTTGCAAACAGCGGATGAAAGGTTAACAATGAACGCGAATTTTCCAGAAGATGACAATAAGTCCAATCGATTTTTCACACCAAAAACCTTTAACTCTCATTTTTCCTCAAAATCGTTACACACATTTCTCAGTAAACACAAAGTCTGCCATATGTTGAAAACAGTGCATGAAGGGTTAACAGTGAACGCAAATTTTTCTGGATATGAGAATAAGATTAACCGATTTTTCACACCTAAAAACCTTTAACCCCAAATTTCATTACAATCGTTACATATATTTCTGAGTGAACCTAATTTCTGCTTTCGTGCAAACAGCGAATGAAGACTTTACAGAGAGTGCAGATTTCTATGCAGATGAGGATAAGGCCAATCGATTTTTCACACTAAAAAACCTTTAACTCCCAAACTTTCATCAAACTTGTTAGAGCCATTCCCGAGAAACACAACGCACATACATATATATATTATATAACAAGTAATATTTTTAACTTGTTTAATAGAAGCAAAGAATTTAATTTAAAAAAACTTACTCTCTCAATTATAATAAATTCAAATTTTATATTGTGAAATTATTTTGCTTTATTCTTACTTTTTAGCCACTGAAATCGCTTTTGCATCAGGAATTGGAGCTTATTTTGCGCTCAGGCGAGCATATAACGGGCATCCTGATGTGCATTAGCCCAAACTATGTTATGATTGGCACTTGCATAGATGACGAGCGCGTTTTACGTAAAGATTCAATATACACGTACAAGACAATAAGTTATGGGAAAAAGCTTGAAAATAATTCTAATAAGGTAAGTTAGCATACTTACTTCTGAACTTTTAAACTACATCTACCGAAATTTCTGGCGTATAATTCGTGAGTGAGTGAGTTTTGGATCGATATAGTGCTATGCTATGGGCAATTGGCGACGGTCTGGGACACACCCCTAAGGGTGGTTCGGAGGCGTAATTATGCTCCTCCACGGAGGGGGTGGCTTCCCACTTTGGTGACCCTATAAACCTGATATAGATAGACCATGCAACCCCGCTCATTATCTGTTCGCGACATGAACTAGCTTCTTCAGCTAAATGATCATGTGATGCGGATCTGGAGAGAGAGACGAGAATGAACATTATGTTATTTTTTCGTAGGTACGAAAGTAGATTGGGGTTTTTTAATTTCTGTATTGTACACATAATTTTCCTTTAAGCCTTTAGATTAACACATGGTTGGAAAGCTAAAATATCATAGATTAATTATAAAAAATATCTTTTATGAGAAACCGTTTTGAAGAGAGAATTTTTTTGCTTGAATTCTTACAAAAATAAGTGTTTTCTTATGGAAGAATCTCTCGCAAGTCCCTGTCACGTAACATACGTCGCTGACCGTAAAGGATGAAGGTACCAAATTACACCCTCATGTTGAGGACATTCACTATAATGGGAAGTCCTATTGGTGGCGTAGTCTGTCATTATTAGGTCTATTGGTGACCCCCGGATGCATTATTTGGATTGGAATATGGAGGGCATTGCGACCACGATGGATTTTACATGCACCAGCCACCATTAATGTACGGTACACGTATAATTCACAAGTTATATACCTTTCATACAGATTCCGATCAACCTCCCAAGTGAGAACAATCACACATTCAGTTGGGAGGTTTTCTTATAACGTTCTGATAAGACGGAAACAGCTAAAAAAATGTACAAATTGTCAATACACAAACACACACACACAAAAAAAATAATAATAATAATAATAAAATAAATTGATAAAATTAAGAAAAATAGAAACAAATGACTTTGTATAATATTAATATCAAAATACAAATCGGCTAAAAGGCTAAATTCTCCACGTTTTATTAAAATTTCTCATTATAAACGTATGTGTACACTCACTATTCAAAGCGTCCACATTTAACCATAACGATTTTTATTTTCGCAATCATTAGTCCTAGATGTATATTTCCAATTAAAAAAATCGCCAAATTTAGATACAGAATGACCGATATTAAGAGTTTGGAGAGAAGAAAATTTTAGTGAATAAAATCTTTTTGTAAAAAAATAGAACCGACTCCAAAAAGGAACTACTGTTCAAACATCTTCAAACAACTAAAAATGAAAGAAAATTGGCAGAAAATGGAACTGTAGATTGCGCTTAAAAGTATAAAATTATTTCCTTCGACAAACAACCTATAACACTACAATTAATCATAACTTTTGAAGTCGGCGCAAAATTAAATAAAATTTAATTAGTTTTTAAAGGTTTGTCTTTAGATCGGTAGCAACAAATGCTGTTGTCTCGAATGATCCATTTTCATGTTTCCTTTATTATTTTACCACTGTATACATTTGGTCCATTAGTAGCATCTACATAGAACAGTGAACATTCTTCACAATGCGGTATTTATGTTTCTACGAAGTTAGATCATCCTTGATGGCTTTTGAATTTGGCGATAAAAACGTAAGGCAAAAATATACACGCAAGATGTATATTTTCATAATATATATTCTACGATGTGTTGTTTCATATTCTTGATTACTCTCTTGATATACCTTATTAAAATAATCATGATATCCCAAAGAAATTAAATATGTTTGCCAGATAATTTTGCGATTTTTCGTTCACCAAGGACGTCAGATACCAGCATCTTCGCCAACTTTTGCTGCTTACGAAATCTTATTTGTTTTCTTGAATCAAAGTAGTTTTAGGCTGCGTTTTGCAGGTAACAATGTGAGACGTGTATTTTGAATAGGATTTGATTTTTGTATTGAATAAAGGTATCAATTTTTATTTAATTTTGCGCCGACTTCAAAAGTTATGATTAATTGTAGTGTTATAGGTTGTTTGTCGAAGGAAATAATTTTATACTTTTAAGCGCAATCTACAGTTCCATTTTCTGCCAATTTTCTTTCATGTTCCTTTTTGGAGTCGGTTCTATTTTTTTACAAAAAGATTTTATTTATCTCTTTTCAGTGGAAACTTATTTATATAGCAGAGCATCAGAAGACGTTCGACGGAAGTTTCACAAATCACAACTTCCAAGAAAAGTGACATTACTCAAAAAATGGTTTACCCCTAACAGCACATCTCATCCACAAGACATCCTCATGATATCCTATGGATAAAAGAACGTCCAAAGGACATCCTCAGGATGTACTATGGATAAGTGTGCTGTCGGGGATGTCACTGAAAAATACATTAAATGCACCCAATGTGGACAAAAAAGTTACATCTCCATCTAGAAAGTTTTCCATTCGAGAGACAGTTGTGCCAGTTTTATTCTAGTCCAGTTATTTTTAAGTTGATTTTTCTCAAATGCTGCATTTTAAAATTGTGTCACTTTTCTTGCCTTTATTGGATATGACCAAAAAACTATCTATTGAACGAACATACGTTAAATTAAAAAGTCTTTAGAAATGTAAAGAAAGGATACGCTGTATTCGTAACCGAAAATTCTGTTAGGCATATATATTGAACTTTACAGTAAATACGTATCACCCACTGCGCTGGAAATTGCGCAGCGTAAAGTTCAAACAAAGAGCAAAATATGCATTGCAGCTGACGGACAGAAGTTTCAACATCGATACTTACACACTGATTTTACCAGTGTAGCTGCTTGCGTTCAGCAGTTAGAGTGAGAACAGGCTTTTGTGAGTATCCTGTAATTTGTTTATAGCTTAATGAAATCCTAATGAAAATTATTTCAGGCCAAGATCATTACGACAACAAAAAAAATATTTAAATTAATACATCTCTTACGAAGTTATAAGCTAACAAATTTCAACAACAACAACGAGAAACATGGTTTGTATTGAGAAACTCTTCCTTTATGAAGTCGGCTTAAAACGCCTATGCGTTAATCGATGTGACCGCTTACAATAACCATACTTTGAATTTTACATAGCATAAATGTCACCCGCTACGCTACAACATATGCAATGTTTTTCAAGTGTGCACAAAATAGGAAATTGTGAACAAACAAATGCACGTTTTAAGCGTTCTGTTTTTAGCATTGATGTCTAAACTATCTTTGCGTACTACATCGATGATGCTCTGCAATGTTATAATTCACTTTTTTCCCCTGTCTTGAAAAGTTTCCGAGATAGGTTCGCTAACACCACTCTTTTCCACCAGGTGGCGCTTTAGGCGGTTGAATCGCGTAGCACATGTCCACTTTAGTGTACCTACATACCACTTTTATGACTCTAGCTGCAGCTGTTCAGCAGTTAAAAGAGTCGGGACTGACTTTTTGGGGCACCCTGTATTTTCTTTTGATCGTAAAGATCTTACAATGGGACCTATTTCAGACAAGACCTTTACAATAAAACAAAAAGTATCAAAATCGGATCATCCGTTCAGAAGTTATGAGCTAACAAACAAAAACAAAACAAAAAAACATACGATTTGAATTGAGATCCTCCTCCTGTTTGAAGTCGGTTAATGGGCTCTTCCCACCTGACGTCAGAGGTCACATGATAGAGGAAAAACAAATAGCAGAAAAAGTATTGTTTATCTATAGCGATTGCTGAAATATCATATTTTCTATTCTTATTTTTGATCAATCGTATTTAATCTGTGTTATTTTTTATAAATTATCATTTTTAATCCATTTTATATCATTATTCCTCATCTTTTGTTTGCTGTATACATTTACAATCATCATTTAGTTTATGTTTGTTATTTATGTTTATGAAGAACATGTTTAACACTCTGATTTTTGGTACTTAAATCAGTGACAGTGCAATATCGTACTGCGTAAATCCATTTAGACCAGTAACTAAGTTAATTAACTTGTTGTAACACCTTTATGCAATTAAATTAAATGAAAACATTTTAAAATTTCAAATTATAATCCATAAACATTCTACAAGAAGCTATTATTTATTGCTAGATCAGTTAATGTTACAGTTACACTACAATATACAAAAAATCGATTCTTACAGGTAAAAATAAATAAACACATAAAATGTTTTTTAAAAATTATTAAATTTACAAATACAATTACTCTACTGTTTACAAATGTACAATATTACTTTTATTTTTATTTTATATTAAATATTAAAATTTTTGTTCTCAAGAACAATATTTAATTGAATTCGATTCTCAGAATTCGATTATTCGTTTTCCTCTATCACGTGATTGAGCAGACGACGCTGGGAAGAGCCCATTAGAGCATTTCTTACGAAGTTATAAGCTTACAAACACCAACAACAACACATAGCAAGAATTAAGAACACCCTCCTTTCTGAAGTTGGTTGAAAACGACTTTGCGCTAATCGATGTGACCGCTTACAGTAACAGTACTTTGAACCACAGAGTATACGTGCAGGGATTGAACACGGGCGCAGAATTCATACCACTATCATTGTAAGAAAATTTTCTACTTCTTAAATCAACGATATTATAGGTACAGAAATTTCTTAAACGGATTCCGGTATGAATTCTGCGCCCGTGTTCCATCCCTGTACGTGTCATCCGCTACGTTGTAAAGCGTGCAACGTAGTTCAAGTGTGCACAGTGTAGGAAATTGAGAACAAACAATTGCACGTTTTAAGCTTTCTATTTTTAGCAATAATGTCTAAAAACTGTCTTTTCGTAGTAAATCGATGATACTCTACAACTTCGTAATTAACTTTTCTCCCATCTTGAACCGTTTTTGAGATAGAAGCGCTAATGCCGCTGTTTTTCACTAGATGGCGCTTTATTTTCTTTAGATTGTAAAGATGTTATAATGGGACCTACTTCAGACCAAGATCTTTACAACAAAGCAAAAAGTATCAAGTAACCGCATTTTGAACTATATAGCGTATGTCTCACCAGCTACGCTACTACGTGAGCAATGTAGCTCAAGTGTGTATAGTGTAAGAAATTGCGAACAAAAAAAGGCACGTTTTTAGCCTTGTACTTTTAGCATCAACGTCAAAACTATCTTTTCGTACTAAATCGATGATACTCTCCAATTTTATAATTCTTTTTTTTCCCCTGTCTTGAACCGTTTCCGAGATAGAAACGCTAGCATGAATGTCTAAACTATCTTTTTGTACTAAATCGATGATAATCTTCAACTTTCTAATTCACTTTTTTTTCTCTAGAACCGTTTTCGAGATAGGAAAACTAACTCCACTATTTCCCACCAGGTGGCGCTGCAAGCGGTTTAACCTTGTACTGCAGGGCCACTTTACTTACATACCATTTTTATCACTATAGCTGCAGCCGTTTAGCAGTTAAAAGAGCTGGGACTGATTTTTTTGGGCACCCTGTATTTTCTTTAGATCATAAAGATATTACAATGGGACCTATTGCAGACCAAGACCTTTTCAACAAAACAAAAAGTATCAAAATCGGAGCATGCGTTCAAAAGTTATGAGCTAACAAACATAAAAAAAACATACGGTTTGAATTGAGAACCTTCCTTCTTTTTTTGAAGTCGGTTAAAAAATACAAAATCTAAATTGGCATATAGCCCCAGTGTTACTACGTTTATATTTAGAGAAATCTTATCCATACAAAAAACATTTACAACATAAAATGTTCCCCCTTTTTTACGACCAATATTCACGAGGAAATTCCAATTCAAAGTTTTAACGCCCAGTGTAGGGGACCGTAAGCGAATGAAGACGTTCGAAAAAAAGTCTAAAAACCTTGAATTATCTTTTAAAGAAAGCAATTTCTCTGGTGATGTTAATTTCAAAGGTTTCATGCATTCAAATAATCTATTAGATGAGGTATCAAAGGTGGGCCAGAAGCCCCATGTAACACAAACTTAATTTTTTCAAATGAAAACCATAGTTTTTTTTTTTTTTTTTTTTTTTTTTTCCCACAGAATAGTTTTAAACGGAAAAGATCTCTTTGAAAACATGTATCTTTTATTTATTTTTCTTTTTTTTTTCAAAGTAGAGGGCCTCGGCGCCCCGATAGCTATGTTCCAATAAAAGTCTAGAAACCCCGAATTATCTTAATGGGAAAGGAATTTCGCTAATGACATTGATTTCAAAAGTTTCGTGCATTCCAATAGTCTATCAGGCGAGGTATATCATTGATTACTCCTTCCCTCATGGGGACCCCAGAAGCCCCACGGGATACAAATTCAATTTTTTCAATAAGTAATCATAATTTTTTTTCACAGAATTGTGGTAAGTGGAAAAAAAATCTGTTTTAAAACATGTTTTTTTTTTTTTTTTTTTTTTTTTTTTTAAGGTAGGGAGCCCCGATTCTTATATTCGAAAAAAGATATAGGGTACCCCTGTAGTAACTCATATGATTGGTTAAAACCCGAATAAACTACTACGTCAGAAACGCCAAAGAAAAATATTGGAAAAGCATACAGCTGTTTCGGTAGCCTAAAGCGTACCGCCGAAACAGCTGTATGCTTTTCCAATATTTTTCTTTGGCGCTTCTGAAGTAGTAGTTTATTCGGGTATTAATATTCCAACGCCAAGTCTCCTGTTATTATCATATGATAGGTTATTTAAAATTACGAAACTTTCTAAATTAACGAATTCAGAGAAATTGATTTCCCTTCAAAAATTTTCAGAGTGATAAAAAAATAGGGACTCTAAAGCCCCCAAACGTTAAAATGTAAAAAAAAAGGTAGACATGTTTCAAAGCATCTTCTGTCCGCTCAACATGATTCTGTAAAAAAAAGAAAAAAAGAAAAGTTTAATTTAAGAAAATGGAGTTTTTATTACAAGGGGCCCTCTGGCGGCCTTGGGGGTCTCACCAGTGATATTTCACCTGATTGATTATTTGAAAGCATAAAATCTTGTATAAAAACAAGCTTTTTGCAAATTTATGTGTCGGTAAAAAGTCAAGATTTAGTAAGTATTATCGAGTTTCAGTGTATAAAACAAATCGGAGTTACAAAAAATTACAAATTATAAAAAAAAAAAAAAAAAATTAAAATAACATAGAAATTTCATTTTTATAATAAATATTTAGAAGTTTTAGTTTTCCGATAAAAAACAAGTAATGTCATTTATGGGATTTTAATGCAATTATGGAAGTTTTTTTCATTTCTATTGTGAAAGATGTGACTAAATGTCACACAATTAAGCAAAAATATATATATTTAAAAATATGCAGTTACGCCAATGAGCCGTCCATATGTTATTCCTCCACCAGAAATTTTATTTAACAGAAAAATCTGTATTTCTTCAAAGAAACAGCACGTACATTAGCAAGAAATATAACTTTCTTTGATATTTCTGGTGTAAAACAGACTTATCTGACTTGCGGATTATACACCGAAAATTACGGTAATCAAACATAAATATCGAGAAAAAAGCAATACATGTTTGAAAATCAATTTTTTGCCGCTTTACACGATTTTGCGAAAAAAAGTATGTCTTTCATTCGAAAAAGTTGAATTTATGTCAAGTGGGACCCGGGGGTACCAGGGCCCACCTGTTATACCTCATCTGATAGATTATTTGAATGTACGAAACTTTTGATATCAATGTAATCAGTGAAATTACTTTCCTTTTAAGATAATAGCGTGTTCCAGACTTTTATTCAAAAATAACAATCAGGACTGCAGGGACCCCTACTTTAAAAAATAATAAAAGCAAAACATATTTAAAAACATATTTTTCTCTGTTTACACGATTTTGCGAAAAAAAGTCTGTTTATCATTTGAAAAATTGAGCTTGTGTTACGTGGGACTCATAGGGAACCCGGGGGACCTCCTATAATACCTCATCCGATAAATTATTTGAATGTACGAAACTTTTGAAATCAATGTGTTCAGCGAAATTTCTTTCCTTTCGAGATATTTTTATGCATCCAGACATTTGAAGCGCCCTAATCCAAGCTAAACTACTCTTTTATGTGTCTTCTATATAAATAAAGCAAAGATTTTGTCAGCAGAACACATGTGGGTGGACTACTCCTATTTTTTATTGGTCTAGATCAAACTACTTTAGCGACGAAAGTTGACCTTTTTTTTTTTTTTAAGTAAAAACTGATGAATTAAAAAAAATGCTGCATAGATGCTATACTTTTTTAAAAGAGCTCCAAAAACTGTTCATTTTTTGTGAGGACACTATATACATCAAGTTATTAGATTTAAAGATATTACGTTGCAAAGTTTCACACCGCGATATCATTTGATTGTTTTTATCTTAAAATAAGAGTCTAATATTAAACAAACAAACAAAAAAAAAAAGTCTAATATTAAAGAATAATGAATAACTTTTTAAAAATTATCAGTTTTGAAGTTCTAAGAGCTGCAATTTTTAAATTACAGCGTACTTATTTCCCATACATAATCCATTAAATTTGCAAACAAATGTTGATTCGTTCTCGAGAATCATTCACATAAGACCATAGAGCACTGTTGCTAAACGAGTGCATGGTTGGTTGCTTGGGTTTTATGTCGCACCAGTGCTGCGCTACGGGCAATTGGCGACGGTCTGGGATTCACCCCTACAGATGGTCTGGAGTCATGCCATCACAATTTTCATCCTCCACGGAAGCAAAATGTGTGCAAAACGGAAGAAATATTTTATTTAATATAGTATAAAGAGCGGGAGATATAGGCAACGGGTACCCGAAGTGAGGTTTAGAGCGATTTCAATGTAGGTACATATACATACTTGCCAACATACCAATTAATATTCCGTAGTATTGTTGGCCCCGCCTTCTTTTTCACACTAGTAACTTGTTAGAGTATTTTACCATGTTTTTATTAACTTCGGTTCTTGTTTGTATGTATGTTTGTTTGTCAGGGACAAATCTTGCAATCGATTTTTAACTAACTTCCCGACTAGCTAGATATTTGAAATTTTCAGGACAGCTCACAACACGGTGACAATACATTTTTCTAATAATTTTAGTCAACTATTTCAGGTCCCGCTGCCTTCGGCAGCGCTTATATGATTCGGCAGAAAATTTATTTAACTAACTTCCCGACTAGCTAGACATTTGAAACTTTCAGAATAGTTTAGAATACGGCGAAAATGCAATTTTTAAATATTTTTAACCAACTGTTTCGGGTTCCTGCTGCCTTCGACAGCGTTACCAGTACAAAGCTTGCAATCGATTTTTCACTAACTTCCCGACTAGCTAGACATTTGAAACTTTCAGGATAGCTCAGAACACGGTGACTATACTTTGTTTAATACTTTTAGTCAACTGCTTCATGCCCCTACTGCCTTCGGCAGCGTTTATATGATTCAACAGAAAATTTATTTAACTAACTTCCTGACTAGCTAGACATTTGAAACTTTCTCGATGGTTCAGAACACGGTGAAAATTCATTTTTTTTTAATACTTTTAGCCAACTGTTTCGGGTTCCTGCTGCATTCGGCAGCGTTACCAGTAGCTTGCAATCAATTTTTCACTAACTTCCCGACTAGCTAGATATTTGAAACTTTCAGGATAGCTCAGAACACGGCGACAATACTTTTTTTAATACTTTTAGTCAACTGCTTGAAGTCCCTACTGCCTTCGGTAGCGTTTATATGCTTCGACAGAAAATTTATTTAACTAACTTCCCGACTAGCTACACATTTGAAACTTTCAGAATAGTTCAGAACACTGCGAAAATGCATTTTTAAAATATTTTAAAACAACTGTTTCGGGTTCCTGCTGCCTTCGGCAGCGTTACCAGTACAAAGCTTGCAATCGATTTTTCACGAAATTCCCGACTAGCTAGATATTTGAAACTTTCAGGATAGCTCTGAACACGGTGACAATACATTTTTTTAAATACTTTTAGTCAACTGTTTCAGGTCCCTATTGTATTCGGAAGCGTTTATATGATTCAACAGAAAATTTATTTAACTAATTTCCTGAGTAGCTAGACATTTGAAACTTTCAGAATAGTTCAGAATACGGTGAAGATGCATTTCAAAAATATTTTTAACCAATTGCTTCGGGACCCTGCTGCCTTCGGCAGCGTTACCAGTACAAAGCTTGCAATCAACTTTTAACTGACTTCCTGGCTAGATAGCCATTTGAAACTTTTATAATAGCTTAAAACACGATAGCAAGGAATTTTTTTAATGCTTTTATCCAATTTCTCCGAGTTCTCGCTGCCTTCAGTAGCGTTTATATGATTCAACGGAAAACTTAAAAACATGGTGTATAAAAGTTCTTTTTATCTTGTAATTATTTTTCCCTTATTTTATCGTAATCGCATTTGGAGAATATAACTGTAAAAATTTTCTGGTGTGAGAAAAAGGGTGGGCCTAACAGCACTACGGAATGATGGCAAGTATGATATATATTAGGATGTTGGCAAGTGTTTCAGTTTACAGATGACCCCCTATGAGACTGAAATATTGAATTTTTTGACAATACAGCATAACATGAATTTGCATTAAGCTCTTAAAACTGTTTATTTCGTGTGTTTGAATGATTTTAATTGCTATTTTAAAACAAATGTATCTTTATTTAATTTTCATCATCTCATGGATAACCCTCTAAACTAAGGACATTAACATCGAAAAATGGATGTCATAATTGCCGGTAAAGTGGTGTAAGTCATCATTTTAAAATTTAAATAACTCGGGGTCTATTTTACTAAGAGACATGAGGTTTCTTTTGTTTTGCTTCTCGGACCGAGGGCAACATTTTGCTAAATATAACTTATAGAAAACAAGTGCTCATATAAAAATTAAATTTTATCTTTTAATATGTATACAGCCCCTTGCTCAAAAAATTCCATATCTGATATGTACCCTTCATTTGAACCAATTTTGTAACTTAAAGGACTAATTAGGAATTTAGGACGAAAATAAAGGTCGTTCAGTTTAAACGTGGACGCACTGTATAATATATTTCTATTATCAAACACACACACACACACACACACACACACACACACAAAAAAAAAAAAAAAAAAAAAAAAAAATGTTCATTTAAAAAATACCCTACAATCACAATAATTCTATATGCACTTCATAAATTAAAATCATGTAATATAAAAGTTATTGATGTGCACTCGGGTACTGTGATACATGGTAATCGGAGAACAAAGAATTCAGTTTGGGGGACCTCAGTATTGTCTTCTTTTGGAGATCTTTGCATACTTGCCAACATGCTAATTAATATTCCGTAGTATTGTTAGTCCCGCCTTTTTTTTTTTTTTTTTTTTTTTTTTTTGCACACCAGTAAATTTTTAGAGTAATATTCTCCAAATGCAATTACGATTAAATAAGTAGAAAAACACTCTTAAAAGATACTGGTGTGAAAAAGAAGGCGGGGCTAACGATACTACGGAATATTAATTAGTATGTTGGCAAGTATGCCTTTGAAAATGAATCACTAGTGATTTTTTTTTTAAGCAGAAACTTGAATTAACGGGTAAAGTTTTGTTTAGACTATATACTAAAGCTTTACAGAACGCTAAATAACATGCGTAAGAGAATTTGATTTATGTGTCTTAAGAATATTGCGCCAGAAATTACGGTGGTTCTTGAATTAATTTTTATGTTTATAAATTATCTTGTATTTTGTATAAAAATATGTTACTTTAATCCTCAAATAGCCTTAATCCATAGCCGTCAAATTTTACGTTTTTTTTATCACTTTAATTGAGTAGAAAATTTTACTTTATTTAATCTGTTAAAACCCTTACAGAAATATGTAGAAATTTTTTATTAAAAGTTATTGGTGACAAAAAAATTGCTTAAAATCTGGCAGCTGTGCTAAACCGTTCTTACCGTAACTTCCGGCGTATAATACTCAATTCAGATACTATTTTTTACAGATACACTCTAAGATATTTCTGTAAAATTCGTAGAATTGACTGTTAAATACTACGGCCAGCTTCCTTCTTCGAGAAAAAGTTCAGTACCAGAATTTGTAACAAACTGCTGTAAATTTCGGAGTATGGACCATTTATTAAAGATAATTTCCTTCCTTCGAGAGACAAATCATGCACCTTTACTGCCGTAACTTAATTTTTCAGGGTTCGTACGGGCTTTATTTTTTCCCTGAGTCTCACACCAGTATTCTGAAACCATAAAATTCAACTTAATAGAATAGACTTATTTTGTAACGTAAATCGTTGTACAAAATTACCGGTATAAGACTCAAGAAAAAAATTAGGCCCGTACGAACCCTGTTTTTACTGTCAGGAAATTGAACAGTTTTTGCTGTTTGCTGACTGCAATCTACTGTGCAAATTTTTTACAGTGTATGCCAACATTTCTAATTTATTCCACAGCATTTTAGTACTCACTATTGTTTCACACCGCATTTTCCGTGTAGTAGATTTCAGGGTTCAAAACCATTATTAAACGTTTTCAGAAGGTTCCAATTTATCCGGTTTACAAGGACTTTTACAATTAAAGTTCTAACATAAAAGTTCAACAAGAACTTTTATCAAAACATTTTTTTGACTTAGATTTTGACGTGCTATGATTGGGGAGACAGCGGTTTCAGTGGAGTATTCTAGTGTTCAAAGTGTTCAATGGGCTCCCGTTTAATGTAGCAAGCTATTTTAATTCGTTTTCATATTATTATTTTTCTTCAATTTAAATATCTATGTGTTACTTCCCTAAATGTATGAAACTTGCTTTTAAGTCTCTCAAAACATGTTTCGTTGGGAAAAAAAAGTATCTTAATTTTGTAATTAAAAAAAAAAAAAATATTAACAACAAAATAATTAACTTCTACAATTGATTAACTTTTAACCTCAAATATTTACTTATTACATTTTGCCTTTTCATGATTGGGGTAGGGGGATGTAATTGAAGCTAGAGCGATTTACAGACATCTTAATTTATATTCACACATTTTAATTTATTTTCACCTAATGTCACGTATTTCATTTAGTAAGAAGTAACTCTTCCACATCCTCCTTTCTTAACTGTTTGCCGGCCGAACGAATTGCGCCTGAGTATAAGCTAGCCACTGCGCATTTTTTAACAGATGCACTTCCAAAACGTAGGCAATAATAAAGCTTTTATATACATTTGAAAAAATAAAATAATGATATGCTATACTGTTATTTTCAAATAGTTGTGGAGACAGAGCCTGATTAAGGGGGAAGCACACATTATTTATACTTACACCGTTATTTTTTAACAAATACTTTCCTCCTATAATAAACAGAAAATTCTCACTAAAAATTATTTTAAAAGAATTCCGGTGTCTAATAACGGTGAGTAAATTGGATTGTTTTACACCGTTCATTTTTTATAAAAAATATTTCCTCGTCAAAGCGTGGAATTTCTATGACATGAAGTAAAAAATAATTGTAAAAATATTCCGGTGAGAGCGGAGATAATGTGTGCTTCCCCCTTAATCAGGCTCTGTGTGGAGATAATTTAGTGTGAGCGAAGAAGCGAAGTGGGCAAGACCATCAAAATATAGTGGAAATATTCTGAAAATTATACACACAGTATTGCTTTATATTATATTAGCTGTGTTCTTTTGTAAGAAGTTTAAAGAGTTCCCAAACATAAAGCATTTTAACTCTGTTTCTCAAAAGAAAGCAGCTATTGCCAAACAGGGCAATCTCCCCGATCGGTCGTGTACTGATAGTTTACAAAACGGGAAGGTCTCCCGATTGATCGGCAAAGTTTTAAGAGTCAAATAAATCAAAGTATTTTGTATCTGCCTCTTCATTTTCTTTTTCCCAATTTAGAAACAAAATGACTTCGCAGGAGGCTTCCACTAGCAGAGGAATTTTACAGCCAAGCAGTTTTTATAGCAACTTTTACTATAAATATTCTCCCCAAACAATTTTTGTAAAAACTTTACCTTAATACTTTTATTGTAAAAGTTCTCAGAAGAACTTTATAATAAAAGGAAGCATATAAAAGTTCTTGTAAAAACTGTTCCCAAAAAGTTCCTAAGAAAAAGTATAAGTTAGAATGGGAATTTTTTCAAAATAAAAGTGCACACTTATTTTGAAACACTGGTAGATTTCTCCAGTATGTAACTACGATTTAAATAAGAAGAAAATTACCCTTAAAAAAAAAGTGGTTTAACGAAAAAAATGAAAAAAAAAAAAAAAAAAAAAAAAAGAGGTACTGACAATGCTCCGAAATGAATTAGAAAGGTTAATATATTTGGTTATACACTAAAAAATTTATTTAAGAAAATATAATGTTTCAGTACCTCGTATTAATATAGCTTCATCTATTCCTTAATATTTCGATGTTAAACTGATATATCTGACCTGCCTATTATATGCCGGAAATTACGGAATTTTTGAATTTTCAAATAATTTTAATATATGTTTCTAGTAATATTATGACTTTTATTATTGTTTTTAATAGTTTTATGTTCATCAAAATATTGTTATGATTCAAAACAAACTTCTTGTTTCTTAATATATATATTTTAAAAATATTTTCTGAAAAAAGATTCCAAATGAATAAATTTATTTTAATATTTTTTATAAGTATAAATGAAAATATTTCTTCCTTTTTTTTTTTTTTTTTTTTTAGTTTATTCAACGCATAAGGCACTTATAAAACAAAATTAATTTTTATTTATGTTTCACATTTTTGCAGTCTGGCTGACGAAATTTACAACAGAAATATTCTTTTGTAAGTAAATGTTTCTACCTGCGTGTAAAATTCAAAAAGCATGAAATATTTAATCTTAAATTTGCATATTTTCATTTTATTCAAAATTCCTCCATCTACAGAATAATCTTGGATGACAAATGATAAAAATAATTAAGGAGACGGTGGATTTACAAAAAATCAACGAAAACTATATGTTCATATTTCTAAAAGTCACTTTTTAAAATGTGTTGAAGTAAATGAAAGGCAAAGTGAATAGCTCTGAAAGAGTAACTACTAATACAGGTACAGTAGGTAATCAAATTATTAGATTTTTTTTTTTTTTTTTCGATTTTCTAAAAAAATTCTAGACGAAATGGTCTTGAACTTCAGACATGAAAAAATAAATAAATAAATAAATAAAAACCCATATTTTCCACTATTGGTTTAGTTCAAAGCGTAATTAGGGAACCAACCATAAATTGAAGAAAAGCGCGAGTACTTTGGATCACTCTGTATCATAAAAAGCTACAAATGACTTATAACTTTAACACATTGTTGCACCACAGCCTCCTAAACTAGATGCCTTCCGCATGGCTCAAAAACTTGGCAACAGTTCAAGCGGTAGACAACGCCACCTGGTACAAATTGCGCGACTTTTTTATTCAACAGCTACCAAAAATTTTTTAAAGTGGGATTTGATATACATAAAAGGCTAATAGAATCGAAGAAATGTCAATTTTATATATCATATATCACTTCTTAAATTATTGGTGACAGTTGAATAAAAAAAGTCACGCAATCTGTACCAGAGACGCTGTCTACCGCTTGAACTATTTGCCAAGTTTCCGAGCCATGCGAAAAGCATCTAGTTTAGGAGGCTATGGTTGCACTTACTGTGCAATGTTTGTAATTTTTTTTTTTTTTTTTTTGTGGGAATTGCACAATTATTTAGGCATTTATATATATATATATATATATATATATATATGTATTCAAAAATTTATTTTTGTCAAGTTTTTTGCTTATAACAAGAATGAATTTCCATCAAATTTTACGAAACTTGCAGAAAAGTTGATAAAACGCTAGAGAAACATTATTCTGAAAATAAAGTTCACACGTGTAATATTCGCTGAGATATGAGCCTTTATTGTAAACATTTTTTACAACGCATTGCATGAAAGATACAAAAAAAAACACTTATTACATAGGTTGAAAGCTAGATATATTGGGCAGCTTGAATAAAAAGTTCATTTGAATAGAACAAAAATTAAACAAATTGTCGGCAAAAGAACGAGCTAGATTTACGATATTTTCTAGGATTGAAATTTTATAAGGGGTTTTTCACATGGCACGTATTTAATTTGAAGATGCGCATAGAGTAGAGTTATCCGAGCTCCGACTAACCGATTTCTGGATTAACAGAGGTAATCCCGAAAAGGCCACGAAGGAGGCGTGGCTCTTGACAAATGATGTAGATAACATTGACGAATTTTGCGAATGGTACTGCATAATTGCCAACATACTAATTAATATTCCGTAGTATTGTTGGCCCCGCCTTCTTTTTTCACACCAGTAACTTTTTAGAATATTTTTCTTCTTATTTTATCGTAATCGCATTTGGAGAATATTACTCTAAAAATTTTCTGGTGTGAGAAAAAGGGCGGGACTAACAGCACTACCGAATATTAATGAGGATGTTGGCAAGTACGGTACTGTATTTTATAATTTATGTATGTATGCATTGTATTATATTTTTAACTGAGAATATTCGAATATTAATAGATGTATTATTTTACTTCATTGACTACGTTTTAATCCATTTTAAACTTTGCCGTATGTTTCCACTTCGATTTACAACAGATTCCGTGTTATCCGAGTTTTCGATTATACGAGGTAACCTCGATATACATTACTTCGAATAAACGAGATTCTACCGTACTTCAACCAAGTTGCAAAACTTTTTGTGTGCGTGTGTGTGTGAAAAACCCCTTATCGGCTTGTAACGCTAACATATTTCTACTTATATACTAAGATTTGAAAGTTTATAAGGGTTTTTTCACAAAAAAAAAAAAAAAAAGGGGGGGGGGTTACAACATGGCTGGAAGAATTGTATCTTCAAATTAAGTACGAGGCATGCGAAAAACACCTTATGAAATTTCAACACAGGAAAATATCTTAAATCTAGTTCGTCCTTTTGTCGACAATTTGTTCAATTTTTACTTTATTCAAATGAACTTCTGACGTAAGTTGTCCAATATGTCTAGCTGTCAATCTATGCAATAAAAAAAAAAATTCTATCTTTTGGCCATGCGCAGTTAAAAAAAAAAAAAAAAAAAAAAAATACTGTAACTGCTATTGTAGCGAATGAATGACATGAACATAAAATTGAGGGAGAAAAAGTAAAACTAGCTCACAAGGAGCATTTTTTAAATTCAGATTTGTTTTTTAATTTAAATAGTTTTTAAAACTTTCATGTTATTTAATACTGTTTTATTGCAATGCGCATTGTAATGCCTTTGCAATTAAAATTTTATAAATTTAACCAGATCAGTGTGGTTAATAAGTGTAACCTTGTCACATACTCTAGCCGTAGTTTCGCGAATATAGTACCATAGTATCAACTAGATGCCTTCCGCGTGGCTCAGAAACTTGGCAACAGTTCAAGCGGTAAATAGCGCCACCTGGTATATATTGCGCGATTTTTTTATTCAACTGTCTTCTATTCGATTCGCCTTTCATGTATATCAAATCCCACTTTTAAACATTTTTGGTGGCTGTTGAATAAAAAAGTCTCGCAATCTGTACCAGGCCAATAATTTCTACTTAAATGTATGAAAAAATGAAGTAAAATAAATTTTGCTTATTTATGTAGTTACGTATAATTAGCCAAACAGAATTAGACCAATGTTTGAGATCAACTATGAATGTAAATGTTGCCCGCTCGTTTATTTGAAAAGGTGGGTTTAATTTCTGCACAATTTTACTTTAGTTGTATAAAATGGAATCGTTCTCATCTGACCAACTCCATTTTTTCTCCTTTTCGACTATGGTGGACATGCGAATTTTATTTCTATCGGTTTCAGTCTTTTTAAGGCACTGATAGAATTGATATTTGATCAACACAAAATTATTTATTTTACATTCAGGGTGGCCAGGAGCCTCTTGATTTTGAGGAGGATTCGTTTTTGGTCTTGTTTTACGTTACTTTTCGGTATCTCTTTGAAGTTTTCCGGGGTTCGTAAGAACTGTTGAATGAAAACCCACAGTATCGTCTTGGCATGATGCTAAGGGTGAAAACTCTTCATCTTGGGCAAATTTTTCAGCCTTTGAACTACCATTAAAGGATTTTAAGCTATGCCATAGCTAAGTTATAGCTATGCCATCTCTAACTGACCCCCTACCTAACTACGCTAACTAGCCTCTCGTCAATACCCAACATAAGATAGATACCATAGAATCTCAAACATCAGAAAAAAAAGAGATAATGATGCATGCATGGAACAACTGTTAACCACTCCTTTAAATACCTGGGGCCCACCAGCGGCCGAGCGGTTCTGCGCTCAAAGCTGGTAGATGGGAGGTGCCGGGTTCGATCCCAGGTCGCGCTCATCGACCTAGCCGTTCGGAGTTTTTCGTGGTTTCCTCCGAAACTCGCGTAAATACGGGCTAGGACCCCTTAGGAAGACCCCCACGGAGGGCACTCCCCCTCTAGGCCTAGGACACATCAGGAGTCAATCGGCCTTAAATCCTACAACCAACCAACCAACCAACCTTTAAATACCTCCATAAGCAGTGCCTCAGTTTGATCTACAGATTCACTAGAATAAAAGAATCTACGATGAAGAAAATTACTCACCAGTCAAATAATAATAATAATAATAATAATAATAATGAAACAGAGATTGTTTCCTTTATGACGCTTCCAAGCAGATTGAATTTACGATGGATGGTGCACCTTTACATACACTCACCACTAGTAAAATGGCAGCGCTCTACCTACGCTGTGGAAGGAAATAGAAGCTGAGTGTCAATCAGCGCCTTATGCCAACTAACCCCGGTCTTCCTTGCATTATATTGTTAGATTATTGAAATTTATTTTAATAAATTTAGAAGAAATCTTAGCCAAATGTAGATCACAAATTCGAAGCGATAACTATGCCTGATATTTATATTTCAAATTTTTGTAATAAAAAATATTGCATTTATCTTCTCTCTTATTCAGAAAATTCTGAAGTCTAATATTGTGAGTGTGGGTGGCTAAAAAAATCTTGAAGTTAAAATTATTATCACTATAGTTTCTAATGAAACATTAAAAAAATGCAAATAATTTCAAGATTTTTTACAAACCACTAAAATTTTCTCTCGGACCACTAGTGGTCCACGAACCACCGGTTGACGACCACTGGTCTAGACTACAGCAGGAAGTCTGAAAGCACCGGGATGGTGATAATTATTCACCCTACGTTTTTGTGAAGCAATTTTCTCCAATATATAATTTGTGATGAATTAAGAAAAAAAATTACTCTTAAAAAAAAAAAAAAAAAAAAAAAAAAAAAAAAAAAAAGAGGTAAAGTGCAAAGTGTATAAATAATGTGGGTGATGATTCTGGGTTAAATTAGCGATGTTGGTATATCTGAAGTAGTAAAAGTTTGTAGCAATTAGCAGCTATTCCCAACCAATTTAGAAACACCTTAGAGAGATGAATGACTAGGGAAAAATTAATTCACCTCTAAAAGCAGTGGTTAAGACAATAATTTACAAAAAAAACTTTATAATGTCTATTGTCTCCTTAAAATATGCTCAGCAAGAAGATAAAATGAGGAAAGCTGTATTTTAGAATATTGAATTCGCTAACTGAAAATCTTCATAAAGGCGAATATTATCAAAAGCAAAGAACAGAGCCTGGCTAAGATCGTGGCAAACGCTTACCAATGTTTTTAAATAACTGTTTTTTACTGATAATTGACAGAAATTCATTGTTAACACTTTAATGTCCTTTAATATTGATGTATTTTAATATTTTTAACAGTAAACCTCGAATTTTTACATTCCTCTAAAATTATTTAACATAAATTGCATTATGTTATGTGCATTATTTAACAAAAATGTTTTCGTATTCATGTTTAAATTACTTAAAGTTTTTCTTCAGCAGTCGATACGGTAATTGCCACTGACGTATATATATATACATGTATATATACACATAATTCCAAAGTTGCCAACTTTAGCTCTTTTTTACTATCGGAAAATTTTAATAGAACCCTTTTATATATTTCTGTAACATTTTTTAATGATTAAATAAAAGAATAATTTCAATTAAAATTTTCCGGTAGCCAAAGAAGGCTAAAGTTGGCAACTATGTATATACTGATGGTATTTTAGGATTAAACATGAATACATTGTTGCCAAGTTACTTAATTTATTCCGAAGCACGTTTAACCTCGCGTTTATTTCGCACCACTTAATTTATAAATTAATGTTCCATAATATATAACTACGATAAAATAAGAAAAATATATTCTTATAAAAGAAAAGTGGTATAAAAAAAAGGTGGAGGTAAAAATGCTCCAGAATAAATTAAGGAACTTGGCATCTCTGCGAATACGCAAAATTCTTTTTAACCCTTTGCCGACCCTAACACTCTAAAGCGCTCTAAACAGTGTTGCCAAATTTAGGGACTACTTTATTCAGCTTTCACCAATAATTTTGAAGCGTGATATTGGATACAGATAATGGCTAAATAATCTTCGAAGTAATTAACCAACCGTTACAATTAAAATTTACCCATTTGCATCACACGGAAAAATGGAAATATTGTTCTTATCACCAAATTTTTTTACACTTATCCTTTCCTACATAAACCTTAAAATTATGTATATATTTTGTTCTCGAATCGCATTGATTGTAGTATTTTATTCCGAATCGGGTCGTCTTTGTTTTGTTATATTGAATGTAAAGAATTCTGCTTCTACGTTTCACAAAAAACTCATTCAAGGAAATATCTCGGCTTGGTAAAAATACTTATTTGAATATTTTCTATAGCATGCCCATTATTGGTCTAATTTTACGTAAGAGAGCAAAACGCTGCAAACGTTCATTATTAGCAAAGTACAATTTTGTTGAAATTGTCATGAACCTATATTGGGGCATCACTGTTTTGAAGTATGGCGTTTCAGTGCTCTTGTCCGTAGTCCAATAACTTTGCAGTGTAGGTTTTTGCACCATAGACATCAATATAATGAGTGCAAAATAAACTTGCAATTCCTCTACAGAAACTTCTTTGAAACTTGGACTCCTTTTCACCAAATCGGTTAGTTTCATTTACAATATGTTCAAGAATTTCCTTTGTCAAAAACAGTTCGTAAATGTTCTCTCTAGTAAAATTTGCTATGTTTTTATTTACACCACCAACAGATATAAATTTTTGCACTTTAGATTTGTCATTTTTTTCCTCCTACTCAAAATCACTCGCACTTTGATCACTATCACTACTATCAAAAGAAACCGCAGTAAAATGCCAGCATTTTGTAGGTCTAATTACCTCTTCACTACTGTCGCAAACACAATTCTTCATTTTTTTCACTTTTCCGTGTTATTTTACCATGAAGCTACTTCCGATCACCACTTTTCATTAACTGCGAGTCCAATATGCACGGGTATAACATGCGCTTTGGTGATAAGAGCCTAAGCGAAATGCGCGCACGTATGCGCTCTGGTGATAATGGCCAGGTAAAATGCGCGCATATATGCGCTTATGATGCAAATGGGTTAATGGTGGATATTGAATAAAAAGTCCCTAAATTTGGCAACACTGACCAGAGGAAAGAAATTAAACTGTACCGGCGAAGGGTTAAAATAATACATTGGTTTAGAGAAACGCCTAATGGCGGAGTTCGTTCATAGCTACCAACATTACTAGTTTTTAAATAAGATTTATCCACCAGTATCTTTAAAATAGAATATATCACATGTATTTTTGAAGAACACATAAAATTAAATAAAGAAAAAACATTTGAAGAGCTTGTTTCCAAAAGGCGCTAAGTCTAAATTTTTAAAAATTGACTTATCGATTCAAAAGACTCCAAACAAATAGAAGTTCCAAACTAAGTTTAATCGTATTCAAAACAGAGGGTGAAATTCGTGTTTTTTTTTTTTTTTTTTTTTTTTTTCCGAAAAGAATTAAGTCACAAGTATGTTTTGTGCCAAAAGAGATTAAGTCAAGTTTAACCAATTGCAGTGTGCCTTGAAATCACATGGTTTGTCTGGCCTTGAGTGAAGACTCAAAAGTACGGAAATGAATGTTGTTGCAGGTTGTCACATTGAGATTTTTTTTTTTTTTTTTTTTTTTTTACTAGTAAGGTTAAGTTGGAAAGAATATAATGTGTGATTCGAATGAAAAAGCTGCGGTATTATCTCCGCACCTGAGAAAGCGTAAACGTGATCCAAGTCTATATAAATATATAGGGGAGACCCGTGTACCTAGAGCCATCGTGTACCTAGGTCCACCCCACTTTATTTGAATAATATTTAGTTTTAAGTTTTAATATTCAGTTGGGCGAGTAGCGACACCAGTTTCTACATTTATAATCACTTTAAAATCATTCAGGAGAAAGTTTTTACAAGTTACATGTACAAAAAGAATTTACATGGTTTGAAGTAAAATTTTGCAGCTCATCTTCTTTGCTATTTTACAAAAGTCAGTCAAATAATTTTCTTTTATTTCTAGTGTATAATTTTTCTTGTTATATTGAGTAATAAATGATATACTTAATTACCCCTCTCTGAGTGTGGGTTTTTTAGTGGAAGGTATTTTAAATGAAGTTACCGAAACTTGTACCAAAGGCCATCCATGGCCCTAGGTACAATTGCAATATTTTTCTTCTTGTTGTTACAATTTAATTGAAAAACTTTTATAATTAGATGAAGGATAATGTTGTATGAGGAACATTGCTTCAACCCACCACCAGTCATAAGCTTCAACCGTTGGACAGAGGTGTGTTTGGACCTTATAAGATATACTACAGTACAGCCTGTAGTAATTGGATGCTGGCAAATCCTGGCAAACCAACCACTATATATGACGTTGCTGAAAATGTTGACACGTCCTATCCGTCGGTCTTTATTCCTGTGAAAATTCTATCAGGTTTTCGTGTAACTGGCATATAGCCAGCGAATCAAAACATATTCATTGACCAGGAAACAAATACCATACGTAATCATAAAAGAAAGAAATCCAAACAAGCATTAATCGAAAAAGTATATATATATATGTTTCTTGACGCATAAAACATTAGCCCTCGTCAGCTCGTTTTCGAGTTATAAATTCTGAAAGTTCGCTAATAAGCGGTGAAACCACACCTAAATCGATAACACCCCGCCTTACTGAAATAATAAATGAAATCCTAGACAAACTTGTTCTTTGATGCATTCATCAGTTGCCTATTTCAGCTTTGAGATAAATTCAATTGAGATATAATGCTTAAAATTCGCTAAAATAGAATCTAAATATTGATAAAAGTCATGGTTCTAGCAGATTTTGATGAGACTCCTCCCACTCCTTTCTCGTTATTAAATTTTTAATCAAACTTAAATATAGATTTCTCGAGAACGGACTTATGAGGGGTAACGGTTTGTGCATCAAAAATCATGATATATTATGCCCACTTGAATGAACATAATTTAATTAATTTCGATTATTACACTATTGGGATGGTTTCCTGGTGAGAGCGAATATTTAAATTCAAATGTAGCTGAGAGACAAGCTCCCTCCATAAATTTCCCAAAAAAGATTTTCTTACGGAAGAAAGTGAACCAACAATGATGGAACTGCATGTACCTGTTTCATGTCCTGTTGAAATTTTGAAAGCTTCATCATCTAACATATTTTCGTGTGTCATGCTTGAACAGGGACAACTTTTTCTGAAGCAAAACCTCGTACAAAAACTACTCAAAGAAAAGATGTGGCCGTAAACTAGGAAGATCTAGAAATTTAAGAAACATTCCAGAAAAAAAAAAAAAAAAAAAAAAAAAAAAAACGAAAACAAAATATGCTATTAGAATATATCCCCCCCCCCCCATGAAAAGAATGAAAAATTCTGTGTTTCAAATTAAGGCTACATCATGATAATTATCATATGATAAATAAATGTGTTACTTGATATTGTTTCTTTTGTAAAATGTATGTTTATATGTTTATTTTCTATTCATTACAAAGTGAAATCTAATTTTAAGGGAATGGCCCTAGGTACACTGAGACCCTAGGTACAATGAGGTCTGGCCCTAGGTACGTTGAGGTCTGGCCTTTGGTACAATGTGGTCTGACCCTAGGTACAATTAACGTGTTGTACCTAGGGCCATGAGTGAAATTTATTTAAAAACCTTCTGTTTGTCGGAATTTATTATTTTAAGTGTTTATATTAATCTCAATTAAAAGAAATTAGTTCTAAAGATATGTACATATCAGTTTCATGATTTTTAGCAAGTCAGGGGCTCTGTTTTTGGGAACTGAAAAAAAGTGGCCCTAGGTACAAGAGGGTGTTGTACCTAGGGCCATGAGTGAAGTTTATTTTAAAACCTACTATTTTTCAGGATTTATTATTTTGCGCATTTATATTAATCCTAATTGGAAGTTAATAATCTTAAAGATATGTAAATATTAGTTTCATAATTTTAAACAGGTCAAGGGCTCTGTTTTCGGCCATTGAAAAAAAGCGGCTCTAGGTACACGGATCTCCCCTATATATATATATATATATTTAAAAGAAAAAAAAAAAAAAAAAAAAAAAAACTTCAGTCGTCATCTGGTAAGCGTGGAACAGTCGCCTGCAGTCATACTGACAGTGAGTTTTGTAAGGCAAATATCTTCACAAACGATGTTATCGAAGGAGCATTTACAACCATGTACAGTGGTACTGATAAACAGCGACAAGATAATTTTTTGTGTTCTCATATAAAAATTTCACCTAAGAAAACATATCGTCCACGGAAAAATTAATCAAAACTAAGACAGATAAGTATAAAGTATTTTATACCTAATGATGATATAGATGTTCCCGTATGTGCTATCACATTTCGATCCGTTTTCTGTGGGGAAGCAAAAAGAGTTGGAAATGTTGCAAATTATTTCTTCAAGAATAAAACTTGGAGACCAGAACGTCGAGGTGAAAAACGCATCAAATATGATGTTGAAGACAAGAAGCACATACTAAGTCTTCGTTGTCGTTTTAGTCATTATGGGAGAAAAAAGACACCTTACAGAAAATACCTTCCTGCGACGCTTCACGTTAGAAAAATGTGGAAACAGTTCATAGAAAAATATAAAAAATAGTGTTCTTATAACCTTTATTATAATATGTTTGTAAAAGGTTTTTATCTTGGTTCTGGAACACCGAAAAAAGACATTTGTTCCCAGCAGATAGAGCATTCGGCTGAGTGGAGACTAGCTTAAAGAAAGTGGATACAATTTTACTCCCTAATGAATATTTTGAACATTTCTCTAAGGTTGAAAATCTTTTCGAGTATAAGAAGCTGTGGAATATTTTAGATTGGAAAAATTTTGCTCATAGTCGTCTGAAAAGTAAACAAGATTTCTTGATATCAGAGGCAAAAGTACTGGAAATTACGAAGCGAGATGTAGGAATCAAGACAACGTACTGGGGTTCGTTTTGCCGCCACAATATCCTGAAACGTGAGGAAAAAATTCTCCCGTGCGCCCCTTCTGAAATAAAACCAAAAAATAATATGAGACAAGCAAAAAAAGTCAGATGTTTTGAAATTACTTGAAGCTTTAAGAATTAACAAATTGCATGAATGTTTTAATCTTGCAACAATACACCTAACACCAACATAAATTAAAATAATGATAACGATGAAGAAATAGAATTTGTAAATGAAGATTTGTGGTAACTAACTACCTTCCAAAACTGTGTATCTAAAATTTATGCTGTATTTACATAAAAAAAATAATAATAATGGATTACTTTCAAATGGAAGTAAGTCATTTCATTTTGTTATTTGTTTGTGCCAAAAGGGCGTAAATTGTAATTTTGTTCTAAAAGGGGTTAAGTCATTTTTTACTTTTTTTTATTTCTAAATAATTATACTGTCAGGATTTTTTAAACTATATACTTTAATGTTATTATCACCTATAGATTACTGGGAAAAATTACCTTTTCCTTAAATTCAATAATAAATCTTACATAACAAAATCGCGTTTTTTTTCAAGACAGGAAAAAAATGACTTAACTCCATTTGGAAACAAGCTCTTCATTTATAAAAGCATTCTGGTGTGAAATTTTAGTCAGGCCCGAGCTTATTCAGACTAAGATTATTTGTTTTTATTAAAATGTATGCTTTAGCATTAATGTATGTAAAAATATGAAAATAAAAAATTGTTTTTTAAATAATTGTTATTTTCTTTTTTTTTTAAAGATGGATGATTCTTCATAAGAGTGGAATGTAATCTCATGGGAACAGAACCCGATCAAGCCAATCAGGGGCCCCTATCCATTCTTTTCCTCATGGTTTTTACCAGCCTTTAATAAAAGTTCCTTAAATTTTCCCCCCATTTCATATAAAAAAGCACATTTAAATAAACTATTCCCTTTGTAAAGCTTTTGGTTTCGTTATCAGATGCAAAATTTTAATGAAGTGTTTTCAAGAACATTTTTATCTATTTTTAATTACATTTTTTCAAAAATTGTTAACGAAATTTCGAGCCACAATGTCAAGGGCCCAATCAGCCTATACATTATTCAGGCTATGCATGGAAGTGTGATTAAATTCTGAGAAAATACAAAAAAGTTTTAATGTATATAAAGTTTGTTAATAAATATTTACCTAAGAATAGTTCATGTTTATTTATCTTGTTTTTGTTTTTATATAGGTTTAATATTGCAATTTTCAGTATATGTTAATGTCTATAGAAATAGCAATAATTAATAACATACCTATTACAGAGATTTACGAAAGTGAAATGATAAATAAATATTGCCATCTACATGTCACACATGTTAAAGCCCCTTTAAAAGAAAAACTGGGGATTTAGTTTACGCAGGGGTCATACTGTAAGGAATTTTCTTTATTACTATTTTTAATACCAATATCTGTCATAAAATTAAACTTAAAACTTAACCCTTTTCGGTCAATTTGCCCCATTGTTGAAAAAAAAAACAGTTTTAAGACATTCCTCTAAATTACAGGGCTACACAGGCGACTTTATATATATATATTGTACCACTATTTTCCGAATATAAAATTTATTATATATTTATGCAAGTAAAATGCAGAATTTCCTGTATAAATATACTATTATAAATTGTTTGCCTGGAAATAATGACAATAAAAGAATTACAAAAAAAAAAAAAAAAGGTAGCCTGTTAGCAGCCCTGAAATCAATACATTAATTTTAGAAACTTTATTGTTAGAGAATGTATTAAGTGTTAAGTGCCCTGAAAAAAGAACGGTTTGTAAGACCCATGTTTTATATTTTGAAGCGAATTTCATACCTTTTTGAAGTTAAGGTTAACTAAATGTAATATACATACAACTTATTTAAAAAAGTATTTTCGATTTATTGAATCGAAATTCAGTGAGATTGTCGCTACAGTGTTACCAGATTGGGAATTTTTTTATTAATTTATTTAATTAATTTAATAATTTATTTATTTTTTTTTTTTTTAATTTCCACCAACAAATTTTAATTGTAACAGTTGCCTAATCATTCCGAGATTAGTCAGGGGAAATTTAGCCTTCCATACACAACAGTGGCCAGTGAAGTGGTTAATCGTCTATTATATATATCCGATATCACTTCTCGAAATTATTGGTGAGAGTTCAATAAAAAAAGTCCCAATCTGGAAACACTGTGTCTCTGTAACCAAAGAATGAAACATTTACCTCAATTTGGTGCTTAATGTGAGTTATAGCCAGGATTCTCACAAAAAGAAATTTGGAAACCACAAATTTTATATAGTGGAGAAAACTAGGGAGACTTGGCCCAGTTTTTAGTTTTTCATATTTTTCGTATAACAGTAGGAGCTGAATAAAAAATATGAGCAAATAGTCTGTTATTTTGTACATATTATGACTAAAAACGATAGCATAGTTCTTACTAGAAATGCTGAAAAAAAAAAAATTCCTTAAGTCAGCACATGGGTCAAGTGTCCCTAAGCCTAGGGAGACCCACCCCCATCTAATTTCGCCGTAAGTTGTCGTAGAAACATGCGGCTAGTACCAATCGATTTGTAATAACGTCTAGTTTATAATGGTATAGTTAGATTTTGCTTAGGGGATCGTCTACATACTAAAACTGGCATAAACTTAATTTTTTTCAATAGTAACCCCAATTTTTTTTTATAATTTATTTGAATTCTTTGGATCAAATCATCGCAGAAAATGGTATAGTTTATATATTTTGCTCAATTTTTCATAGAGTTATAAGCTGTCAAAGTATGGAGATGCTAATGTTAAATGAATGTGACAAACATTAATTCATATCTTCCCAAAAAATTATTATATTCAAATTCTGTCTTTTTTTTTTTTTCTTTTATGCGTTAGAATGAAGCGACCCAAACATATTACAAGCATATTTTTGACAAAAAAAAAAAAACATTTTTTGAATTATGAAAATTATTAATAAATTCATATTTGAAAAAATTATGAATTATGACCTATGTTAATTTTTGCACGAATAGAACAGGTATCATCAAAAACATGGGTTTCCAAAGTTACAACTCGTTCCTAACATTATTTTTTGAGTTACAGTGATATTTAATTTTTTACTGCTGTTAGGGGGCCATCACTTGTTATAATTTGTATCCTCTGTGAGTAAATATCTGTATATATTTTGACGAAAAACTATTTTAATTTATATTTGTTATTCTAATTGCTTTCCAAGCAACATTTCGTTATTTATCATACAAATTGGCTAGTTTTTATAAAATTATCGCAATGCAGGCGAGAGATTGTGAAAGAATTCCAAAAGAAATGAAGCCCCGCCTCCATATCGCGGAAACAATATTAAAAAAACTAGTTTACATATTCGTATTTGACTCTATATATGACGCTGGTATGCATAAATATCAATGGCATTTACTACATCGAATGCTGAAGACAAAATTTAAATGATTTAATTGGAAATATGTAAAAAAATTTTGTTTTATAATGTAAAGTTTTAGAAAATTGTGTAAAGGCGTGACTTCCGTTGCAAAAAGGGATATACTCGATCCTGAAATGTCAAGTCTTTCTTTTAAATATTACATAAATTTTCCTAGTTTATTACATAAATTTTCCTAAAATTCTATTTTAACGCTGTTGTTCCTTTTTTTTTTTTTTTACTTGAATATTCTAGGGTTCGTACACACCTCAAGTTAAATGTCATGATTTAGGAAACGCGGTAAGGCAAAGATTATTGTTTGAAATAGGAATATGCAGGGAACAATCTTTTTTTTTTTTTTTTTTTTTTTTTGTTCTTTTAATTATTATAATTAACATTTAATAATTTTTATAAGATTTTTTCAAACGAATTTTCTGCTTAAATTTCGTTGTGACATTTTCACATTTGTTTACTGTACCGTTTGTAAGCTAATGTTATTTAAATTTTATCGCATGACGTAACATAATATTATTATTATTATTTTTTTTTTTTAAATACAAATCAAACAGTGAAAGATTTTTTTTATTATTATTATTAAATATATTATTGAAACAAAGCGCAGTATTTAAGTTAAAATACATTTAAAAACAAAATATACATATAAAAATAATTAAAATCTAGACGTTTCGAAACCCGTCCGGGTTTCCTCTTCAGTATCAATGACAACATAATATGCAACCATTACATGAATACCCAAAGAATTTAAAGAAGTACTGTCCGTTTTCGTAAACCATGTCTACCTCTCGCGGAACGATCCTACTCGGAAAAGGGGTGATGCGTTGAATGAGATGGGCACTTAGCCAAATGCGCTTTTCGTTCTACACGTGTTCGTTTTCTTTTTATGAGTCTTAAATTTTAATTAACAATATTTTATTTAATGTAATTTATATGACAATATGCGCGAAAAATAAAAGGTGTAAAATAATCATGATAAAAAAATCTAATGATTTGATTTAAATACGATTTTCTGTAAATTTCTGTAAAATAGAGATCCAAAAATATGGTATTTTTATTTTAGCAGTATAATTTAAAAGAAAAAAATATATTACTTTTACTACAGGTAAAGTCTACTGTAAACGTTGTTCTTTTTCTCTTCTTTTATTAATGAATTATGTAAATTTTACCTAATTTAAGTCATTTTTAATTAATTTACTACTATAATCAGTGCATGAAACAAGTGTTCAGGTATGACAGATATAGTACGAATTTAGAGATCAAGTAAGCAAATAAAAATAATTTTAACTGAAAAAAAAAAAAAGAAGAAGAAGAAAGAAAACAGGCATTTACTTTTAAGTTTACGGATTTTATTTTGCATCGAAGAATAAAACTGATCTTCTACACTTATTTAAAAATTACAAGGGGGAAAAATCAGCATTTTGCCTTTATACGAATATAACGAAGAAGTATCGCCTCAAAATTCAATAATGTCCTGAAAAGAAAAAAAAAGAAAAAAGAAACCGCACACTCGTAAAATGTAAACATTCTCTCATCTTCTACGCTTCTACCCTATTTTAACAAAATCAATGCAGACCTCACGCATGCGCATAGGTGAGCAGGGTCACAGCTAACGAAAACAAACAATACCGAATATTGAGGAGCAAGTGCGCATGCTTCACTGATAATGTGGAGATGCCTGGCAGTGTGCCAGCTCTCAAGGAAAATACGTGATTTATAATTATCAAAACCAGAATTTAGAATTTAGAACCAGAAAAAGTATTATGAGGTTTAAGTAATTTAGAAATAAATGTTGAAGGATAACCAAAATATGGCATAGAAATATAATTGTTCTTATTTATAAGAACAATTATATTTCTATTCCATATTTTGGTTTTCCTTCAGAATTTAGTTAGAACAATTATATTTCCATGCCATATTTTGGTTTTCCTTCAGAATTTATTTCTAAATTACTTAAACCATATAATATTTATACTGCTTTCCGGCCGATTAAACAATTAAAAAACATTCTTTTTAACTTTAGACCCATAACCCCTTCTCTGGATCTAACTGGCATAATATATTTAATTCCTCGTAAAAATTTGTAAATATGTTTATATAGGTGAAACTGGCCGTACAGCAAAAATTAGACTACAGGAGCACAGACGATCTTTTAAAAATTGCAACCAAAATTCTAAAATTGTAATCCATTCAATAGAAACCGATCATATTCCTGACTTCGATAATATGAAAGTTCTAAATTCTGGTTTTGATAACTATAAATCACGTATTTTCCTTGACAGCTGGCACACTGCCAGGCATCTCCACACTATCAGTGAAGCATGCGCACTGGCTCCTCAATATGCGGTACTTCTTTAAATTCCTTGAGTACTCATGTAATGCTTGCATATTATGTTGTCATTGATACTGATGAGGAAACCCGGACGGGTTTCGAAACGTCTAGATTTTAATTATTTTTATATGTATATTTCGTTTTGAAATGTATTTTAACTTAAGTTTTGTCTCGTAAATAAAATAGTTTTTGTTTTTAGTATATATAACTGAGACGGTTTGATGTTTGTGTACGTTAAAGCACAGTATTATTTATTTTCGATTATCTAATCACGTCGTACAATTCACATTTATTATGGAAAAACAATTTAAAACAATGTAATATGTCTTATTACTTTTAAAAATATAGATCTTACACATTTAAAATTAAGAATTCAAATACAGTAGACAACTATATAACGGCGGATATTCGTTCTGGGCAATAGGAAATCATTTTATATGGGACATATTTTATCAGACCAATTTATGCAAATTCAGTCCAACAGTGAAAATTTTTATTTAATTTTGTTGTTTTGTTTTGTTTTTTATTGTTTTCTAAGTAAGGTTTAGATGTTTCTATACAAATTAGTCTATTTTTGTAAGATTAACGCATTCCAGGCGGGAAATTTTGATTGCATTCCAAAAGGATAATATACACCACCCTCTGGCTTTTTCTGAAACACTACTTTACTTTGAAAAATGTTTCTTGTTTCCTTAATTTTATTTATTTAATTTTTTTTTTATTAATTAATTTATTATTATTATTATTATTGACTCTTTATAGAACTCTAGAATATATAAACGAGTGAAAGTTGCCGTTTTGATTGTTGATGACAAAATTTCAATTATTTAACACTTTTGTGACCGCTGACGTAGGTTCACGACGTTTGAAAATCTTTAACTCCGCCAATTGACGTTTCTTTCAAAATTTTTATGCATTATCTTAAGTATATAACCAAAATTCATATTTTTACAATGAAATATAAAATGGATACAACTACTTTAATTTAAAAAAAAAAAAAAAACATAATTATAATGTATATCCATTTTTAATATAAATGCAAGTACAGAAAATTTTGTTCTGAAATATTGTAACTTCGAAGATTAACGCCCACAGGCGGATCAACTGTCAAAAAGACAAAAGCATGCGGTCGCGAAATTGTTAATCATGAAGTTTGTTAACCCCTTAACGCGCGCTGGCCTCGCTGCGAGGACGCAAAAATTACGATCCAGCTTCAAATATTCATACCGGAAAATTTTTAGCAAAAATTTACGTTTATAACATATCAGAAATGGCGGATTTTTTAACCTTAAAATTTAAAATTTCTTTTAGTTTAATTTAGTTCATGAATTCCGGTGGCAGTGTAATTTAAATGATCCGAAATGTCTTGCGCCGCAAAGGGTTAAATAACTTCATGTTTTAGAGAAATGTATGAAGGCGTGACCTATTACCCCAAAAAAAAAATTATATTGAACCTTATCTCCTTTTTATTGAATTTTAAATATCCTTTCTCAGATTTTAGCTTAAATCTTGTTATCTATAATTTTGTATATTGTATGTTGTAGGTTTGTACGCCCCAAATTAAATGTAAAACTTTTTAGTAACAGTTTCATGCGGGGCTTACTGTATAAAATAAAAATATACCAAAAATTATATAAAAAAATATTTTTTTTCTTAAACATTAAACACTTTTTTTTTTTTACTCCTATTATTATTATTGTTGTTATTATCATTATCACTATTATTCTTTTATCTTGCTATCTAGATTTTTGTAATTCAACGTTGGAGGGTTCATATGACTCAAGCTATTTAAATTTTTACGTATGAAGTGACGCATTAAACTAATGTACGTTTATTAAATATAAACCACTAAAAAAAAAATTATTTTATACGTAAAGACAGTACATTTTGTAAATCAGTTTCGTTTTTTGTTTTATTATTAAAATTTCTGTCCTTTTTTTCTGGTGTGAAACGTAACAAATAATGTCTATTTTGTAGTAGATCACGATTTATTTTTTCTTAATGTATAGCCGGACCCCTAATACATTTTCGCTTGTATCTCTATCTACAATTCATTTAAAGTATATATATAGGTATATTTTCCGAACTGCCTTGATCTCAGAAATATGAATATGAGGTCAAAAATAGGGGTTGCCATTGAAGAAAAATGAAGTTGATGCCTGTTCTAATATGTTGATGACCCCTTAAGCAAAATCTAACTACACTATTATAAACTAGACGTTACTACAGATCGATTGGTACCAACCGCATGTTTTTACGATAATTTAGAGCGAAATTAGGTGAGGGGTGGCTTTTTTTTTTTTTTTTTTTTTTTTTTGCCGACTGTACAATCAATATACTATGGATACAACTACTTTGGTTAGAAAGAATGTAATTATAATGTAATATCCATTTGTAATATAAATGTGAATACAGAAAATTTTGCCCTGAAATGTTATAACTCGGGAGAATAACGCCACAGGCGGGCCTTACTGTCAAAAAGACAAAAGCTTGCGGTCGCGAAAGTGTTAATCATTGAGTCAAGTCTCCTTAAGTTGCGTTGCTTTGTTAATCCTAATTTTTAGCAACTTGCATTACAGTTATATGAAGCTACTATATACCAATAGGTAACTAAGACAGTGACTAAAACAGCTATGCTTTTCCAGAGCTGTCAACCTAATCCGGCAAATTGTTTGTACCGCTCCTTTTTCTACACCACTTAATTTTTAGAGTATTTGTTTTCTTAACCCTTTGCGGCGCAAGACATTTCGGATCATTTAAATTATACTGCCACCGGAATTCATGAACTAAATTAAATTAAAAGAAATTTTAAATTTTAAAGTTAAAAAATCCGGCCATTTCTGATATTTTATAAACGTAAATTTTTGCTAAAAATTTTCCGGGATGAATTTTTGAAGCTGGATCTTAAATTTTGCGTCCTCGCAGCGAGGACAGCGCGCGTTAAGGGGTTAGGTCATCGTAAATATATATGAAGAGAATTACTCTAAAAATTAAAAGTGGTGTAGAAAAAGGGGCGGTACTAACAATTTGCCGGATTAGGTTGGCAGCTCTGCTTTTGAAGTTGGCTTGCCCCAAAACTGGAAGTTCAAATTTAACATAGTCCAAGATCTTCAAAATTTACTCGTAGGCGAGACGTATTAATCCTGGTCGTTATATTTAACGCCTTGGCCCACCCGTTCCCACTCTTCGATGTCTTTTTCTAGTCAATTTTGTCCTTTTATTACTTCCGGTGTCAGCATTTTTTTTTTTTTTTTTTTTTTAACACACTGTGAGTTTTTTGGTTTTCGTCCCATGCTATTTCTATGGGTTTTTTGCTTTTTTTCCCCTCTTTTTCTACATTCTAAAGTACGGTGGTCACTGATGATTCTGCAATGGCTGTTTCCTGCAAAATGCTATTGTATGATTAGTCATAGGAAAAACCCTCATGTCTCAGGTCTTCCTTATACGGTTGGAAGGAAAGCCCTGTCCTATTAAATTAAACAACTGACACCGGAAATTTCCACAGGACAACATTTGAATAACTTTTAAGAAAGTGTTTAAATACCTTGTTGTACAGGTTAAACTATTGGTGTCGGTTTTATAATTCAGTACGACAAAACTTTCCCTCCGCCCTAATATATACTACCATACTTCAAAGAGTTAAAAGTTGCATCGTTACAAAATATGAATTGTCATTTTAAACCTAGCAATACATTAAAAGTTTAAAAAGAATATGAACTATCTTCATAAATTTACTAAAAAACGTAATAATAAAAAATATAATAAAAATAAGCTAATAAGTTTTTTAACAAAAAGTTATGCAAAAATAAAAAAATAATAAATAAATAAATAAAATGCATCTCCAACACGGCGAAAATTTTTTTTAAGTCGCCATGAGGATCCTATACTAAAGCTGTGTGTTGCCTGCTAAAGTACAAAAACTGTGTCGTCAAAAAAAAAATTTTATTTTGAAACTTTTCTTTAAATTACTCAGGTTTAACTATCATTATCTTTTCATTCCACAATATTAATTTGATTCTAATAATAATTTAGCTCCTGATGAATTAAAATTTTAAATTGGGTGGAGTGAAATTGGTTTAATATTTCAAATTTTAAAAGTAAATAAGAAAAGGTATAAAGTGTGAAATTTTCGCACAGATATGCTTATTATTAATAAATTCATATTTCAAAAAATTATAAATTATGGTCTGTGTTAAGTTTAGTACGAGCAAAATAAGCATCATCAAAAGCGTTGGTTTTAAAAGTTACAGCTCATTTCTATTATTAATTTTCAAGTTATATATATATATATATATATATATATATAATTTGAATAATTTAATTCCTTTGCAACACTCAGCAAATGAAAGATAGATGAAAATACCAACATATGAAATTTTAAATGAGATGTATTTCGAATAAAATTATTGTCACGATGATAACTTAATTTGATTACACTGATTAGTAAAAACATGTTAATATATATATATATTTTTTTTTTTAATATGGCATTAAGGGACGGACTCATGTTATCATTTGCTAAACATTCTGCTTGAAAAGTTTTAAAGCTTCCTTTTTAAAGTTTATTTTTATGTTTCAAATTATATGTTTTTTATTGTTTTCTCAGCAACGTTCCGATGTTAATCCAAACTAACTAATTATTGTAACACAAACACATTGCCGGCGAGAGATTGTGATCGCAGCCCCAGAGTCCTGTCCTTAGACATTCCCAGAGCTGCCAACCTAGTCCGGAGGATTGTTAATACCACCCCTTTTATCATACCACTTAATTTTTAGAGTAATTATCTTCAAATGTATTTACAACGAATTGAGAAGAAAAATACTCTAAAAAAAGACTGGAGTGGAAAAAGGGGTGGGTACTAACAATCCTTCGGACTAGGTTGGCAGCTCTGCATTCTTTTAACACAATACTTTCTTTTAAATAAGGATTTTGCGTAGTCCAGGGGTGAAACTACCTAACATGGAAAAACCTTGAAAACTACTACTTCCATGCAGATAGGGAAGACTTATTAATGATATATCATATGGCTACCTATAATCACAACTGCCAATATTTTAATTTATTCCGGAGTACTTCTAGCCCCGCTTTTATTTTGCACCACTTTATTTGTAGAAAAATTTTCTTCAATATATAACTTCGATAAAATAAGAAAAAAAATACTTAAAAAAAAAAATAAAAAAAATAAGTGGTACGAATTAGTGGCGGGGCTAAAATTACTCCGGAATAAATTAAAATATTGGCAGATATGCCTATAATAAGTAACATATTGAGACATTGGGAGTTCTTAATATATTACGAGGCAAATTAAACATTCAAAATGAAAAAATTCTATAAGAAAAAAATAATTTAACGTAAATTTCAGAGACAATAATCAGGGCTCGTACTCTCCGCCCTTTTTTCAGGACACTCTCATGAATGATTTTTTTTTTTTAAATTTACTGCTACCACTAATTTTATAAAATCTGTAGTGATAAGTATAAAGGATTTAAGTCCATATTCTTGATTTTTCAGGAAACGAAAAATAAAGTTAAAGTAACTAAAAACTAATCAGAAGAATCTATTATGGAAAAAGGGATTAGATTGATTTATACCCTTTATACCATTCAGTGATTGTTAATCTTAATTTAATGAAGGGAAAAAATTGAATTAAATATTTTATACTAAAGATTAATGCTAAATTTCTGACTTGAATCTTTTTTTACCAATGGATTTTCTCAAAGACTAAATGACATGGATTTAAATCCCTTATACCAATCGATAGATAATTTTTTTCTGAGTCTGACTATGTACTTAACTCAAAATCGACATTTTTGGACTTAAATCTTTTATACTTATCAGTACAGAAATAATGTCTACCCTGTTTAATCATGGCACATTACTATAAATATACCTGAAGTATTTTTGAATGAAATTAGTAGTGGCAAAGCAGGCAGAAATTTCTCCTCTCTGAGAGTGTCCTGGAGAAAGGGCGGAGAGTACGACCTCTGCAATAATTTAACGTGAATTTCAGAGACAGCAAGATTTTTTAAAACCGTGAATACAGGGGTAGCCTCTGAAAAGTTTCACCCCTGATATTCGTGTTTAACTTTTTATGTGATGTCGGCATATAAAATCGCATCGAATTTTCATAAAAAATTTAAATTGCTTAATCACGAATATGTAAAGCCGTTTTGTTAAATAAAATTTTAGAGGAACACGTAAAGCCGTGGCTAGGAACATTCCAAAACATTTCCGTTTATTGTCTGAGTGACTATATATATATATATATATATATATATATATATATATATTCGTGCAAGACTTAATTTTATTTTATTTTTAAATATATCGATGGAACCCTAATGCATATTTATTTGTAACTCTACCAATAATTAATTTAAAGCAAACAACCTAATACATTTTTTGTACTCATGGTTTGTACAATCCTTGAATTTTCTTCAACACTAATATTATTTAGCAATTCTGAATATAAAAAAAGCCTTAAACTTTAAAAGGAAATATGCTGTAAAAAAAATACTGGCGGAAGAGTCTTTGAAAAAAGCCGTGTCCACACGAACTATGGATCTCAGAAACTCTAATATGGAATCAAAAATGTTACCATTTGACAAAAAAAAAAAAAAAAAAGAAAGAAAGAAAGAAACTGATGCACATTTTGATATGTAGACGACTTCCTAATCAAAATTTAAGTACAGAATTAAAAACTAGACATTATTGCCAATCGGTCGGCATCATTCGCATACTTATGTGAGTATTTGCAGCAAAATTAGTCGGGGGGAAGCTGACCTTTTTGTTTCTTTTTCTTTTCTTTTCTATTTATTTATTTTGACTGCAAATTTACAGAATTCTTTTTATCAAATAGGATACTGATTATTAATAGAAAATATTAGTGGAAGCGGAAAAATTTCTATATATGACTGCAGAGGTCGCTGTCACTTTTATTCATACCACTATTTTTATAAAGCAATATTTCTATTATTCAGTCGAAAACAGGCAGCAGATGTCCTCAATTGAATAATAGAAATATTGCTTTATAAAAATGGTGGCACGAAAAAAGTGACCGCGCCGCAGTGTTGCAATATTGGGGACATATTTTTATTCACCACTAAATATTAATTGTAACGGTTGTCTACTCAATTCGAAGATTAATCATCTATTAAGTAATCAAGTATCACTTCTCAAATTTATCGGTGCCTATTGAATAAAAAATGTCCCTAATCTGGCAACACTGCCGTACCGACCCCTGTGACAGACATCACAGCTGCCAATATTTTAATTTATTCCGGAGTACTTTTAGCCCCGCTTTTATTTCGCCCCACTTTATTTATAGAAAAATTTTCTTCAATATAATAAGAAATCTTCGATAAAATAAGAAAAAATTACTTTTAAAAAATAAGTGGTACGAATTAGAGGCGGGGCTAAAACTATTCCGGAATAAATTAAAATATTGGCAGCTATGACTGGCATTACATTTTCTATTAAATAGTATTTAAAATACTGAACATTTCATTCTGTTATTCGCTTTTTGAATACAGGGAATTTGTGACAATGCAGAATTTATAGAGAAATTCAGAGCTGTCAACATTTCTAACTTATTCCGTAGCATTGTTAGTACCCGTCTTTTTATTTTTATTTTTTATTTTATTTTTTATTATTTTTATTTATTATTTTTTTTTTCACATCGCTTTCTTTGTACAGTAATTTTCTCCAATATATAATTGCAATTAAACAAGAAGAAAATTACTCTTCAAAAAAAGTGCTGTGAAAAAAATTGAGTGTTGACAATACTACGGAATAAATTAGAAATGTTGGCTGCCCCGAAGATGTAGAGATTACGGAAGCACCGTTAAGCATAGCTACCAAGTCTTTCGATTTTTTTCCACCACTATTTCATAACAGTTACCTATTTTGTAAATTTCTGTAGTAAGTTTCCTGTGATTAAATAAAATAAAACTTATACTTTATTAAAGTGATATTAAAAAAGTGTAAAAGTTGGCAGCTATGTGCAAGTAGGAAAAAGGGGCTAGTGTGCTCATGGGGATACTCTAGACAATTTGAATTATTCTGCTACTTCTCATTAAAAATTCTTCGGTACGTTTTTGAAGTTTGATCACATTGGTATTCACTTTCATGAGCACTTACATGATAACACAATTATTAGTTCAGCAGTAGTTTATAAAATGAAATGAATTATGATGAAAAAGTAAGTTTTTGATTTCGTTTACGACGGGGAGGTTTTAGGCTATTTCGTTTCTATATTTCAAATAATAAATTATAATATTTTATAAATAATTAGATTGAATATATAATTTGATAGTTAATTTTGAATATGGATAGTTTACATAAATCAGTATAATGCCTAAATATACAAAGAGTTGCATGGGGCTAATATGGACACATGGCATGGATGACAGTCCTGCTCAAATTTCTTATTTGAAAAAAATCAGTGTTGTGCACTATGTTGACAGAGTTGAAGCCATATGAATGAAGATCTAGTAGATATGGATGTACAATTCTTAAGAATGAAAAGATGAACATAGTAACTCTTCTAGTACACAAATGTCAATCTTTCTTTTCTATTGACATTTAGTATTTATCATAGATAAAGACTGATTTATTTAGGTTATGTTATATTTGATTTTATAATGGTTTTCAGGGGTTGCACTCTTCGCCTTTTTTTTAAGGTCCCTTTCGAGAATGAGAAATTTTCGTTTCTTTTTACTATTACTATTTTCATAGAAAAATCTTTATCCTATTTAATCGCAACACATTAGTATGAAATTATAATAAAAATTTCTCTATAAAAACAGTGGTAGCAAAAAAGTCGGAAATTTTTTATCCCTGAAAACATCCTAAAAAAAAAAAAAAAAAAAAAAAAAAAGGCGGAGATTTCGACCCCGTGGTTTTACATATATTTTTATGAATTATTTTGCATTGTCTAATCAAAAGTCCATCCCACACTAGCCCCATGACATAGACTAGAGTCATGCTTGCCATCGTCCTAATTAATATTCTGTAGTGGTGTTTGTCACGCCCTTTTTTTCCCCACCAGTAAATTTATAGAGTAATATTCTCCAAATGCAATTACGATTAAATAAGAAGAAAAGTACTCTAAAAAGATACTGGTGTAAAAAAGAAAGCGGAGCTAACAATACTACGGAATATTAATTAGTATGTTAGCTTGTATGACTAGAGTAGACAAAATGTATTTTTTAAATTATGTTTATAAAAAAAATTATATTACCAAATAATTCGGTGTGTTCATAAAAATACGGACGAACATGCAAATGCAAATTCACGGTTCGTAAGTAACCACCTTCTTTCCCCGAGTCTCTCATTCTTGAGTCACTTCTGATACAATAGAATTCATTTTAAATTTATGTACTTATTTTATAACGGAAATTGTTATACAGAATTACTTGTATAAGACTCAGGGGAAAAGTAAGTCCCGTACGAACTTTTAAATTATTATAACAAAAATATATTTTATGTGTTTAAAATGCTATTGAATAATAATACGTTTTTTTCGTAAAAATATAAAAAAGTGCCCACACTAACCCCCGTCTAACAACATAAGATTATAATATCGTTATTAAAATAAAACTACATATCAAATATATGATATGTAAATATTATATAATCTGTTTGATATATGATAAATTCAAAACGTATTATTTAAAAGTTTTTAATTTTATTTTTATTATTTAGCCTTTAAAGAAATTTAAAAAGAAGAAAGTTCGTATCGTAAAAAAATCCGGTGAAGAAGTCACTGGAATACTATTATTAATCTCAAAAGCGACAATAATTATAAAGAAGATGATTAATGGTGATTTTGAACCCATTTATGTAAACAGAGAAGATATACTGACCTATGATGTATGCAAAAAAAGCAAAAAAGCGTTTGAAGGTGAGTCTAAATATGGAACTTCTGATTTTTTTTATGCTTACCTACTTCTTAGATTAGCTACTATAAGCTGCTAACTTACGTGAGACATACTCACCAATCATCTCATTATGAACCGTACAATTTTTAGTACCCGCCTTTTTTTCACACCAGTCATTTTTTAAAGTAATTTTATTCTTATTTAATCGTAACAACATTTGGAGTGAATTACTCTAAAAATAAAGTGGTGTAAAAAAAAGGCGTTAACAATTGTACGGCTATTAATGAGATGGTTGGCAAGTATGCACTCTGCGCTCCTTTTTCATGACACTCTCAGAGATGAGAAATTTCCACCCTTATTGCCATTACTAACCTTATGCAGAAATACTTGTTTATATATTTATAGTAATGTGCCATGATTATACAGGGTAGAGATTATTGCATAAAAATAGTGGTAGCAATAAATTAAAAATATTTTTATTCATGAGAATGTCCTGAAAAAAAGGCAGAGAGTGCGACCTCTGTTGTAGGCATATTTCTGTAGCATATTTCAGGCAAAACTTCTACATTTTATACCGGAATTTCGATGAAAATCCTTCTGTATCTAAAAGATGGAACCACAATTTATTGCGACACAACTAGACGTAGTTGCCAACCTTAGCACTTTTACACCATTGGAAAATTTCTCTGTAGCCAAAAAATGGTAAATTTGGCATTTTTAGCACAATTGGTGAATGAAAGGGCTTAACAGATGTGCCAACATTTTAACTCATACTGGAGCATTGATAGTACCTGATTTTTTATTACACCACTTTTCTTCTTATTTAATCGTAATTATATATTAGATAATTTTTTCCCTAACAATAAAGTGGTGTGATAAAAAGGTTGGCACTAACTTATAAAATATGCATTTAAAAAAAAAAAAAAAAAAAAAAAAAGCACTAATAAATATAGCTAGTAAAATTAAATTTAAGACTAGTATGTTGTGGCCACCACGAGACTTTCTTCTATATTTTCCTATACAAATTCACTCAGTAACAATAATTAAAAAAAAAAAAAAAAAAAAAAAAAAAAAAAAGTGGGACTTTGACAAAATTTTGGGTAAAATGTGAAAATTATTCTAAGTTTGTCAAAACACGGAAACCGTGGGACTTTGACAACATTGGGGAAAAAATGCAAAAATTTGTTTAAGTTTGTCAGAACACGGAAACCGTGGGAGTTTGATAAAATTAAGGGGAGAGAAAAAAAAAAAAAAAAAAAAAAATCGATAACTTTGTTTTAAATTATCACAGATTTATAGTTCAACCATTCGTTTTAAAGGTACTGACGAGACCTTTCGAAAGATACCCATCTTGAAAATTTTTGCCCTATATCACCCTGTTAAAAATTTAGAAAAAGCGGGATGGCAACGCAACCTGTACGACGATTTTTACCAAAAGTTGATAGGCACTAATTTATGTCAAGGTGCAACTACATACCAATTTGTATGAAATTCTGTGCAGTAGTTCCAGAGATACAGTTGCCACAAAATTTTGTCACACACACAGACAGACAGACATTTTCTAAAAATGGTAAAATCGTGTTCCACAGCTCTCAAAACATGTAAATCCATCAAAAACCCGAAATCGAAAATTTTTACGAATCCAATACTTTCTTCTATTGAAGATAGAAGAAAGTAAAAAAAAAAAAAAAAAAACAAGCTTGCTTAAAGAAACAATCTACACAATACTTTCAAAATCCTTTTCCTGTTGTCATATTCCTGTTTTATTTATAATAATTATTTCTCTAATTTATTCTATACATAAAATTAAAAAGTTCAGTAATAAATGTAGCTTGCAAATCTAAATTTGTAAGAAAAAAACAATCAAATTTATTTACAGAAACAATCGGCACAATATCATGATTAAAATAATTTTCTATATAATTATATCCCAGTCTTATTAGTACTCATTTTCCTAATTTGCTTTATGCATAAATTTAGGAAAAAGCTATATTTGGAAAAGCAAGTTCAAGCTTATTTTAATGAAACATACACAATACCATTCTGAAAATCGTTTACCGTGTAATTATATTCCTGTCTTATTATATTTAAAGTTATTATCTTATCAATGACATAATATTTCTCATCGACTTATATTAATTTTTAAACCATTAAAATGACTATGACAAATACTTTTTAAATTTTAGAATAATCTACATACAATATAATTTAATAAAGATTTAAAATTTGCTTTGTACACTTGCTTCCTATATTTTGTTCCATTGGTATTTGCAAAGCTAATAGGTTTATTTTGTATTAAAAATGTGTTACTTTCAACCTTAAGAGCGGACAATACCTAATTTTACGGACAGCCGTGACCCATATCATTCTATGGGAAAATTTGTTTCCATAATTACTTATTACCTAATGTATTTTTTAAAATTCCGTTTTCAGAATCAGAAAATTTACAAAAGTTAAATTTGTTCTTATTTTCCAAAAATTTATTTTTTAAATTTTTCGTATTTCGTTTTGCTGCTAAAAATTAGAAAAATGTACTTAGCGAAAATTCGAGTAATCGGCTGTCGTGCAGACAACCCGGGTTCAATGCTACCTACTGGGTTTTTTTTTCTTTAATTATTTATTTAATGTTAACTTTTGATTTTATTTTTACTTTCTTTTATAATTCAATTCAAAATTTGAAAATTTTAATAAATAATACAGGGGTGGAAAATTGGCGCAGAACTAAAACTAGTATTTGTTTGAAATCTCTCTCTAGTTATAAAATCGTTGGTTTAAGAAGAAGAAAATTTTGTCTCATAAGTACCGGTATAAGTCCTGCGCCATTTTTCCACCCCTGAATAATGATTATTGAATTTTCTTGAATAATACATACATATATATATATATATACGTAGGTTTAAAATTTAAAATTTTTCTATTTGTAATATATATAATTTTCTTATAACTTAAATTTAGCTTTGTTTTAATTATAAAATAAAATAAAAATAAAGGGAACTTTTTTTTAATTGTTTATTTATCTAAACATTTTATTTTATTTTTACTTTATTTCATAATTAAAACAAAGCTAAAATTTATTTTTTATGTTATAGAAAATTATAAATTTTACAAATAGGAAAATATAACTATATAACCTACACATATATATATTTTAAATAAAAAAAATCAATAATTATAGTTTATTAAATATTTTAATTTTTGGGCTTAATTATTCAAAAGGTTAAATTTTACAATCAACCATCCTTACAATCGTTCAACTGCAGCTTGAATAGCGAAATAAGTAAATAAATAAAATAACCAAATAAAAATAAATGTAATAAATATGAAAACAAAACCCTGAATAACAAATGTAAAAATAAAGTAAAGACAGACAAATAATAATATTAATTAATTAATTAATTAAGAAATAAATCGGAATATGTATAAATTACGTAATCTCTTTTAACTTGTTAATATTAGAAAGCAGCTGAAACTTTATTTCGTGCACAGAAGGATAAAAAAACAAGTAATTGTCGAAGGAAAACGTATTTTGATTAACATTTAAAATATACATTTAAAGATATACATTCCGAAGATTTGTTTGCCAGTAATAATTTAATAGCATCAGAATCCTGTACTATAACTTTTCAAGAAGCTGTATTGATTGGAGAAGTAATTATTTAATTTGTTTGGATAGTAATTATATATACAATTAAAATCCTTATTTCTGTACTGATAAGTATAAAAGATTTAAGTCCATATTCTTGATTTTTCAGGAGACGAAAAATAAAGTTAAACTAACTAAAAACAAAGAAGAAGAATCGATTAGGATAAAGGGATTTCGTTGACTTATACCCTTTATACCATTCAGTGGTTGTCAAACTTCATTTAATAACGGGAAAAAATTGAATTAAATATTTTATACCATACATGAATGGTAAATTTCTGACTTGAACCTTTTTTTACCAATGGATTTTCTCAAAGACTAAATGACCTAGACTTAAATCCTTTATACCAATCGATAGATAATTTTTTTCTGAGTCTGACTATGTACTTAACTCAAAATTGACATTTTTGGACTTAAATCCTTTATACTTATCAGTACAGATTTCTCTGTAATATTTTTTATTTTCTATAATTTAAAAACAAAGTTTAGCATTGTTTTAAATATGCCCAAAATAAAATAAAATGTTCAGATAAATAATTTTTTAAAGTTTCATTGTTTTTACCTTGTTTTATAGTTAAAACAAAGCTAAAATTTATTTTTTAAGTTATAGAAAATTATAAATATTACAAAGAGAAAAATTTAAAACCTACATTTTTTTTTTTTTTTTTTTTTTTTTTTTTTAATTCAAGAAAATTAAATAATTATTATTTATTGAATTTTTCAAATTTTGAATTGAATTGTATAAGAAAGTAAAAAAAGAAAAATAAATAAGAATTATATAAAAATTATAAAAAAAAAGTAAAAAAAAAAAAAAAATAGTATAGATTAAATAAAAAAAATTAAAAAGAAAAAAAAAATCCCATTGGTAGCATAGAACATGGGGCGTCTGCAAGACAGCCGCTTACCGTACCAAGTACACCACTGGAGCATTGACATTTTTGCGAAATAACTTGCACTCAAGAATTATTGAAACTTTAAAAGCTTTTTTCTCAAGATTGTTTGGCTAGTGCGCGCTACTGCTTTATTATATTGTTACCTTTATAGTATACTATAATCCTGTTCAATATCGTCCCGTTCTGAATTTTCCATGTCGTGACCCCTCCTTGTTAGATTAAAAACACATGTTTATGTTTTTAAAAGCATGAAATTAGCAAATTTCTGTATTCAAACATAAAAATATTTTAAAATAACTTTTTAATGAGTTCACAAATTAACGCACGTATATATTTAGAACACTTATTTAAACAATATTAATACGAAATTGAGGAAAAAATACATAAAAATAATTAGGTGGAGAAACCATTTTAAAAATTTGGATATACAGGGTGATTATAATTAAAGTTACGATTCTAAAACGCTATAATTTTAAAACTACCCATCAGAGCGATCTGATATTTTACCAGAGCAATCGTGAGGCAATGAAATTTTATTTGGGAGAGGAAAAAAGTAGTTCCAACATGTTCTTATAGATGGCGCTGTCAGGGTAATGTCAGGGGAAACGCCTAAATGGACTCATTAAACACAGGACTGTTGTTAGCAACACAATGGAAAAACAGGAAACAATAGACTTCAAGGGTTACTGCAATTTTTTTAGAAAAAAGTCAAGAATACGTGTTTACAGCGGAAACAGTCATAGTGAAAAGAGAAAAAGGAGAGCTTCATGAAACAAATGCTTTATGAATAATTAACGGCCCATTCTGGAACAACTTTTTTTTTCTTTTGCCAAACAAAATTTCGTTGCCTCACGATTGCTCTGGTAAAATATCAAATCGCTTCTGATGGGTAGTTTTAAAATTATAGCGTTTTGAAACGGTAACTTTAATTATAATCACCCTGTATACCGGGTGATTCAAAATAGATGACACAGCGATTATCTCGTAAACCAATAAAGATATAAATATACTTCCAATTACAAAATTAGTGCAAATTAAGAGTAGATTTCAACTATGGCATTTTTTTGTACAAGGGGCTGTATACATATTAAAATACGAAATTTAATTTTTATACGGTCCCTCCTATCATATGACTTATATTTAGAAAAATATTCTCCTCACTCTAAGAAGAAGAAAATATCATCTTTCTAAGTGAAAATCTCGCTGAGTTATTGCAACTTGAAAATGATGACTTATACCACTTTATTTTCAATTTTGGCATCTATATTTCCACGTCAAAGTGCCCACTTTAGGGTTATCGATGAGATGATAAAAATTAAAAAAGATCCTTTATTTTAAAATAGCAATTAAAATCGTTCAAACGCGTGAAATCAACAGTTTTAAGAACTAAATGCAAATTTATATCCTTCTGTATTGTTAAAAAAATTAATAGTTAAATTTATTAGGGGGTTACCTGCAAATTAAAACACGTTAAGAGAGGGAAAAAATTAAAAGACAGCAAAACCGTGTGAAATTTTCGCATTTTACTTCTTTTTAACACTTTCCAACATGGTTGGAAAATTTTAATGGCTTCGACTCTTTAACAATTTCCAACAAGGTTGAAAAGTGTGAATGACTTCGTTTTGTCTGTCTTTCCGCGCTCGAACTCCCGTGAATATTAATGGAATTTCTTCAAACTGATATATGTTATTTGAGGTCACTATCGGATGTTCCTTATTGAAAATGGAGGGAATACCTCTTCTAGCTTGTGTATAGGGACACCCGAAAGTATTCCAAACCATTGTGTTCTACGAGAGATATTTCTATAAATGACATTTTAATACCTTTAATTTACGCAAATATTAATAAAATTGAAATATGTTATTCAAGCTCACTATCGGATATTTTCTATTAAAAATGCAGTAAATACCATCACTGGTTTGTATACAGGGACAGCCGAAAGTATTCCAAAGCACTACGTTCCATGAAAGATATTTCTAATTTTAATTACTTTGCATAAATCTTAATGAAATTGAAATATGTTATTCATATGCACAACAGAATGCTTTCTACAGTGTACAGTACGATTAGCATTAGATTTACAGGGCACACAAAAATATTCAGTTACGTTATGGGTTATTATTGGAAATTTGCTGGAATTGCATTTTCGTTTACATTAAGCGTTTTTAATACTTTCTAACAATTTTTATCGGTGAATATGATTTCAATTTACATATTTATCTGTCTGAATGTCCATCTGTCCGTCTGCCCGCCCCCAGCGTCCTTAAATATTTTCAGAAATTTAAAAAAATTATATATGTTATTCAGGTTTACTATGGAATGTTCTCTATTTAAAATGGCATTAATAGGTCCTCTACAACTGGTTTGTGTTCAGGAACGCACAAAAAATGCCAATGCATTGCGTTTTGGGACAGACATTCTTATCTATATGCACTGATGGAAAAAAAAAAATCCCAACACCAAGAAAAAATTATTGTACAGTAATGAAATTTCAGCAATACATTTGTCTAGGTAACATATTTAATTGATTAAAGTTTCAAGATCACAGGTAGAGCCATTTCAAATGTGAAATGTTGGTACATTAACCGGTGTAAACGCCAGAATTTTGAATGCAAGCATGCAAACATGCATGCATTGTGTCGTATAGGTGTCGGATATCAGTTTGTGGGATGGAGTTCCATGCCTGTTGCACTTGGGCATGGGCGGTCAATGCAGGGACGGTTAATGCTGGTTGTGGATGACGCTGGAGTTGTCGTCCAATGATGTCCCATACGTGCTCGATTGGAGAAAGATCTGGTGATCTAGCAGGCCAAGGCAACATGTCGACACTCTGTAGAGCATGTTGGGTTACAACAGCGGTATGAGGGCGAGCGTTATCCTGTTGGAAAACACCCCCTTGAATGCTGTTCATGAATGGCAGCACAACAGGTTGTATCACTAGACTGACGTACAAATTTGCAGTCAGGGTGCGTGGGATAACCACGAGAGTGCTCCTGCTGTCATACGGAATTGCTCCCCAAACCATAACTCCAGGAGTAGGCCCTGTGTGTCTAGGCCGCAGACAGGTCGCTAGCAGGCGTTCACCTGGCCTCCTTCTAACCAACACACGGCTATCACTGCGACCAAGGCAGAACCGGCTTTCATCGGAAAACACAACAGATCTCCACTCCGTCCTCCAATGAGCTCTAGCTTGACACCACTCACGTCGCAAACGGCAGTGGTTTGGAGTCAGTGGAATGCACGCTACAGGGCGTCTGGCTCGGAGCTGTCCTTGAAGTAACCGATTTGTAACAGTTCGTTGTGCCACTGTGGTGCCAACTGCAGCTCGAATTTCAGCTGCAGACGCAGTACGATTAGCCACAGCCATACGCCGAACACGGTGGTCTTCCCTCTCAGTAGTGCCACGTGGCCGCCCGGAACCCGGTCTTCTTGAGGCAGTACCTTCCCTTGACCACTGCTGCCAAGACTCATGCACAGTGGATACATTCCTGCCAAGTCTTTCTGCAATATCGAGGAAAGAAAACCCACCTTCTCGTAACCCTACTACACGACCTCGTTCAAACTCAGTGAGCTGTTGATAATGGCTTCTTCGTCTTCTTAGAGGCATCCTCGACTAACATTAACCCACTACGTCAAATCTCAACTGTAAATAGCGATCACGAACCTTACAGCGCTTATTTAAAGCAAACCTCATTTGTATATTCATAGTGTTGCTACTAGCGCCACACTTATGCGCGTAGCTCGAAATTTGAATCGACGTCATCTTTCAGATGTATAAACACGCCTACCAAATTTCGTTTATCTAGCACAGTTCCTTCCTGGTGTTGCGATTTTTTTTTTCCATCAGTGTATATATAAGAGAGTAAACTCACTGATTCACTGATTACTGATCACTGACTCAACACAGCCGTAGCAATTCTATGGGAGATAGAGTACAAATTTTGGTGAGCACATCGGTTTTAGGAGCCTGATGACTACTAAGACGGGATTTTGCGAAATACCCCCGTTCCCCCCTGGGGGGACAGAAGGCCAAAACATCTTTATAAGCATATCTCGGCTTCAAATTGCTTCACGGTGAAGAATTTGTAGAGGGAGAGACTAGACTTGAGTACAAAAAATCATTTTCTGCGATTTTGGAATTTTAGATTTTTAGGGAGGGGGGGAGGGAGTAAAAACTATTTTCGGAGGAAAATTTAGCAAAATACGGATTTTCTAGTAAAACTCTACCAATAATAGCACAAAGATATAGAAAACCAGCAAGAGTCTTCTTGAGGATATTTTCAAAAACTCATAATTTTTTTTTTTTTTTTTTTTGCTATTTTCGATTTTGGAGTGGAGTTACGAGGGGGCAAATTCGAGCCCTCCTTTTAGCGCTAAATTCATCTGGGGAAACCTATAGGGGCTGAGGTCACAAATTTTAGTGTGGAGCTTATTTACGCGTGTACAACACCCACTGTAACGGATTTTGCGGAAGTCCTCCCTCTTTCAGTCCGTGGGGGTGGGGGGCAATAAACTCGTTTTGAAGCATAACTTTGTTTCAAATTACCTCAGTAAGATTAATTTTTACGTGTGGGTTGTTTAGGTGTTCCCAGCACGCACTATAAAGGTATTTTACGAAAATTCCCCCTCCCCCCCCCTTTAAGGATGGAGAGGGGGGAAAAACACGCTTATAAGCGTAACTCTGCTCCAAATTGTCACAGGGTTGCGATTTTTTGATATGTCGATTGGTTATGCGTACCCAAGACACATGCTACAAAGGGATTTTTGTAAAATTCCGTCTTATCCCTCCTTGGGGATGGGGGCGGGGCAAAAAACATATTTCCAAGTATATGCATCTATATATATATGTATATATAACTTTCCTTCAAATTATCTCAGTAAGATTAATTTTTACTTGAGGGTTGTTTATGTGTTCCCAACACGTATTATAAAGGGATTTTACGAAATTTCCCTCTCCACCCCTTTGAAAGGGGGGGGGGGGGTAAAGAAACAATTTTAAGAGTAATTCGGCTCCAAATTATCTCAGAATAGCGATTCCTGGATATGTCGATTGGTTATGCGCACCCAAGACACATCCTACAAAGCGATTTTGTAAAATTCCACCTTATTCCCCTTGGGGGTGGGGGTGGGGGGGCAAAATCATGTTTCCATGCGCACCTCTGCTCTGGACTATCTTAGGTAATTTTTTATGTGAGGGCTGGCTATGCGTTCCCAACACGCACTTTAAAGGGATTTTGTGAAATTTCTCCTTTGCCCCCTTTAAGGGCGGGGGAGGGGGTGGCAAAAACAAGTTTTAAAGAGTAACTCTGCTTCAAATTATCTCAGTAAAGCGATTTTTTGATATGTCGATTGGTTATGCGTACTCAACACACAGACTGCAACGGGATTATTTGAAATTCCGTGCTATCCCCCCTTTAGGGTTGGGGGTAAAAAACATGTTTCCATGTGTAACTCTGTTCCAAATTATCTTAGAATGGCAATTTTTTATGTGTGGACTGCTTATGCGTATTCAACACACAATACAAAGTGATTTTGTGAAATTGCACCCTACCGTTCCTTAGGAGGCGGGGGGGACCTGTATTCATGCGCAACTCTGCAGTAAATTATCTCAAGAAGAAGATTTTCAATCTGTGGGTCAGTTATATGTATCTAACTCATAATATAAAGATATTTTGCGAAATTCCTTCCTCCTTTTCTTCAAGAGCGGGGCGGGAAGCTAAAAAACACGTTTTAAAACATAATTCTGCTTCAAAAAGTCCTCAGGGAGTTTGAAAACCGCTACCGAAGGTAGCGAGAACTTTAACTTAGATATTGACTGATTTCAATGGTTTATTATTATTATTATTATTATTATCATTATGATATGGAATTTTGAGAATTCATTTCATTATAATGACCAGCGAAGCGGGCAAAGCCTGCTAGTAAATTATATTTAAATAACTTTCTACTATAAAAATCATAAAGAAATTCGCATTTATTGCTAATATTCTAAAATAACTTAGTGTAGAATATGATATGGTATTGATGTGTAATCCTATGTCAGGGGTGTTACTGCCCTTCTCAACCCCGCTTAATTATAGCGCCTACATTTATTAAAACAAAAATCAAGTCTGTTACTAATTTCCTTGAAACTTGCAAATCTTGATCAACTTTTCAAGTGGCAACTAGATATGGAATGCAAGGTACCAAATTTGAATTTCCTGCAGTTATTTGTTGTTAAATTATGCGGAAAATTCATATATATACAGTTCAACTACTAAAAATTTGACTTTCGTATTCAGGAGACCTCAAAACGTGATATTATACAGAAAAAAAGCGATCTCCAAAAACTGCTTTGTTTACCGTATGGGTATGAGAAAATAATTTTCCTTCCTGTGTCAGCAGTGTTCCTCAACATAAAGAAAATACAGCAGAGCACTTACGTCAATTACATTTAATAGAAAAAAGTGTTTACCTTAATTTTGGGTAGCCCTGTATATTGTCTATAAACTATATACACACGACTTTGTGTACGTAAATTTAGAGTTACATGTAAAACACATAACACAAAATGAAATACAGTTCCACCAATTCCCAAGTATAGCTTCAATATATCCAAACACTCTGGGTAACCCTGTAAATGAATGATGAATGATTGCCATACCACAATCTACACAAAACATGCTTTTATGCGTATAAAAAAATCTGTTCATTTGATTTTGTTTAGGGCAGCCTACAGATGTCGCACTATACTTATGAGAAATTTCGCTGACAGACGTAGTGTATTTTAATTGTCTTGTATGACCCTGTACACAAACCCTTTGTCTTATCTTAACGAATAGCTTAGTGTAGCATCACTATATGATACTGATTTAGAATACCGAAATTGGAATTCCTGCTACTATTTGTTCTCAAGATATGCCAATAACACACACAAACAAAGAGAGAGAGAGAGAGCAACAGCTAAAAACTTGATTTTTGAATTCAGAGGATCTCAAAACGTGTGACTATAACAAAAGCTGATTTTCGGAAATTCGACTCAATAACAATACTTTCTCTATACCATGTGTATGGGTAAGAGAATGTATAATGAAAAAGAAGAAAAAAATGAATTTAAAAATTCACTTTTAGTACATAAATTATTCATAAATTTAATTTGTTAAATTATCAATGAATATTTTCATGTATTCACTAGGGGAAAGACAGACATTACAGGTTAAAATAGCCATCTTTCCCTGAATGCAAAAGTATCACCCCCCCCCCCCACACACACACACACACTGACCAATCTATGCCTTATTACAAAAGCTATACTTATAGTAATTACAATTTCTCACTTTTGATAAAACCCCTTAAGACTTGGCGAAAAATGATAGAATTTTAAAATTGCAATAACTCAGCGAAATTTTCACTTAGAAAAACAATCTTTTTCCCCTTAGATTAAGAACATTTTTCTAAATATAAGTCATATGATGGGAGGGACCGTATAAAAATTAATTTTCGTATTTTAATATGTATACAGCCCCTTGTACAAAATAATGCTATATCTGAAATCTTCTCTTAATTTCATCAATTTTATAATTGGAAGTATGTTTCTACCTTTCTTAGTTTACGAGATAATCGCTGTATCATCTATAATCACCCGGTCTACATATACCTTTTAACAGTGTTAAAGAAATTTTAATTAACTTAATATTGTTTATTACAATAAATGAAATCGAAATTTTTATTATTTAATTTAGTATTGCAAGTATTTTATTTTTTGCAATTCTAACCCATTAATGGTCACTACATATTTTCACTTGAAAATTGTCAAACAAATTTCAAAAATGCTATTAGACACAAAATTGATCATAAATATTTAGAAAGGAAAAAAAAAAAAAAATGTATAGCATTTTTAATTTTCATGAAATTTTCGGTTTGAAACATACGTTAATCTGATTAAATTTAAATTATAATTAATTTAATAAATAAATTTTTTAAAAATAAATTAAAACAAGGAAAAATTGTTGCATAAAAAAATATTAAAGATTTTTGGTTTCAGAGTGAAACCAATGAACGTTAAAGGGTTAACTAGAAGGGTTCAATACCGATTGTCAGTAATCTTCATATTAGAATTTTTTAACAGTAATAATTTTCTGTAATTGAAGGAAACAAAGGTTGCTATTCCTATATAGTGGTATGAAATCTATTTTCAGTTGGTTATTACTTGACACCTATGATTTTAAACAGTTCAGCAATTAAGACGAACATGCACGCCACGAACTAGTTGAACCTCGGTGAATGATATAAGCCCTATTTTTAAAGCCATCTAATAATAACTATGAATTTGGGTCCCCCACTATTTTTTAACAAAAAATTTACATAGTGCATAATATTCTGTAACAATTCTCTAGTATTAAGTAAGGGTGAAAATTTTTACTCAAAAAAAAAACTTGCACCTTATTTTTCGGCATATTATTCACAGTTCAGATAAACTAGACTTCAAACAGTAATTTTCTATAATAATTTTCCTTTTATTTAATCGTGGAAAATTACCACAAAATATTTCTATCAATAAATACTGGTGACAAATCTCATTTAAAATTTGGAAATGTTCCCAAGTATGCAATTTAACATAATAAATTTTAATTAACAGGCAAAGTTACAACTATTCAAAGTAGTTCAATAATACATTTTATAAAATAAAATTTCTGGTGTGAACGTGACCTGTTGATTATAAGACAGAAAACATGGTAATAAAGCTTTGTAATAGTTAGTAGATGTACTCAACCAATTTAAAAACACACACTGCAGGTATGACAGGGAATAATTAATTCACCACTGAAGTAGCTAAAACAGTAATAAAAAAAAATAAAAAAAAAAAGGCTTTGTAATGTCCACTATCCTTTTAGGATATATTTATCAAGATAAAATGAAGAACATTGCGTTTTATGGTTCCTATTTCGGCAATTGAAAGGTTTTCCTCATAGGCAAATATTATCAGGAATAAGTTATTTTTATACATCTGAACAATTCAAACTTATTCTGGAGTATTTAACAATACCTGTCTTTTCTTCACCCTATTTTATTTGTAGAGTGATATTCTTTAGTATGTAATTCCAATTAATAGGAAGAAAAATACACTAAGAAAATGGCAGGTACTAAGAATACTCCGGAATAAATTATAAATGATGGAATTTCTGTATTTGTATTGATTATGCAGTTGTTTTTATTAGAAATGTAAGTTTACAGTATTAAAAAATGTTGACTTTTAGAATAATTCTTACTTTCTTTTTTTAGAATAACATGTTCTTCAGCTTCTACCAGACAACAGAAGATCAACCTCATGATGAACTTTTTCAGATATTCAGTTGTTATTAGGTCATTCAAATCCGCACCAAATTCCCATCACTGTTCAATAGTATTCAAGCTATAGCACTTTTTCTTCCAGAAAAATTAATTCAGAGGCATATATAACGATCCTTACTTTTGCCATCTGAAAGGAATTTAGCAGAATATGCATGGATTTTTTAACAAGATAATGTACCACAGTCGTAGGACAAAATATTGCATCTGTTTCAACGATATTGAAACTTTGGAATGGCCTGCGAAAAGTCTTAATTTAAATCCTATTGGTAACTTGTGGGGAAGGATTTAGCAAGACAAGTTTATGTTAACCAGAGACATTATATCTCAACTACAACCTATTATTAATTACTAAATATTAAATCTTTGACCTTAAAGCTTTTAATTGTTAAAGGACTTAAATGGTGCATTTTTGTATACAGTTACTATTTTATTAAAATGCTCAAAAGTAACATTTGTTGTCTATCTTATTATTTTTAAACTTTTGCAGTCTACTGTCCAGTGGTACTAGATATCGCATTTCAGTTGAATAGGTCCACTGTCCAATTCCACTGGATAGTGGAATACAATGGGTTAAATTATGGCATTTTAGCCATGCGTTTCCTTAATCCTTTGTGACTCCACTGGACATATTCAAGTGAAATGCAATGGCCAGTAACACTCGACAGTGGACTGCAAAGGGTTAATAAATGATATACATTTGACTTCAAAGACATGACGTTTCAGTCACAAATTTAACAGAATTCTCAATTTTATCTGCTGGCCTTAAAGTTTTTACAGGCACTGTACAATAACATGCAACTAAATGAAACAATGAAATAAATATATAATCCTAAATGTAAATCTTACTTTTGAATAAATTAGTTGAAGTTCGTCACAATATCATTTAAGTCTAATTTTTTAGAACGACAGTGCACTCTAATGATTATGAAGTTTTAAAGTCTCTTTCTAAGTAAGCAAATACACTTTTACAATATGTAGTACACTAAAGCATCTTTCAAAAGCATATATTATTATTGGCCGAGTTGCCAACTTCTATAATTTATTCCAGAAAATTGTTAGTACCCGCCCTTTTTTTCACATCACAGTTTATATAGAATAATCTTCTCCAATATGTGACTACTATTAAGTAAGAAGGAATTACTCTTCAATATTACTGCTGTGAAAAAAAAAGACATACCAACAGTGCTCTAGCATAGTCAACGTCAACGATGTGCTTCGGAGTACCTGCATTTGGTCGCAACCAATGCTTACCTCCAACGAAAAATGCGAAAAACATAAAAATAATTTTCCATAAAGTAATTAAAAGCCAAATGGGTGAATTTAGAATTTTGATCTCTGAATAAATCTCCGCGTGAGCAGAGACCAATCAGAGTGAAGCACCAGGAGTTTAAAAAGAAAAAAAAAAATAATAATAATAATAATAATAATAAAATAAATAATAAATAAATAACTCCTTGAAAAAACCTAAGTGTAACAGTGAAACTGTTACGTGCGTTGACGAGACGGTCTGGACGGCGAAAAGGAATTAAGAGTTGAGCAGGGCGCCCCAAGGGGCACAGGAAATCGCTCGGAGTCCCGCAATTAATAAAAAAAAAAGGGGGCCATACAATTATTATTATTTTTTTTTTCCTATCATAATTAAAATTCAGGAGGATTAAAGTGAAGTGCATGCATGAATCCTATGAAAGTCTCAGTGTCCAGCCAGAAACTAAGTTCTGAGCTGGATCTGCGGACCTCTCAGAGACACACATAGCACTCACAATCCTCACTGAAAGTAAAACGAGCAAAATCGCAGAGGATTTCGACCTGAAACTGAAAGCCAATCAGAGGCCAGGAAATCGGCCAATGAGAGGAGACCTCAGAACCCTACACAAAAAGACAATAAAATTAATAAAAAATTTAAAAAAAAAGCCAAATAATAAAAAAATATACAGCAATTAGGAAATTTTGATAAAAAATAATTAAAAAATAAGTAACATTTTCACTAGAAAGAAGGTTCAAAGCTCGCGACTGACAAAGTTCAGTAGATAAGCCTGATACTAGGGTTAGCCAAAGCTAGATGAACATTTCGTTCAATCTAGGGGAGATAGAATTTTGGATGGAAATACTAAGTTAGGTGACTCCGGAAGTTATACTCCTACGCTTTTTAGAGACGGGGAGAAAATCATCCCCTCTGACTAAAATAGCCAGAGGCCGTTTTTTACCACGACCGACTCTAGCGTCGTATCTGTGAATAGAGTCCAACAGAGGATTTCCAACATTAGGAATGGATCTGTGAAACTTCAATGCAAGTTTCCGAAATTGAGCATAAATAGGCTTAATTCGGAGATCCCGATGAATAGTATCATTGCGGACGTAGCGAGTAGCTTTCAAAAACCTGCGCAATAGCTTGTTTTGAAACTTTTGAATTTTATCCAAGTTGGTTTTCGAAGCAGATCCGTATATCATACACCCGTAGGTTAAGATAGGACGGATCATGGATTTATATAGTAATAATTTATTTTTGATGGACAGGCGGCTATTAAAAGCTAAGAGAGAATGAAGGGAATGCGTGGCTCGTTTGGCTTTACCCAGAGTTTCTGAGATGTGACGAGACCACGTTAATTTGGAATCAATATAAACTCCTAAGTATTTATAACATGTCTCCCAGGGTATGGGTTCATTATTTAAGAGAAAGTTAGTGGAGGTGTCATAGTTTTTATTGGTGAAAAATATGGCGGCACTTTTGGAACTGTTTACTTTGATTCTCCATTTCCGTAACCAGATCGAATATTTATTTAGATAATTTTGAAGTACTTCAAACGCAGCGTTTGGAGTGTTTCGTTTACAGCAAATGGCAGTGTCGTCAGCGAAAGTCGCTAAAGTGACGTCAACATCACGCGGAAGATCATTGGCGTAGATGTTGAAGAGGAAGGGCCCCAGCAGAGAACCTTGAGGGACAGAACTTAAAATGGGTGAAGGGTTAGAGATAGAGTTTCCGACTTTAACGGAAAAAGATCTATTGCTAAGATAGTCATAAATAATTTTAGTTAGTTGGTCGGGAAGACCAATAGATATTAGTTTATGAATAAGGCCAGCATGCCAGACCTTATCGAAAGCTTTTTGAACATCTAGAAATATAACCCCCGTTACACCTCCAGATTGGAAGCCGTCGTGAAGAATTTCACAAACTCTCCACAACTGTTGTTGTGTTGAATGACGTGGACGAAACCCGAATTGTTCAGGCATAATCACATCATGAGAGTTTGTAAAATCATTCAGACGATTAACGAGAATATATTCATAGATTTTAGACATGCAAGAGAGAAGAGAAATAGGTCTATAGCTTTGAGGAAGGTGCGGATCAGTGTCGCCACCTTTCGGCAGAGTAACGATTAAACTCTTTTTCCAACAATCTGGAAAAATATTGAGTATTAGCATGCGATTAATAATTAAAGTGATATAAAAAATAAAGTTGGTAGGAAGGTTAATAAGCATGTTAGTTGTTATTCGGTCCTCGCCAGGGGATTTATTTTTTTTCAGTTTAGAAATATATTCCACTACCTCAGAGGGAGTGGCCAAGTTAAGAGTATTAATGGAATTTTTGCTTAATAAATTTTGAACACTGTTATTAACAATTGAAGTGATTCTAGGATTAAAAACATCATTGTGAGGTGTGAACTGACTTCTAAGACTGTGAGCGAGAGCTTCAGCCTTTTCAGAGTTTGTCACTGCCATTCCAATTGGGCTATTTAGAGCCGGAATGTTTGTTTTTGGCCTACGAATACGTGAAGTAGCCTTCCAAATGGTGTTGTCAGTCGTCGATAAACTCTCGACAAAGTTGTTGAAATGCGTTTTTGAGTACTCATGAATTGCAGCTTTAGCCCTCCTTGCAAGTACATTGTACAAGCGTTTGAAATGGGGGAGCCTATGAACCTGCCAATTCCTGCGAGCATGATTTCTTTCTCTGATCAAATGCCTGATTTCATCTGGTAATCGGAAGAATAGACTAGTCCTCTTTCTCGGAGCCGAGCTTTGCTGAAAGGCATCTTGAATGTAATTTTCAAGCATGCTGATTGATCTCTCGGCTTCGAGTTTGCTAGATGGAAGAGGTGAAGGAAGCTCAGAATCGGCTAAAATCTCCGTAAAGTGTCTCCACCTGGTGGTGAAGGCCGCCGGTAAATCTAAATTGTAGTTATTCGTCCGAAAACAGATTTCCACAGGAAGGTGATCAGAGGTAAGATCATTCAGCGTTTGAATGCTGTAACTATATGGAAAATTGTGGGTGATAGCAAAATCTAAAATATTATTACTTCTAGTGAAGGTGGGTTCAGGGGGAGCAAGAATTTGTGCATGATTTTGATCCACCCATCTCCTGATGATATTCCCTCTAGCATCATTAGAGGGGCAGTTCCAAGACAAGTGTTTGGCATTAAAATCACCCGCAATAATAAAATTTGAATAAATATTAGTGAGCCGGGATAAATCTCGCATGAGCAGGTTATTCCTTTCACTTTGAGGAGGGATATAAACTGCTGCAACAAGTAATTTTTGAATAGTGGGGAATTCCAAAACAATTAGCGTGACTTCAATGGAATTTAGATTTTGGACTTTAATGAGAGTAGCATTGAAGCCGTACTTTAAATAAATAGCAGTGCCGCCGGAAGAGGTGCCATTATATGGCCTGTCAACATTGAATAACATATAATTGGCCACCTTAACAGTAGAACCCTGGGAGAATTTGGTCTCACAGACAAAGATAATATCTAAATTATTACTATAAACCCAATCGCGGAACTCAGCCGCTTTACAATGGAGGCCATTGGCGTTCCATATACCAACAGAGAAAGAATTCAACGTTCTACTAGGGTCGAATGTTAAAGTTAAGCCTAAATAAAGGGTGGAAATTCCCTAACAAAATTACTCGAGAGATATTAAACTCTCGTATAAGATGAAAGATCGATCTAAGTTCGTGGACGCCGCACGAATTTGTGGAAGTGCCATTTTCCAGGCTTTTACTATGTTTTTTTTTGTCATGATTCTTTTCCAAGACCATGACGTAGTTTAGGAACTCGGTAGCCGAACTGGCGTCTTCTGGGACCGAGGAATTTATATAAGGAGTTTTGGAAGGGGGAGGAGCTTCGGGCTCGCTACGACCAATAGCAATTCCCGCAAAAGATTGGGAAGGTTGAACCTTCTTGCTTGTAAAAGTTTGGATTTTGGGAGCCCCTGTGACCTGTTCCTGGGGCTTACGCTTGGGTTTAGCGTTTTTCCTGTTATTTTGGGTGGGAAACTTTGGACACAGCCGATAGTTAGCCGGGTGGGCGCCACCACAGTGCGCACATCTGCAAGGATGCTCTAGCATAGCCTCCTAAACTAGATGCCTTCTGCATGGCTCGGAAACATGCCAACAGTTCAAGCGGAAGACAACGCCACCTGGTACAGATTGTGCGACTTTTTTATTTAACAGCCACCAAAAAATTTTTTAAAGTGATATATGATATATATAATCAACGTTTCTTCGATTCTATTCGCCTTTTATGTATATCAAATCCCACATTTATAAATTTTTGGTGGCAGTTGAATAAAAAATTCGTGCAATCTCGATGAAACGTCCTGGAACATCACACATGCAATGGACATTTAAAAATTCATTGTTTCCACTATCGATTTAGTCCAGCGTGCCATTAGGTAACCAACCACAAATTGAAGAAGAGCGAAAATATTTTGGATCAACCTGTATCATAAAAAGCTACAAATGACTTCTCTTCAAGATTGAAAATTAGACCATTAAGTTAGCTTAGTGAAATGAAATATTTAAATTTATTTTTTAAAAAAAATGCTCCCTAAGAAAAAAAAATGACATGTTTAAAAAGTGGAATTCAAAAAACATAATTCGAAAAAGTTTATTTTAGAAAAAGATACAAAGCAACAAAAATTCCATTGGATTACACAGGGAAAGAAAGAGTATCTGACTACCAAAGAACTCTTAAGATTATTTAATCAGCTCTTGGGTTAGATAGATTCATACTTATGTATACAAATTATGATACAAGTAAAATTTAACTCTTTTCTTATTTCAGCTGTTTTTCAAATGTTTCTCATGTTTATACTGACTTCTGACATTTTTTTTTTTTTTTTATCTTGTTGTAAAGGCCAATCGACTACATGAGAATCCCAGGCCACTGTGGAATGGCAGTTTTTCTAAAAGGTCCTAGCCTATATTCACACGAATTTCAGAGAAAACTACAGAAAACTTTGAACAGCTAGGCCAATGAGAAGAATGAGGATATGAACCAGGCAATCAATCTATTGGGCGAGTGCAAAAGTTCTACCCGTTTTTATTAACCATAAAAAGCAAATAAATGCAAAATGAACAGTACCTATTATTGTGCATAATCCCCATTGCTATCTATAACCTCTTGCCATCTTTCCAGTAGGAGATGAATTCCACAACAGTAAAATTCTGGCAGTTTCAAGTCAAAAAAGTCTTGGATGGCAGTTTTCACAGCATCAAGATCATCAAATTTTCTGACTGAAGGAATTGTTCAATGCATAAAATAGGTGACAGTCAGTTGATGCCAAGTCAGGAGAATAGGGAGGGTGGAGTAAAACCTCCCAACCAAAGCCCAGTAACTTTTGGCGAGCGATGAAAGTAGTATGTGGCCTGGCGTTAATGTGATGAAGGATAACACCACAACGATGAATGAGACCTGGCCGCTTTGCTACGAAATTTGAATGCAGCCTGTCTAACTGTAGACAGTAGAGGGCAGCATTGATGGTTTGGTTGAGTGGAATCCCCTGCACATCCCACAACGCACTCAATAACACCTTCTTGGGATGAAGTTCAGCTTTCGAATTCGATGCAGGTGGATCAGAAGGATGACACACAGTCCTACAATACTTTACGTTATGGAGCATAACCCACTTCTCATTTCCTGTCAAGAATGAGTCATTTTTGTACCACGAAAGCAAGGAAACACAGGTGGCGATTCGGTCATCCCGTTCATTAGCTGTCAGGTTATGTGGAACCCAACGATCCAACTTTCTCGTAAAACCCAACTTAACCAGCTGTCTCTCAACTGTTGTCAGGTGTACATTGAAGGTCTCTGCTAATTCTTGCACAGTTGGGTTTAGGTTGTTCTTTATGGCTTGGTCAATATTGTCGTCTCCAATGTGTGATGGCCATCCACTCCTAGCCTGATCTTGGCAGCTTCTGTCTCTTTCCCTAAATTTACGAAACCATCAACGACATGTGCTTTTTTCTTTTGCATCCACCCCATAAACTTGATAAACATTGCGACATGCTGCAGCTGCAGATACTCTTTTTATCGAACTTGTATAACAAACAATTTCTTATATGCTCCTTCTCACTTTCAATGTTACACCCTCTGATATTTTATTTGAGATGACTTTGTGAGACACGATGCATTTATATGTCATGTGAGGCATTCACACGTTTGATTGGCTAATGATTTGTGTCATTACAATTTATGTGCGACATCAATTCCATTGCAAATTTGCTATCCAAAAACGGACAGAACTTTCGTACTCACCCAATATTAGCTTTGAGAACAGAACCTCTTGACCACTTTGAAGGACATTAATTTTTGGAAAATATGTACTTATTAAATTCTATTTTCTTGCTGAGGATATAATTTTGAAATTTGATGACTTTATAATGTAATTATTTTTGATTGAATTAATTCATATTATTCTCTACGATGCAAATTACTGTTCATCAAAACGGTTTTAAAAATAACATTCTACTCTTTAACATATAAGTTTAGTTGTACAGGAAAATAAGATGATCATAATATCAATAATAAAATTACATTCATTTTTATATTTAATATACAGAAGAATGTACCATTATCAAAATCTTATGTAATAACTGGTAATGAAGTAAAGAATGGAGTGCAAATGGGAAAAAAAAAAAAAAAAAAAAAAACATTAAGTAAAAGGAAATTGATGAAAAATACTGCTACACATTCATAAATAATGCAGTTTACTCAGGGCCGAAACTAGGATTTTTTTTTTTTTTTCACCTAGGTGAGAGATTTTAGCGTGTCCCCCCCACCTGAAACGGAAATTTTATAAAGTTTATAATACTCGTTTTATTTTTATCTATATTCATGAGAAATAACTACTGCATTTGATTTAAATTTTATACTTTTGATTTTTGATAAATTTACAAAGTTTGAAATGTTCTATGACTATATTTAATGGATGTGTGCATGTTCGTATAGGACACAAATATTTTAGTTGTGTTAACTTACACCTTGAATGCCAAGAAATTCCATAAAACCTAGTATGCAGATGAATCCTCACATAACTTGGCGCTGATTAGTTTTTGATGTATATTGCTTGACTTGTGACATTGTTATGACCCTATAGCATACACTTGACTACAGAGTGCATCCTTCATCAAAGGATGCAATCAACATAAAACTCATGTGACTAGTGCTTTTCAAGTTTTCATTATTCAACTCAACCCACTTTCAGATAAGCACTGTGAAAGATTTTTCCCTGTGTTATCCAATTACACATGGATCTAGACATTTCGCTTGTCACATGACTATGGAAATCATCCTCAATCTTGATTAGCCTTTGAATGGGAATTTTAGTATTGTTCTCTCTACTCAAATATATGCTATGTTTTTCTTGATACTATATCTCAGCACCTCCAAGACAAAATTTAATAAACTTTATACATTATATGCTTGTTATGAAAAACAATGTTTATGATATGTTTGAGAACACTGCCTGACAAATCACACTACTATTTTTTTTTTTTTTTTTTTTTTTTTTAAGGACTTCATACTTGTGGTTCAGCATTTTACAAAATAGAATTACATAAAAATTAACCGTACAGAATTCCTATTATGAATAGCCATAATGGTTCAGTACTGGATTTTATCACCCATTAGGTGGATCTGTCATACTTATTTTTTTGCAATATGCAGTATGAAATTCTTTAATTCTATGAAATGTAATTGCATAAAATTTATTATGCAATGTGTTTGTTATGAAAATTATGTCGATTGAATTTTTGAAATTATGCTGATTTGCAAGAGAACAACAACATGTGTTTCATGTCAAAAAAATATTGCACAACTCTTTGTCAGGTATAAAAATGTACCAGCCCGACTACAGTGTTAGAGTAAATATGAGCCAATTTTTTACTACAATAATTAAAGTATCTGTAATTTTCTTGATAAAATGAAAAGTTTTATACAAAAAATTTTAGGTTTGAATTCACAAACCCTGAATGAAGTGGCAATGTTGGTCTCTTAAGTAAACTCTTCACAGATTGCTGCTGGTAGCCAAATCCCATGTTATTCTATGGGAAATTTTGGAGCCCAAATTGATGATTATCTAATGCATATTTTTAAATTCTGTTTTCACATACAGAAAATTCACAACCATTTAATATGCTTTTGTCCTTCAAAAATTGATCTTTTAATTTTTTTAATACTTCGTTTCAATGATGTAAAATGAAGAAAATAAACCAAGTGCTTCCCCCCCCCCCCCCCCCACCCACTTTATAGCTTTAAAATGAAATATTAAAATTAATCATTTTTTGAAAAACAGAAGCACATTAAATGGTTGATTGTATATTTTCTGAATGTGAAAATGGAATTTAAAATAAACATTAGATAATGAGTAATTTGGGTACTGAATTTCTCCATAGAATAACATCAGATTCCGCTGCTGGTGACAAACAGTGAAGAATCCCTTTAAGTTTAATTTTCATGATAGTCAGTTTTTTTCCTTTTAACAGTTATACATTTCTAATTATTTGAAAATTATGATGTCCTACTTTTTATTGAAGTTTAGGATTAAAGTATTTTAGAAAAATAAAAGGTAATGAAAAGTATAATATAGAGAAAGATTTAAAAAGCTTAGAGTATACTAGCAGGACTCTAAAAGACTTAAGTTCCTGTTCAGACTGCACTGGGAGCTAATCTCAAGAGACTGTGCATTACGCATTCGACCTTTGTTCCTTAATTAGTAAAATTAATATTATGTGGTGTATGCTATTTGATTTGATGTGTGAATGACTGTTTTATTGGACTGTTGTGAGAATATTCATTGATTAATTAACTTTTATTCAACTGTTTCAAGAATATTCCTTAAGTAAAGAGAAATTTATCAACTAGAAACTCCATGCCTTTACAAATTACTTTATACAAGCAAAAATGTCAGCAACTTTTGTAATTATCAATATAGGCACCATCATTAACTTCTGTTGAAATCTGTATGACCGTGGGTCATACAATAGCCAAAAATTTTGTTATTTGGTCATTAAGGTTATAATTTCTGTGAATATCTCCAAAACAAAGATTTAAAAAAGGTCGTGCACAACTAGATGTTATAACAAACACATATATGAAATTGCAATGTGTTACATCTAACCTTTTTGGAGTTGTGTGACAAACACATATCACAAAAAATCATGTAACATCCTAGATATCTCAAAAATGGTAGCTCATGTCAAGACCAAATTTGATAGTGCACAACCTGAAATCATAACAATTAGTTGTCATAGTATTTAGATAAGAGACTTTTGCTGAGCCCTGTGAATGATAGCTTCTAGATGAATTATACAGGTCTACAAAAATAGATGACAAAATTTTATTTGATAGTTTTATATTTTTTTTAGTGCGCTGAAATCAAAAATGAAGCCAGTTTTTCTCTATCGTGTATAGATTTTTGTTAATACAGGGTGCCTGCTAATACAGTTTCTTCTTTTTCAGTACTTTCTAGCATGTTTTAATGATTAATTACAATTAATCATGGAGACAAACTGTAAAAGTTACCATATAATTATAGTGGTGGATGAATCAAGGAACAAATTGTATTGGTAGACACCCTGTATTGACAAAAATCTATACATGAGAGAGAAAAACTGGCTTCAGTTTTTATTTCACCACACCAAAAAACAGAAAGACTATCCAAAATTATCAAATAAAAATTTTAGATGTAGACATGTGTTATTAACTAGTTATTTTGCATTCTTTTTGCTCTTGCTTTTTAGTGCACTGGACTGTTTTACGATTTTATGGCCCCATTAAGGGGGTGGCTTCAATAATCACTGTGCCCCGAGTGAAATATTTTGTGCTTCATTAAGGGGATACATCACAGATCGTCAAGGTAATTCATAGCCCATGTTATTATTCTATGGGTAAAATTGTTTATAGAATTACAAATCACGTAAATGTTATTTTAAAAAATTTCGTTTTCACATTCTGAAAATACACAACCATTAAATTAGTACTTGTTTTCCAAAAATTTATTTTTAAAAGATTTTTAAATTGAATTTAAGTTTAAAAATGCAAATTTTCTAAATGCATTTTAAAAATTCAATTTTTGAAAACGGGTACTAATTTAATGGCTCTGAATTTTCTGAATATGAAAACAGAATTTTAAAATATCAATTAAGTAATGAGTAACTCTACAAATTTCGTCATAGACTTACATGGGATTTGGTGACTAGAAACAGGGAAATCTTAAGAGGAAGTGAGCAGCCTTAAGAAATCTTAATTTCTAAGGAACTTTCTTAGGTTTAAACAAATGTACTGTATATTTTAATCCATTTATTTTTTAGAGTACTTGGTTATAAGTCAGGGATTTACCCTTTTCTAATTGTGATTTTTTTTTCCCCTTTAACTTTAAATTACTTTTTTTTGATTGTGACAATATTCACTGGTACTGAAAAAATACAGTTTTAGTTGTGACAAAGCATGACAAAATAGAAGTGATTTCCATGGTAAGATGTATATGCTTAACTGAGAGGTTTGGAAAAATACAAACAGCGTAGGAGAAAACTTCTAACCCATGCTTTACTTTATAAATGAATCCCTTTATCTATTTATCTTTCTGCTTTTTTGGTTTGTTCAGACTGTTTGACAAAGAGTTTTTTTTTTTTCTTTTGGCAAACCAACCTTCTCTGGCACCCTTCTCCACATGGTGCCTGACACACATACCCCATTTGCCCCCCCCCCCCCCCCCCTAGTTTCAGCCCCGAGTTTATATGAAAACACACATGATAAAAATAAAATATATCATTTTCTCCACTGAGCCAGAGTGATGAAGTAATAACTTAATCCCTCCTTTCTTTTTTAAAAATTGGAAAGAATATATCCTGCAGGGTTGCCACAAAAGAAATACAACAAAATAGTTGCTTTAGTAGCCTAATGACCTAAATACTAGCTTAAAATCCACATGCTAATGAACATTAAAGGATAAAAACCATATACATTTTCTTACTATTCAATTTAAGTATACCATATATATATATATATATATATTAAAAAAATAAAAAAAATCTTTAAAATAAAATAGTCTTAAGTAATAGACATGTATTCAAAATTAGATTTTGTAAGTAATTCATAAAAATAGAAAAATAATGAATTCTCATTAAAATGGCCTCATTTAAGATGGATTTCTCATTATGTAAAAATCAGATTCTCAGATTAAGGTCTATAGAAATTATGTAATAATTATCACTTTATATGCAGTTTGTTAAGATGGACCTTTTCACTTTCACATTCAGAAAACTCACATTGTGAAATTAGTACTCGTTTGTTAAATTTTATTTATGATTTAAAAAAGCAAAAAAATAACAAAGTACATTTTTCGAAAACGAGTGCAAATGTAACGATTGTGATTTTTCTGAATGTGAAAACTGAATTAAAAAAAATACATTAGGCAATGAGTCACTGTGGAAACAAATTTCTGGAAACATGGGCTTTGGCTGTCGAAAAGATTTGTGCACTCTTAAGATGTTACAGTTTCTTTGTTGCTTGTTTACTTGTTGTATTCTTCCTTTTCTGATTTACTAATAGAACTTTCTTTTACAATTTTGTTACTGTTCCTTACATGAAATCAGGGTAAGGAAGGACATAACAGGTCACAGGGGTGTACTAGTAGCCAATTGCAAGAAACAAATTGGCCAGCTTGGGGTAATTGGGGCTGGTCTGGGGGTAATTGACCAGCTTAGTTTCTGATGCAATTTCTAAATTCTCATAGCATATTTCACCTGCTTCAAGGTCAATATCAGGGATATGCCATACTTTGAGGTGGTTAAAAAAAAAAAAAAAAAAAAAAAAAAAAAAGAAAAAAAAAAAAGAATGTAAAGGTTAAGATATGGGATTGTTTTTTAAAAATGAATAGAAAATATTTCCTTCTGAAAGATTTTCCTGATATTTCTGGAAGAATTTTGCAAAAGGTGAAAAATAGTCTCCCAATAGTTGCCTTTTTATGAAAATAGTTGCTTTTTCAAACTTTTTGGGCAAAAAAAGTAGCCATAGTCTCTTCAGGCTGCAAATAGTTGCCTTTTAGTAGCCTGTGGCAACCTTGATCCTGTGTAAATTCTGTCTTGAGAAAGGGGAAAAATTTCTGAAATAAGTGCTGTTTTCTAGGCTTCTATTGGTTAAGAAACACTGATAAATAAATAAATATATTTATACATCTACAAAAAATTGATTAAAATAAGTCATGCATGATTTTTTTTTTTTTTTTTTTTTTTTTTTTTTAATTTTAAGAAAGGGTAAGCAATTCAATATTCTTTAAAGTCTTATCTTTGAGGATTTTCATGTTACATATAACTTAGTAAATATACTAAAATAAGTACAATAAATAAAATAAATATTTATTTATTTAAATATACCAAATAAAAAGCACAACAAATGTTACAGAAAATGTTTTTGCACATAAACATTTTAAAATATTAAATGAAAATTAAAGTTAATATTTTTAATTTTCGGTAAGTTTTTCTGCTCACTATACAACAAGCATAAATTATTTAATATCACAGGTAAGTTTTAAATGCAAATACTTATAAAGCTTTTTTTTTTTTTTTTTTTTTTTTAAGCAAAAATTTATAATCTGAATGTGATAAATTATTTTATTCAGTTTTAGTATTTTGTGACAATTGAGTGGATTAAGAAAAAATATTTCTTTTCCATTTCTTTTTAATTCCGTGATTCTTTCACTGTCACTGGAATGAACTTCAAATGCAGCCACTTCTTCCAACTCATCTATTTTAGGTTTTTTCTGCAGTAGAGCTCATACTCAATGTTGTTTTCTTTTCCGGGGAACTTTCCTGTGCATAAATAAGGTAGGAGCTGCTTTTTTTTTCCCCACTTACTTAACTCTGCCTTTAGAATGTGATTTCTGAAATTGAACCTAGAAAAAAAACTAAAGCTATATTTAATTAGAATATTATTATAAAATATGAAAATATTTCTAAGAGAAAATACATAATTTAAAAAATTTAACACTACTTACGAAATTCTTAAAAGGATTTTTTTTTTTTATTTAACTTTTAATCATTGTTTTACATATTAACTACCCAGCAGAAGAAACAGTACAGCACAGCAGTGAGAGCTGCACATTTTTTAACACTCTGCACAGGGTTTAATCAGAGTTCAAAATTTCTTTTCCAAAAAAAAAAACTAAAAAATTTTAGAAAAATGCTAAAATAATAAGTTTATGAATATGAGTTAGCCTTACCATTCTAAATTCCTTTATGTGCTTCATTTCAATTTGTAAATATTATTTTAAAATTTAGTCATGACATGCTTCAATAATAACTAATACACATCAACTACATTAAATTTGAAGTGGAAAGATAAATTATTGCAGTATTTACTATTGCTACTTTGTTTAATTTAAACTGCTGTTTGTAAAAAATGCAACACCATGAAGGAATGCGAATATCATGATATTTATTGGGCTCATACATTACAGTAAGAAGAACAATTGATTAAATTTCGGGAAATTTGGAGTAATATGTACTGAGAAAACAGTACATAAAGCAGTGACCTCTGTGAGCAATAACTCCACTTATCTGCCTAGGCATTGAATCAAACAGCGATTGTATGACATGTACGGGTAAAGCACTTCATGAAGTTTCAACATGTCATAATTCATCGATCGTAGTTACTGGTGAATGGTGGGGGCCAGTCACTTTTAAATGATTAAACAGTCATTTTCATTGGTGCAAGATCAGGAGAACGCACTGGCCAGAGCAACAGTTGAACATATCCTGCATCAAGGATGATCTGGACAATATTTACAACTTGCGGTCGTGCATTGTCCTGCTTAAGTACTGCGTTTCGTAGGCCTTGAATTTAGGGCACAGCAAAGGGCCTTAACTCATCAGAAATGTAATGGCTGGTATTCAAAGTGGCGGGAATCAAAACAACAGGTGATTGAGACATGTATCCAATGGTACCACATACCATCACTCCAGGTGGTGACTCAGTATGCAGCTACAAAAATTTTGATTACCCTCAAAACTGCATCACTGATACGGGCACCTTTATGTGTGATTAATGAAGAACCTAGATGCAGGGATGGCGTGAAGTCACCTTTCAGTGCATTCTCCTGATCTTGCACCAATGAAAATGACTGTATAAGAGCGGACAATAGCTAGCTCTGAAATCGTTTCCAGTCTTAATGACTTTTCACTCTGCTTTCTGGAGGAGGTCCTTCTAAACTAGTACTTCATTGAGATAGGACACAAAATTAGTGAAAGTTATTAGCCAAAAAAAAAAACTGTCCAATCCTTAAACACTTATTCTTACAGACACTCCCTTTCATGACAGAGATGGATGTGTAAACAAAATGTCACTATTTAGCTTCCGCCCATCAAAGGTTCAGTTAAGAAAATTACCCTCGAGTGTTAAACAGCGTTAGTTGACCGGTAAAGAAATGAAAATGAATGTGATATTAGTTAAATAACAATTGTAGCTGTCGATTTTTAATATTAAACTAAGAATTAGTTTTTCAAATATATAATGAATTTCAGATAATTTTTATTCACGAGAAAATTATTGTTTATTTTTCTCGCAAGTAAAAAGTATTTTATAATAAAATCAATTTTAAATGGTGCAAATTAAGAAATCACAATTAAAATCTTTGTTGAGACAATCTCAAATAATACTGAAATGGAAAAAAAAAAAAAAAAGAGGAACTAGAAAAACAAGAAAAAAAAAAAAAAACTATTTAATTCTGAGAAAATATAGAGAAAAAAATCTGTATAATTAAACATCGTTTTATTTGCAGCATGAACATGAATGATAAAATGAGCATATATTATTTTCTGAATATAAATTTAAAAACAAAAGATTGCTGACAATTATTTTTAAAGAATAATCTTAGTGACAAAACATTTCTACTTTAATTAAGCCTTTTGCATATTTAATAATAATTGAAAATAATATATATATATATATTTTTTTTTTTTTTCAAGAAACTTTTAACATGGTTTTCAATAGTATTAAAAATCATTGCATTTTTGTACAAACTAAATCTAAAAATGTAATTACTAGTAGTAATAAAAAAGTAATTTGCCCGCTTTGCTGGGCACTACTTCAATGAGTTGTTAAAATCCCATATCATTACTAATAAACACCGCTCTTGGGTTAAAAAAAAAAAAAAAAAAAAAAAAAAATCGAGATCTGAAACCATTTTTGCTGATTCTTATGTAAAATGATCTCCTGAATCCGAACATGACATCCATTTTGCCCAGTCACCCACTGTTTTCTAGTTACACCACCCCCTCCCTCAATTTCTTTCCCTATTCGATAATTTTATGACCATGAATTTGATTTGAAGAACGAAAAATAATTAATTTAACACCTAAAAACAAAAAAATATAAAGTTTAAAAAACAACATTAATAACAGATTAAAAAAATCTGGTGTGAAACAACCACACGACTTCCATTACCCACTATTACACGTATTATATGCATTCTTGAGAGCTAATGTGATCAGAAAACATAAAAGTGACCTAAAGAGAAAATCGTTAGAGCCGTTTTTGAGATAGCAACTTTTACAAAAAAAACAATTATTGACCGGAAAACAATAATTACATACAAAAGGATATTTAAAAGTGAGTTAATATGGCGAGTTTGAAAGAAATCCGTACAGCCGTTTTTAAAGGAACGCGCTTGCAAGACCTGAAATTGAGCTATTTATACAGGACGCCTATCAATTTTCCTAAACTAACCAACTGTACCATTCGAAAGGACATCCAATAGAGTGTTTATATAGCAAATTTGAAGAAAATCGTTAGAGCCGTTTTTGAGATACGGACTTACGGTCCCACTTCCGGTTTTTCAATTTTCACCAAAATTTGGAAATTTCATCTGTACACCAGACGTATTTCAATTCTAAAGTTTCGTAGCTCTATCTTTATTAGTTTCTGAGCTATAATATCCAGAAGATTCTCCACATACATACACACTGACCAATTGCCAAAAACCACTTTTTTGGACTCAGGGGACCTTAAAACGTGTAAATCAGGTGAAAACCCGATATCGAATTTTCAGACTGAATACAATACTTCCGTATTACCTACGGTAGTAGGGTAATGGAAGTAAAAATATAAGATATGTAATGCATAATTTCAATGGAAAATTTCCTCAAAATTTTTCCCTTGTCGCAAATGTCTATGTTTTAGAATTTTTCAACTCTGTAGCCCTCAGAATATATTTAACGGTTAAAATAATCCTCTCCCTCCTAAAAATCAAAATTTTAGACATAAAATCACCGAAAACTGATAAAAATAGGAGGCCATTCCTAAAAAACTGTGGGTGATAGGGCAAAATGGGCGGCCTATTCGGATTCAGGAGGTCATTTTACATAAAAATATGCTGAAAAGGTGTCAGAGGCAATTTTCATGCCGAGCAGTGTAATCTTTCAATGAAACATTCAAAAGGTGTCATCTTCAAAAATTATTGGAAAAAATATATGTGATTCTACTCTTCATAAAACACCTTTGTTTCCTTGATCCTACTCTTCATAAAACACCTTTCCAACACCATATGTTGGAAGTATTCCATCTCCCAAATTTTCAACTCCATTACTTTGGTAGATAACTTTGGAGTCATACTTAATTGCTTAAGTTTTATTAAAAATATTGATCAACTTGATTGTTAAAAAGTTTATTCATTACTTATTAAAAGGTTTATCTTTATGAATTATATAAATGAAATAGTTAATACCTCTTTTATTCACTTTAAAAACACTTACCTGTTTAACAGCGTTTGTTTGTTTTGTTTTCGACGTGTTCCGTGAATGAATCATTTGATTCATTCACGTTTCCGGCGACATGCCGTTATTTTTGCAACGGCCTCAGTTAACAGTTGCAGGTAACGTTGTTGCATCGTGTAATCGTTCAACGGCGCATGCCGATTCACCGCGAATATGCAAATCTTCATAAAAATGAAACCTATAAATAGGAAGGAACGTCAGTATATGCGGCTGGGGTGGCTGACAAGCTAGTCGCGATGTTTTTGTTGCAGACGCAGGTCGTCTTGCCGTTTTTGTTGAATTATAATTTCGTTTCGTTAAGTTCTTCTTTAATTTAAACTGTTAAAGAAACAGTTCGTTCATTTTTAGTATAATAGTAATTTTGCATAAATTAATAGTTGTATTAATAGTTTAAAAAATTTAAAAATGTTTTTTTTAATGAATTTCAAATAAAGTTTTTCTTGAACGAGTTAATGAATAGTTTAAAATGTTTAAAGCTAAAAGATCGATAGTTTTTTTTTAAAATGATATTAATGAATGAAATTTTCTTCCAAGTATATGAAATGTGATCTGTGCCTAGTGTCTGCTGCATCCTAATATGGTTGGGTAAATCTTCAAGTGTTGTGAGTACTGTTTTTGAATCTTTAATAAGCTGCAACTTTAAACACTACATTGAATTTAAATAACACTTGTGTCATGGAGTACTCATCTGTCAAAACACTAATCTATTCTCTTGAAGCAGCAAATATTGTTAATATGTTTTTGACCTGTGTGTTTTTTTGTATGAATTTTTCCAATAATTTGCATTTAAATAGATTCATTCCTATATATATATTTAATAATTCTTTTCTGTTTATATATATATATATATTTAAAGTTATAAATAAAATTGAAATTTAGTTTTAAAACTTGTGTCTTTCCTGTGCCACTCACACACACATTGTTAGGATCAGGTAATGTTTTCTACTGTGTATAATATAACTCTTCTTTAATTTTTCTTTATGTTTGTATGTTGAACTTTTCAACATTTACAACATATTTAGGGTTATGGGCTTCAGAAACCGGTCCATACCATGTGTGAGTGGTCTTTAATTTTGGCACAGTTTTCCTAGCAGCTTTAATATCTAAATTTTTTTGAGGGGTTTTTTTTCTTGCTAAACATGGCCTTGACCTTGAGTCCTTCAATTGAAAAACTTACTTATAAGAATTACTCAAGTTGGTCTCGTGATATTAAATTTTTACTTAAAGAGAAAAATTCTTGGGAAATTGTTACGGGTACTGAAAAACCTCCTAGTGATGAAGATTTAAAATTAAAAGAAAGTTTTGAAAATCGGTCACGTGTGGCTTTGACCACAATTTATTTAAATTTAGATTCAGAGTTAAAATGCTTAATTGAAAATTGTGACAGTCCAAGCGATGCTTGGCAAGTTTTGAAATCTAACTTGGTCCCTGACAGTCGGGTTGAACATTTTTCATTATTTCATAAATTTTTGGACTGTTTTATTAAAAATAATGAATCTATATGTACTTACTCGGCGAGGCTCTCAGAGATTATTGAACAACTCCGAAATATGGGTAAGCCGGTAGCAGACATTTATGCCTGTTATCAAATTCTTCGTCGCTTACCAGATAAATTTCAGCCAATTATACAATTTTTGCTTAGGCTAGATCATAAAAATTTTTCATATAAGGAAGTTGTTTCTCATTTAATCGCTGAAGAGACCCGTCTAGAATTGCGTGATCTTGAATTTAATAACTCTAAACCTGGTATTGAAGTCCAAAATGTAACTTGTTCCTCTAATTCTGTTAATTCTGGTAATAAATTTTTTAAGAAAAATGTTAAATGTTTTAGATGTGGCCGAAATGGTCACTATAGTTCAAATTGTTTTGCTGCATTACCTACTAGAACTTTTCCTAAACCTAAAAATGTAGCTTCAAGAAATTTTAATGTTGGTAAAAGAAAACCTTTCGGAAGGGGAGCAGAAACTCGTCCACAAGTCAGTTTCACTAATTCATTTTTCCCTCAAAATTTCTTTGTGGCTGAATCATTACTAAACTTTAATTTGGATGGCAGAAACAGCTGGGTCTTCGATTCGGCTGCTTCGCACCATTTTTGCAAAGTCAAAGAATATTTTTGGGATTTTCAAAAGGTTGATAATGAAAGCATGTCTGTTGCTGTGGACGGGGTCAGCTTCCCGATCGAAGGTAGAGGTATGGTAAAAATGCTGTTTAATAATGTTGTGTATCAGTTTAATAATGTATTGTATTCTAGTAAATTAAGGAAGAACCTCATGTCGGGACCATGTATAGATAGTATGGGAGGAAGTTATATTGGAAAAGGGGGAAAAATTTCAGTGTTTAATAGAGATGGTAATTTTGTTTTCAATGCTAAACTTAAAGAAGGTATATATTATGTTTTTCCTAGAATTTTAAAGAATCCTGAATTTGAAATTAATGGGGGGCTAGGAAATAAAAATTTAAATGTTTTTTCTCACATGCCTGTTGCTGCTGTGGTTGATCTCAATTCGGTAGATACTTGGCACTCTCGTTTCGCCCATGTTGGTAAAGATCTTGTGGTCCATACCAGTAAGCAGAATTGTGTTCATGGATTGCCAAGATTAAAATATACTAAAAATTTTTGTGAGCCTTGCCGTCTTGGAAAACAGAGATGCAGGTCATTTAAACCTATTCAAGGTGGGCAATCTAGAGAACCACTTGAAAGACTGCATTTAGATGTTTGGGGACCAATTAGTATTTTAGGGCGAAACGGTGAGAGATTTTTTTTGACAATTACAGATGAGTTTTCTAGGAAAATTGCTATCTACCCAATGGTAGAGAAAAGTCAGGTTTTTGACATATTTTTGAAACATGTAACTAGAGCTGAACTGTTCCTCAATAAAAAACTTAAAGCCATTCGTAGTGACAATGGTACAGAATTCTGCAATGCCAACTTTCAGGACTTTTGTGAAAAAAGGGGTGTTAAACACGAATTAACAAACGTGTACACGCCTGAACAGAATGGTATTAGCGAGAGGGCTAACCAAACTATTTTAAACTGTGTACGTGCCATACTAATTGAAAGCGGCATGCCTTTTAAGTTTTGGCCTGATGCCGTCATTTATTTTGGCTACACTTGGAACAGAGTCTGTCACCGGGGTCAATCAAAGACACCATTTGAACTATATCAGAACACTAAACCTTCAGTTAAACATTTGAGAGCTTTTGGTTCAGTGGCATATGTTGGTATACCAAAACAGCTAAGAAGTCATAAATTACAGCAAAAATCAAAAAAGGGATATTTGATTGGATATTCGTTAAAAACTAAAGGATTCCGTATATGGGTAGAGGAAGAAGACAAAATTTACGAAACCTTAAATGTAACTTTTGATCCAGAGGATCGTGTGTACAGAAGTGGAGCAGTGCTGGGCCCTTCACCTGACCTTGAAGTATCTAGAAAGGAAAGAAATTGTGAGAGCTCCGACCCACCGCCCACGATTACGATAATGCCGGAAAGTGAGGCAGAGGAGGTGCGTCCACAAGTTCCGCCAAGAGTAACCAGTTGGAACAGGTGTCTAGTGAAGAGAAGGACTGGCACGCGCACTGATGTGTACTACTATCCTGAAGGAACTAATTCTAGATTAAAGTCTATAAAAGAAATAGAAAAATATTGTAAAAGCCATAATATTTTTTTTGATGCAAATTTGTTTAATTTTTCACCCAGTGATACTTATGAAGGGGTTATACCACAACAGACTTCAGAATCTTCCTCGGAATCTTCAGAACATTCAGAGTCGAATTCACCTCAGCCTTCTAGTTCTGCTGTTTTATGACTAGATGTCAACATTCCAAGAACCTTCAACTAAGCTCTAAAATCTGCCCAATACCATGAATGGAAGAAGTCTATGGATGAAGAAATTGAGGTTATGTCTGAAAGAAATGTCTGGCACCTAGTTAAACCACCGCCTGGTAAAACCGTAATTGGTAACCGGTGGGTCTATACTATAAAACGTGATGAAAGTGGAAGAATTGCACGCTATAAATCACGTCTGGTTGCCCAGGGCTTCAAGCAAGTGAAAGGCGAGTCATATGATGAAACCTTCTCCCCAGTCGTCAATTTTTCTATCATCAGATTTTTTTTCAGTTTGTTGGTTTCAAATTTAGGCTGGTATAACATCCAGTGTGATGTGAAAGCAGCATATTTATATGCACCCCTTACTGAAGAAATTTATATGAAGCAACCTCCCGGATACATCGTAAAAGGGAAGGAAGAATTCGTATGTAAACTAGACCGTGCCCTCTATGGACTACACCAGAGTGGCAGGCTGTGGTTTTACGAATTGAATGGTGTGCTTCTTGAGATAGGTTTTTCTAAGTTTCAGTGGTGCAATTGTGCCTATAAATATGAAAATTATATTATTTTACTAGTCTATGTGGACGACATAGTGGTTTTTGGAAGAAGTAAAGAAAAAATAGATAAAATTATTAATGTTTTAGAGTCTAAATTTGATTTAAAAATGTTGGGACAAACAAAGAATCTTTTAGGAGTAGAATTTAATTATAAACAAAACAGTGTAGAAATTAATCAAACTAACTACATTAAAGAAGTTTTTGAAAGATTTAAACAGTTTCATCCCCCAATTACTTCATTACCAATAGTTAAAGGTGTTAAATTTTCAAAATTGGATTGTCCATCAAATAATACAGCTCAATTAGAAATGGCTAAGTTTCCCTATCGTAACATTCTTGGTTGTCTGTCTTTTATTGCCAGCAGAAGTCGACCTGATATAACATATGCTGTGAACATTTTCAGTCAGTTCCAAGCAAATCCAGGATTGACGCATTGGACGGGTTTATTGAAATTATTAGGATACATTAAATATACAGAAAATTTAAAATTAAGTTTGAAATGTAATAAAATTGAACTTGTTGCTTTTTCGGATGCAGATTTCGCATCCAACAGGGATGATTTTGTGTCTGTAGGTGGACAGATTGTTTTGTTAGGCCAGAGCCCAATTTCATGGCGAACTTTTAAACAACGTGGAGTTTCTCTATCTACGATGGAAAGTGAGTTCATCGCCATGACAGAATGTGTTAAAGAGCTGATGTGGTTCAGCAATGTCATTGATGATTGTTTTGAATCCAATATAATTTATAAAAAGCCTTCTTTACCTATTCTTTATGCTGACAATCAGTCAGCAATTGATTTTTCTAAATCTCCAATTGAGAACAGCCGCAGCAAGCATATAAATGTAAAGTTGTTTTTTATACGTGAATGGTTCTACGAGGGAAAATTTGACTTAAAGCATATTCCTTCTAAACTTAATTTAGCAGATCCATTCACTAAAGGTTTGACAAAATGTGATTTATATAAATTTACCTCACAAATTTTTGTTGAGGATGAGCAATCAGATTAAATTAAGACATTAATCTTTGGTTAAAAAAAAAAAATACATATGTATAGTTTTTTTCAAATTAATTTTTTTTTCAAATAATTAAAAGTTTTTTTAAGGAACTGGGAATATAAATCAATTATAATGTGTAAATGTATACATAAGTAATATTGGTATTGAATTTGTATTGTATATATTAAATTTGTAGTATATTTATAGTAGAATATTTGTAGTAAATTATATTATATTATTGTGGTATTAATATTATAGTAATTGCATTTGTAGTGTTGTTCAAGTCATGCATCTTTCATCGGTATGAGTGATACTAGGCCTAGTATAAGTGTGTAATCATCTATCACTCATTAAATTTGTGTTTGTCTAATTGTTATAAAAGTTTTTTTTTAATTTGCATAATGTATAAACGTTCTCAGTATCAAATTAATACTTTTCTTTAAGTTTGTATACTGCATTGCATAACTGTTGAATATAGAAATATAAATGAATTGAATAATATAATGAACTTTAATATACATTTAAATGTTTGAATAATTTTTGATTATTATAAGAGGATTGAAATTTGATTTAGAATTTAGAAATTTACTATTGCATATTTATATATATTTAATGAGCTTGAATTGGTCTATTTAAAAAAAAAAAAAAAAAAAAAAAAATTAACTGTTTCATATAATTTTTTTTACGGCTATAGTAATGTCGTTGTGGGGGGCAATGTTGGAAGTATTCCATCTCCCAAATTTTCAACTCCATTACTTTGGTAGATAACTTTGGAGTCATACTTAATTGCTTAAGTTTTATTAAAAATATTGATCAACTTGATTGTTAAAAAGTTTATTCATTACTTATTAAAAGGTTTATCTTTATGAATTATATAAATGAAATAGTTAATACCTCTTTTATTCACTTTAAAAACACTTACCTGTTTAACAGCGTTTGTTTGTTTTGTTTTCGACGTGTTCCGTGAATGAATCATTTGATTCATTCACGTTTCCGGCGACATGCCGTTATTTTTGCAACGGCCTCAGTTAACAGTTGCAGGTAACGTTGTTGCATCGTGTAATCGTTCAACAGCGCATGCCGATTCACCGCGAATATGCAAATCTTCATAAAAATGAAACCTATAAATAGGGAGGAACGTCAGTATATGCGGCTGGGGTGGCTGACAAGCTAGTCGCGATGTTTTTGTTGCAGACGCAGGTCGTCTTGCCGTTTTTGTTGAATTATAATTTCGTTTCGTTAAGTTCTTCTTTAATTTAAACTGTTAAAGAAACAGTTCGTTCATTTTTAGTATAATAGTAATTTTGCATAAATTAATAGTTGTATTAATAGTTTAAAAAATTTAAAAATGTTTTTTTTAATGAATTTCAAATAAAGTTTTTCTTGAACGAGTTAATGAATAGTTTAAAATGTTTAAAGCTAAAAGATCGATAGTTTTTTTTTGAAATGATATTAACCCCTTCCGCTCCAGGCTAGCTGTAGTGTAAATATGTGAAATACCAGATTATAACTTTGAAATAATGCAATACATAACGAAGTAACAATGTGCATTTTCTTGTGAAGTAAATATATTTAATTAATGGAGGTAGTAAATATGAATACATATCAAAGTATTTCAATTATTTATAGCAATGGCGTAGTATCTGTCATCGCTTTCGCCGTCTTCACTTGTTGTAAAGTCATCATTGGAATCTTCAAGTTCGTCATAATCAGGGATATAATCACTGTCCGAATAACTAAAATCAGACATTATTCCCAGTTTCAAACACCGGCAAAACACACAAAATCGAGGAGCGAAAATTACACACAACCGCAGCCGCGAGAAATCACGAAACAACTGGCCTGGCGTAGCCAAAACTAATAGGTCACCGAGACTACTAACACCATCTAGTTGTCAGTAATGAAAATACATTTTCAAAATACCATATGACAAATAAAATAACTCTCTCTCATACCACTACAACGTTGGTCTAATTGTATCCTATACTTTCTTTGGACGTATGCACGTACGTCCATGGTATTAATGGTCATTACCACTAGGACGTACGCACGTACGTCCCTGGAGTGGAAGGGGTTAATGAATGAAATTTTCTTCCAAGTATATGAAATGTGATCTGTGCCTAGTGTCTGCTGCATCCTAATATGGTTGGTAAATCTTCAAGTGTTGTGAGTACTGTTTTTGAATCTTTAATAAGCTGCAACTTTAAACACTACATTGAATTCAAATAACACTTGTGTCATGGAGTACTCATCTGTCAAAACACTAATCTATTCTCTTGAAGCAGCAAATATTGTTAATATGTTTTTGACTTGTGTGTTTTTTTGTATGAATTTTTCCAATAATTTGCATTTAAATAGATTCATTCCTATATATATATTTAATAATTCTTTTCTGTTTATATATATATATATTTAAAGTTATAAATAAAATTGAAATTTAGTTTTAAAACTTGTGTCTTTCCTGTGCCACTCACACACACATTGTTAGGATCAGGTAACATTTTCTACTGTGTATAATATAACTCTTCTTTAATTTTTCTTTATGTTTGTATGTTGAACTTTTCAACATTTACAACAATAAAACACCAAAAAATGAAAAAATTATCGGCTGAAATTAATTACAGCGACCACAAAAAATTATCAAAATTAAGCATATTTGGCGATTTCACACTACTAGGCGATTGGTTTTGACTACTTGGCGGAAAAGCAAAACACGGTTCTGTTTGTACACGGCAATCTCGGTGCTAGCAAATGTATCGCCTAACAGCGCTAAATCGCCATATATGCTTAATTTTGATATTTTTTTTGTGGTCGCTGTAATTCATTTCAGACGATATTTTTTTCATTTTCTGGTGTTTCATGAAGAGTAGAATCCCATATATTTTTTTCAATACTTTTTGATGATGACACCTTTTGAATGTTTCCTTGTAAGTCAAAACTCCCGCTGTGTTTGGTAGAGGACAGGAAATTACCCGCTACTTACTTCCCCTTTCCGAACGAGTAAGATCCCGCAGATTGCATATATTTCCGAAGATAAATTTAGCGCTAAAAGGGGGGGGGGGTGTCTCGAATTTGCTCTTTTGTAACCCCCCTCCCCCCCCCCCCCCACACACAGGAAAAAAATTCCAAAATTGTACATAACGTTTTATTTATACTCAAATCTAGTCTCTTCATGTGCAATTTCTTCACTGTGAAGTAATTTGGGACAGAATTACACTTAAAAACTTTTTTTTTTTTTTTTTTCTGCTCCTATGGAGAAAAGAGGAGGAATTTCGATAAATCTGGCGTTACTTTAGGCGTCGGATATGTATAAATAATCCATGCACTAAACTTTGTGACCGCAGCTCTCATAAATTTCCTTGGATAGGATTAGCGCTAGAAGGGGTGCTTGAAATTTGCTTTTGTAACCCCCCCCCCCCAAAAAAAAAGGCAGGTCGAAAAATTGAAAATGCGTTTTGGAAATGCTCTGAAAAAGATGCATGGCTGTTTTCAACATCTTTGTTCCATTTTTGGTTGAATTTTACTCCAAAATCCAGAATTTACAAAATTTCCCGCTAAAAATCGATATTCCTCTTCCCTCCCTTTAAAAATAAAAATTGCCTAAAACACAGATTTTTTTTTTTTTTTTTTATATTCATGTGTAGGCTCCTCATGAAGAATTTTTTCACTATGAATTACTTTGAAGCAGAGTTATGTTTGCAAAGGTGTTTTTAACCCTCTGTCCCCCCCCCCCCCAAGAGGGGAATGGTGATAATTTCGATCAATTCCGTTACTTTAGGTGTCGGATACATATAAACAATCCAAGCACGAAAGTTCGTGATCGTAGCTCCCATAGATTACTCAGGACAAATTTAGCTCTAAAAAGAATGTCCTGATTTTGAAGAAAGAAAAAAAATCTTAAATCCCAAATAGACAAAAATGTGTTTTTGGAAATATACTAAGGAAGTCGCAAAGCTTTTTTTTTTTTTTTTTTTTCCCCAACATCTTTGTTTTATCTTTGGTAGAGTTCTACTCAAAAATTTAGAATGAGTGAAATTTCCCGCCAAAAATCGATTTTGCTCTCCCTCTGCTTAAAAATCGAAAATTCCTAAATCGCAGATAATGTTTCGTTTGTACTTATGTCTAGTCTCTGTATAATTTCTTTACTGTTAAGTAATTTGGAGCTGAGTTATGCTTGCAAACATGTTTTCGACTTTTGACTCTCCCCCCCCCCCCCCCCCCCAAGGGGACAATAGTAAATATTATGTTTGGTGTCCTATGGTAATTCAAATCAAATTTTTTATTTCATTAAATGAATTTATTCATAATGGGTGTAATATTCTTAGCCTAATTGTCGACAAAACTGCCTTAATTTAGAGTATTAAAAAGCTTCCATAAAATTCCATTTATCATAATCCATTCTTATTTGCATTACATAAAACAATTTAAATAATGTTAAAAATAAAATTAGCAATTTCGATATTGTTAAAGCTAATTACTATAATATGATTGTGATATATACACACACATATATATATATATAAGAAGAAAGTATTGTATTCGTAGAATTTTCGATGGATTCATACGTTTTGCGATGTACTGAGCACTGTTTAACAGTTTTTACAAAATGTCTGTCTTTATATGTGTGTCACAAATTTTGTGGACGCTGTATCTCATGAACCAATAAATGAAATTTAACTAAATTTAGTATTTAGTTGGACCTAAACTGGTGCTGATTTGGTTTGCGGATCAATCGCTCAACAGGTAGCGCTGTGATCCCATTTTTTGTAAATTTTTAACATGGCAGTATAGGATAAAATTTCGTAAAAATGTACTTATTGAGAGTTATTACTTTCTTCTATATTTAAAAGAAGAAAGTATTGGATTCTTAAAATTTTCAACTTCTGATTTTCGATGGATTTACAAGTTTTAAGAGTTCTAGAACATGATTTGACCTTCTTTAGAAAATGTCTGTCACTGTGTGTGTGTGTGAGACAAAAATTTTGTGGTGACTGTATCTCAGAAATATGGCCTAGAATTGCATATAAATTTATATACAGAGACACCTTGACCTAAATTAGTGCATACCAACTTTTGGTGTCAATTGCTTAACAAATGGTGCTGCTGTACTGCGATTTCCACAGTTTTATGGAAGGCCATATCTGAGGAACTACTGTATGAAACTGAAAAATTTATACGCAGACACACCATAACTTAAGTTACTGTCTATCTTGCACTGCTGTACCATGATTTCAACAATTTCAAGATTTGTAAGAAGGCCATTAGGTGACATTATGCTGATTCAGTTTGGATGCAAATCAGCCTGTAGATGGCGCTGCTATACTGCAATTTTTCCAAAGAACAGGAAGATTATATATGTCAACTTCTACAGAGGCTGTTCGCACATTTTTTAGATGATTTTATTTCTCAGTAAGAAAAAATCGTTTGCATTGAGAATTTTATTTTCACAACAGTTATATTTTTGGAAGTTTTATTTATCTTCTGATATTTAGAATTTTTGTTTAGAGGCAAAAATGCACTTTTAAAATGGCAGTGGATAGAAGGATAGGTTTCCGCTCTTTCCAAAGATAGTTTTAGTGAAATCTTTATAAAAAACATTTATCAGGAGAAAAATGGAAAAATGTTGCAACGACAGATGAATCTTGGGTCTATTTAAGTGGTTGCAATAAAAAAAGGTCAATTTATTACCACAAAAGTGGAGAAAAAAAATTTGCTACATGGCTCAAAGCATCAAAAGAAAGTTTTTCTAAAGGATTTATGATTGCCACAGGTTTTTCATACAAGCGCAAGGTAAAAGCAAAAAAAATGTGACAAAAATGTCAAAATCAACTCTAAATACTCTCAAGAACATATTTTAATTCTAATTTTTAAAAATGAAAATCCAGATCTTTATCCACAATGCTATCAATCCGTTGAACTGTATTAAGACAAAACAAGCAGCCACACATCACAATCCGCAATTGCTTTTCTAGAAAAAAATGGAACAAAAAACGGGAATTAAAACCATACCCTTCACTGACATTCCTGCTAAATCTTCTGATGTATCACTGTTGGATTTTTGTGTTTTTCGACTCTTAAAATCAACATTATCCAAACACCGACCTACAACGCTTTGTGGACTTTGGAAAGCCGTTCAAGGAGTAGAAAAATATACCTCTTCCGAGATTATAAAAAGCATTATCATAGAAATTATGATGTAGAATGTTAGTTAAGAACAAGGGCTATCAAACTGAACAAATAAAACACAAAATATGAGTGAAATTGCTTCAGTACACTCCATCAAAATCGTTTAAAAAATGTGCGAACAGCCTCTGTATGAAACTTGATGTATGAGATAACAGTTATGAAAACACATTTTTAAGATTTTATTTATAGCGAATAAAACTCTCTTCTTTTTCTAATGTTTCCTGTTAGTTTTTTCTAAGATGAAAATCACCTGCATTCATTATGGTAGATAATTTTATTGAATAATAATCTTCATAAAATATTTTACTGAGTGAATTTCTACAGGAAAATATATAAGAAAGTATTGTGGTGACCACAACATACTAGTTTTTAATACGCGGTTGTAAAGTTAATATGAATTATTGAAAATAGTAGTAGTAAAGTAGGAAACAGTATGAGTGCATGTATGAGCAACGCTTCCCCCTTCACCCCTGAAGGGTATAAAATTTGAATATTGGTAACTTGCAAAAAAACTCGTCAATTCCTTTAAAACGAATAGTTGCACTATAGATATAAGTTAATTTAAATCAAAGTTATTGATTTTTTCATTTATCAAAAAATCACATTTCTTCTGATATTGGTACAAAATTGACTTTTTTTCGGCATTTAGTGTAATAATTCTGTGTGATAAAAATAGTCTACATTCATCATAGAAAATAAATTTCATAAATAATAATTATAATTTGCATTGCAAGAATAAGAATTTGTGTAAATTTATATAGACAAAATTTTTGTGGTTGCCATCATAACATAGTAGTTTTATGCAGTAATTATTATTATCTTCATTTTGACCTTTTTCTTCTTTGTTGCTTTTTTCGATATTCAATAGAAGAAAGTATAAGATTGATAAAAAAATTGCCCTTGGGTTTCCGACAGAGTTACACGTTTTGAGAGATGTCGAACCCGATATGACCAGTTTCAGAAAACGGCTGTTTATGTGTATGTGACAAAATTTTGTGGCAACTGTATCTCAGGAACTACAGCACAGAATTTAATAAAACTGATTATGTAGTTACACTTTGACATGAATTAGTGCTATCAAGTTTTGGTGAAATTTGTCCAACAGATGTTGTTGTCATCTCGTTTTATCTCATTTTTTAATGTAGTGGTGTAGAATAAAATTTCCTATAAATGTGCATAAAGAGAAATACTTTTTATAACCAAATTATTCTTAGAATGTTGTGGCCACTACAAGATTTTCTTCTATATTTTCCTATGCAAATTCACTCAGTAAAAATAATTTATTAAAATCCTTATTTAATAAAATTATCTTCCATGATAATGCAGTAAGATTTCCATATTAGAGAAGTAGTATTAAAAAAGCTCATTTTATTAAATTAGCTAAAAAGCTCATTTTATTCTCAATATTACATAATATATACAGGCCTAGGAGTGGTAAAACACTCTTGAAAAAGAGAGAAAAGAGACTAAATTGTTTAAAATAGAGACTGAAAAGAGACTAAAATATTTAAAAAAGAGACTGAAAAGAGACAAGTTTTTTTCCTTATAAATGAATATTACGAACAAAGATGTAAAATTAATGCATATACTACAGTGGCATACCAAGGGGAAGGTGGAGGGAGTAGCTACCCTGGGCATCTGATCATGAGGGAGGTCTCCGAAGAAACTTAATCTTTAAGTATACATATCTGGTGAAGCTGTCATGCCATTATTTTCTTCCCTTCAATTCCATTTTAAGTTGTAGGTTCTAAGGAGCTTTAAAGTGCAAAATGTGACCATAGAGCGACAACTCCAAAACCAAAAGGAAACTCATTTATATTTCTGCAAATCCTAAATAAGGCAGGGCAAACGGGCCACCAGTGAGAATTTCGTCCCTGGCTTTGACAGTTGTAAGTCTGCCACTGATAAGATTTTTTTTTTTTTTTTTTTTTTTTTTTTTTTTTAATATTTTAAATGGGAAAAAAAAAAAAAAAGTGTACAAAACTGAATGTCAGCTTGCATCATATGTAAGAAAAATTATCTTTGTAACAAAATTTATAGTAATACCAGAATTACAAGTATTTGCTAAATCTTATAGAATCCAAATGTTTACAGAATTGTTCTATGGAAGTTCTAAATTAAAATGCATTGCAGATGCTGCCAAATTCTAATTCCTGAAAAATAAAATAAGAATAACATGCGACTTCACTTATATGTAAAATAATTTTTAATATAAGTGAATTCGCATGTTATTCTTACATATATAACGAGGTGGAGAATTCACCAAAAATCCTACCAGCCAGCAATATAAAATTGGAAACTTAAGACAGAATAACAGTTACATTACATGTACTACATGATATACCCAATAACAAAATTCTCTATATCAATCTGCAGTAAAATGAAATTTAATTGTGACCTAGAAATGTTTGTTCAAGTTTGCTACTTTAATAAATAACAACAACTCGTAAAAATAAGCAAAATTTGTATTTACAAAAAAAAGAAGTATTGTAGTAATTTAGTAACAAAATGTGTTTCAAGCTTGACATTTCTTTTTAAACTGTTAAATTGATTTTCCTATATTCTGAATGAAGAAAACGAGCTTAAATTTCATGATTATTTCATTGTCCTTTGCATGTGGTGAATGAACAAACATATGGCACCATGACAAGAAAAGTATCACAAGTAAAAGAATAGCAATTTTGAGTTTACATTAAAAAATATGTATGATGTGCCCCCAACGTGCAACCTTTTTTCTTGAATCTAATGTTTTTTTTTTTAATACTGTATTTTACATTCTATATAATGCTTGTGACATACCTCTTTAAGAAGAGTTAAAATCTATTACATTGATCTGAAAGTGAATCTTTGAGGAAAATTGGGTAAAGAAAAAAAATATCATTGGAAAAAGCATGAAAAAAAAGCTAGAAAAGAGACATATTGAACAAAAAAGAGACTAAAAGAGACAAATAGCTAGAATAGCTAGCCACTCCTAGGTCTGTATATATATATATATATATATATATATATATATATGTGTGTTGTTAAAAATTTTAAAAAATCAGTAACATTATTTTTAATTATTGCAGATCGATGGTTCAACCATTCATTTTCAAGGTATTGGCGAGCTATTGTGAAAGATATCCATCATGAAAATTTATTCCCCTCTAAGGGTGACTTTCACTCCAGGGGGGGGGAGACTATGCTCCTACATACATTTTTTTTTTTTTTTTTTTTTTCAGTTGGCTATCTCTATTATAAATAAGTCTTGTAAATTCCATAATGATTATTTTAAAATAATTCACTTTATGCACATTTATACAAAATTTTGTCCTATACCACCATGTTAAAAATTTAGAAAAAGCGGGATGGCAACTCAACTTGTCAGACAATTTTTACCAAAAGTTGATAGGCGCTAATTTATGTCAAGGTGTAACTACATATCAATTTGTATGAAATGATATGCAGTAGTTCCTGGGATACAGTTGCCACAAAATGTTGTCACATACACACAAAAGACAGACATTTTCTAAAAATGGTGAAATTGTGTTCTGCAGCTCTCAAATACTTCCTTTTAAATTGGTGCGAAAATTACTAAAAATCATCTTTTGTCAAGTACAATAACAGTTCAGTGAAATAAACGTGTTAGCATTGTTGCACCAATGATTCTAGCACACGTGATAGCAAACCGGCTATAAGTTATTATCATCTAGTCCATTTTAATATTGATAAATGAAAATGGAAAAAAAAACATAAAAGAAAACAATTTCTAAACAAAGATTCATGTGAGTGCGTACTTATGATGTCCAAAATGTAAAAGAATATTGTCGACTAAGTGTCTGCATCCCTTTTTATCACAATTTTTTAAACTGTGCCGCGTTGGCAGTTTAGCATTATTACTGAGGAATACAAATGAAGGCTATGACAAGTTGCAATACCTAATATCGACCTAATAACATAACCTTAGAACATTTTATTCATTGTGTATGCTTCACATGACACAGGGGAACGCGCCTTGGAAGCGCCGAAAAGATATTTTTTCACACTGTATATACATGTGTTTTACAAATGTACAAAAGAAGAATCAGGATAACAATAGTATACTAAATAGAACTTCAGTAGTATTTATCTATTATTCAACACTTAATAAATAAATCATTTATTAACACCGAGTTTGTATTTTGGATTCTGTAATAATTCATGAAAGGATGGACTTTGTTCAAAAATTCTAGTGATTTTCTGATTTCAGATTGATTATTATTATTATTATTACTACTAATAGAACACCTTTTGCATAAGGCATCTTAAGAAATTTCCTTTTGTCCGAAAAGTTCGTCCCCACCTCCCCATCGCTCTAAAAACAATTTATGCTTACAACGGTGCTTATACATCAACTTTGGCTTTGACCCAACACGCACATTCCACCCCAAACAATTTTTTTTCTTAATCCCTTCTCACGCTGATTATCAAACTAGTGACTTCTGAACCTCTCTTTTGCACCGAAAATGTAATCAACCCACCCCCTTCACTTTTCTCGGATTCGGACCGTCAATGCATGTGAGTTTTGGTAATTGAAAAATTTCTGTTTTTTTATTATTATTTGCTGTGAAAAAAAAAAAAAAAAAAAAAAAAAGGATTTTGCGAGGCTTAAATTTTCGCGATTACGATGGGCTCGCGAAAATAAGTGCTTTTACAGAGTACAATTTTTTCCTCAGTTAACTATCACTATTTATTACTATTATTATTTTTTAAAATTTCATAATGATTATTAAAAAATAATTCTCTTAACGTACATTTATACGTAATTTTGTCCGATACCATCATGTTAAAATTTCAGAAAAGTGGGATGACAACACCCACGACAATTTCTCCCAAAATTTGATAGGCACTAATTTATGTCACAGTGCATCTATATATCAAATTTTCTGAAATTCTGTGCTGTAACTCCTGAAATACATTTGCCACAAAATTTTTCACACACACAGACAGACAATTTCTAAAAAATGCTCAAATCGTGTTCTAGACTTCTCAAAATGTAAATCCATCGAAAACACGAGGTCAGAATTTTTCACGAATCTAATATTTTCTTCTATTAAATATCGAAGAAAGTAAAAATAAAACATGAAACGATTTGTAAAGATATTTTTTTGTCTATTTTCAGAGATTTTATCCCCGTTTTGCATTTGAATATGTTAATTTTATTTCGAAATTTGAAGCTATGACTTTGAATCGTTCCGTTAGGGTCATCCCTTTTTAATAAGAAAAAATGTGATATGCAAAAACTTTAATATAACTCGAAAAGTATTCCCCCCCCCTTATTATTTAATTTAATTATTATAATTATGTTAGGTTTCTCAGATATGGTAGCCCATGACAACCTAAAAAAGGGGACCGATCCATTGAACCAGAAAAAAAATTTACAAACAAAGTGAAAAAATTTTTGCCTGTATCAGTCCCACAGACTAAAAATACAAAGAGCTGTCAAATATATCCAGTTTCTGGATAAATTTCGTACAAGATTTTTATAATAGTGCGCCTCATTAAATAAAATCGTATGAAAACACGATCAATGATTCCTATAAAAAATAATTGTAATTTTAAAAGTTTAAATGATGACAGCTATAAAAAACTCACACATAGGGCCCAATTTAGACTACCTGGAGCCCCGGGGCAAGCTTTTTCTGGAGGCCAAGCTTGCAGTGGCATAAAAGGTCTTTACGTTGCAGAATACCTGCATACGATTCAGAGTGGGCCCTTTAAAGAAGAGGGGCCAAGGGCAGCTGCCCACATGCCTTAGAGTTAGTCAGGGCATATATATAAAATAGGTTTCAAATGGTCCTTCATGCTTTTTAGTTTTTCTTTTTAGACCCCCCCCTACTTAAATTTTCTGGCTGCGCTATTGGGTGCATATGTACTGCTATTGTCAATTTCATTATGATTTGCGCAAAATGAAAGTGGAAAAATATTATTTATAGAAATACCTCATGGAAGCATAGGATGCAATGGATTCATATTTCTGGCATCCCTATAAACAAAACAGTGGCAGTATTTACCCAATTTTTATTTTTAATAGCGAACATCCCATAGTACATTTCAACAACAAGTTTCAAAGAATTCCATGAATACTTATGAAGTTAGAGCGTGGACAGACAGACAAACCGAAGTCATGCGGCTTGCAAAGTCATGGCTATGGCCTTGAATAAGAGGGTTCTTTAAAAGAGTAACTTCCGGAAAGTGGTCAGTTCACAAGTTACACAATATTACCTGCTCTCACAAAATTTAACAATTTACAGAAATATGCATTTGCACATGTTCATTGAACGAACAAGTGCCTGGTAAATGAACAATGAACATTGCCCGACCAAGGTCAATCAATATTAAAGCCAAAAATGAAACTTTGAAAAATAAGAAAAATTGGTCCTTATAGGAGGTGACTCTGAAATAGGTGGAATTTTAGAGAGGTTTCCGATTGCTGATGTTTATCAAGCATGACACATATTACTGAAAATGTTATTAAATCATTCCAATATGAATTAAGTTGTTTTCCTTTAATTGTAAGTTTTGTGAATGTCAGTGGGTTTTTTTTTTTTTTTTTTTTTTGGAGGGGGGGGGATTCAGGCCTTTATCCTCCTTCCCCCCCCCTTGGATCCACCACTACAAGGTGCCACTATGAATGGACACATAGAAATTAATTGAAAAGGCACAGGCCTCAGGGTGCATACTGATAGAGTAAAGTTGTGTGGGAAAAAAAAAAAATGCCGCTGGGCACATACAACACAGTAGTTACAAGGGGCAACACAGGTGCTGAGCTGTGCTAAATTTGCCCAGAATTAACACAAATTTAGGTCTAAAATCATATAACTTACTTTGCTTATGCATAACAACCCTTAAACAACCAAGTACAGGAAAGGTATCATCAGTCGAATTAAAAGCACAATCTTAAAATCTTTGAACAAGTTCAAGATTTGCCATATCATTATGTACTGCACATAGAAGAAATGACTAAGTTGAATAGGTAGTTCATCCTAAATGCTTTATCTCAAGATATTATTTTTCCTACAAAAGTAAAAATATTTATTTTAAAAGAGAGAAAAAATAATAAATATATACAAAACAATACTGACTAATTTAAACTAAAACTTATAATTTAAGTGCAATTTAAATCATATCATATAATTTTTTTTCACCGTGGTAAATTAACTATACAAACAGGCAAGTATAAGATTTTAAGAGCAACAGAATTTTCTTCAGTATTTTCCTATAAAAATTCACACAGTGGAAATTATTAATTCAAATTACTATTTTACAAAGTTATTTTGTATGGTGAGTAAAGATTATTTTCATTTCAGAAAAGTATAACTTTAAATAGCAAAAGAAAGTAAATTTTGTCTGTTATAGACGACATCTTGTAAAATAAGCTTTCATTTTATTTATTTATTTATTTTTTAATAAAAGACAATAAATTTGTTTTATATATTTACAGATCAAAGGTTCAACCATTCTTTTTAAAAAGGTATCAAGGAATTAGTTTAAAAATAATTAAACAATTATATATAGAAAATTTACTCCTCCTTCGGGAAGTTTGGGGAGAGTGATGCTCTTACATATACAATATTTTTTGCTTGTTGATTTCCTTTACTATTATATATATTTTCTTCAATTTCACAAGGACTAATTGGTTAAACCAAATTTTTATTGTGTATATAAGTCTGCATTAGTTATTGAGCTACAACAAAATTTTTATCACACACAGATAAAACATTTTTTAAAACTTATTAAATCATCTCTGGATCTCTTAAAATGTGTAAATCCATCAAAACTGGAATTCTAAGAATTTTTTGAAGTGAATGCTTTCTTCTAGTGAGTATAGAAGAAAGTAATAAGCTATATCTAAGTAATTCCTGAATGGCCAATTTTAACATTCATATTTAAAAAAAAATCAGGTTTAAATTTTACATTTCCTGGCTTATTTTATTTCTAACATCAATAACTTTCTATCTATACCAAGACTTTAAATTAAAGTACTTAAGAGAAATCGGGCAAGGTGCCAATAAAAATCAGTGCATAGAAGTTAATTTCAAAGGCATGGGCTTTAGGGTGCATTAAAAAAAGTTACTAATAGCATACCTGCCAACAAATGACAGATAAAAAAGAAGATAGGTGTTAAAAAAAAACAAAAAAAAACAGATGTAGACACCACATGACTTTCTTATATATTCATTGAAATATACATATTGTTATGAAAACACTGACACAACAGTGAAAGGTAAACGATTCGTAAATAAACAGGCAGGTTCCTGTCAACGAACATTCCTGAAAACAAGCCAAAAATGTGCTACTTAAACCACAAAAATCATAATATTACACTACCATCACGAGAAGGCGTCTCAAAATCCCGCTCGGTGGAACAGTTTATTTTCTTAAAAGTTGGGACTGCAGAGTGAGCAAGTAGTTTAGTGTTAAAACATTTTCTGTGCGCGCTGCTGTCTTTGGCGAAAATTACGGTAACTCTTGCCTTTCCTTTCATCGAAATTAAAGCTTTTGTGCTAGTAGTTTTCTCTTGTTTATTATAATTGTTAATTTTATTTAGCATTAAAACTGCTTTTTTTTTTCTTTTTTTAAGGGGGAGAAGGGGAGAGAACGGGGCAAAATAGATCTTCCTAAAGGAATAACGTTTCTTTCTGAAGAAAGTAAAATTTTTAACAAAATGTGCATATTTTTTTTTAACGAAGTAAAACTCCATCTCTCTGTATTCCAATTCAGAAAGTCCAAGGACGATGAAAATACAAATAACGAAATATCTGTGTAAGTCATATATATAATAGTAATGTAAGTGCTGCACTTCAAGTGAAACTAGAAAAATACTAAAAAACTTGAAATAGACGATTTTAAAACATAATTATGACTAAAAAAATTTAAACATAAGCATAGTATACATTTCAAGACTGATGAATTTAAAGCTGTAAATTTTCTAGAAATAAGATTTGTTTTAAAAATTGGAAGAATTAACAATAATTAAGAATATAAAATCTATCAGTGAATTTATGAATTGAAATTTAATTTACCATATAAATGTTTAATAAACAGAAATTGTTAATTTTTTTTTACATTTAAAATTCTGATACCTAATATAAAATTTCTTTTATTAATTTCAGTTTGGCTTTAAACTCTAGTTTAGGTATTAGTGTAATAATATTTCAAAAAAAAAAAAAGAAAAAAAAAAATGATAATGACAGTGAATTCTTTAACTTACGTCAGATTTTTTCTTGTATATTTCAATACAATACATAGATATACAACAATTATTAGTCTGTGATAGAATATTGAATAAATGAAATTTCGAACTCATTCATGAATGTCAACTTTACAAACAGTATTTATTAACATTTTCACGATGAAATAGATCATTTACGGAAAGAGTTAAAAATTTTCTATTTTTATTTATTTATTTACATATTTATATTACGAACAGAAACATTCACATTTATTGTTTGGGGGGAAAAAAATGATGTTCAAAGAATAACAACTTTTAGCATTTAAGTATAACAATTCATTTTAAATTAATCTGTCTATCGTAAGATTATGAAAGAATATTTAGGTACATTCCTTAAAATGATTTTTTTTCTTTTTTAAATGTCATTTCTTTTTTAATAACATAAAGAAAATAAAAAAAGTATTTAGTACAAATGTTATGGTAACATTACTTAAAATTCCTGTTTGTATTTTTTCTAACTAGAATTTGAAATAATTCCTCTATGCATCAACATATTTACATGAATGTATTCTTCCATTTTACTACAAAAGGCGCTACCCAGCCAAATAAAGTAATCCTAGTTCAAAGCCCTTTGTCCTACAGCTCTTTTCCAATTCCTCCTTCCTCCTATAAAATACTATAGTAGACTTTGTCGAAACCACATGACTCCTACATCACACCCACCATCTCGTGATGGTATAGCATTAATCTGATTATATATACCACCCAAACAAATATAGTAGTCAATATTTCTTAAATATTACCTCATATTTAATCCTTTATTAGCAGCACAGTATTTATATATTTTGGCAATATGATCATAGCCATCATCAGAAAGGACATGCTGCTTACTGACCACTGTCCATGTTTTGTTTGTCGTCGGTCGAACAAATCGTCCTTATACAGGGATGAAGCTATATTTCATGCAAAACCCCTGAAAACTGCTATTTGGGAAGCACCTGTTATGAAAAATATTTATTAAAACCTACAAGAAGTGATATTTAGAGATTTCTTAATACATTATAAGGCAAATTAAACATTCAAAATGAAAAATTTCTATAAGAACAAAATAATTTAGCAAGAAATTCAGAAACTGAATTTTTGAAAAACCCTGAATTCAAGGATAGCCCCTTAAAAGTTTCACCCCTGATTACCTCCTTTCTTCACTTTGCTTCATTGATAAGGGGTTGCCATTCTGTGGGGATGACGCTATGCTCTCTTTCGTTAATTGCATTGTTAGTAGTTAGTATTTCTGAAGCTTTGCGTTTTAAGGAATAATGGTGGGAGTGATAGTGGGCTATTTAGTTAGTTATTAGTGTATTAAGGTTAACCCGTTAGTAGTCGCTAGTTGGTTGATTTGCCGCCCATCCTTCAGTTTTGCCAGATTTTTTTATTCAACAGCCACCAAAAATATTTAGAAGTGGCATTTGATATACATAAAACACGAAGAAATGTTGATCACATCATTTAAAAAAATTATTGGTGCGATTTAAATTAATAGTACGCAATCTTTAATAGGTGGCGCTGTCTATAGCGACTACTAACGGGTTAATGGGGTTAGTGGAATGGCTTCGAGCAAGTGTGGTGGAAAGTTTATTATATTTCAAATCTGTAAGATGTTCGGTTTTGTGATCTTTTATTTTTCTTTTTGTCATTCCAATATAATATGCTTCATCATTGTTTTTAAATTTAAAGTTTATTTTGTAGATTCCGGATGTGTCATTAAAGTTAAGTTAAACAGATAAAATAAATAATTATAAATATGTGGAATTTTGTGAGTTTATTTGTTTAGTGACGTGATTTAAGAAGCTATTTTTTTAAGTTTCACTCCTAAACGGTGGGGCAAAAGTTGTTCCTTGGATTTCCGACAACATCTCAATGAAAGAAAAGAAAAAAAAAAATGACATTCGAAAGCTGGATATCCAGTGGTTTTGATCCGGATATCCGATTATATTTCGGATATTGAAAAATCAGCCGGATATGCAGTTCATCCCTAATTTTGTTAATAAGTTGTAAAATGATGTATTTTGACAATCTACAGCAATAATATTATGTTGTTTTTTAAGTGGCTTATTTCAGCATGTAATTTGAACGATTAAGGGCCCACTTCACTCACAACCACCGGAAGCCGAAGCTAATGTTATTCCATGGGAAATTTTCTTTACTTATAACTAATTAGCAAATACATATTTTTAAATTCTGTTTTCACATTCAGAAAATTCCCAATTGTTAAATTGATGCATATTTTTAAAAAACATATTTCTTTTATTTTTACTATTTCATTTTGAAATATCAAAATGAGAAATTTCACATATTGAAAATTCGTATTTTTCAGCTTCAAAATAAAATTAAAAAAAAATACATTTTCAAAAAAGGTGCGTCAATTTAACAGTTGAGAATTTTCTGAATGTGAAAACAGAATTAAAAAATATTTATTACTTAATGAGTAAAAAAAATCTCCCATAGAATAATATTAGCTTCGGCTTCTGACAACGGTAAGTGAAGCAGGTCCTTAAGATTTACATGGCCATAAACACAAAAAATATTGTGTTACATTAATGACTTTGGAAATCACTGGGATTTCATTTTTGTTTCCATTAATCCTTTTTAACATTTTCTAATGATGTTTAAGAGTGATTATTGTATGAATTAGTCCATGTCTGTCTTTCTATCCTTCTGCCCGTGAGCTCTCTAACCCCCATAAATATTCACGAAATTTCTTGAAATCAGAGTGTGAAAAAATCATGATTTTTTTTTTTAAAGAATCAAAAAAAAATCTGATTTTTTGATTAAAATCGGATTTTTTATGAGATTTTTTTTCTTTTTAATTTAAATTATCTGACTAAAAATAAATGTTAAGACATTAAGCATGAAAAATTTTTAAACTCAAATGTGAATAAATATAAGAAGCAACAAAAAAAATAAACTAAATTAAAAAAAAATTATGAGTATATTAAAAAAAATAATAATAAAAGTAGATTAAAAAAAAATGTAGTATTAGCCAACATAGATACATTCTAGCCCCCCCCCCCCAAAAAAAAAAAAAAATAAATAAATAGTTTAAGCGAAAATATTTTAAAAGCATATAAGATCTATTATTATTGTTGTTGTTGCTATTAAAATGTGCATATAATATAATAAGCCATAATCTTGAATATCACATTACGAAATTTTTTGAAGTGAAACTTTTAGGAGAATCAACTAATCAAATATATGAAATCGGATGTGTGTGTGTGTGTGTGTATATATATATATATATATATATATATATATAATAAAGATGATCTATTAAGCATAGTAGAAGCCAAGCAACAGATACAAGATCACTGAAACACCAATGACCAATAAGACAAAAAAAAAAAAAAATCACCAGTGGACGAAATATACCAATGCAAAGAAACCAGATTCACCAATTAACAGCCTGCAAAACAAACGAATCAATAAAGTAAAACAACAAATCTTAACTTAAAACCATAAACTTATCAAAATTAATGAAAAAACAACTCAAGAAACACAAGATAGGAAGAAGGAGGCAGGCGGCAAGACTTGTGACTTGCCTGTGGGGTTACACTAGTTTTATGCCGGCAACACTCCCCCAGCCTGCCACAACCAGAACAGGAACCATATGGATTTAAAAATGCAAATTTCAAAGCAGATGAACAACAATGAAACCACAAAGCCACAATGAAATTCCCCGATTTATCACATTGTGTTTAACAGTATAATTAGAACATTAAATATAGTTGACAACTCAAAAAGGAAAAAACTGAAATTTTAATGGAAAATGAAAGTATGCATAGTAATGCAAAGCAAATGCAACAAACCTTCTACTTTTTTTTTTTTTTTTTTTTTAATTTAATTTCACAAACCCACCCAACCATCCAGCCTTACAACACCACCCCACCTCCGTAATCAAACATCTGCCCACCCAACCGCCACCTTTTTTATTGTCTTTTATTATTTTATAATTTTTTTTTTTTTTTTTTGTTGATATACACAAGAGTGTACACAGCTTTTTTTTTTTTTTTTTTTTTTTTTGTACTGACAGAGACATGGTTAAGGATATAAAATAGAAAATACAAAGTTTTTAGGAAAACCCATTTTAGCAGTGGCTTTGATCAGTTTATTAATATTCTTGTTTTTAAACTTTGCAGAGCATAAATTATTAATTCGAAATAAATGGTTAATGATGATGTTTCTAAATACCGAAAGATGCAGACATGAATTAAAATGTGTAAATAAGTTTACATTAAAACAAAAATCTTGCCGTTTGTCATAGATATCTGTGTAAAGTTTATTACCATCGATGATTATTTTGAGATCTAAAAAGTTAATAGATTGATTAGTCAGAGTATTTTGAGTTAGCTTTAAATTAGGTGGATAATTGAAGGAAAAACCATTTTGTGAGTTCTTGTTGAGATAAAATACAATAATATCATCAATGTAACGATAAAATCGAACATCATCATTGCAAATTTGCTTTTCATAATAATAAAGATAGAGATCTGCCAAAATACTGGAGCTACAACCTCCTTGTGGAATGCCTAATTGTTGCAAATAGATATCGTTGTTGTGCAAGATATAATTATTATGGATAACAAAGTTAAGAAGTGTTTTAAATTTTTCTTCTTTAAAATTGTAAGGAAGATTAATTTGAGCTTTATATTCTTGAAAAAGACTGTAAATGATATTACTAAGATCTGATAACTCAATATTATTGAAAAGATCTTGAAAGTCAAAAGTCATAATATTGTCTATTGAATCGAGCGATTTGATGTATTGAATTAATTGAAAGCTATTTTTAAGACAGTGTAAATTATCAACTTTGCAAGTACATTTGTAAATTTGCTTTAGAATATCCAGTAGAGCTTTATTAGCATTGTTGTTATAAGTGTTACACCCAACAGTGACAGTGCGAAATTTAATTGGAGATTTGTGAAACTTAGGGATGAGAACTATATAAGGATAATTAAAGTTATTGAAGGGAAGTTGAAGTAGTTTATAGTAATTATGTATTTTTCGGTTATTAATAATAAGGTTATTATTAGTTAAACTGAAGATGTTACTATTATTGATTGAAGAGTTTAAAATAGAGAGATAGTAGGATTTACAAATAATGGCATAATTATTAGGTGATTTGTCAACATAAGTGATCACAAAGTCATCCTGTAGTGATTTGATTGAGTTAAGAAGTACAGATTTTTTAAATAACACCAGATTTGAAGAATTGATAAATAATGCATTTTTGATTTTTTGTAACACTAAAACTTTCCATTGAGTGAAGTAGGCAATAGGTTTATTATGAGTAATAGATATTTTATAAATAAATAAATCTAGGTCATAAGAAAACTGTTGTAAGATTTGTGGAATGCTAGTTTTAACTGGAAGTCTAAATTTGGTGCCAAATTTCATGAATTTTTTTAATTGATAATTGTCAATAATATTGAGATTACCTGTGATAATGTGTCCATGGTCTCTGTCAATAAATTTTGAGAAAGAAGGATCATTGCATTTACAGGTTACAGTGTTAGTAAAAGAGGTAGACTTAGATACAGAATTATAATTGAATATCTTTCTTCCAAGAGGAAGAGGATATTTGAAGGTACGAGATAGATTTAAATCTTTAATCGGAAACATACATTCTTTGTCATTAATGATAGACGTAATGTTAAATATATCACATTAGTTTGTGGAATTTATCACCAATAATTATAAGATAAAAAAAACTTTTTATATACCATGTTTTTAAATTTTCTGTTGAATCATATAAACTTGATAGTTGTATATATTAATAAATTCTTATTTATTTATTCATTTATTTTATTTTTATTAAGATTATTATTTGATTATTTATTCCATCAACTTGAAAGAAAATGATCAAATGTATAATAAACAGAACAATTGTAAATTTTCAAACATTTATTAATTGAATAGAAGTATTAAAGAATGCATTGTCATCGCGTTCTGAGTTATTCTAAAAGTTTCAAATGTCTAGCTAGTCGGGAAATTATAGCCATAGAACTATATTAGCACTTTATCAATGTGTATTAAATTTTTAAAGTGCCAATTCTTATGAGATGCATAATTTATTTTCTTTTTTACAACTTTTTATTTTTCATGTTGTTTTGATGACAAATTATAAATAAAATTTAAATGGCTAATTTTAAGGCTATTATGAGGTTATTATTTTCACATTTTATTAATTAATTAAATTAAAACATTTATTAATCGAATAAAGTATTAAAAAGAATGCATTGTCATTGTGTTCTGAACTATTCTAAAAGTTTCAAATGTCCAGCTAGTCGGGAAGTTAGTTAAAAATTGATTGCAAGATTTGTACTGAACAAACAAGAAAGAAAGTTAATAAAAACATGGTAATAAAAGACATAAATTAAAGATTTTTTTCAAAAGGTTAAAGTTTAAAAAATTTAAGAAAACTGAAATAATTGGACAGGTCATTACCATTTCATTTCAAATTTTATAAAAACCTAATTAAAAAATTATAGGAAAAACTGCTTACGAATGCATTGGTCAGTTCAAATACGTAGGGATTACAATTAGTAATATCAAAGTTAAAAAATGGAAAACAATATTTTATTTATCATTATCGTTTTAACACTTAAGGCATAAAATTTATGGCTCTGTATAAAAAAAACTTGAATCAAAATAAGAATAGAAAATAGAGTTGGAAAATTAAAAGAATCATTTTTAAAATTAATAAACACTTTTTTTTTTTTTAAATGGGGGGAGTGGGGCTATTTGATGCAAATAACAAGTAAGTTCAAGTTTTCTTATGTTCTGAGACATATAAAACTACATATTCCTCCAAAATTATAAAATTTTATTTTTGATTTAAATCAATGATTTTTTTTTAATATCAAGTGATTAAAATCACGATTATAATCAAGCTGATTTAAATCAGCGTACCCTGCTTGAAATTGATTTATGTTATTCAAGTTTACTATACTATGGGATGGTCCCAAATCACATTTTAATACTTCTATTTTGTACAAATCATGACGTCAAATCACAACTGTGCAAATTTTGTGAGTAACCATTGTTGCACGTATATATTACATGAGATTTTCATAAAAAAAAAATTTAAAAAAAGATTATCCCCCCCCCCCCCCCAATAGACACTTTTATTACGTTTTATGTCTTTAGTTGCAGTTCTCATATGTATTACATGCACACATGCATTACTTTTTTTTTTTTTAAATCTTTTAAAATTTCCTTATATAACAGCAATTATAAATAAATTATTGCATGAACTTCTTAATGCAGTCTAATGTATCAGCGGAAAGCACCCTAATATTACGATTGTAATGTTTTCATTGATCTGGATGGAATAACATCTCGAAAAATCTTAGCTCCTCCCAAAAGGGAGGTTCTGGATCCGCCACTGAACAAAACACTCAGAAAAAATTGTAATGTTTACCCAAATAAGTAGAAATTTCGCGAAATTCATATGTTTTAAGTGACATAGCATATAAAATACTCATTTTTTAAAAAGAGATTTCAAAATATTGTTATTACCTCTTCCTTTTCTTTCAATTATGCTTTAATTTTTCTATTCATCATCAATTCACACAGGATCGCAAAATCAAATTTTTTCAAAGCCATGTTTACATAAAAATTATAATATAACTACTAAAAACCAAAACCAAATACAAATTAAATTACTGCACGTGCACGTTGCATTGCCATTGCCGCCAATCTTTCAAGAATGGTGCGGTGAACGCCAATGGGGTGAAATGTCGGAACGATTCAATCATTCAATGGGGAGGTTGGTTTCTACACAAGACATTAGATTGCGCACATCACAAATGCTCCAGCTCGCTCCTTCTACTAATGAGCATGTGCGGGGACTTGTTCGCCTCTTAATCCCTTCTTTCTCACGCTGATTATCAAACTAGTGACTTCTGAACCTCCCTTTTGCACCGAAAATGTAATCAACCCACCCCCTTCACTTTTCTCGGATTCGGACCGTCAATACATGTGAGTTTTGGTAATTGAAAAATTTCTGTTTTTTTTTTTTTATTATTTGCTGAAAAAAAAAAAAAAAAAAAAAAAAAAAAAAAAGATTTTGCGAGGCTTAAATTTTCGCGATTACGATGGGCTCGCGAAAATAAGTGCTTTTACAGTATACAATTTTTTCCTCAGTTAACTATCACTATTTATTACAATTATTATTTTTTTAAATTTCATAATGATTATTAAAAAATAATTCTCTTTACGTACATTTATACGTAATTTTGTCCGATACCATCATGTTAAAATTTTAGAAAAGTGGGATGACAACACCCACGACAATTTCTCCCAAAATTTGATAGGCACTAATTTATGTCAAAGTGCATCTATATATCAAATTTTCTGAAATTCTGTGCTGTAACTCCTGAAATACATTTGCCACAAAATTTTTCACACACACAGACAGACAATTTCTAAAAATGCTCAAATCGTGTTCTAGACTTCTCAAAACGTGTAAATCCATCGAAAACACGAGGTCAGAATTTTTCACGAATCTAATATTTTCTTCTATTAAATATTGAAGAAATTAAAAATAAAACATGAAATGATTTGTAAAGATATTTTTGGTCCATTTTCAGAGATTTTATCCCCATTTTGCATTTGAATATGTTAATTTTATTTCGAAATTTAAAGCTATGACTTTGAATCGTTCCGTTAGGGTCATCCCTTTTTAATAAGAAAAAATGTGAAATGCAAAAATTTTAATATAACTTGAAAAGTATCCCCCCCCTTAATATTTAATTTATTATAATCATGCTAGGTATGGTAGGTTTCTCAGATGTGGTAGCCCATGACAACCTATTTCTGGCATCCCTATAAACAAAACAGTGGCAGAATTTACCTAATTTTAATTTTTAATAGCGAACATCCCATAGTACATTTCAACAACAAGTTTCAAAGAATTCCATGAATACTTATGAAGTTAGAGCGTGGACAGACAGACAAACCGAAGTCATGCGCTAAAAAAAGAAATATGGTGATACCTGCACAAGAAAGCCACCAAGAGTGTTGAAAAAAACGGCTCTTTAAAAAAGTCACCTTCTACTATAGAAGTTATTCAGAAAATCATACTTCAGTCAAAAATTATAAATGAAATTTACATTATTTGTCTATACTGCCTTGCAATAAGTCATTAATTTTTAGTTTTAATTTTAAATGCATTTTTGCAGTAATTTTATTTCTAAAAATTCTTTTATATACTAGATCAAATTCATCAAATTCACACAATTTCTGAATGAATAAGGGGTTAATTTAATTAAGCTTACTGGAAAATCTGGGTAAAAAAAAAAAAAAAAAAAAAAAAAAAAAAGTTTTAGCTTGTAATTTTTAATTTAAACTATGTTTAATACTTAAATTTTGCTATTTAAATTCAACAATACTCTCTTGAAAGCCTTTTCAATTATTACTTGAATATTGGTAGGACACAAAAAAGCACTTTTTCAAGCCTGAATTTCAACTATAGTACACATGTTCAAAACTGTAAAGTCTTATTAAACACACCTTTCTTTACCCACATATTCATAGGAAATATCTGCTATAATTTCAAAATTGGTAACAATAAGATTAAGGTCATGGCCAAGGGTAAAGGGAGGCAGGGTTAAACTAAACAATCCCTGAAATTTTGCAGATTTGTTGAAATTTTTTTTAAATAAACTTCACTTTTTACCACTCAAAACTATGTAGTAAAACTCGACCCCCCCCCCTCAAAATTATTTTTGGCTATGGCCTTGAATAAGAGGGTTCTTTAAAAGAGTAACTTCCGGAAAGTGGTCAGTTCACAAGAGTTACACAATATTACCTGCTCTCACAAAATTTAACAATTTACAGAAATATGCATTTGCACATGTTCATTGAACGAACAAGTGCCTGGTAAATGAACAATGAACATTGCCCGACCAAGGTCAATCAGTATTAAAGCCAAAAATGAAACTTTGAAAAATAAGAAAAATTGGTCCTTATAGGAGGTGACTCTGAAATAGGTGGAATTTTAGAAAGGTTTCCGATTGCTGATGTTTATCAAGCATGACACATATTACTGAAAATGTTTTTAAATCATTCCAATATGAATTAAGTTGTTTTCCTTTAATTGTAAGTTTTGTGAATGTCAATGGTTTTTTTTTTTTTTTTTTTTGGAGGGGGGGAGGGATTCAGGCCTTTATCCTCCTTCCCCCTTGGATCCACCACTGCAAGGTGCCACTATAAATGGACACAGAAATTAATTGAAAAGGCACAGGCCTCAGGGTGCATACTGATAGAGTAAAGTTGTGAGTGAAAAAAAAAAAAAAAAAAAAAAATGCCGCCGGGCACATACAACACGGTAGTTACAAGGGGCAACACTGGTGCTGAGCTGTGCTAAATTTGCCCAGAATTAACACAAATTTAGGTCTAAAATCATATAACTTACTTTGCTTATGCATAGCAACCCTTAAACAACCAAGTACAGGAAAGCCATCATCAGTCGAATTAAAAGCACAATCTTAAAATCTTTGAACAAGTTCAAGATTTGCCATATCATTATGTACTGTACGTAGAAGAAATGACTAAGTTGAATAGGTAGTTCATCCTAAATGCTTTATCTCAAGATATTATTTTTCCTACAAAAGTAAAAATATTTATTTTAAAAGAGAGAAAAAATAATACATATATACAAAACAATACTGACTAATTTAAACTAAAACTTATAATTTAAGTGCAATTTAAGTCATATCATATAAATTTTTTTCACCGTGGTATACAAACGGGCAAGTATAAGATTTAAAGAGCAACAGAATTTTCTTCAGTATTTTCCTATAAAAATTCACACAGTGCAAATTATTAATTAAAATTACTATTTTACAAAGATATTTTGTATGGTGAGTAAAGATTATTTTCATTTCAGAAAAGTATAACTTTAAATAGCAAAAGAAAGTAAATTTTGTCTGTTATAGATGACATCTTGTAAAATAAGCTTTCATTTTATTTATTTTTTAATAAAAGACAATAAATTTGTTTTATATAATTACAGATCAAAGGTTCAACCATTCTTTTTAAAAAGGTATCAAGGAATTAGTTTAAAAATAATTAAACTAATATATAGAAAATTTACTCCTCCTTTGGGAAGTTTGGGGAGAGTGATGCCCTTACATATACAATATTTTTTCCTTGTTGATTTCCTTTACTATTATATATATTTTCTTCAATTTCACAAGGACTAATTGGTTAAACCAAATTTTTATTGTGTATATAAGTCTGCATTAGTTATTGAGCTACAACAAAATTTTTATCACACACAGATAAAACATTTTTTAAAACTTATTACAGTAGAAGATCTTTAAAACGCAAAGCTAAAAACACAAAGTTTTGCGTTATATAGAATTTTGCATGTATATATATATATATATCACATTAGTTTGTGGAATTTATCACCAATAATTATAAGATAAAAAAAACTTTTTATATACCATGTTTTTAAATTTTCTGTTGAATCATATAAACTTGATAGTTGTATATATTAATAAATTCTTATTTATTTATTCATTTATTTTATTTTTATTAAGATTATTATTTGATTATTTATTCCATCAACTTGAAAGAAAATGATCAAATGTATAATAAACAGAACAATTGTAAATTTTCAAACATTTATTAATTGAATAGAAGTATTAAAGAATGCATTGTCATCGCGTTCTGAGTTATTCTAAAAGTTTCAAATGTTTAGCTAGTCGGGAAATTATAGCCATAGAACTATATTAGCACTTTATCAATGTGTATTAAATTTTTAAAGTGCCAATTCTTATGAGATGCATAATTTATTTTCTTTTTTACAACTTTTTATTTTTCATGTTGTTTTGATGACAAATTATAAATAAAATTTAAATGGCTAATTTTAAGGCTATTATGAGGTTATTATTTTCACATTTTATTAATTAATTAAATTAAAACATTTATTAATTGAATAAAGTATTAAAAAGAATGCATTGTCATTGTGTTCTGAACTATTCTAAAAGTTTCAAATGTCCAGCTAGTCGGGAAGTTAGTTAAAAATTGATTGCAAGATTTGTACTGAACAAACAAGAAAGAAAGTTAATAAAAACATGGTAATAAAAGACATAAATTAAAGATTTTTTTCAAAAGGTTAAAGTTTAAAAAATTTAAGAAAACTGAAATAATTGGACAGGTCATTACCATTTCATTTCAAATTTTATAAAAACCTAATTAAAAAATTATAGGAAAAACTGCTTACGAATGCATTGGTCAGTTCAAATTTGTAGGGATTACAATTAGTAATATCAAAGTTAAAAAATGAAAAACAATATTTTATTTATCATTATCATTTTAACACTTAAGGCATAAAATTTATGGCTCTGTATAAAAAAAACTTGAATCCAAATTAAGAATAGAAAATAGAGTTGGAAAATTAAAAGAATCATTTTTAAAATTAATAAACACTTTTTTTTTTTTTACATGGGGGGAGTGGGGCTATTTGATGCAAATAACAAGTAAGTTCAAGTTTTCTTATGTTCTGAGACATATAAAACTACATATTCCTCCAAAATTATAAAATTTTATTTTTGATTTAAATCAATGATTTTTTTTTAATATCAAGTGATTAAAATCACGATTATAAACAAGCTGATTTAAATCAGCGTACCCTGCTTGAAATTGATTTATGTTATTCAAGTTTACTATACTATGGGATGGTCCCAAATCACATTTTAATACTTCTATTTTGTACAAATCATGACGTCAAATCACAACTGTGCAAATTTTGTGAGTAACCATTGTTGCACGAATATATTACATGAGATTTTCATTTAAAAAAAAAATTAAAAAAAGATTATCCCCCCCCTCCAATAGACACTTTTATTACGTTTTTTGTCTTTAGTTGCAGTTCTCATATGTATTACATGCACACATGCATTACTTTTTTTTTTTTTAAATCTTTTAAAATTTCCTTATGTAACAGCAATTATAAATAGATTATTGCATGAACTTCTTAATGCAGTCTAATGTATCAGCGGAAAGCACCCTAATATTACGATTGTAATGTTTTCATTGATCTGGATGGAATAACATCTCGAAAAATCTTAGCTCCTCCCAAAAGGGAGGTTCTGGATCCGCCACTGAACAAAACACTCAGAAAAAATTGTAATGTTTACCCAAATAAGTAGAAATTTCGCAAAATTCATATGTTTTAAGTGACATAGCATATAAAATACTCATTTTTTAAAAAGAGATTTCAAAATATTGTTATTACCTCTTCCTTTTCTTTCAATTATGCTTTAATTTTTCTATTCATCATCAATTCACACAGGATCGCAAAATCAAATTTTTTCAAAGCCATGTTTACATAAAAATTATAATATAACTACTAACAACCAAAACCAAATACAAATTAAATTACTGCACGTGCACGTTGCATTGCCATTGCCGCCAATCTTTCAAGAACGGTGCGGTGAATGCCAATGGGGTGAAATGTCGGAACGATTCAATCATTCAATGGGGAGGTTGGTTTCTACACAAGACATTAGATTGCGCACATCACAAATGCTCCAGCTTGCTCCTTCTACTAATGAGCTTGTGCGGGGACTTGTTCGCCTCTTATTCCTTCTTTCTCACGCTGATTATCAAACTAGTGACTTCTGAACCTCCCTTTTGCACCGAAAATGTAATCAACTCACCCCCTTCGCTTTTCTCGGATTCGGACCGTCAATACATGTGAGTTTTGGTAATTGAAAAATTTCTGTTTTTTTTTTATTATTATTTGCTGCGAAAAAAAAAAAAAAAAAAAAAAAAAAAAAAAAGATTTCGCGAGGCTTAAATTTTCGCGATTACGATGGGCTCGCGAAAATAAGTGCTTTTACAGTATACAATTTTTTCCTCAGTTAACTATCACTATTTATTACAATTTATTTTTTAAAATTTCATAATGAGTATTAAAAAATAATTCTCTTTACGTACATTTATACGTAATTTTGTCCGATACCATCATGTTAAAATTTTAGAAAAGTGGGATGACAACACCCACGACAATTTCTCCCAAAATTTGATAGGCACTAATTTATGTCAAAGTGCATCTATATATCAAATTTTCTGAAATTCTGTGCTGTAACTCCTGAAATTCATTTGCCACAAAATTTTTCACACACACAGACAGACAATTTCTAAAAATGCTCAAATCGTGTTCTAGACTTCTCAAAACGTGTAAATCCATCGAAAACACGAGGTTAGAATTTTTCACAAATCTAATATTTTCTTCTATTAAATATTGAAGAAATTAAAAATAAAACATGAAACGATTTGTAAAGATATTTTTGGTCCATTTTCAGAGATTTTATCCCCATTTTGCATTTGAATATGTTAATTTTATTTCGAAATTTGAAGCTATGACTTTGAATCGTTCCGTTAGGGTCATCCCTTTTTAATAAGAAAAAATGTGATAATCAAAAATTTTAATATAACTCGAAAAGTATCCCCCCCCCTTATTATTTAATTTATTATAATCATGCTAGGTATGGTAGGTTTCTCAGATGTGGTAGCCCATGACAACCTAAAAAAGGGGACCGATCCATTGAACCAGAAAAAAAATTTACAAACAAAGTGAAAAAATTTTTGCCTGTATCAGTTTGCCTGCACAGACTAAAAATACAAAGAGCTGTCAAATATATCCAGTTTCTGGATAAATTTCGTACAAGATTTTTATAATAGTGCGCCTCATTAAATAAAATCGTACGAAAACACGATCAATGATTCCTATAAAAAATAATTGTAATTTTAAAAGTTTAAATGATGACAGCTATAAAAAACTCACACATAGGGCCCGATTTAGACTACCTGGAGCCCCGGGGCAAGCTTCTTCTGGAGGCCAAGCTTGCAGTGGCATAAAAGGTCTTTATGTTGCAGAATACCTGCATACGATTCAGAGTGGGCCCTTTAAAGAAGAGGGGCCCAGGGCAGCTGCCTACATGCCTTAGGGTTAGTCAGGGCATATATATAAAATTGGTTTCAAGTGGTCCTTCATGCTTTTTAGTTTTTCTTTTTAGACCCCCCTCCCCCTACTGAAATTTTCTGGCTGCGCTACTGGGTGCATATGTACTGCTATTGTCAATTTCATTATGATTTGCACAAAATGAAAGTGGTAAAATATTATTCATAGAAATACCTCATGGAAGCATAGGATGCAAAAGCATTCATATTTCTGGCATCCCTATAAACAAAACAGTGGCAGTATTTACCTAATTTTAATTTTTAATAGCGAACATCCCATAGTACATTTCAACAACAAGTTTCAAAGAATTCCATGAATACTTATGAAGTTAGAGCGTGGACAGACAGACAAACCGAAGTCATGCGCTAAAAAAAGAAATATGGTGATACCTGCATAAGAAAGCCACCAAGAGTGTTGAAAAAAACGGCTCTTTAAAAAAGTCACCTTCTACTATAGAAGTTATTCAGAAAATCATACTTCAGTCAAAAATTATAAATGAAATTTACATTATTTGTCTATACTGCCTTGCAATAAGTCATTAATTTTTAGTTTTAATTTTAAATGCATTTTTGCAGTAATTTTGTTTCTAAAAATTCTTTTATATACTAGATCAAATTCATCAAATTCACACAATTTCTGAATGAATAAGGGGTTAATTTAATTAAGCTTACTGGAAAATCTGGGTAAAAAAAAAAAAAAAAAAAAAAAAAAAAAAGTTTTAGCTTGTAATTTTTAATTTAAACTATGTTTAATACTTAAATTTTGCTATTTAAATTCAACAATACTCTCTTGAAAGCCTTTTCAATTATTACTTGAATATTGGTAGGACACAAAAAAGCACTTTTTCAAGCCTGAATTTCAACTATAGTACACATGTTCAAAACTGTAAAGTCTTATTAAACACACATTTCTTTACCCACATATTCATAGGAAATATCTGCTATAATTTCAAAATTGGTAACAATAAGATTAAGGTCATGGCCAAGGGTAAAGGGAGGCAGGGTTAAACTAAACAATCCCTGAAATTTTGCAGATTTGTTGAAATTTTTTTAAATAAACTTCACTTTTTACCACTCAAAACTATGTAGTAAAACTCGACTCCCCCCCCCTCAAAATTATTTTTTGCTATGGCCTTGAATAAGAGGGTTCTTTAAAAGAGTAACTTCCGGAAAGTGGTCAGTTCACAAGAGTTACACAATATTACCTGCTCTCACAAAATTTAACAATTTACAGAAATATGCATTTGCACATGTTCATTGAACGAACAAGTGCCTGGTAAATGAACAATGAACATTGCCCGACCAAGGTCAATCAGTATTAAAGCCAAAAATGAAACTTTGAAAAATAAGAAAAATTGGTCCTTATAGGAGGTGACTCTGAAATAGGTGGAATTTTAGAAAGGTTTCCGATTGCTGATGTTTATCAAGCATGACACATATTACTGAAAATGTTTTTTAATCATTCCAATATGAATTAAGTTGTTTTCCTTTAATTGTAAGTTTTGTGAATGTCAATGTTTTTTTTTTTTTTTTTTTTTTTTTGGAGGGGGGGAGGGATTCAGGCCTTTATCCTCCTTCCCCCTTGGATCCACCACTGCAAGGTGCCACTATAAATGGACACAGAAATTAATTGAAAAGGCACAGGCCTCAGGGTGCATACTGATAGAGTAAAGTTGTGAGTGAAAAAAAAAAAAATGCCGCCGGGCACATACAACACGGTAGTTACAAGGGGCAACACTGGTGCTGAGCTGTGCTAAATTTGCCCAGAATTAACACAAATTTAGGTCTAAAATCATATAACTTACTTTGCTTATGCATAGCAACCCTTAAACAACCAAGTACAGGAAAGCCATCATCAGTCGAATTAAAAGCACAATCTTAAAATCTTTGAACAAGTTCAAGATTTGCCATATCATTATGTACTGTACGTAGAAGAAATGACTAAGTTGAATAGGTAGTTCATCCTAAATGCTTTATCTCAAGATATTATTTTTCCTACAAAAGTAAAAATATTTATTTTAAAAGAGAGAAAAAATAATACATATATACAAAACAATACTGACTAATTTAAACTAAAACTTATAATTTAAGTGCAATTTAAGTCATATCATATAATTTTTTTTCACCGTGGTATACAAACGGGCAAGTATAAGATTTAAGAGCAACAGAATTTTCTTCAGTATTTTCCTATAAAAATTCACACAGTGCAAATTATTAATTAAAATTACTATTTTAACAAAATGAAAGTGGTAAAATATTATTCATAGAAATACCTCATGGAAGCATAGGATGCAAAAGCATTCATATTTCTGGCATCCCTATAAACAAAACAGTGGCAGTATTTACCTAATTTTAATTTTTAATAGCGAACATCCCATAGTACATTTCAACAACAAGTTTCAAAGAATTCCATGAATACTTATGAAGTTAGAGCGTGGACAGACAGACAAACCGAAGTCATGCGCTAAAAAAGAAATATGGTGATACCTGCATAAGAAAGCCACCAAGAGTGTTGAAAAAAAACGGCTCTTTAAAAAAGTCACCTTCTACTATAGAAGTTATTCAGAAAATCATACTTCAGTCAAAAATTATAAATGAAATTTACATTATTTGTCTATACTGCCTTGCAGTAAGTCATTAATTTTTAGTTTTAATTTTAAATGCATTTTTGCAGTAATTTTGTTTCTAAAAATTCTTTTATATACTAGATCAAATTCATCAAATTCACACAATTTCTGAATGAATAAGGGGTTAATTTAATTAAGCTTACTGGAAAATCTGGGTAAAAAAAAAAAAAAAAAAAAAGTTTTAGCTTGTAATTTTTAATATAAACTATGTTTAATACTTAAATTTTGCTATTTAAATTCAACAATACTCTCTTGAAAGCCTTTTCAATTATTACTTGAATATTGGTAGGACACAAAAAAGCACTTTTTCAAGCCTGAATTTCAACTATAGTACACATGTTCAAAACTGTAAAGTCTTATTAAACACACATTTCTTTACCCACATATTCATAGGAAATATCTGCTATAATTTCAAAATTGGTAACAATAAGATTAAGGTCATGGCCAAGGGTAAAGGGAGGCAGGGTTAAACTAAACAATCCCTGAAATTTTGCAGATTTGTTGAAATTTTTTTAAATAAACTTCACTTTTTACCACTCAAAACTATGTAGTAAAACTCGACTCCCCCCCCTCAAAATTATTTTTTGCTATGGCCTTGAATAAGAGGGTTCTTTAAAAGAGTAACTTCCGGAAAGTGGTCAGTTCACAAGAGTTACACAATATTACCTGCTCTCACAAAAGTTAACAATTTACAGAAATATGCATTTGCACATGTTCATTGAACGAACAAGTGCCTGGTAAATGAACAATGAACATTGCCCGACCAAGGTCAATCAGTATTAAAGCCAAAAATGAAACTTTGAAAAATAAGAAAAATTGGTCCTTATAGGAGGTGACTCTGAAATAGGTGGAATTTTAGAAAGGTTTCCGATTGCTGATGTTTATCAAGCATGACACATATTACTGAAAATGTTTTTAAATCATTCCAATATGAATTAAGTTGTTTTCCTTTAATTGTAAGTTTTGTGAATGTCAATGGTTTTTTTTTTTTTTTTTTTTTTTTTTTTTTGGAGGGGGGGAGGGATTCAGGCCTTTATCCTCCTTCCCCCTTGGATCCACCACTGCAAGGTGCCACTATAAATGGACACAGAAATTAATTGAAAAGGCACAGGCCTCAGGGTGCATACTGATAGAGTAAAGTTGTGAGTGAAAAAAAAAAAAAAATGCCGCCGGGCACATACAACACGGTAGTTACAAGGGGCAACACTGGTGCTGAGCTGTGCTAAATTTGCCCAGAATTAACACAAATTTAGGTCTAAAATCATATAACTTACTTTGCTTATGCATAGCAACCCTTAAACAACCAAGTACAGGAAAGCCATCATCAGTCGAATTAAAAGCACAATCTTAAAATCTTTGAACAAGTTCAAGATTTGCCATATCATTATGTACTGTACGTAGAAGAAATGACTAAGTTGAATAGGTAGTTCATCCTAAATGCTTTATCTCAAGATATTATTTTTCCTACAAAAGTAAAAATATTTATTTTAAAAGAGAGAAAAAATAATACATATATACAAAACAATACTGACTAATTTAAACTAAAACTTATAATTTAAGTGCAATTTAAGTCATATCATATAATTTTTTTTCACCGTGGTATACAAACGGGCAAGTATAAGATTTAAGAGCAACAGAATTTTCTTCAGTATTTTCCTATAAAAATTCACACAGTGCAAATTATTAATTAAAATTACTATTTTACAAAGTTATTTTGTATGGTGAGTAAAGATTATTTTCATTTCAGAAAAGTATAACTTTAAATAGCAAAAGAAAGTAAATTTTGTCTGTTATAGATGACATCTTGTAAAATAAGCTTTCATTTTATTTATTTATTTATTTTTTAATAAAAGACAATAAATTTGTTTTATATAATTACAGATCAAAGGTTCAACCATTCTTTTTAAAAAGGTATCAAGGAATTAGTTTAAAAATAATTAAACTAATATATAGAAAATTTACTCCTCCTTTGGGAAGTTCGGGGAGAGTGATGCCCTTACATATACAATATTTTTTCCTTGTTGATTTCCTTTACTATTATATATATTTTCTTCAATTTCGCAAGGACTAATTGGTTAAACCAAATTTTTATTGTGTATATAAGTCTGCATTAGTTATTGAGCTACAACAAAATTTTTATCACACACAGATAAAACATTTTTTTAAACTTATTACAGTAGAAGATCTTTAAAACGCAAAGCTAAAAACACAACGTTTTGCGTTATATAGAATTTTGCATTATATAGATCACATTTCACACATCATCAAAAATACCTTGTAAACATGGCCAAATATGTCTGAAACATATCAAAACAGAGTAGGACATTTTAAAGTTACATTTCTTGGAACATAAATTGGGTGGATAATAACTTTCATTCTAAAATTTACTTTATAAAGATAGTCCATATATGCCTGTACAAAATCATTCATTATATTGCTCACTTAAAAAAAAAAAATTAATGATAGCAATTTTTTCATTAAAAATCTCTGAATTAAACAGATAAAGAAAAACAAATGTATCACACTAAATTCTCAACAAAGTAACAGTTTTTTAGAAAGTATTTCTTAACTGCAAAATTCATTGTTTATATCCAAGAAATTTCACGTTATATAGAGAATTGCATTATATAGAATTGCGTTTTAAAGATCTTCCAGTGTAAATCATTTCTGGATCTCTCAAACTGTGTAAATCCATCAAAACTGGAATTCTAAGAATTTTTTTAAGTGAATGCTTTCTTCTAGTGAGCATAGAAGAAAGTAATAAGCTATATCTAAGTAATTCCTGAATGGCCACTTTTAACATTCAGATTTTTAAAAAAATCAGGTTTAAATTTTACATTTCCTGGCTTATTTTATTTCTAACATCAATAACTTTCTATCTATACCAAGACTTTAAATTAAAGTACTTACGAAAAATCGGGCAATGTGCCAATAAAAATCAGTGCATAGAAGTTAATTGCAAAGGCATGGGCTTTAGGGTGCATTAAAAAAAGTTACTAATAGCATACCTGCCAACAAATGACAGATAAAAAAGAAGATAGGTGCTAAAAAAAAAAAAAAAAAAAAAAAAACAGATGTAGACACCACATGACTTCCTTATATATTCATTGAAATATACATATTGTTATGAAAACACTGACACAACAGTGAAAGGTAACCAATTCGTAAATAAACAGGCAGGTTCCTGTCAACGAACATTCCTGAAAACAAGCCAAAAATGTGCTACTTAAAACACAAAAATCATAATATACTTCCATCACGAGAAGGCGTCTGAAAATCCCGCTCGGTGGAACAGTTTATTTTCTTAAAGGTTGGGATTGCAGAGTGAGGGATAGTTTAGGGTTAAAACATTTTCTGTGCGCGCTGCTGTCTTTGGCGAAAATTACGGTAACTTTTGCCTTTCCTTTCATCAAAATTAAAGCTGTTGTGCTAGCAGTTTTCTCTTGTTTATTATAATTGTTAATTTTATTTAGCATTAAAACTGTTTTTTTTTTTTTTTTTTTGAGGGGGAGAAGGGGAGAGAACGAGGCAAAATAGATTTTCCTAAAGGAATAACGTTTGTTTCTGAAGAAAGTAAAAATTTTAACAATATATGCATATTTTTTTTTAAACGAAGTAAAGCTCCATCTCTCTGTATTCCAATTCAGGAAGTCCAAGGACGATGAAAATACAAATAACGAAATATCTGTGTAAGTCATATCTATAATAATAATGTAAGTGCTGCACTTCAAGTGAAACTAGAAAAATACTAAAAAACTTGAAATAGACTATTTTAAAACATAATTTGGCTGACTAAAAAAATTTAAACTGAAGCATAGTATACATTTCAAGACTGATGAATTTTAAGCTGTAAATTTTCTAGAAATAAGATTTGTTTTAAAAATTGGAAGAATTAGCAATAATTAAGAATATAAAATCTATCAGTGAATTTATGAATTGAAATTTAATTTATCATAAATGTTTAATAAACATAAATTGTTAAATTTTTTTTTACATTTAAAATTTTGATACCTAATATAAATTTTCTTTTATTAATTTCAGTTTGGCTTTAAACTCTAGTTTAGGTATTAGTGTAATAATATTTCAAAAAAAAAAAAATAAAATAAAAAAAAAATATAATGACAGTGAATCTTTTAAACTACGTCAGATTTTTTCTTGTATATTTCAATACAATACATAGATATACAACAATTATTAGTCTGTGATAGAATATTGAATAAATGAAATTTCGAACTCATTCATGAATGTCAACTTTACAAACAGTATTTATTAACATTTTCACGATGAAATAGATCATTTACAGAAAGAGTTAAAATTTTTCTATTTTTATTTATTTATTTATTTTTATTACGAACAGAAACATTCACATTTATTGTTTGGGGGGGGGGGGGGGGGGGGAATGACATCCAAAGAATGATAACTTTTAGCATTTAAGTATAACAATTCATTTTAAATTAATCTGTCTATCGTAAGATTATGAAAGAATATTTAGGAACATTCCTTAAAATGATTTTTTTTTCTTTTCTAAATGTCATTTCTTTTTTAATAACATAAAAAAATTAAAAAAGTATTTAGTGCGAATGTTATCTTAACATTACTTAAAATTCCGGTTTGTATTTTTTCTAACTAGAATTTAAAATAATTCCTCTATGCATCAACATATTTACATGAATGTATTCTTCAATTTTACTACAAAAGGCGCTACCCAGCCAAATAAAGTAATCCTAGTTCAAAGCCCTTTGTCCTACAGCTCTTTTTCAATTCCTCCTTCCTCCTCTAAAATACTATAGTAGACTTTGTTGAAACCACATGACTCCTACATCACACCCGCCATCTCGTGATGGTATAGCATTAATCTGATTATATACACCACCCAAACAAATATAGTAGTCAATATTTCTTAAATATTACCTCATATTTAATCCTTTATTAGCAGCTCAGTATTTATATATTTTGGCAATATGATCATAGCCATCATCAGAAAGGACATGCTGCTTACTGACCACTGTCCATGTTTTGTTTGTCGTCGGTCGAACGCTTCGTCCTTATACAGGGATGAAGCTGTATTTCATGTAAAAACCCTGAAAACTGCTATTTGGGAAGCACCTGTTATGAAAAATATTTATTAAAACCTACAAGAATCACTATAAGAACAAAATAATATACACTATAAGAACAAAATAATCTATAAGAACAAAATAATTTAGCAAGAATTTCAGAAACTGAATTTTTGAAAAACCCTGAATTCAGGGATAGCCCCTGAAAAGTTTCACTCCTGATTACCTCCTTTCTTCACTTTGCTTCATAAGGGGTTGCCATTCTGTGGGGATGATGCTATGCTCTCTTTCGTTAATTGCATTGTTAGTAGTTAGTATTTCTGAACAGGGTATGAAAAAATCATGATTTAAAAAAAAAAAAAAAAAAAAAAAAAAAAAAAAAAATCAGATTTTTTTTTATTAAAATCAGACTCTTTACTTTTATTAACATTATTCGACTAAAAATAAATATTAAGAAATTAAGCATGAAAACTCTTTTTAATTTAAATGTGAATACATATAAGAAGCAATAAATATAAATAAACTAAATAAAAATATATATATATGATGATATTAAAAAATAAAAGTAAATTTATATAAAAAAATGTAATATTAGCCAACATAGGTACATTCTATCCCCCCCCCCCTAAGGTGGTTTCCTCCGAAACTCGCGTAAATACGGGCTAGGACCCCTTAGAAAGACCCCCACGGAGGGCATTCCCCCCTAGGCCTAGGACACATCAGGAGTCAATCGGCCTTAAATCCTACAACCAACCAACCAACCAACCCCCCCCCCCCCCTAAAGGAAAAAATAAATTAAAATAATAAATTAAAATAAATAAATAAATGATTAAGAGTAAATAGCTTAAAAGCATATAAGATCAATATTTTTTTAATGTTTTTATTATTATTGTCATTAAAATGTGCATATTAAAACATCTTGAATATCACATTAAGAGAAACTTTTTGGAGAATAATTATTCAATTAAAGGAAATCCAATGTGTATATAATATATATATATAATCAGGGATCGATCCAGGCAAAATTTGGGTCCCTTTTGCGGCCCCTTCACAAAATTCCACATAGTAAAAAGGGACCTTTCACAAAATTCAAATTCATAAAAAGGGACCCTTCACAAAATTCAAATTCATAAAAAGGGACCCTTTACAAAATTCAAATCCATAAAAAGGGACCCTTCACAAAATTCAAATTTATAAAATGAGTCCCTTCACAAGATTTTGTTTTATAAAAATGATCCTTTTATTAAATGTTTTCATATTTTAAGTATCATTTTTAATTAATACCTTAATTTGGCTCAACAAAACTCTCTTAAAATTGATATTAAACATTACATAAAGTGATTGTAAAAACGGAAGATTTTACACAATATTTTACTTTTTCACAAAAATATTTTATATTTCACAAAAATAAATAAAAATTTCACAAAAATATTTCGTTTTTCACAAAAAAGGGACCCAAAAATTAAAACCTGGATCGACCCCTGATAATACACGCATTAGTTTGTGCAGTTTATTACCAATAAAATACATATAAATTCTAAGATTTTTTCAAAAGATTAAAGTTTTAAAAAATTAAGAAAACTGAAACAACTAACTAGGCCATTACCATTTCATTTCTAATTTTATAAAAGCCTAAGTAAAAAAGGAAAAATTGCTTAGAAATGCCTTGACCAGTTAAAAAACATAGTGATCATAATTAGAAATGAAAAAAAGTTAAAAATGAAGGACAGACAAATCAAATGCTTCAGTTCAGATGATACAATATTTATTATCCTTAAAAAAAAAAAAAAAAACACTGAAGGCAGAGAATTTACAGTTTTGTTTTTTAAAAAAAAAAAAAAAAAAAAAAGGCTGCAAATGAAAATAGTTAGCTTCAAAATAAGAATAGAAGATAAAAATAGAGTTGTGGAAAATTAAATGTATCATTTTTAAAATTAATAAACACAATTTTTTTATTTTATTTATTTATTGGAGGGGGGGGGGGAGGAGGTATTTGATGTAAATAACAAGCAAGTTCAAGTTTTCTTATATTCTAAGACAATATAAAACTACATATTGCCCCAAATTATAAAATTTTATTTTTGATTTAAATCAATGATTTTTTTTTTTTTTTTTTAATCGAAGTGATTTTAATCAAACTGATTCAAATCGGCGTACGCTGTTTCTGAAGCTTCGCGTTTTAAGGAATAATGGTGGGAGTGATAGTGGGCTATTTTGTTAGTTATTAGTGCATTAAGATTAATGGGGTTAGTGGAATGGCTTCAAGCAAGTGTGGTGGAAAGTTTATTATATTTCAAATCTGTAAGATGTTCGGTTTTGTGATCTTTTCTTTTTCTTTTTGTCATTCCAATATAATATGCTTCATCATTGTTTTTAAATTTAAAGTTTATTTTGTAGATTCCGGATGTGTCATTAAAGTTAAGTTAAACAGATAAATTCCCATTAAAATCCAGGATATTCGGACCCATGTTCGCTAACGCATGCGCAGAATATATTTCTGAACTTCAGAATGTACCAAAACAAGATATTGGAGAAGCTAAATGTGCTGTCGTAGCCGAATGATTAAGATGCCGATTTACTGTTGCTATGGTATAACGTTCGATACTCGGCTGAATGATGTATTTTTAATTCTTCCCTCGAACATTACATACATAATAATAATCAATAATACATAATAATAATCAATAATACAATAAATATAATTTTAAATAAATAAAATATTTTTTATTATTTAAAATAAGAATATGAAATAATTTTTTTTTATTGAAAAAGAATTTAATTAAAAAAAATGATAAAATATATAATATTAAATAAAGATAATATAAAAATAAAATAATTTTTTAATAATTGTTTGTTTTATTTTTTTCACGAGGACGAAATTGTGTATAATAGAATATGTATTCATTATCAGTTATGATAAATAATATTATTAGAACGTTATGGGAACGATTCTGTTTTTCCCGAATATCAATAACACAATTAAATTTTTACATGCAATTATAAATTAACTAGATATTTAATGTTTCGCTAAAATGAATTATTCAAAATGATATAAAACTGCAAAGTATTGTTTACTCCATCTATTTGCTACTAGATGGCGCCAGTGAGACGGATCACTACTTAAGGTAGAGTTCAAAAATTTTCTAAGTCCACGATCGCGGATGGTATTTGTGCATGCGTTAACGAACATAGGTCCGATTATAAGCGGCCGTTTAAGAGTGATTATTGTATGAATTAGTCCATATGTCTGTCCTTCTATCCTTCTGCCCGTGAGCTCTCTAACCTCCATAAATATTCGCGAAATTTCTTGAAACAGGGTGTGAAAAAATCATGATTTTTTTTAAAGAATCAAAAAAAAAATCTGATTTTTCATTAAAATCGGATTTTTTAAAATTTAAATCAGATTTTTTTTTTTTTTAATTTAAATTATCTGACTAAAAATAAATGTTAAGACATTAAGCATGAAAAACTTTTAAACTCAAATGTGAATAAATATAAGAAGCAACAAATATAAATAAACTAAATAAAAAAAAATATATATGAGTATATTAAAAAAATAATAATAAAAGTAGATTAAAAAAAAATTGTAGTATTAGCCAACATAGATACATTCTACCCCCTCCCCCCCAAAAAAAAATAATAATAATAATAAATAGTTTAAGTGAAAATATTTTAAAAGCATATAAGATCTATTATTATTGTTGTTGTTATTAAAATGTGCATATAATATAATAAGCCATAATCTTGAATATCACATTACGAAATTTTTTGAAGCGAAACTTTTAGGAGAATCAACTAATCAATTATATGAAATCGGATGCGTGTGTGTGTGTATATATATATATATCACATTAGTTTGTGCAATTTATCACCAATAATTATAAGATAAAAAAAAACTTTTTATATACCATGTTTTTAAATTTTCTGTTGAATCATAAACTTAATAGTTGTATATATTAATAAATTCTAATTTATTTATTCATTTATTTTTATTGAGATTATTATTTGATTATTTATTCCATCAACTTGAAAGAAAATGATCAAATGTATAATAAACAGAACAATTGTAAGAAATTTTCAAACATTTATTAATTGAATAGAAGTATTAAAGAATGCATTGTCATCGCGTTCTGAGTTATTCTAAAAGTTTCAAATGTCTAGCTAGTCGGGAAATTATAGCCATAGAACTATATTAGCACTTTATCAATGTGTATTAAATTTTTAAAGTAATAATGATGTCAATTCTTATGAGATGCATAATTTATTTTCTTTTTTACAACTTTTTATTTTTCATGTTGTTTTGATGACAAATTATAAATAAAATTTAAATGGCTAATTTTAAGGCTATTATGAGGTTATTATTTTCACATTTTATTAATTAATTAAATTAAAACATTTATTAATTGAATAAAGTATTAAAAAGAATGCATTGTCATTGTGTTCTGAACTATTCTAAAAGTTTCAAATGTCCAGCTAGTCGGGAAGTTAGTTAAAAATTGATTGCAAGATTTGTACTGAACAAACAAACAAGAAAGAAAGTTAATAAAAACATGGTAATAAAAGACATAAATTCAAGATTTTTTTCAAAAGGTTAAAGTTTAAAAAATTTAAGAAAACTGAAATAATTGGACAGGTCATTACCATTTCATTTCAAATTTTATAAAAACCTAATTAAAAAATTATAGGAAAAACTGCTTACGAATGCATTGGTCAGTTCAAATATGTAGGGATTACAATTAGTAATATCAAAGTTAAAAATGAAAAACAATATTTTATTTATCATTATCATTTTAACACTTAAGGCATAAAATTTATGGCTCTGTATAAAAAAAATTTGAATCCAAAATAAGAATAGAAGATAGAGTTGGAAAATTAAAAGAATCATTTTTAAAATTAATAAACACTTTTTTTTTTTTTTTTACATGGGGGGAGTGGGGCTATTTGATGCAAATAACAAGCAAGTAAGTTCAAGTTTTCTTATGTTCTGAGACATATAAAACTACATATTCCTCCAAAATTATAAAATTTTATTTTTGATTTAAATCAATGATTTTTTTTTAATATCAAGTGATTAAAATCACGATTATAATCAAGCTGATTTAAATCGGCGTTCCCTGCTTGAAATTGATTTATGTTATTCAAGTTTACTATACTATGGGATGGTCCCAAATCACATTTTAATACTTCTATTTTGTACAAATCATGACGTCAAATCACAACTGTGCAAATTTTGTGAGTAACCATTGTTGCACGTATATATTACATGAGATTTTCGTAAAAAAAAATAAAAAAAAAGATTATCCCCCCTCCCCCCCCAATAGACACTTTTATTATTTTTTATGTCTTCAGTTGCAGTTCCCATATGTATTACATGCACACATGCATTACTTTTTTTTTTTTTAAATCTTTTAAAATTTCCTTATGTAACAGCAATTATAAATAAATTATTGCATGAACTTCTTAATGCAGTCTAATATATCTGCGGAAAGCACCCTAATTTTACGATTGTAATGTTTTCATTGATCTGGATGGAATAACATCTCGAAAAATCTTAGTTCCTCCCAAAAGGGAGGTTCTGGATCCGCCACTGAACAAAACACTCAGAAAAAATTGTAATGTTTACCCAAATAAGTAGAAATTTCGCGAAATTTATATGTTTTAAGTGATATAGCATATAAAATACTCATTTTTAAAAATTATTTGGAACAACTGTAGTATTTCCCCTCAGCTAGATTTGGCGATTTTTCGTTGGCGATTATGGCTAAATCATAAATCTAAAAATCATAAATCATATAGCATAAATGATAAAATCGTAAGCTAAATTATAAATCATAAAATCATAAATCCAAAATAAATAGCACGTAGGCTGCCATATTATATTGCAAACAATTCAGAACGACATCGTTATCGTTCAAATCGGCGCCAAAGAAAAATCACCAAATTCAGCTGAGGGGAAATACTATAGTACAGTTGTACAAATTATTTTTTAAAAAGAGATTTCAAAATATTGTTATTACCTGTTCCTTTTCTTTCAATTGTGCTTTAATTTTTCTATTCATCATCAATTCACGCAGGATCGCAAAATCAAATTTTTTGAAAGCCATGTTTATATAAAAATTATAATATAACTACTAACAACCAAATACAAATTAAATTACTGCACGTGCACGTTGCATTGCCATTGCCGCCAATCTTTCAGAACAGTGCGGTAAAGTCATGGTAATAGAATATCTCAGGTATAATCACTGCGTGTTGAATTTTTGGCACACGGAACTAGCTCGGTCGTACATCAATCGGAATTTACGCCATCTATCGCGTACATTAGAAAACGCTTGCTTGTTAATTTCATTAAAAGTATTTTAGCAGTATATTTTTTAAAGTACTGTAATTTTCGCTATCTCTTTTATTTATTTATGTTTTCAAATTAAAAAAAGATATAAATATATATATATATATATTATTATTATTATTATTTTTTTTTTTTTTTTTTTTCAAATAAAAAAAAATGTGTAAATATACATTTTATTTTATTTTATTATTATTATTTTTTTTATTATAAAAATATATTAAAAAAAAAATAAATTCAATTTAAAATTTTTAAAATATTTGTAATAAAAATTACAAATTGTATTAATAACTAACAAACATAATTTAATTTTAAAAAAAGTCCAAAAAGACAAAAATTATTTATTCTTTGATAGGATAAATATCGAAATTCACTTCAAATTTCAGATTTTTAAATTTTCTTTGGACAAATTATTTAAAATAAGTGAACTTTAACTTAAAGATGAAAATAAAAATTTTTCTTTTAATTAGAAATATTTATGCTTGTATCTCAATATCTATTTAAATATTAAGAAAAGAAAGGAAATGGTAATTATATTTTTGATGTTTTTAACAAAATGCAAAAATAAAATCAACTTTTTCCTGGAAAATCAATTTTTACAGATTTTCTTCTTCTTCTTCTTTTCTTTTTTCTTTTTTTTTTTTAATTACTATATCATTTTTTCATCAAATTTCTTTCTGGTTCAAAACCTAAATTTTATTTCCTTAAAAATGCGGATTTTTTCCTGATTTTTGTTAAATTTTGTTAAATATAAATTATAAAATTATTTTTACTATTAAAATGAAATATGTAAAGGAAAATAAATAAACCTCTTTCCTCAAAAAAAAAAAATAAATAAAAAAAAATAAATAAAAATAAATAAATAAATAAAATAATAATAATAATAATAATAATAAAATAAAAATAAAAAAATAAAAATAAATAAGTTATAGTTGTGCGGGTTAAAGCCGATTGACTACTCATTATGGTACTATACTTAGATGGAATGTTTTTCGTGGGTTTATTTTTTAGGAGATCCAAGCATGTGTTCACGTGAGTTTCGGAGAAACCCACGGAAAAGTCAGAACAGCTAAGGCAACGAATTGTGATACTGGATCACAATAGGGAAATAATAATAATAATAAATAAATAAATAAGTAAATAGATACACACTGGAAATCGCGAATTTATAACCAATTCTGACGAAAATTAAAATTTTGTTAAAAACAAGCGATTATGGGTTTAGTCTAAAAATCGCTAAATTTGATAGATGTTTTTAAGGATTATGGTCATTTAACTATGTTAGGATCCTAGTAGTCCTGGTTAAAATACTTTTCACGGAGATCTAAAGAGATCTAAGCATAAATTCACGCGAATTTCGAAGAAAACCACGGAAAACTCATAAAGGCTGATACGAAGAATTGTGACATTGGATCGCATTAGGGAATACACACACACACACGCATATATATATATGCATGTATATAAATTATGACGTATTGTAAATCGCGAAATTTATAACCAATTTTGACAAAAATTATTATTATTATTATTTAAATAGCGATTATGAGTTCACTCAGAAAATTGCTATTAAGTTGATATTTTAAGTGTTTAAAATCGATTGACTGCGCTAGAATCCTATCGCCTGGTTATAATGCCTTTTATTTGTGTTTATGTAAATAGATCAGAGCATCTTTGGCAAAAATAAAATTTTTTTGGCAAAATAAAAAATTTTTTGGCAAAAATAAAAATTTTGTTAAAAATAAAGATTGTGAGTTGACTCTAAAAATCGCTAAATTTGGTTAATGATTTGTGGGGGTTGCGGTCGATAAACTACATAAAGGTAGAGGGGGCCTGGATCGAATGCCCCCTGAGGATGGATTTTCTAAACTATCTATTTCGTATTTATGAGAGTTTCGGAGAAAACTACGGAAAACTCAGAACGGGTAAGATGATGAGTTGTGACATTTGGTTGCAGTCAATAAAAATGTATATAATACTAAATTTTGAGATATTGTAAACTGCGAATTTATGTCAATTTTGACAAATAATAATAATAATAATAATAATAATAGAAATTGGGAATTCAGTCTAAAAATATAGCTAAATTACATAGTTTTTTTTTTTTTTTTTTTTTTTTTTTTTTGGGGGGGGGGGGGTTACGGTCGTTTGATATAGTTAAGACTCTCGGCCAGATTTAAATGCTTTTCATGGATGTTTTTCTAAGGTTATCGAAGCATGTATTCACGCGAGTTTCGAAGAAAATCTCGGAAAACTCAGACCGGCTAAGATAACTAATTGTGGAAAACGAATTGCACTGGAAAATAATAATAATAATAATAAAATAAACAAATTGGGATACATTGTAATCGCGAATTCGTAATGAATTTTGACAAAAAATTTAATTTGGTTAAAAATAGAGATTATGTTTTCAGTCTAAAAATTGTTAAATTAGATTGATGGATTGGTTTGAGGGGATTACTGTCGTTTGATCATGTCCGGATACTAGGTCTTTGGTGAATGCCCTCTGTGTGTGTGTGTGGGGGGGGGTAGTTCGTATTTACGTAAGTTTCGGGGAAAACCACGGAAAACTCAAAACGGCTAAGACGACGAGGTGTGACATTGGAGTATTGTGATATAGAAAAAAATATATAAAAATGTATCAATAAGTTGTTGCATATTGTAAATCACGAATTTTTAACGAATTTTTGCAAAAATTAAAATTTTGTTAAAAATAAAGATTGTGAGTTGACTCTAAACATAGCTAAATTAGGTTAATGGTTTGTGGAGGTTGCGGTCGATAAACTACATAAAGGTCATAGGCCTGGATCGAATGCCCCCTGAGGGTAGATTTTCTAAACTATCTATTTCGTATTTATGCGAGTTTCGGAGAAAACTACGGAAAACTCAGAACGGCTAAGATGATGAGTTGTGACATTTGGTTGCAACCAATAAAAATGTATATAATATTCAATTTTCAGATATTGTAAACTGCGAATTTATAGTAAATTTTGTTAAATAATAATAATAATAATAATAAAAATAGAAATTGTGAATTTAGTGTAAAAATAGCTAAATTACATAGTTTTCTTTTTCTTTTTTTTCTTTTGGGGGAGGGGGTTACGGTCGTTTGATATAGTTAAGATTCTCGGCCAGATTTAAATGCTTTTCATGGATGTTTTTCTAAGGTTATCGAAACATGTATTCACGCGAGTTTCGAAGAAAATCTCGGAAAACTCAGACCGGCTAAGATAGCTAATTGCACTGGAAAATAATAATAATAATAATAAAATAAACAAATTGGGATATATTGTAATCGTGAATTCGCAAAGAATTTTGACAAAAAAATTAATTTGGTTAAAAGCAGAGATTGTGTTCAGTCTAAAAATTGCTAAATTAGATTGATGGGTTGGCTTGAGGGGATTACTGTCGTTTGATCACGTCAGGATCCTAGGTCTTTGGTGAATGCCCTCTGTGTGTGTGTGTGTGGGGGGGGATTTTCTGAGGAAAACTAGTTCGTATTTACGTAAGTTTCGGGGAAAACCACGGAAAACTCAGAACGTCTAAGACGTCGAACATTACCTGGGAATAATCACAGCATCTCTCATCTTCTAGTTTCTGAAGCGGAACCTCTCGGCTTCTTGTACGTTAAATTCGGATGAAAATTTAGAAATTTTAAAGAAAATAATGTTTAATTAAATTAAATTATCCGATGAAATTTTATAATTTTTGAGCTAACATTTCTCTAACTGAAAAATCACAAAACTCATAGAAAAATAATATTTAATTAAATTTCAGGTCAAAAAGCTGATTAAAAAGTTTTACACTTGTTAATAACATTTCAATGATGTTGCTTATCCCTGACTTAAATTGCATCACTTTTTTAAATGTACGTCTTAAGATTTGCTAAATGTAAAGTTTTAATTTTCTTTCTTTATATATATGTATCAGGCATATTATATATATATTACAAATGAAATAGTGAAGCCTTGTTACTCTGACAAACTCAACTTAATAATATTTAATAAAACTTTTATAAAATTAAAAAAAAAAAAAAAAAAAAAGAGGCCGTTGTTAAAATTTTGTCATTCATAATTATTAAGAAAAATTTAATTTTAAATATAAATAACTTAAATGTTAAATTAACAACGTATCATGAAGCATATGCACCTTGACAGCAGAAAACTATGCCGGAATTCTTGAAAACAGGTCTTTATTTTGTTTTTAGCTATTGCATAACCCGAGTCACATCCAAATACAAAACAGCATCGAGATTTAGAGATATTCATCATAAAATAAAACAATAATTAGAAAAATAATGATGCGCGCTCACTGTACTCAGTGTTAACGTGGTACATCAAATACAGTCAGCGCCACTTTGCGGCCAGTTCAGCGCGAGGTCCACTTTTGAAGGAGGAATCCCGTAGGGGAAGTTCCTCCTTTCTATAGCTTCATGGGTAAAGTGAACGCCAACAAGGTGAAATGTCGGAATCGGAACTATTCAATCATTCAATGGGGAGGTTGGTTTCTACCACTGAGCTGAAGAACAACTGGAGGTGGAGGAAATGCTAGACCGGTTTTCGCGTGCCGTTTTTGGAAGATTCGTCTTACTCCCATAGTTTAGTTTTCTGAGCGGGGCACGGCAAAAAGGATTTGATACCTTTATATTTCAATGTAAAATTGCGCAAAGGAATGTATTCTTATCGGCTTTATATGAAATATAGTTAGAAAGCAGTCAGAATTCCATATTGCTGATCCTTTTATTTTTTTCCCCTCACTATTTATCGTTATAATTGATTTTTTTTTCAACTGGTCCCATTTTTACGACAAAACAGGTTTCATGAAACTGTTTAACAATTCGCAATTAGTGCTTGATTTTAAATATTTTCACCGCTAATTAATTAAATATGCAAAAATTTCTGTGATAAATTGATAGAATTAACAGTTCATTAACTTCATCCTATATCCAATAGAAGAAAGTATTGGATGCATTTGCATAAAAATTTTCGACTTTGGATTTTCGATAGATTTATACATTTTCTGACCTATTTAACCCTTTAAATGCCGCTATATGAATCCCACTGAAAATATTTGAATTTTCGTATGTGTTGTGTTTCAATGTGCATTTCTAATTATATATAGTTTAACTAATAAAAAAAGGTTTATTTTGTTAGAAGATATAGTATGATTCCAAAATAGGAGACTTGGGACCTAATGATTGTAAAATAGATACAGTCGCCGGTAAAAAGAATTTAGCGCCGGGACTCTCGTAGAATTTTTTAAAGTTTATAAATAATCGATATTATGGAGCCTCGGAAATATTGCATCACCCCCATGATTCATCCAACAGCTGCTTCATGGTTGAATGAGATTGGACTGGAAAGCGACAGCTGCGTGACCCCAATGAGTCATACTATTGTTCTCCCATCATCCCTTTTTGAAAGGGGTTGAACAATGCTTCATTGTCTGGCTTGCCAATGAGTCATCACGGGGATGGAAAGGCCCCATTCATCCAAACCATCTGCTTCAGGGTTGAATGAGATTGGACTCGAAAGCGACAGCTGTTGCTTGCGTGACCCCAATGCTGCTTCATTGTGAAAACTCAAACTATTGAAACCAACTGACAAACCGAAGCTGATCAAAAAATTTTTATTTTCCAATTTCAAAAAACTTTATTCGGAGAACTCGCCGAAGCTGATCAAAAAATTTTTATTTTCCAATTTCAAAAAACTTTATTCGGAGTGGGGCGACTCGAGATCTCTCCAACGGTATCAAGATTATGAAGATCGGCCCATTAGGTTCCGAGATATGAGCGAAAAACCATAAAAACTGGAAGTTGTCAATAAAACGGCGCCAAATTTTGGTACCAATAAAATTCTGAATAGAACTTGAAGAATGCGTGAAAAAGAAGTCCTAGACGTACAAAGCAAGTAAAAATTTGGATTAGACCCACCAGTAAGTTAAAATGTCACTATTAAAATTGGTTCCAGTGGGCGCCAAAACTGCCAAAAATGAAAAAATGCTATTGCGTTACTCTAGTTAAGTAAAAATACAGAAAAAGTAACAACCAACGCGAAATTCCTAGGGTCATTTTGAAAGATAGGGAAAAATTGGAATAGGAAAAGCGCCCTCTGGCGGTGAAAAAAGTGAGGGAGCCTACAGGGTGGGGCGACTCGAGATCTCTCCAACGGTATCAAGATTATGAAGATCGGCCCATTAGGGCCCGAGATATAAGCGAAAAACCATAAAAACTGGAAGTTGTCAATAAAACGGCGCCAAATTTTGGTACAAATAAAATTCTGAATAGAACTTGAAGAATGAGTAAAAAAGAAGTCCTAGACGTAAAAAGCAAGTAAAAATTGGGATTAGACCCACCAATAAGTTAAAATGGGTCATGTTCACTATTAAAATTGGCTCCAGTGGGCGCCAAAAGAGCCAAAAATGAAAAAATGCTATGGCGTTACTCTAGTTGAGTGAAAATACAGAAAAGGTAAGAACAAACGCGAAAATCCTAGGGTAATTTAGAAAGATAGGGAAAAATTGGAATAGGAAAGGCGCCCTCTGGCGGTGAAAAAAGTGAGGTAACCTGCAGGGTGGGGCGACTCGAGATCTATCCAACGGTATCAAGATTATGAAGATCGACCCATTAGGGCCCGAGATATAAGCGAAAAACCATAAAAACTCAAAGTTGTCAATAAAACGGCGCCAAATTTTGGTACAAATAAAATTCTGAATAGAACTTGAAGAATGCGTGAAAAAGAAGTCCTAGGCGTAAAAAGCAAGTAAAAATTGGGATTAGACCCACCAGTAAGTTAAAATGGGTCATGTTCACTATTAAAATTGGCTCCAGTGGTCGCCAAAACTGCCAAAAATGAAAAAATGCTATGGCATTACTCTAGTTGAGTGAAAATACAGAAAAGGTAAGAACAAACGCGAAAATCCTAGGGTAATTTAGAAAGATAGTGAAAAATTGGAATAGGAAAGGCGCCCTCTGGCGGTCAAAAAAGTGAGGGAGCCTACAGGGTGGGGCGACTCGAGATCTATCCAACGGTATCAAGATTATGAAGATCGGCCTATTAGGACCCGAGATATAAGCGAAAAACCATAAAAACTCAAAGTTGTCAATAAAACGGCGCCAAATTTTGGTACAAATAAAATTCTGAATAGAACTTGAAGAATGCGTGAAAAAGAAGTCCTAGGCGTAAAAAGGAAGTAAAAATTGGGATTAGACCCACCAGTAAGTTAAAATGTGTCATGTTCACTATTAAAATTGGCTCCAGTGGTCGCCAAAACTGCCAAAAATGAAAAAATGCTATGGCATTACTCTAGTTGAGTGAAAATACAGAAAAGGTAAGAACAAACGCGAAAATCCTAGGGTAATTTAGAAAGATAGTGAAAAATTGGAATAGGAAAGGCGCCCTCTGGCGGTCAAAAAAGTGAGGGAGCCTACAGGGTGGGGCGACTCGAGATCTATCCAACGGTATCAAGATTATGAAGATCGGCCTATTAGGAGCCGAGATATAAGCGAAAAACCATAAAAACTGGAAGTTGTGGCGCCAAATTTTGGTACCAATAAAATTCTGAATAGAACTTGAAGAATGAAAAAATGTGTAACACAGAGCACCAGTCTTTTCTAAGATCTGTTTTTAAATACCAGTAACATTTATATATTAGTTGTTTTATTGTCTTAATTTAAATGGATGGACATTTGGAATCCACTCTTGATTATATAATTCGTAGAATTTTTTAAAGTTTATTAATAATCAATATGCCTCGGAAATATTACATCATTGCTAAAGAGAACTTGAAAGCGGGCAGCTGCCGCTTGCGTGAGTCATCAACGATCCCCCCCTGAGATAGGCTGACGCCGCCATTGTTAAACATGCACCTGGTTCCCTTTTTGAAAGGGATTGAACAATGCTTCATTGTCTGGGAGGAAGAGAGCAGTTGCTTGCCAATGAGTCATACATCTCCCCCATCACGGGGTGATTAGGATCTGGTGGGAAAGAACCGTTATGCTGGTTCCCATCCAAACCAAAGACCATTGTTCCTCCCTCATCCCTTTTGAACAATGCTTCATTGTCAGGCGATTGGGAAGGCAGCTGCTTACCCATGAGTCATCCCTCACGGGATTCCATCCACCTGGTCCCTTTTGAGGCCGCTGTCTCATCGCCCCCTGAGACAGGCCTCCCTTTTTGAAAGGACAATGCTTCATTGTGTTGTTGAATGAGATTGGCCGTTCTATTATACTTGACAGCTGCTGCTTGCCATTGTGTTAAAACTCTTTTTGAAAGCACAATGCTTCATTGTGTTCATCCGTTATATTTGAAAGCCCCCATCGTGCACCTGGTCCCTTTTTGAAAGGCACAATGAGATTGGGAAGGGAACCGTTTATACTGGCAGCTGTTGCTTGCGTGAGTCATCACGGGAACCTGGTCCCTCCAAACCCTTCATGGTTGAGGCCGTTATACTGGAAAGCGACAGATGTTCCCCCCATCGTGCATCTGGCCATTGAACAATGCTTCATTGTCCAATGAGTCATCACGGGGTGGTCTGGTTGAATGAGATTGGACTCGACAGCTGCTGCTTGTGTGACCCCAATGCTACTTCATTGTCATACTATTGTCCTTATCATGCACCCTTTTTGAAAGGACAATGCTTCATTGTGTTGGTGCCGGCTTGCCAATGAGTCATCACGGGGACACCCCTTTTAAAAGGCCCCAAACCAAAGACAGCTGCAGAGCAAAGGAAACCCACTCGCCGAAGCTGACAAACTTCGGCGAGTCGGTGAAAGATTTTTTTTGCTCTCTCTCAGAGTCACATCAATGTTATTTGAACCATCATTTTGGTACATCATTTATATTTTCCTTCCAAATTTTAAAATTATTTATATTATATATATATATATATATATATTATTAATATATATATATATATATATATATATATATATATAGCTATTCGATACTAAGTGACATATATAAAATAAAAAATGTGTAACACAGAGCACCAGTTCATCAGTCTTTTCTAAGATCTGTTTTTAAATACCAGTAACATTTATATATTAGTTGTTTTACTGTCTTAATTTAAATGATTAGTTATAGGATGGACGTTTGGAAAGAATGGTTCCACTCTTGATTATATAATTTTTTTAGAGCAAAAGAAAAATCTTTCGCCTAAGCTTTCAAGATTGATAACCCATCATGACAACGCATTCCAATTTTTTTTTCAATTTCAAAAAACTTTATTCGGAGATCTAGCAAGAGACCTTTCAAGATTGATGACCTATCATGACAACGCATTCAAAATTTTTTTTAATTTCAAAAAACTTTATTCGGAGATCTAGCAAGAGACCTTTCAAGATTGATGACCAATCATAACAACGCATTCAAAATTTTTTTTTCAATTTCAAAAAATTTTTATTCGGAGATCGAGCGAAAGAAAAATTTTTTATCGACTCACCAAAGCTTTTAAGGTTGACCAATCGCATTCAAAAAAAAATTTTTTGAAATTGGAAAAAAAATTTTTTGAATGGTTTGTCAGCTTCGGCGAGTCGGTGAAAGATTTTTTTTGCTCTCTCTCAGAGCAAAAGATCACATCAATGTTATTTGAACCATCATTTTGGTACATCATTTATATTTTCCTTCCAAATTTTAAAATTATTTATATTATATATATATATATATATATATATTATTATTATTATTATATATATATATATATATATATATATATATTATTATTATTATTATTATTATATATATATATATATATATATATATATAGCTATTCGATACTAAGTGACATATATAAAATAAAAAATGTGTAACACAGAGCACCAGTCTTTTCTAAGATTTGTTTTTAAATACCAGTTATATATTAGTTGTTTTACTGTCTTAATTTAAATGATTAGTCGTTTGGAAAGAATGGTTCCACTCTTGATTATATAATTTTTTAGAGCAAAAGATCGCCTAAGCCCCATCATGACAAGGCATTCAAAAAAAAATTTTTATTCGGAGAAGAGTCGCCTAAACTTTCAAGACCCATCATGACAACGCATTCAAAATTTTTTTTTTAATTTCAAAAAAAATTTTATTTGGAGATTGAGCGAAAGAAAATTTTTTTACCGACTCACCAAAAGCTCCAAGAAAAATTTTTTTGAAATTGGAAAAATGAATCGTTTGTCAGCTCGGTGATTGTAGAATTTTTTTAAAGTTTATCCTCGGAGCATCATTGCTAAAGAGAGGTGGGACCGTTATACTTAAAAGCGGGCTGCTTGCGTGAGTCATCCCCCCTGAGACAGGCCGCCATTGTGAAACATGCACCCAGGGCCCGGGAGGAAGAGAGCAGCTGCTTGCCAATGAGTCACACATCTCCCCTCCCCCCTGAGACAGGCCGCCATTGTCCTTTTTGAAAGGGCCCGGGAGAGCAGCTGCTTGCCAATGAGTCATACATCTCCCCCACCTGGTCCCTTTTGAAAGGCTTGCATGCACAAACTCAATGAGAGCTGCCTCCCCTGAGACAGGCCCTTTTGAGAGAGGCTTTTGAAAGGCTTCATGGTTGAATGCACAAACTCAATGCTCCCTTTTGAAAGGGCCGTCCGTGCGATGGCCAGGTGGTTCCATGCATCTGGTCTCTTTTGAAAGGGCCAATGAGTCATCTCTTTTCAAATCTCATCCACACAGAAATTATCCCACACCTTCAACGTTTATTATATTATTTATTATTATTTATTTATTTATCGGTATTAGAAAATGAAAACAATTGCTTCAAATCTCAAATGGACATTGCCCTGAATACATCTGATCCACACAGAAATTATACTTAAAATCCCTTATTTATTTATTTATTTATTTATTTATTTATCGGTATTAGAAAATGAAAACAATGAGTCACATGATTGCTTCAAATCTCAAATGGACATTGGCCTGAATACATCTGATGTGGAATCCACATAGAAATTATACTCAAAATCCCTTATTTATTTATTTATTTATTTATTTATTTATTTATTATCTATTACCGAATCGGTATTAGAAAATGAAAACAATGAGTCACACGATTGCTTCAAATCTCAAATGGACATTGCCCTGAATACATCTGATGTGGAATCCACACAGAATTTATCCCACAATATTACCTTCAATGTTTATATATATATATATATATATATATATATATATATATATATATATATTATTATTATTATTATTATTATTATTATCTTATTATCTTATTTATTATTATTATTATTTATTTATTTATTTATTTATTTATTTATTTATTTATTATTTTTTATCTATTACGGTATCAGAAAATGAAAACAATGAGTCACATGATTGCTTCAAAACTCAAATGGACATTGCCCTGAATACATCTGATATGGAATCCACATAGAATCCCCTTCAACATTTAGAGAAATGCTAAAATATAAGTCATCCAACTGAGTGGGAGGTCAAATAAAATTAGAAAACATTTTAAATGTGAACCAGTGTATTATTTTTTTACCCATCATAGATAAAAGTAGAAAATGTGTTAATATTTTCAATATGTCAGTATCAGAAAATGAAAACAATGAATCACATAATTACTTCAAATCTCAAATCTCTGTCTGATGTGAAATATCGTTATTATCGGCTTCACATAGAAATTTTAAAATATAAAATGTTTAAAGAAATTTTTAAAGAATATGTTTAAAGAAATTTTAAAATATATAAATTATATATATATATATATATATATATAATATTTTTTGATGGACTCACCCTTAAAGTGTATCGAAAACAACCCTCATGATGATTGCGATGATTGGTTCTAAAAAAAAACCTAAAGATAAACACAGGACTCGTCGAAAAAAGTATTTATTGACAGCATCCAAAATGACATCCAAAATGTTTCTTGTCTAAAATGTTTTTTTGCACACATCTAAAATGTTTTTTGAACACATCTAAAATGTTTTTTTTTAACACATCCAAAATGTTTTTGTCTAAAATGTTTTTTGAACACATCCAAAATGTTTTTGTCTAAAATGTTTTTTTGAACACATCCAAAATGTTTTTGTCTAAAATGTTTTTTTGAACACATCCAAAATGTTTTTCACATCACAAAATGTTTTTTGTACACACCATCGAGGTCCAAAATGTCACATCTAAAATGTTTTTTGTACACACCATCGAGGTCCAAAATGTCACATCTAAAATGTTTTTGCACCCTCCTCAGGAAACAGGGCGTCCGAGAGCTCCCTCGGCAAAAAGAGTCTGGCGTGTTCCAGGTCGAACCACAGTTCGTGCTCCACCCGTCCTTCGCCCGTGGGCCATTGCCATCCGAGAACGTCTCGCGTCGTCAGCGTGGCGAAACCGCTGACGGCCTTTTCGAGGGTCGGGCTGTCCCTCTGCACGCTGACGAAATCCCTCTCCAGCGTGCCCACGTACAGCAGCGTCCGACTGCGGGCGCAAGCCCGGGCGACGTCCGCGGCCCGCAGAAACAGTCGACCGTCTCGCGTGCGCAGCATCAGGAAGGTGCAGTCGAGAGGCGGATAACCTGTGTAAGAGAGCGACATGACTGCATCTGATGGTGAGAAGGAAAACGTTCTCTTCTCACTGAGCAAGTTTCAGGGGCGGTGGAGCCAACGGCAGGAAAGGAGGTCAGCCAATGGCAGGACCCCAAGGGTTGGGAAGGAGGTTGTCAGCCAATGGCAGGAAAGGAGGTCATCCAAGGGTTGGGAAGGAGGTTGTCAGCCAATGGCAGGAAAGGAGGTCACCCAATGGTTGGGAAGGAGGTCGTCAGCCAATGGCGGGACTCAACGGCTGGGTCTTCAAAAGTCGCTTCCGACGAAGCCTTCTCTCTCATTCTCACCATGGAAAGAGTCGTGGATATCTTCCCGCAGACGGTCTCGGAGGTGTCGGCGGCTCTCACGCCGCTCTCCACTCCCAACTACAACAATCTGCACGAGGACTCGGATTTGACGCCCTTCATCATCGCCATGACCAGTGCCGACAAAGTCTATTATTACGTCCAGAAGTACAGTCAGCACTATCTGAAGCATTTCGCCGACACGGTGAAAGGCGCCCTCTGCAACCAAGGCGCCCGCGTCAAGCTTTGGACGTATGCCGACAACAAGTTGAAGCGGGTGCCCGATCAGTCCCTGAAACGCAACACAGACGTTCGCACGGGATTTGTGATGGGCCGCACCTTTCTGGTGAAGAGTGCCTTCACCTTTGGCCACCGCACCGTCAAGCCGGCCACGGGCCACGTTCTCCAGACGCACGTGGCGCCGATCATGTTCCATTTCGTGCGCAGCAAGTCTCCCCTCGGCATCCAAGAGAAACACTTTCATGCGAAGCGGGAGTACGACTACAGTGCTCGGAGACTGCAACCGAACCGAACCTATTATTGTGCTTCCGGACTCGAGTACGTGCTCTACACCATCCAGAAAACACTGTTCCGAGTGACGGTCGTGCCTGCCCAAGACGAGGAGTGGCTCACGAAGCAAGGATGGCTGGATCCCCGAAAAACAGAAGCTTCCCGAAAGCGCCGTCGGTCGTCGGAGGACGACGCACCCTGCAAAAGGCCCAAGATCAGCTACGATCCGCCGCAGACACCCTACGTGTATGACCCGCACTCGGACGAAGAGGAGCCGCCCACTCCTTATGTGTACGACCCGCAACCTTCGACATCCTCGGGCAAAAGGTCCTACCATCCACCGCCCACTCCCTATGTGTACGACCCGCAGCCGGACGAGGACCAAAGGCCTGCTTCGGACTATGAGGACATCAGCAGTCCAGAACCTGCTCCCTTTGTGGTGCCGCCTCCTTCCACTGTGCCTCCTGGAAGTGACCCGTCTCCCTGTATGGTACCTAACGTGCCACCTCCTTCCACTGGGGTGCTGCCTCCTTCTGCAAGTGACCCTGTTGTGCTACCTCCTGCCAGTGACCCTGGGGTGCTCTCCCCCTTTGTGCTGCCTTCTGCAAGTGACCCTGTGCCTCCTGCCAGTGACCCTGTTGTGCTACCTCCTGCCAGTGACCTCTCCCCCTTTGTGCTGCCACCCCCTGCTCCCTTGGTGATGCCCGACCCCTTGGCGGACTTTGTGAACAGTGTGTCCTTCGAGGATTTAGAGAAGGCGACGTGGTGGGACGAATGGATCGTCTCTGTCGCAGTGCCCCCCACTGGAGGGGTTGTGAGCCCTCCGGCTTCAGTAGAACATGTAAAATTTTACCAGAGCCTGACGGAATTAAAACATTGGAAAAATAATTATCCACCGCCGCCGATATGCCACGGCGTCCATTCGAAAGAAGCTCCTCTTGACCTCAGCTGTAAGCAGCCTATCAATGGGTGAGTCTTTTGTAATCCTGTAAATGAAAAATAAATAAGTGGGTAGTTGGAGGTGATCCAACAGCCTAAAAAAATATTATAGTGTTGTTTATTATGATTGTCGATTTTTAAAACTAAAGATAATCCCAAACTTTTTTTTTTTTTTTAATTGAGATCTCATTCAACTCTGACGGATGACCATAAAAACTGTGGCGCCAAACAAATAAAATGCTATTGAGTTGAGTGACAACTAACGCGAAAATGCTAGGGTCATTTTGAAAGATAGGGAAAAATTGAAATAGGCCCTCTGGCGGTGAAAAAAGTGAGGGGGTGGGCCGACTCGAGATCTCTCCAACGGTATCCAGATTATGAAGATCGACCCATTAGGGCCCGAGATATAAGCGAAAAACCATAAAAACTGGAAGTTGTGGCGCCAAATTTCGGTACCAATAAAATTCTGAATAGAACTTGAAGAATGCGTGAAAAAGAAGTCCTAGACGTACAAAGCAAGCAAAAATTGGGATTAGACCCACCAGTAAGTTAAAATGTCTCATGTTCACTATTAAAATTGGCTTCAGTGGGCGCCAAAACTGCCAAAAATGAAAAAATGCTATGGCGTTACTCTAGTTGAGTGAAAATACACAAAAAGTAACAACCAACGCGAAAATGCTAGGATAATTTTGAAAGATAGGGAAAAATTGGAATAGGAAACGCGCCCTCTGGCGGTGAACAAAGTGAGGGAGCCTACAGGGTGGGCCGACTCGAGATCTTTCCAACGGTATCCAGATTATGGAGATCGACCCATTACGGCACGAGATATAAGCGAAAAACCATAAAAACTCGAAGTTGTGGTGCCAAATTTCGGTACAAATAAAATTCTGAATAGAACTTGAAGAATGCGTGAACCTAGACGCAAGTAAAAATTGGACAAGACAATTGAATTACTTCTACGAAGTACTTAATAAAAATCTACATAAAACTTTCTCTGTAAACATAATGCATCTCTTTGTATTCAAACAAGTTATAATTCACTATACGAAATAAAAATTAAATCTTTCTTTTGAATCAGATTACATTTTGCTCCACTACATATATGTTTCACACAAGGGACTGGTAACAGATGGATGATTTACATTCAGGCCAAGCCAGATGTTCGTTGAGGGGAACATTTCTTTTACACACAATGGATGACCTACTTTCCAGGAGTGAAGCAGCTGTCTTTGGATGAATGGGGCTTTTCAAAAGAGACCCCGATCCCTGTGATGACTCATTGGCACAACACAATGAACCCTTTCAAAAAGGGAGACAATAGCCACAGCTGTCACGCAAGCTTCCCAATCTCAGAGAGTGGTTCCCGTGATGACTCACAACACAATGAACCCTTTTAAAATGGGGAACAATAGCCACAGCTGTCACGCAAGCTCATAGAGTTTTTTTTAAGCAGATGACCTACTTTGCAGGGATGACGTCACCGTCAGCCAATCGCATCGCGCTCGTGACGTCACCGTCAGCCAATCGCATCGCTCGTGACGTCACCGTCCTCGTGAGGCTGGCTTGGCGTCCCCTGCGATCGTTCATTGCTCTCCCGGCAGCCATTGGAGGTAAGTGTCTTTCTGTGGTGAATGTTTTTAGGGTCTTTAAAATGTTTAAACTATAGTGGTTTAAAAAATATTGGTCAATTTTATGTTCTTATTATGTGCTCCCCATCCATTTTAAAAAATTTTATGACTCTAGTTTGAAAGGTGTTTTTATAGTTTGACCGCTTTCAACTGAATAAACAAAACCCCAAGTTAAATGGTTTGATTAAACTTTTGGACACTGTAAAATAATAATATCCCTGGCATTTTTGAAAACAATTGTTATATACTTATTGTAATAAGACATAACACAAAAGTTTGAAATGTATGGTTCAACTGTGGGACCAGAAAGATTTAAATCAAATATGTTCTTGATGAATTTTTCAAAATGGGTCTATTCTCATTTGCATTATGTTGTACACCATCCTTAAAAGGTTGTGAATAATGGTTGAAAGGGATTATGTTTAAACTATAGTTTGAAAGGTTTAAAAAATATTGGTCAATTTTATGTTCTTATTATGTTGTATTGCTTCAACACACCCCATCCATTTTAAAAAAATATATGACTATAGTTTGAAAGGATTGGCCCTTAAAATATATAATGTTTTTATAGTTTGACCGCTTTCAACTGAATAAACAAAACCCCAACTGGGGGCGATTACAAGTAAATTGTTTGATTAAACTTTTGAAAACTGTAAAATAATAATATGGGAAATAAAAATTTTTCAATTTCCCTGGCATTTTTGAAAACAATTGTTATATACTTATTGTAATAAGACATAACACAAAAGTTTGAAATGTATGGTTCAACTGTGGGACCAGAAAGATTTAAATCAAATATGTTCTTGATGAATTTTTCAAAATGGGTGTAAATCTATTCTCATTTGCATTATGTTGTACACCATCCTTAAAATGTTGTGAATAATGGTTGAAAGGGATTATGTTTTAACTATAGTTGGATATGATTTTGAAAAATTTGAAACTATAGTTTGAAAGGACAACTCCATTTAAAAAAATTATATGTGTTTATCTTAAAATGATAGTTTGAAAGGATAAAATGATGTCCTTAAAATATATTATGTTTTCAATAATGTTTTTATAGTTTGAAAGCTTTCAACTGAATAAACAAAACATTTGTTGCCCTTTGAATAACAACTATAGTTTGAAAGGGTCACCCCACCAAATGGGCGAACCATTTAAAAAAATCCTTAAAATGTTTTGACTACAGTTTGAAAAGTGTATTAATGTTTTAAAATTTTTTCTCATACCTCCGATGCTCACAGCTCCCCAACTGACTGTTCAAATAAATTTGACCTGTTCCAAATGTCTTGTATATCCTCTCACGGTCTGTCTCTATCCGTCCATACAGTGTGTACGCATATATATATATATATGTAAAAAAAAAAAAAAAAAAAAAAAAAATTTTTTTTTTTTTTTTTTTTTTTTTCGAAAATTTTTTTTTTTTTTTTTTTTCGTCTATATCAGCGACCCGCACTACAGCACTTGGCGGAGAGGGTCCCAATGTGCATGTCGGAGGCGGCAGAGTCGAGGAAGGATTCTCGGTGGTCATTTCTAGTGGCTACTTCTGGGAACACGTGCTCTGCCCCCCGAGGCATCCACCTACACAGCCCCCCCCGGGGACTGCAGAGTCGTGGAAGGCTTCCTGGTGGTCATTTCTAGTGGCTACGTTTGGGAACATGTACTCTGCTTCCCCCCCCCTCCCCCCTCCCGAAAGTCCCCCCTCCCCCCTCCCCACATTCACACACACTCCACTCGGACCCTTCTGCCAGCTTTAGGTTAGTTTTTTAGTTTGTAAGATACACCGGGCGGTGGAGCTGTCGACATGGATGGTCTACGTTGTTATGCCCGTAGACCCGCAGCTGCCATCTAACACTTCTTTTTTGTTTTTTGTTTGGACATTAAAGATTGAAAAAGTGTCTCTGTCTCATTTATTCACACCGACACAAACACCCCACATTAGTTTTAGTATTAGTGTTTTAGTGGCCCCGGGGGAACGCCCTTTCACTCTGTGCGAGCAGTCCCTTTAACTGAAGCCCATCGTTGGCTCCTACCTAAGCGGCAGTCTCGTGCAGTACCTAAGAGGCTGATCCCGGGGTGCGAGAGAGCGCGACCTACCAGTGTTAGGTTAGGTTTAGTGTTTTTTAGTTTTTAGCACATCAGTACATCGGGCGGTGGAGCCGAGGATCAGGCTGCCATCTGACACCTCTTTTTTTGTTTTTTGTTTGGACATTAAAAAGTGAAAAAGTGTCTCTGTCTCATTTATTCACACCAACACAAACACCCTCTTAGTGATGTAAGATTAGTTTTAGTCTTTAGTGTTTAGTTAAGCGCGAGTGTTTTAGTTTTTAGTGTTTTAGTTTTTAGAGGCCCCCGGGGGAACGCCCTTTCACTCTGTACGAGCAGTCCCTTTCACTGAAGCCCATCGTTGGCTCCTACCTAAGCGGCAGTCTCGTGCAGTACCTAAGAGGCTGATCCCGGGGGGAGAGAGAGCGCGGCGCAAGAAGCGATCATAGAAGGAGAAAAGGTAAGTCCATTCATTGTTGTGCATAACTGTATGGACAAATGGTTTTCAAAACAAATGATTGTGTGCTTTTCAAAACAAATGTGTGGTTTTAAAAACAATAGTGTGAAATGGTGTTAAAAACAAATGTGTGGTTTTCAAAATGACAAATGTGTGGTTTTAAAAAACAATAGTGTGAAATGGTTTTAAAAACAAATGTGTGGTTTTCAAAATGACAAATGTGTGGTTTTAAAAACAATAGTGTGAAATTTTTTTAAAAACAAATGTGTGGTTTTAAAAACAATGGTTTTCAAAATGGTTTTAAAAACAATAGTGTGAAATTTTTTTAAAAACAAATGTGTGGTTTTAAAAACAATGGTTTTCAAAATGGTTTCAAAAACAATAGTGTGAAATTTTTTTAAAAACAAATGTGTGGTTTTAAAAACAATGGTTTTCAAAATGGTTTTAAAAACAATGGTGTGAAATGGTTTTCACAAATGTGTGGTTTTCAAAAACAAATGTGTGGTTTTAAAAACAATAGTGTGTTTTAAAAAACAATGGTGTGTTTTAAAAACAATGGTTTTAAAAACAATGGTGTGTTTTAAAAACAATGGTGTGACAATGGTGTGTTTTAAAAACAATGGTTTTAAAAACAATGGTGTGACAATGGTTTTAAAAACAATGGTGTGACAATGGTGTGACAATGGTGTCTTTTAAAAATGGTTTTAAAAAACAATGGTGTGTGTCTTTTAAAAATGGTTTTAAAAAACAATGGTGTGTGTCTTTTAAAAATGGTTTTAAAAAACAATGGTTTTAAAAAACAATGGTTTTAAAAATGGACACTCAAATAATGGTTTGAGGCGACGCCCCCCTGTGTTGGGGCGCCCCGGGTCCCATTGAAAATGAAGGGTGTCACGTGTATGTGGCGGGTGGTGGAGGGAGGCCCTGGGCCCATGGCCCGGGGCCGAGTGTTGAAGGGTGTCACGTGTATGTGGCGGGTGGTGGAGGGAGGCCTCGGGCCGATGGCCCGGGGCCGCGCCGCATACCACAATTGTGTTTAAAAAAATTTTTAACTTTCATTTTCCTTTAGTGGTTTTGCACAATTCAAACACGCACGGACATGATGAAATAGATAATAATTTGTCTTAGTATAATAAGTCCCACCAGTGAGGTGAAAGAATAAATCCGTGGGAGAGGGTCAAATCGAGTCGGGTAAATGTTTGACTTGAATACGTCATTTCCCATCGATGTGCTTCATGGGAACCTGCAATAGTTTTTGTGGGTTGACGTGTTTGTATAGTTGATGTATCCATTCCATGATACCCCATTGTATAACCAATGCCAATCTAAAATTTTTTTTTCAATTTCAAAAAAATTTTATCCGACTCGCCAAAGCTTTCAAGATTGACCACAACATATTCAAAAATTTTTTTTTTCAATTGCAAAAAAAATTTTATCCAAGCTTTCAAGATTGACCACAAGGCATTCAAAAAGTTTTTTTTTCCCAATTTCAAAACAATTTTATCCGGCAAGAGAAAAGTTTTTCACCGACTCGCCAAAGCTTTAAAAAAAAAAAAAAAAAAAAAAAAAAAAAAAAATTTTTTTTTTTTTTTAAAGTAGGTGTAAAAAAAAAAAATTTTTTTTTTTTTTTTTTTTTTTTTTTTTTTTTTTTTTTAAAGTAGGTTAAAAAAAAAAAAATTTTTTTTTTTTTTTTTTTTTTTTTTTAAAGTAGGTCAAAAAAAAAAAAAAAAAAAAAAAAATTTTCAAAACAAACAATTTTATCCGGCAAGAGAAAAGTTTTTCACCGACTTTTTTTTTTTTTTTTTTTTAAAGCTTTGGTGAGTCGGTGAAAAACTTTTCTCTTGCCGAATAAAATTGTTTTGAAATTGGGAAAAAAATTGTTTTGAATGCCTTGTGGTCAATCTTGAAAGCTTTGGTGAGTCGGAATGTGTTGTGGTCAATCTTGAAAGCTTTGGCGCCCGGATAAAATTTTTTTGAAATTGAAAAAAAATTTTTGAATGCGTTGTGGTCAATCTTGAAAGCTTTGGCGAGTTGGATAAAAATTTTTTGAAATTGGAAAAAAAAAATTTTGAATGCGTTGTCATGACCGACTCGCCGAAGCTTTCAAGATTGATGACAAAGCATTCAAAAAAATTTTTTTTTCAATTTCAAAAAAATTTTATTCGGAGACCTAGCGAAAGAAAAATTTTTTATCAACTCACCAAAGCTTTCAAGGTTGACCAACACATTCAAAAAAAATTTGAAATTGAAAAAAAAAAAATTGTTGAATAGTTTGTCAGCGTCGGTGAAAGATTTTTTTGTTCTCTCTCAGTCACCGACTCTTTCCTTTTAAGATTTGAAGTAATTGTTTTCATTTTCTGATACCATTAACATTTTATTTGAATTCTATCGATTATATACTGAGAATCCAAAATGGTGGTATCACATCATTTATATTTTGTTGGATTAAAGGTGAGTATAATTTCTGTGAGGAGTTTTCATTTTCTGATACTATATTGAAAATATTACCATTTCATTTTGCTCACAAAAGTTTTGAAATTATTTATATTATATATAAATTATATATATATATATATATATATATTATTATTATTATTATTATTATTATTATTATTATTATTATTATTATTATTATTATTATTATTATTATATAGCTATTCGATACTAAGTGACATATATAAAATAAAATAAAAGTGTAACACAAATCACCCTAAGATTCAGTAACATTTATATATTAGTTGTCTTAATTTAATTCACTCTTGATTATATCCTGATCCCGATAAACTTTAAGGAATATGTTTTTTATTTTGAATATCCAATATTGGTAAGTAATTGAATGTAAAAAAATGGGACTGGACAAGGTATTGTGGGGGTTAACCCCACAATACCTTGTCCAGTCCCATTTTTTTACTTTAAAAAAACAAACAACTTTAAAAAAACAAACAAACTGTAATAACAATAAAACATTTTTATTTATATACAATTATTTACATTTTTTATATACAACATTTTTTATATACAACATTTTTTATACAACAGGAGAAGAAGAAGAGGGGAGGGCTTTCATTACTTCCCTCATAAAGAGTGTGTGTTCTTGTTTCAATTGTAAATATTGTGTATGCAATCTATTTAATTTAAAATTAAAATCTATGGAGTAATTTAAATTTTTTAAGTCTTTGATATGTTTAGCTGATTGGTTGAATTTTTTAAATGATTTTCGTAATTTTTTTTTAAGTTTTAAAGATAATTTTTAACTAATGGAAATTTCAGGGAACTTACGGATTTTCTTCCTCTTCTTCTCCTGGAGGGGACTGGTGAGGCGGCCACAGAGGAAGGACTAGGGGAAATGGCTGCGGGAACCGAGGAGCTGGTGACGGTAGCGGCTGATGAGGTGATGGTAGAGGCGGTGGCAGAGACTGATGAGGAGGGACCAGAGGCGGTGGCGGTGACAGAGACTGATGAGGTGGTGGATGATGAGGGACCAGAGGCGGTGGCGGTTGCAGAGACTGATGAGGAGGTGGCGGTTGCAGAGACTGATGAGGCGGTGGCAGAGGCGGTGGATGAGAGGGCGGCCGCGGCTCGTAAACAGTTCCAAAATTCGGGCTCAAAGCGCGTAGCCCGAAGTTCCCGTAGAGAAATAAACTGAGGGCCGGCAGAGGAAGAGGCGGTGGAAACAGCAGAGGGAGCGGCAGAGGAAACAGCAGAGGACCCTTCGCTGGAGCGCAGCAGTTCCTCCACGCTCGGCAAATCCGGACTGCTGGAGCGGGAGGTGTCCGACGACAACTGTATCTGTTCAGGAATGTCCAACTGCCCCTCCAGTCCTGCGTAGTAGAATTCGAACCGGCAGAGGGGGCATTGGGCTTCCGAATAGCTCCGCGCATGATGTAACAGGCGCCGGACACACGTCGTGTCGAACATGTGTCCGCAGCGAAGGGTAAACCCATTCCAAGAAGAGAGAGACTCGTAACAAATGGGGCACTCCATCTCGACTGACTCGGTAAACGGAAAGCCGCTCTAGACGTTCGCGAGGCCCCGCCTCCGCGTGTCGGGAGGAACCAATGGGAGCGAGTGGACAACGTTTTATTCAGATATTAATAAAAAATGATTGATTTATCATTATTATGATATCTTCACTGGGGATTTTATTTGAGATCAACTTTTTATCCAGATATTAATAAAAAATTATTTATTTATTATTATTATTATTATTATTATTATTATTATATCTTCACTGGGGATTTTATTTGAGATCAACTTTTTATCCAGATATTAATAAAAATTATATATTTATCATTATTATTATTATTATTTTATCTTCACTGGGGATTTTATTTGAGATCAACTTTTTATCCATCAAAAAATTATTTATAATTATTATTAATATATATTATGTATATGGATGAATGGGGCCTTTCAAAAGGGATGACTCATTGGGGTCACGCAAGCAGACAATGAAGCATTGTTCAATGGCCAGGTGCACGAGGGGGGGAACAATGGCGGTGCTTTCAAGTATAACGACCAACCTCATTCAACCATGATGTCTTTGGATGAATGGGGCCTTTCAAAAGGGACCAGGTGCATTGAATCCCTGTGATGACTCATTGGCACAACACAATGAAGCATTGTTCACCCTTTCAAAAAGAGTACGATGGCAACAGCTGTTTGGATTGGGGTCACGCAAGCAGCAGATGCCCGCTTTCGGGTATAACGGCCAATCTCATTCAACCATGAAGTAGCTGTTGGATGAATCATTGGGGTGGTCTCTTTAGCAATATTTCCGAGGCAATATTGATTCCCAATCTCATTGTGCCTTTCAAAAAGGGACCAGGTGCACGATGGGGGCTTTCAAGTATAACACAATGAAGCATTGTGCTTTCAAAAAGGGTTTTAACACAATGGCGGTGCAGCAGCTGTCAAGTATAATAGAACGGCCAATCTCATTCAACAACACAATGAAGCATTGTCCTTTCAAAAAGGGAGGCCTGTTTCAGGGGGCGATGAGACAGCGGCCCGCTCTCATGAAGTGTGTGTATTCAACCATGATGAATGGGTCAAAAGGGACCAGGTGGATGGAATCCCGTGAGGGATGACTCATGGGTAAGCAGCTGCCTTCCCAATCGCCTGACAATGAAGCATTGTTCAAAAGGGATGATGGGGGTCTTTGGTTTGGAACCAGTATAACGGTTCTTTCCCACCAGATCCTAATCACCCCGTGATGGGGGAGATGTATGACTCATTGGCAAGCTCTTCCTCCCAGACAATGAAGCATTGTTCAATCCCTTTCAAAAAGGAACCAGGTGCATGTTTAACAATGGCGGCGTCAGCCTGTCTCAGGGGGGGATCGTTGATGACTCACGCAAGCGGCAGCTGCCCGCTCCCAACCTCTCTTTAGCAATGATGTAATATTTCCGAGGCATATTGATTATTAATAAACTTTAAAAAATTCTACGAATCTGAGTGGATTCCATCCATTTAAATTAAGACAATAAAACAACTAATATATAAATGTTACTGGTATTTAAAAACAGATCTTAGAAAAGACTGGTGTTACACATTTTTTCATTCTTCAAGTTCTATTCAGAATTTTATTGGTACCAAAATTTGGCGCCACAACTTCCAGTTTTTATGGTTTTTCGCTTATATCTCGGGCTGTAATGGGCCGATCTTCATAATCTGGATACCGTTGGAGAGATCTCGAGTCGCCCCACCCTGTAGGCTCCCTCACTTTTTTGACCGCCAGAGGGCGCCTTTCCTATTCCAATTTTTCACTATCTTTCTAAATTATCCTACCACTTTCGCGTTTGTTCTTACCTTTTCTGTATTTTCACTCAACTAGAGTAACGCCATAGCATTTTTTCATTTTTGGCTCTTTTGGCGCCCACTGGAGCCAATTTTAATAGTGAACATGACACATTTTAACTTACTGGTGGGTCTAATCCCAATTTTTACTTGCTTTTTACGCCTAGGACTTCTTTTTCACGCATTCTTCAAGTTCTATTCAGAATTTTATTTGTACCAAAATTTGGCGCCGTTTTATTGACAACTTTGAGTTTTTATGGTTTTTCGCTTATATCTCGGGCCCTAATGGGCCGATCTTCATAATCTGGATACCGTTGGAGAGATCTCGAGTCGCCCCACCCTGTAGGCTCCCTCACTTTTTTCACCGCCAGAGGGCGCTTTTCCTATTCCAATTTTTCCCTATCTTTCAAAATGACCCTAGGAATTTCGCGTTGGTTGTTGCTTTTTCTGTATTTTCACTTAACTAGAGTAACGCAATAGTATTTTTTCATTTTTGGCAGTTTTGGCGCCCACTGGAACCAATTTTAATAGTGACATTTTAACTTACTGGTGGGTCTAATCCAAATTTTTACTTGCTTTGTACGTCTAGGACTTCTTTTTCACGCATTCTTCAAGTTCTATTCAGAATTTTATTGGTACCAAAATTTGGCGCCACAACTTCCAGTTTTTATGGTTTTTCGCTCATATCTCGGAACCTAATGGGCCGATCTTCATAATCTTGATACCGTTGGAGAGATCTCGAGTCGCCCCACTCCGAATAAAGTTTTTTGAAATTGGAAAATAAAAATTTTTTGATCAGCTTCGGCGAGTTCTCCGAATAAAGTTTTTTGAAATTGGAAAATAAAAATTTTTTGAACAGCTTCGGTTTGTCAGTTGGTTTCAATAGTTTGAGTTTTAACAATGAAGCAGCATTGGGGTCACGCAAGCAACAGCTGTCGCTTTCCAATCTCATTCAACCCTGAAGCAGATGGTTTGGATGAATGGGGCCTTTCAAAAGGGACCATCCCCGTGATGACTCATGGGCAAGCCAGACAATGAAGCATTGTTCAACCCCTTTCAAAAAGGGAGAACAATAGTATGACTCATTGGGGTCACGCAGCTGTCGCTTTCCAGTCCAATCTCATCCAACTATGAAGCAGCTGTTGGATGAATCATTGGGGTGGTCTCTTTAGCAATGATGCAATATTTCCGAGGCAATATTGATTATTAATAAACTTTAAAAATTTCTACGAGGGTCCTGGCACCAAATTCTTTTTACAGGTGACTGTATTGATAAACTGAAAAACCCTTTTAAATTAGTTATATTGATCCCAGTTTGTTATAATTTAAAAAAAGGAACTGTTTTATTTTATATCCATTGTTTTAAACCCCTGCACTCCAATGACTTATTTTCAGTTTTTTTTTTTTTTTTTTTTTTTTCTTCTTCAGTTAAAACAGACATTTTCGTTTGAATAATTAAAAAAAAAAAAAAAAAAAAAAAAAAAACAGAATTTACATTACAGACTTATAAAAAAAAAAAAAAAAGAGTTAGACACCTCAGTATTCAATGTAAAAAAAAAAAAAAAAGTATATATATTTATCTTAATTACGTGTAGAGAAAAAAAATTAATGAACTGTTCCTGCAGCATGAACTTTGTTGCCTTATGGGTTAACAGATTAATCATTTTTAGAAAATGTCTGGATGTGTGTGACAAAAATTTTGTTGCAGCTCTTGATCAAGAATCAACGAACAAATTTTCATAAAAAGTTATATTTAAATGCAACTTGAAACAAATTGATATCTATGAGCTTTTTGTGCATATTATTCAACAGTAATTCGTTGTCTTTCAGTTTTTATAGTTATCTTTAGTGTGATAGTATGAAACAAAGTTTAGTATGAATGCACAAAATGAGACAAATTAATATATATATATATAAATGAAAAAAAAAAGAAGTGTTTAGAATAGTAATAGCCTCGCTCCTGCACCTCTTACCAATGACCGAGCTGTTCTACTCTCAAAGCTGGTAGACGGGAAGTGCCGGGGTCACAAGACGTTAAATCGCGCCCATCACAAATGCTCCAACTCGTTCCTTCTTCTAGTGAGCATGCTCAAGTTTCTTTGCTGACCAAAATTATGAAGGTCTAAGTAAGATATTGATTCGCCGCCGGTGCTACCCTCTATTAGCGATTAATTTAACTAAATATTTTCACTTTCAGAAATTTTATTTTATTTTCCTTTTTAACCTTTTTTAAGATAATAAAAATCTAAGACTCAGAATCTTTTATTTTATTTCAAATTTCATTTTCCACCAATTAAAAATAAATAAATAAATAAATAAAAGGATAATAATAAATAGGGTTTAGAAAAAGATACAAATAAATATTTGAAAGTGTAGGAGGCTCTTCATTTATGAAAATGTTTATAGATAATAATAATAATAAAATAAAAATCAACAATATTTTAAAAAGCTTAATAAAATAGCAGAAGTGTGTGAGATATAATAATTCAAAATCAAGTTTAATAGTGCTTTATGATTGTGTTTGTGTTTATATTACTTTTTCACATCAAATGCTTTGCATGAAAGCTTTAAATTGATACAAATGAAGTAGAAAATTTGTTTCAAGTTAAATTATGTATAATTTCCTATCCTTCGTATAATACTGCTTATTAATATTTCCAATTAATTTATAACAGTAAGAAAAAATATATAAAATATTTCAGTTTTAAATTGCATTATATTATTATCAGTAAATTATAAAGAAAGTAAATTTGAATTAATTTAAATCCTATATATTCAACTGTAAATATTATACTATATTATGCATGACACAGAAAAATTACATATGATTTTTTCTAACAAGTATTCGAGATATTCCCATTAATATTAAATAAGAATTTTATTAGATTTATCAAAGTACTTAAAAGTACGTATCTTAAAAACTGAGCAAATGAGAGTTAATTTTTATCAATAACAAACAGTAAGAGGATCAGTAAAGCTGTTTATTTTCTCCCCTGCAAATATTTACAATTATTATTATTGTTAAATCTAATTTAGAAGCTTTTAGCTATATAGAAATTCAATTTCATGTCAGTATTATTTATAAATATTTTACATATATAAGTCTTAATTTTTTTTTTTTTTTTTTTTAGCTTTTCTAGTCATAGTCATGCCTTCCACTGTTTAATAAATAATTAAGTAAAATAAGCAAAAAGCATTAATTTACTTTAAGGCATGGGTTTAATATATTCTAATTATTACGGTATATTTTTAAATGAAAAATTATAAGTAATATAATCAAATGATAAAAATTTGAAATTTATTCGAAACAGTAGTATTTATCAAAGGGGATCAAATTCTTTAACTATATATTATATATGAGGTTAGCATTGAAAATAAAATTGAAATATGTTAAAACTTTTTTATACTGTCTTATGACATTCTTATTCAAACAGGGAGGAAAGGAAGAGGATAAGCAGTTTAAATGAACCTCTTAATGTTTGTTAGTGATAAACATTCACTCTCATTTCCTCAGTTTTTGAATATGTCTACTTTTAAGTACTCCAATAAATTTTTTAAATAATATTGATGAGAATACTTCAAATATAGTTAGAAATTTTTTTATGAAATTTTTATGTGTTATGCATAATATGGTATAATATTTACAGTTGAATATATAGGATTTAAAGTAATTCAAATTTACTTTCTTTATAATTTACTGATAATAATATAATGCAATTTAAAACTGAAATATTTTATATATTTTTTCTTAATGTTATAAATTATTTGAAAATATTAATAAGCAGTATAATACGAAGGATAGGAAATTATGCATAATTTAATTTAAAATCAATTTTCTACATCATTTGTATCAGTTTAAAGCTTTCATACAAAGTATTTGATGTGAAAAATTAACATAAACACAATCATAAAACACCATTAAACTTGATTTGGAATTATTATATCTCATACAATTCTGTTGTTATTTTATTAAAATTTTAAAATATTGTTGATTTTTTTCTCTAATTATCTATGAATATTTTCATAAATGAAGAGCCTCTTGCACTTTCAAATATTTATCTGAATCTTTTTCTAAACCCTACTTTCTTTCTTTCTTTTTTTTTTTTTTTTTTTTTTTTTTTTTTTTTGTTGGTGGGAAATAAAATTTAATATAAAATGAAAAGATTCTGAGTCTGAGATTTTTATTATTTTAAAAAAGGTTAAAAGGGAAAGTAAAATAAAATTTCTGAAAGTGAAAATGTTTAGTTAAATTAATCGCTAATAGAGGGTAGCACCGGCGGCGAATCAGACCTTCATAATTTTGGTTAGCAAAGCAACTTGAGCAAGTCCCCGCGCATGCTCACTAGAAGAAGGAACGAGTTGGAGCATTTGTGATGGGCGTGATCTAACGTCTTGTCCGGGGGTCGAGCCCAGATCACGTTCTTTACATATCTGTTCGGTTTCGGAGTTTCGATGGTTTTCTTCGAAACTCGCGTATATATGGGCAAAGATTCCTTAGAAAGACCACTGCCGAGGGCATATCACATAGGTCTAGGACACTTGTATAGACAAACGGCCTGGCCTTAATTTACACCAATATCAGCCCCTCTCTTTTCTTGAAGGAGTAAATTTTTACTGTGAATATTTTTTAAAATAACTCGTGCATATATCTTTAAAAAAAAACTGGTTGAACCATGCATCAGTGTAGATTTAAAACTAAGTTATCTTTTATTTTATTTATTTTATTTTTTTTTTTAAGCAAAAAATTAAAAGTATGATTTTTTTCACCATTTTTTTCTTTTTTGTAGATGGGAAGTGATGGGTTCGATCCTAGGTCGCGTTCGCCAGTTTCGCTTTTTGGATTTTTTCGTGGTTTTCTCGAAAACTCGAATAAATACGGGATAGGAACACTTAAAAAGCCACGTGTAGGGCACACCACCTATGCCTAGAACTCCTGTGTAGTCATTTGGTGTTCACCCTTACATCAGCACCTTCAAATCTTCCAGATTTGATTTAAGTTTAATATATTCAATATGCATTTAACATATTCAATATGAAATATGTAACTTGATTAAGTTTATCATATATGTATTTATATATATTGTTACAAAATTGTAAATAGTTGTGTTTATTTTTGTATAAAGTCTTTCAAAGAGGCTTAGTAAATTGATAAAGTGCTAATTTTGTGCATTTCTAGTCGTTTTAGCGTTAAAATAACCTTATTTTCCCTTAAAAACGCATTAAAAAGCCCCTATAAGGCAGGTAATGGATTTGGCGACTTTCTCCCACCTTGGCGATTTTTTTGGCGACCTTGGCGAGAAAATCCTTATAAGGGATATACCAAATATGGAAGCTGTAAGTTGATTGGTTGACCATTTTCTAGAGTTTTCTCGAAAAATCTGGGTTCCATGGAACAGTATATAAGAAGCGCTTTCTCGCCAAGGCAGTTAGTTCAGTTCAGTTTTCAGCCAGCTTCGCTAGTACTTGTATTGCTCTGAGCCTCTTTGAGAGAGACTTGCTTCAAGTGTTATTGCTATACAGTTTGCACTGTGGATTTGCTATTGACAGTTGTTGTTTAAGCTGTGGTTACTGCTTGAATTGAGGCTGATAATTGGTTTATTGACCTGTATTTTTCTGGAACTTTCTGTGAATAAATTACTGAATTTTTGTAAGTTTGGCCTTTCATTCTCGGACAACTCACGAACCCCCAAGTACGCAACATTTCTGGTGTCAGAAATGGGATTGTCTGTGAATGGTGATAACGAGAGCTATGGAGCAAGAAATGAAGAAATTTCTAGAAGGTCTCACTGCTCAGATGAATGAGTTAAGATCTGGATTGATGGAGAAAAAGGAAACAGAACAGGAAAAGATGGAAGCATCGCAAAGAGAGATGAAAGAAAGTATGGAAGCATCGCAAAGAGAGATGAAAGATAGCCTGAGTCAAGAGATGAAGGAAATGAAAGACACTATGGGTGAAGTTCAGGAAGAAATTAAATCTAATCAAGATGAGATGAAGAGAGAGCTTTCAACGGTGAAAGAATCAATCGAGGGTAAATTAACTGTGATGGAAAATAGAATGGATGGAATAGAAGAGAAAGTTATAAAGATAGAAGAAAATTTTGAAGAGAAAGTTTTGAAAATAGAAGAAAGTTTTGAAGAGAAAGCTATGAAGATAGAAGGAAATGTTATGAAGGTTGAAGAGAAAGCTATGACGATAGAAGAAAATGTTATGAAGGTTGAAGAGAGTGTTACGAGGATAGAACGGAGTTTCGAGGAGAAAGTTAAAGAAAATTTTGGGGAGGCATACTATTGTAACAGTCGCAGCTATCGTAATCGTAGATCACAAATCCTGGAATTTGCGATCGGCTCACAAATTATGATACTATTGTAACATTTGTGACTATCACAAATGGCAACCCTTCGATCGCAAATTTGTGATTTCCGGTACCTGGCAATTCGATTATTTTAACGATTGGCTTCACTGATTGGCTTGATATGTAGGTGTGTCCGGTGTGCCGTGTGCAATGCTTGTTTATATTTACAAACATTAAAAAAAAATTATGGCATATTTTCCAATTTTTAAATACGAATGAAGTGAATGATTAATTTCATTTTTCAGTAAAAAGTGTCTTTTGTGTGATGTATAAGTAGAGAAAAAAAATATAAAATAAAACTATATATTGACATCCTAGTTAAACTTACACATTACTTTTCCTATTTTCGTAATAAAAAGTTCATTTAAGAGTGTTTTATTTATAAAATATTTTCTCTTTTATTTATGTATTTTGTAAAAGTCCTACACAAAATGGGAAAGAGAGGGGTTGGTCTAATTTTTTCAATATAAACAGTGTCAATAAGTAATTTTAACTTTTAACGTTGTTTAAAAGCAAGATATTAAAAATATTTCCTTGTAATCTCATTTTCTAACATCAAAAAGCAGCTTTTGAAAAATTGAATCCAGGGATTAATCCAGCTTTTTAAAAATGGTACCCCATTTGTGAATTTATAAAATAATTTGTGAAAACATCAAGTAAGTTTGTGAAAATTAATGATACTTCAGAACAATTAACTAAAATACGTAAAGCAGTTTTTTTTTTTTTTTTTTTTTTTTTTTTTAATTTTAAAATACATTTAAAAAATAAAATGAAACAGTTGTAAAAATAAATATATATATGGGCGAGTTAAGTTGTTTCTTATATGTAAGATAAGTAGGTGTTTACTTAGATATTTATCATTGTCTCCAGTAAATATTCAAATTGAGGGTATTTTTCTGTTTTCGATGCAGTGCTTATAAAATATTTTAGTGTGCAGTTATATTGCTGAGAATTGACTTTGTGAAGATACCTCTTTGCTGAAAGTTGAATTTGTGAAGGTACCTCTTTGCTGAAAGTTGAATTTGTGAAGGTACCTCATTGCTTAAAATTGACTTTGTGAAAGTGCCTCAATGCGGCACTAAATTTGTTCTGGATTAACCTCTGGAATCTAATTGATGTCTTTATAAATCTGTTATCTAATATATATAATCTCTACAACTATTATTCTACTGATTAGTGTTTCAAAAAGTTATTTTTTAGTTTGAAGTTGGTTTTTAAAAAGTATATAGAACATTATTATTAAAGAAAGAACCCAGTCAATACAAATTCATGTAGATTAGGTCAAAGTACATAATATGATATATCCATATTACAGCTAGATTTAGTCTATATTTCACCAGATCTTGTAGATATTATATTGAAATGTATTTTTATGTAATAAGTGTCTTTGAGCCAAAATAAATAAACATGCGAACATAATATAGACATATCCATTTTAGTGCATATTACATCCAAAAATTATCTATGTTATTTAAAGATTTGTGTAAACATATAGATGATGGCAGAATGAAATCAACAGCGAGTGCTGTTTTTCTTTTCTTTTACTTTACACTGTGACATTACATATTCGTCTAGCAGAGCTACGCAGTGGGCAATTGATAAAATCTACCGAAAGAGCGTAAAAGAAAATTTAAAAGCTTTAAACTTTATTTATATTAAATATTATCCTGAATTAGGCTAAGAGGGGAAAAAAAACTTTTTTTTTTTTTGCAAAACTTTAAATAAATAATATTAAATATATTTAGATTTCCTTCTCTGCCAGCACCCATGTACGTAAATCAATTGTAACTACAATCACTTTTTTTTTGTTTTTTTTTAATCTATATATAATAGAAATTTTGTCATCACAGTAACTTCCAAAATAATACTCCATATCGAACCAAAATTGGACAGCGAACTTATCTTACAAATATCTAGGATGAGTTCATTAATGATGGTTGCTCTGCTATTTTATTTTCAAGAGGAGGTCACATAAAAATTGGAAATCCACATTGTGAAAAGTGTATTTAAGATTGGATTTGCTTGAATTTTGATATATACATAGGCCATATAAGTGTCTCAACCAATTTTATTAATGAAATCTACTTGAATATTTATTATTACAATAACTTTTGAAACGCTGAATCAATCAATCAAGCCAAAGTTGGGTAGTGAACTTATATAAATGTTTTGATAATAAGTTCACTGGACAACTTGTTCTGCCATTTTGTTTTCAAGTTGCAGTCACTTGAAATCTGACTGCCACTTGAAAATATGCCATCATGATAACTTTTGAAATACTAAGCTGATTTAAACCAACGTTGGAAAGTGAACTTACAGTTCAAATATTTTGGGTAATTTTGAGGTGCAACTTGCTCCGCAAAGAGATCTTCTCATTCAATATTTGAGTTTACCAATAGCATTCAAATGAAATAGATTTTTCTTTTCTTTATGTGAATGCAAATGATTTTTTTTTTTTTTTTTTTTTTTTAACCATATTACATTTACATATGACATTACGGGCTAAGAAATTTTAATTTATCATTTTAAAACTTTTTATTTTTTGTCAGTGAAGAAAATAACGCATCTCCCCTCGCTTTTTTTTTTTTTTCCTTCCTTACCACAAAATTTTAAATAAAAAAATATTTAACAATTTTTAATTTCTTTCTCGCTCATCACACATTTATTTAAATCAGTTATTTTATTGATTGATTCTAAATCAGAATTATTCACCGATTCTAATCCCCTATACCAACTAAGTTACCTGGTAAACATCTAAAATATTAACTCTTTAGAAAGATGAAACCTTTTGATCTGTTCAATAAATATAGACACAGTATTTAGTACTTTTTCTTAGGTTTTATTTAATGTTTGCTGGATAAGAATGAATAGTTTCATTATAACTTAACTCTGTGTTTTATTTGTCGGAATACGTTTTTATAGTCAAGTGCAAGTCAGATATTGATTTGGTAGTAATTTTTAGAACGCTGACAAATCGTGCCATAGGACAAACCTTTTTTAAAAGGCCACCTCTCTGAAGGGCCAGTTTTCTATAAATCAAGATAAATGTGTGAAAATAATTCGTTTTCTGAAGAAAGTTTTCTGAATTTGCTGTATAATTAGAAACTTCATTAAGAAAGATTGGAGTGTAAGGTTGATTTTTCACGTAGTTGGTATAAAAAAAATAAATCAGTCTTCCACTACAATATTTCTAAATGAAATTTCATGGTTGATGTATTATTGAATATCTATATATTAATTTGAAACATGTTTTGTCTGTATCCACTAAATCAAGAGAATGGCTTGGTGTAAAAATTTGGCTGAGGTGTCTAAAAAAAGATCTTGGTCTGTAGATGTGTCATTAAAAGAGAAAAATAAAAAAAGTCGAGTGGTTCTCCATCCTGGGGGCAGGAGTTAAAAACATGTTTACGAGCTTAACTCAGCTCCAAATAACTTCACGGTGAAGAAGTTGTACATGGGGGGACTAGACTCAAATACTATAAAATCAATTTCTGTGATTTTGGAATTTTTTATTTTAAAGAGGAAAAGTAGATTTGGGGGGGGGGGGGATTAGTTTAAGAAGGAAATCCATTCTAGACACTCCGTTCTAGGTCTTGGAAATTTAAGGCAACTGGTGATGTTCGTATACAACATACTACGCCCCCTGGTGGAAGAAAGTGAATTTTGCGTAGCATGCTGCAGCCACTGGTAGCGGAAATACGAGTCAAAGGTTCGTTCGGTTCAAGGTTAATTTTTGAGAATTTTTTCATGTTATTAGCGGCCCGCATATATGCTGACGCAGGCACCATGGTCCCAAGTTCCGTTCGGTTTGAGGTAATTTTTTTTTTGTTACAGATGATTATTTTTTTCGCAATGCTTTCATTTAAAGATAGAAATTAAAACAAAATCGAGTTAAAGATATGAAATCATACAAATTTAAAGTTATTATCATGGGCCTGGTCAACACTGGGTGGGTTCGCTCGGTTCCAGGTTAATTTTTGGGAATTTTTTCGTGTTAGTAGCGGCCCATGTGTGCGCTGCCACAGGCACCTGGGTCACAAGACAGAGTATTGTTTGCTTCGAGGTAATTTTTTTGTTACAGCTGATTGTTTTTTCGTGATGCTTTTGTTTAACAACAGAAATTCGAACAAAATCGAGTTAAAGATATGAAATCATACAAATTTAAGGTTCATTTCTATTTATAAGCATTTTTCCGAATTTCTTTTTGTAAGTGAAATGTCGTAACTTATATTAGATGTTTTAACTTGAAATACATTTAAATAATGATGCAACAATGTTTGAAATATTACAGTCAATAAAATGACTTTCGAATTCGATGGGTTCCAGCTAGTAATTTCTGATTTGAAAATTTGTGGTCTAATGGAGTTGTGCTACGAAAAATATTCTCACTTGTTATATCTGTGTTTGCAGACTCAGTGACCTTGCCAACGGATATTATGTGAGAAATGCCGAACTGGTTATCAGCCTGGGTAGCTCAGTGGAAGCAGATAACCCGAGTTTGATTCCCGGCTCTGGTATTTTTCACATAGTTTGTATAAAAAATCAGCCTTACACTCCAATCTTTCTAAATGAAATTTCAATTATCTATATATTAATTTGAAACGTGTTTTATCTGTATCCACTAAATTGAGAGAACGGCTTGGTGTAAAAATTTGGTTGAGGAGTCTAAAAAAAGGTCTTGGTCTGTAGATGTGTCATCAAAAGAAAAATAATATAAAAAGTCAAATGGTCCCCCCCCTGGGGGGGGCAGAGGTTAAAAGCATGTTTGTGAGTTAACTCAGTTCCAAATTACTTCACGGTGAAGAAATTGTACATAGGGGGGACTAGACTCGAATACTAAAACATCAATTTCCCGGAGGGGAGGGATTAGTTCGAGAGGGAAATCCAGTCTAGACCCACACATGTAGCACATCATTTTAAAGCTCTTGAAATTTCATGTTGATTGGATATGTTTGAATACAATATAGTGTGCCTCCTGGTGGTGAAAAATAGAACTAGGTGATTTTGTAGTAGGCCCTATCATGTTACACCTTATTTTAAAGGTCTTGGTATTTCCTGACTGTTGGTGATGTTCATACAGAATACACTGTGTCCTCTGGCGGTGGAAAGTGCAACTAAAGATTTTTGCACTTGACACCACCCTGTGACACCTTATTTGAAAGGTCTTGGAAATTGAAGGAGATTGGTGATAAAGGTCTTGAAATTTCATGTTGATTGGGGATGTTTATATACAATATAGTGTGCCCCCTGGTGGTGAACAATGGAACTAAGTGATTTCGTAGTAGACTATCATTTTACACCTTATTTTAAAGGTCTTGATATTTTCTGATCATTGGTGATGTTCATACAGAACAGATTGTGCCCCCTGGTGGTGGAAAGTGCAACTAAAGGATTTTGCAGTTGACAACATCATGTGACACCTTATTTGAAAGGTCTTGGAAATTCAAGGCGATTGGAGATGTTTGTACACAACATACTGTGCCCCTTGGTGGAGAAAAGTGGATTTTGCAGCGTGTGTGTAGCATGCCTGCTATACAGTGCCACAGTCACAGGCAGCGGAAACACGAGTCAGAGGCTCATTCGGTTCAAGGTTAATTTTTGAGAATTTTTCATGTTATTAGCAACCCGCGTATAAGCTGCCGCAGGCATCAGGGTCACGAGCCCTTGTTCCGTTTGGTTTGAGATAATTCTTTTGCTACAGATGATTATTTTTTTCGTGATGCTTTTATTTAAAAATAGAAATTCAAACAAAATAGAGTTAAAGATATCATACAAATTTAAGGTTATTATCATGGGCCCGGGCAATGCCGGGCGGGTCAGATAACATGTAGTCTTAGTATTAAACGAAATAGAAATTAAAGATAGCTTGTTTTTTAGGAGTCAGTTTGATGTCACACTGACAGTACTTTGTAGAAAGTGACGTCATATATAGTATTTCTATTTGTAAGCATTTCTCAAAAAAAATTTTTTTAAGTGAAATATCGTAAATTTTATTAGATGTTTTAACTTGAAATACATTTAAATAATGAGTTTATTAATAACAGTAAAAAACTATTTAAGTTATACAAATAACAGTTTTAATAATTTCACTAAATTAATACACTATCATTATCAATATATCATTACACCAGCACAACGATTCAGCTCCTGGTTGCAAAGCACATGCAAACGAGGGGCTGTCTAGACCAATTCCCTAAAATGGTGCAGCAATTTAACACCAAGTTGTGAAATATATATGGAGAAAAGTGGTGTAACTTCCCTATAGTGTATTAATTTAACACGGTGTCTCAAAACGTGGTAAGAGAAGCGAGAATGAAAACGCTGAGAGTATGCTCATATCGTGAGTGGAATCAGAGCCCGAATCTAGAACCAATTTTTTCATCAAAAAAATTTTTTTTTAATTAAGTTTCAAAGTTGAAAACCACGTTGCCAGTTAAAATATACTGGTTGGCTATGGTAACCAGGTGACCGTATTTCACGAATGTTTTCAATGTTGCGTACTTCGGGGTTCGTGAGTTGTCTGAGAATGAAAGGCCAAACGTACAAAAATTCAGTAATTTATTCACAGAAAGTTCCAGAAAAATACAGGTCAATAAACCAATTATCAGCTTCAATTCAAGCAGTAACCACAGCTTAAACAACAGCTGTCAATAGCAAATCCACAGTACAAACGGTATAGCAATAATACTTGAAGCAAGTCTCTCTCAAAGAGGCTTAAGAGCAATGCAAGCACTAGCGAAGCTGGCTGAGATCTGAACTGAACTGACTGCCTTGGCGAGGAAGCGCTCCTTATATGCTGTTCCATGGAGCCCAGATTTTTCGAGAAAACTCTAGAAAGTGGTCAACCAATCAACTTACAGCTTCCATATTTGGTATATCCCATATAAGGATTTTCTCGCCAAGGTCGCCAAAAAAATCGCCAAGGTGGGAAAAAGTCGCCAAATTTGGCGCCAAATCCATTACTTGCATTACTGGGGCTTTTTAATGCGTTTTTAAGGGAAAATAAGGCTATTTTAACGCTAAAACGACTAGAAATGCACAAAATTAGCACTTTGTCAACTTACTAAGCCTCTTTGAAAGAATTTATACAAAAATAAACACAATTATTTACAATTTCGTAACACTGCCCCCCTCCCAAGGACTGCACGTCCCGGGCAGTGCAACCCTTGGTCAAGAGGCGAAACTAAACAAATTTACACAATCTAAAACACAAAAACAAAGTTGCACATAAAGATAACATAGAAATATAAATTAAGTGGGAAATATTTACAAAATTCACAAATATGTACAAATATTTATATACAAATATTTACAGTGCGCATGCGCAAATTTTACCAGTATTTACATTTTAAATTTTAATTTTACCGTTACTTGTGGTACTTGGCTAGCCTATTATAGTGCACCACCTTCGGTTTTGATGAAGGTGTTTTAGTGATCCGCACCACTACATCATTCAGCCTTTTTAAGACTGTGTACGGTCCGTCCCAGTTGCACTGTAACTTGGGAGAGAGTCCTTTGCGTCGAACAGGATTCCACAACCAGACCTTCTCTCCTTCCTGGAACTCATGTTGTGTAGCCTTTAGATCGTACCTTGTCTTCATTTTCTCCGTTGCCATGTTAATCCGCTCCCGAGCAAAGTTGTGTACGTCCTCAAATCGTGCCTGGAGATCTTGGATTTACTCCTCGGGCGATGAAGGCGCATCGGGTGGACAACCAAACAGGAGATCACATGGGAGACGAAGTTCACGTCCAAAAAGCATCTGGGCTGGAGTATAGCCGGTGGTTTCATGGACAGCACTTCGATAAGCCAGCAGGAACAATGGCAACTTCAAGTCCCAATCTTGCTGGTTCCTTGATACTAGAAGGGAGAGGTTGTTCAGGATGGTACGGTTGAACCTCTCGACCATGCCGTCCGACTGGGGATGTAAGGGTGTTGTCCGGGTTTTGTCTACGCCGAGTAGTTGACACAGTCCTTTGAAAACATCAGAGGTAAAGTTCCTACCTTGGTCGGTATGAAGTTGTAGGGACGTGCCATACCTTGACACCCATTGCTGCACTAGGACTTCTGCGACTGTGCATGCCTCTTGATTGGGAATGGGATATGCCTCAGGCCACTTGGTGAAATAGTCCATCACGACGAGAATGTATTTATTTCCACGGATTGCAATCCGTTCAAACGGTGCTCCCACGTTATACCGTTGAAGTCTTCCTCGACTTAGTTTCTGCGGGCCTTTACGTGCCGCACAAGCATCACAGGATTTACACCATTTTTCCACATCCTCCTTTGCCTTGCACCAGTAGAAGCGTTCCCGAACTTTCTGCAGAGTCTTCATTACCCCAAAATGGCCTCCGGTAGAGCTACTATGCAGTTGTTCTAAAACAGCTGGAATTTTTGATCTTGGTAATAAAATCTGCCATCTGAAGCTTTTCCCATCATCAGATTCCCACTTTCTGTATAATACGCCGTTTCTGATATGAAGAGCGTCCCAAAGTGCCCAATAAGTTTTCGTAATGGGACTGAATCTGGAAATGTCCTGCCAGGTAGGTCTGTTGCTGGTCGTCTCCTTCAGCTGTAATATTGGCTTTATGTCGGGATCTTCCAACTGGGATTTTCTGAGTTCTTCGTCACTCCATGGATCGGGATCTTGATCTGATGGTGTTGAGACAGTAACTTGGCAGGCACCCGGATTTATCGGCAGGTATTTCTGTTCGGCTCTAGAGCAGTACTTGCAGCTTTCCGAGCAGGGCTTCCGTGACAAGGCATCTGCATTACCATGTAGAGTCCCTTTACGATGACGTATCTCGAAGTCATATTCCTGCAGGCGTTGTATCCACCTGGCAATCTGTCCTTCCGGGTTCTTGAACTGGAGCAACCACGTTAAAGATGCATGGTCAGTCCGGAGCAGGAATCTTCTGCCATATAGGTAATGATGGAAATGTTCTATGGCTTTTACGATGGCGAGTAGCTCTTTCCTGGTGGTACAGTAATTTCTCTCCGGTTTAGACAGACATTTACTCCAATAGGCAATGACATGTTCTTGACCATCAATTTCCTGCGACAGAACAGCACCGACACTCTCATGGCTGGCATCTATATCAAGTATAAACTGTCTGTCGGGCTGTGGATACGTCAAGATAGGCGATGATGTTAAGGCCTCTTTAAGTCGCTTGAACGCTTTTTCACATTCATCTGTCCACAGGAACTTCTGTTTGGCTTCCGTCAGCTTGTGGAGTGGTCTGGCAATATTTGAGAAACCCTTGACAAACTTCCTGTAGTAAGTTCATAACCCCAGGAAGCTTCGTAGTTGGTGTATATTTTCAGGGCGACTCCAGTTCTCGACTGCAGAGATCTTCTCAGGATCAGTTCTCACACCTTCGGCAGAGATGATATGGCCGAGGTAGCTCACTTCACGACGGAACAAGTTACACTTGCCTGGATTCAATTTGAGGTTAGCCATTCTGAGTTTCTCCAGCACCTTTCGGATGTTTCGTAGATGGTCTTCAATGGTGCGCCCCACAATGATAATATCATTCAAATACACCAGACAGGCTTCATAGGAAAGTCCTTTTAGCACTGTCTCCATCAGGCGTTCGAAGGTGGGAGGTGCATTACATAATCCGAACGGCATAACTTTAAATTGCCACAGTCCTTGTCCCGTGGTGAATGCAGTCTTCTCACGATCATCAGGATGTAATTCTACTTGCCAGTAACCGCTCTTCAGATCCAAAGTCGAGAACCATTTATTGCCAGCAAGTGTGTCTAATGTGTCGTCAATTCTGGGAAGAGGGTAACTGTCTTTCTTCGTGATGTCATTCAAACGACGATAATCCACACAAAATCTTGTTGAACCATCCTTTTTCCGCACCAGTACTATGGGAGAGGCCCAAGGACTCGTTGATGGCTCGATGACATCATTGTGCTGCATTTCACTTAGAAGTTCAGTGACCTCTTCCTGTTTAGCGAATGGAAGTCTTCTTGGATGTTGTTTGATTGGAGGATGATTTCCTGTATCAATTCTGTGCTGGGTGATGTTCGTTCTCCCGACGTCTTCAGGTGTTCGAGAAAACAGGTCTTTAAATTCTTGGAGTAGCTTCTCCGCAGCACATCTCTGTTCCTTTCCTAACTCTGCATTCTTGAGTAATTCCGTTATTAATTGTTCAGAAGACTTGGATTCAGTTGATTGCGTGGGGCGGTTGATGCATGTGACAGGAGTGCAGGCTGCTAACACCTCATCCTTCTTCACTGTTCGGACCTTATCGCTGATGTTTGCGACTCTCACAGGAATAGTACTCTTTGAGAGATCAACTAGAGATGAAGCTACCAGAACTCCTCTTGGGCTATTGTCTGTATTCGGGTATTCAATCAGTCCATAGCGGAAGTATTGCTTTGTAGGTGGTGTTCCTGAAACTATTGTCTCTGTGTGTGGAGGGATGGAAATTTCAGACTTGGCTGTTATCTGGCAAATTGTCTGAAAGTCTTGATTTTCAGTGTTGAACACAGCGATGTCTTCCGAACTCGAATGCAGTTCATTATTCTTGAAGTCCAATTGAAAGTTAAATTTTTCTCAGGAAATCAATTCCAATGATTAAAGGATCTCTTATATCAGCCACATATGCCATGTGATGGTAACTGGCATTCCCAAAAGTGATGGTCAAGTTCATTTTTCCATATATTTTGATTTCGTCTCCGGTCACAGTTTGGAGTTTAACACAGGGCGGCGTCCAGATGATCTTCTCTTTTAGTTCTTGAGCCAAATCCGTTCTAATGATGGTCACGTTGGCTCCTGTGTCCAGAATCA